>SWDC01000146.1:5683201-6883201 GCA_004919715.1 Linderniella brevidens
TCAACTTCCTTTTTGTCCGAACCGTTTGAACCCTTCATAGGTGATACTTTCAAAAATACTTATCACCTTCTTCAAATTCTAACGACCTTCGCCTCTTGTCTGCATAACTCTTCTGGCGACTTTGGGCCGTTTGCATTTTCTCCCGAATTTTCTTAACACTTCAGTCATTTCGCGTACCATCTCGGGACCTAATAGCGCCTTCTCGCCGATTTCATCCCAATGAACTGGGGATCGACATTTACGTCCGTATAAGGCTTCGTAAGGCGCCATTCCGATCGTTGCTTGATAGCTGTTGTTATATGAAAATTCTATTAACGGGAGATATTTACTCCAACTCCCTTGAAAATCCAGGACACATGCTCTCAACATGTCTTCGAGTGTCTGGATCGTCCTTTCCGATTGTCCGTCAGTCTGGGGATGAGCTGAACTAAATGATAATTTAGTTCCCAGAGCTTTCTTAAGCTTTTCCAGAACTGGGACAGAAATCTTGAATCTCGATCTGATATGATCGATATCGGAATTCCATGGAGTCTCACTATCTCTTGAATGTAGAGTTCAGCGAACTTCTCCATGGGATAGGTCTGGTGAATAGGCAAGAAATGGGCGGACTTAGTCAGTCTGTCAACAATCACCCAAATTGCATCATAACCTTTCACGTTCTTGGCAACCCGACGACAAAATCCATTGTTATATGGTCCCACTTCCACTCGGGAATCGTCAAAGGTTGTAACATTCCTGCCGGTCTTTGATGTTCTGCTTTGATCTGCTGACAAGTCAGGCATCTATGTACAAATGCAGCAACATCCTTTTTCATTCCCGGCCACCAATAATTTAGTCGCAATCACGATACATTTCGTTGCACCGGGATGCATCGAATATATTGTCGTATGTGCCTCCGTCATTAAAGTTCGACGAATCTCTTCATCTTCCGGCACATATAAGCGACTTTAAATCGTAAACTCCCGTCTTCTCGGAATTCAAATTCCGATGAGACTTCTTTATCTTGTTCTCTTTGTTTCTTCAAGTACAACTCATCTTTCTTTGTACTTCAATGATTCGGTCTAATAGTGTTGGCTTAAGTGTCAACACTGCCAACTTTCTTCAATCTCTCCGAAATTGATTACTTCAACTCCGAATTGGCGTAATTCAGTGTTTACAGTTTGCGGCTCAATGCATCTGCGACTACGTTCGCTTTTCCTGGATGATAATTTATCACACAGTCGTAGTCTTTGACTAACTCGAGCCATCTTCTTTGCCTCATATTTAACTCCTTCTGGGTGAAGAAGTACTTCAAACTCTTGTGATCCGTGAAGATCTCGCATCTTTCTCCGTAAAGATAGTGTCGCCATGTTTTAAGAGCAAACACTACGGCTGCGAGTTCGAGATCATGAGTGGGGTAATTTTTTCATATGGCTTTAATTGTCGGGAGGCATAAGCGATCACCTTCCCGTTTTGCATTAAAACACACCCCAACCCATATTTAGAGGCATCACTATAAACAGAAAAATTTCCAGTACCCGAAGGTATTGCTAACACTGGAGCAGTTGTTAGCCTTTTCTTTAATTCCTGGAAACTTTGCTCACATTCATCCGTCCATTTGAACGGAACATTTTCTTTGTCAAATTGGTGAGCGTCGAGGCGATGCTGGAAAAGTCCTTAATGAACTTTCGATAATACCCAGCTAGCCCGAGAAAACTTCTTATCTCCGTGGGAGTGGTTGGTCTTGGCCAATTTTCTATAGCTTCTATCTTGCTGGGATCTACTGAAATTCCGCTTCCCGAAATAACATGCCCCAGAAAGATTACTCGATCCAACCAAAATTCGCACTTTTTAAATTTGGCGAATAATTGTTTCTCCCGAAGAATTCCTAGGACCGCTCTCAAATGTTCCTCATGTTCTTTTGTCTTGGAATAAATGAGAATATCGTCGATAAAGACGATAACACATCGGTCCAGCAATTTTTTGAATACTCGGTTCATCAAATCCATGAAGGCTGCCGGAGCATTCGTCAATCCGAAAGGCATGACCAAAAATTCATAGTGGCCGTACCTCGTACTGAATGCGGTTTTTGGAATGTCCGCTTCCCGGATCTTCAGCTGATGATAACCGGAGCGCAGGTCGATCTTAGAAAATACTGTTGCTCCTTGGAGTTGATCGAATAAATCGTCAATCCTTGGCAATGGGTATTTATTCTTAATCGTGATCTTGTTGAGTTCACGATAATCGATACACATTCTCATCGACCCGTCCTTTTTCTTCACAAATAAAACCGGGGCTCCCCATGGTGAGAAACTGGGTTGAATAAAACCCTTCTGCAACAAATCTTCCAATTGCTCCTTCAATTCTCGTAATTCGTTGGTGCTAACCGATACGGGGATTTAGAGATCGGGGCAGCTCCAGGTACAAGATCGATTGCAAATTTAATCTCCCGATCTGGGGGTAATCCCGGAAGATCCTCGGGAAATACATCGGAATATTCGTTCACTATCGGAACCTCCTCAAGTTTAAGCTGGGAAGATTCCTCAGCATTCACCGCAAAAACTAGGAACGATTCGCAACCCGTATTTACGAGTCGCTGAGCTTTTAAAGCAGAAATCCGAGGGATTGAGTTTCTATTCTTTCTTCCCGAAAATTCAAACTCCTCTCCCTCTGGCGATCGAAACCTAACTACCCTTTTTGAACAATCAATAATGGCTCCGTATTTCGAAAGCCAATCCATCCCGAATATAATATCGTAATCATTCATCGGGATTACTATTAGGTTCACATCTAACTCTCTACCCTCAATTCTTACGGACATTTCTCAACCACCAAATTTGATCGAGTTGGATCCCCATGTGGTAAAGATACCACGAAATCACATAATGAACGGGAGGGATAGATTCCTGCCCTGGCCACAAAGTTAGCCGATACAAACGAATGTGTGGCTCCCGAGTCAATCAAGATCGAAGAGGGCACGTGAAATATACTCAACGTACCCGTAACTACATTCGGGTTTGCCTCCGCCTCCTCATTAGTCAGAGTAAAAACTCTTGCAGGCACAGGTGGAGGTCGAATGAGGTTACGCGGTTGAGTCTGCACTGGAGGCTGACCTCTCGGGCAATTCCGTGAGATGTGTCCGGCCTCACCGCACCGGAAACATTGCAGAGTCTGCACCGGTCGTGGTCCGTAGCATATGCCAAAGTGATTTCGTCCACACTGTTGGCATTGGGGCGCTGGTACCGGGGGTCGGTTGGGAACATTGGCCGGTCTCTGTAAGCATTCGGGCGCCACATCTGTTGACTCGGTCGATTTCCTTTATTCTTCGGGTCCTTGCCGAAGAATTGTCGCTTTTGGCCGCTTCCTCCTTGCTGTTGCTGACTCTCTCTTTTCCTACTTGCCTCTTGGGCTTCCCTTACTACTCCTTCCGCTTGTTCTGCGATCAACGCTCGCGTCGCCTGACGGAACTCTAATTGGCGTACTCCCGCCACATTAAATCTCGATAAAATTCGGGCTTCAGCCCTGAAGAAATCTCGTCACCTTTAGAGTATTGGTTGCCACGAGATGAGGTGCAAAACGAGATAATTCTTCAAATTTGCGGATGTATTCCGCAACTGGCATTCGCCCTTGTTTCAGGTTATGAATTCATACATTCGCTGCTCCTGATCGTGAGCAGTGAAGTACTTATCATAAAACAGTTCCCTGAAGCGTTCCCATGTCATCGTCGCCGGATCTTCTAACACCTTTATGGTGTTCCACCAAAAACGCGCGCTCCCCGAAATAGGGAAACGGCACACAACACCTTCTCATTGTTCGGCACACGACTGTATATAAATAAGTCTTCTATTGTGTCGATCCAGTCCTCAGCTGCCGCAGGATTAGTAGCTTCGGCGAAAACTGGTGGATTTAACTTACGAAATCGCTCCCCTATGATCTCTACGCGATCAGGCTGTGGGGATGGACGGTGCTCAGATGAGCTCTGGTGATTTATCAAATCATGAATTTGGTCTGACTGTCTTTGGATAAGTTCAGTCAGCCTATTTATCGTGTCATACTCACGAGTCGGGGGTGGGGATTCAGATTCGCCCCTCCGACTGGACTCTCCAACGAACACGTTCCTCGGTCTTCCTCTTGGCATTTTCCAAATACTAGATAATTCATGTAACAAATATACATGAGATCACATAATCATATCAAAGTATTACACTTAACTTACAGGCGAGGCTGGTTCTCCGGCTTTGAGTGGCAGTACATGGACAGTCTTCAGAATCTAAAGCCTAAGCTCTGATACCACCTGTGGCGACCCTACTTCCTAATTAAGTTAATTGGCGGATTTCCCCGCAACAGAACACGGAAGACCCGATAAAATTTTCTTTCTTTAATTTAATTAACCTACATAGTATTATATCGGGTTTACAAAAATATCTACTATTAATACTTTGGGCCGAAGCCCCAAATTTCAAACCCAATATCAAACACTATGCCACTCCACAGGTCGCGTCCCATGTACTGCGCCACCCTCAAAAGTCCGTGGAGTCACCGCCGCCAGCTCGCCATGAATCTCAACCCTGACACTAGTCGGTGTCGGGTTCATTCTTACCTACAAACAAAAATAGGATAGAACCCTGAGCTATTGCCCAGTAGGTGATTACATAACATGCAATACGTGCGTGCACTCCACCCAATCCCGGTTCCTCACAATATAATATAATGCACACTCGACAAATCTCATCTATCAATTCTCAATTCTCAACAGGGCCCTAGGTCAGACTCGGCACCCACGCGCGCAATGGCAAAGTACACCATCAACCATGCGGTAGCCCACACCGGCCGCGCCGGGTCGCTCCTTCCGCACACAATCTCAACCCGACGGCTTTTTCCCCGAATGTTATACCACAAGTTCGGGTAGACAGGAATCTCACATCTGTCTGCCGTCCCTGAGCCAAATAATATCCGGTGGTTTACATCTCGGGTGGCTCAATCCCGAGTAGATGGGTGTCGCAAACCCCCTCTCCCACCAAGTGCATAATCGAGTCTGAACCTGACTGCCAAAATCGGCAACTCTACCCTTCTCACATTCGACACAATATCGTGTCACCGTATCATTACGGTACCTTCACCTCTCTATAGCATGTCGTGAAATGCATATCACATTCGTCACATATATCACGTATTATTTCTTACAAATAATACCCCAAAATACTCTCGTATCTTAAAATAAGACCCGAAAATTCTAGTCAAGTATGAATATACTTGATTTAAAGATAAAATGAACTTAAAATAATTTTACTTGAATATTTGGGCCTAATTTAAGACAAAAGTCCAAAAATAATTAGACTGGTCGAATCGTGAAGTTCGGTCAACTTCAGACTTAAAAGCATATGGTCAACCCGACATTTGGAGTCAAAATTCGGGACTCTTCACAGTGTTAGCGGTATTGCCCGAATTTGGATTTCGCGCGTCATTTGATCGAATTTGCGAAGTCTGATTTAGTTCGCGTGTCACCCGAAATTCACTCACAGGAATCACCCCGCGAAATTCAAGTTGACCGCGAAACTTTAGTCCGACCCGCTACTTCTCTCACAGGAATCACCCTGTGGTCGACCCGCGAAATTAATTCTGACCCGCGAAAAACCCATTTACTCACACAAAAAAATCAATTTGAGTCCGCGAAGAACTTTTCGCGACCCGAATATAATTCGCGAACTAAACTTCGGCGAACTATCGAAAATCTGCCCGAATTTCAACCTTTCAAATTTGGCGAAATTTAAAATTTGGCCCGCGACCTTCTTTTCTCACTCACATCTTTACAAATCTTTCGGCCCGCGAATTTTATCGCAGCCCGCGATTTTCTTTCCTCTCTCACACTTCACGAACCTTTTTGGCCCGCGAATTCTTTTCAACCCGCGAATTTCTCATGAGCTGAAACTTTCTTCATCTCATCGAAATTCATATTTTCCAGAACTTCATCACATGAATCCGTTCCAGATTTCACATAAACATGTAAGAATTCATAGAACTCATATATTGAGCTCAAACTTAACATCTCAACACAGCAAATACAACACATAATCATTCAAGCTCCCGAAATTCATGAATTCGGATGACCTTTCATCCAAATTCGTTAAACTAAATAAATCAAACTTAAAAACAGTTTGTAGGGGTTAAAAACCACCTACCTCACTTCCAAGTTAGCCGAAATTGCTTAGTTCTTCTCTGCTTTTCTTCGTTTGTTTTCTTTCGTTTGATATTTTCGTTTGTCCTTATCACCTTTTGAGATAAACCTTTAAAAGGAAAGTTACGTTCCTTTCTCTTAAGGAAATCTCTTATTGGGCCTACTTTAAATTAATTTGGGCCCATATCTATTTATTTTACTCAAAGAGTATTTTTCTTATTTTCGGTTCAATTTCCCGAAAATTCGCTTTGTCCGAAAATTAACTTCATAATTTTCCGAAACTTACAGAATAATTTTCACGCTAATTGCGCATTATTCCCGTATTAATTTTACGGGTATTACAATATGTAAGTGCCAGCGAGGACGAAAAAGATGAAGCGCTAGAGGACGAGGGGGAACAATATGTTTCAAGTGGTGAAGAGGTGTTGGTGGCCATGAGGACGTTGAGCGCTCAAATGACCGAGGAGGAAAACCAAAGGCACAACATCTTCCATACACGTTGCAAGGTCCAAGAGAAGGTATGCTTACTTCTCATTGACGGGGGTAGCTGTACTAATTGTGTTAGTTCGTACCTTGTTGAGAAACTAGGCTGCCCATGGAGGTCCATCCGACTCCGTACCGACTACACTGGTTGAATGATCACGGAGAGATACGGGTGAATCGTCAAGCTCGGGTCAAATTCTCGATCGGGAAATATGAAGACGAGGTATTGTGCGACGTTGTACCAATGAGCGCTGGGCATATTCTGCTCGGAAGACCGTGGGAGTTCGATCACAATACCACCCACCATGGACGATCCAATAAATACCAGGTGGAGCATAACAAGAAGACGTACACTCTCGTGCCACTCTCTCCAATTCAGGTTCATACCGAAACAATAAAAATGAGGGAAAAAAGGCAAGAGGGAAGTGAGCGAGAAAAGCCTAACGAGAGTGAGAAAAGAACCGAAAGTGAAAAAAAATAAGTAAGAAAAATGAGGGAGAGAAAAATAAAAAGCCGGAAGCGAGTGAGAGAAAAGGCGCTTTCTATACGAGTTTGAGAGATGTAGATAGGGCTGTAAATTCTCAGAAGTCGTTCATCTTGCTTTTGCACAAGGAGACACTAGTATCTTTTAGTGATCTTCCTCATGAGTTACCTTTGAAAATACTTTCTATTTTGACTGAGTTTGCAGATATTATGCCTGAGGAGGTTCCCGATGGCTTGCCTCCACTCCGAGGGATCGAGCACCAGATCGACTTCATTCCCGGCTCAACCATTCCGAACCGACCAGCTTATCGAGCCAATCCGGAGGAAACAAGGAGCTTCAGAAGCAAGTTGAGGAGCTGTTGTCGAAGGGTCACATTCGGGAGTCCTTGAGTCCGTGCGCCGTACCGGTCATTCTCGTACCCAAAAAGGATGGAACTTGGCGCATGTGCATCGACTGCAGGGCGGTAAATAAAATCACCATTAAATATCGTCACCCTATTCCTCGTTTAGATGATATGCTTGATGAATTACATGGAGCATCTTTATTTTCAAAAATTGATTTAAGATCAGGGTATCATCAGATTCGAGTCAAAGAAGGCGATGAATGGAAAACGGCCTTTAAGACTAAATTTGGCCTTTACGAGTGGTTAGTGATGCCATTTGGCCTAACTAATGCTCCGAGTACTTTTATGCGCCTGATGAATCATGTCTTAAGATGTTTTATTGGCAAATTTGTGGTTGTGTACTTTGATGACATTTTAGTCTATAGTAAGAATTTACATGATCATGCCGAGCACCTTAGGATTGTTCTTAATACGTTACGTGAAGAAAAACTTTATGTCAATGCCAAAAAGTGCTCTTTTTGTTCACATGAGGTTGTCTTTCTTGGTTTTGTCGTGGGTAGCAGTGGCTTGCGGGTCGATCAGTCCAAGGTTCAAGCAATCCTTGAATGGCCAACCCCTAAAAGTGTGACTGAGGTTCGGTCGTTCCATGGCCTTGCTAGTTTCTATCGGCGCTTTGTTAAGAATTTCTCAACAAAGGCTGCCCCGCTAAATGAGTTAGTTAAGAAGAATGTGGCGTTCGAATGGGGAGAATCCCAACAGAATGCATTTGATCAATTGAAGTATGATTTAACGAATGCTCCCGTACTTATGCTACCTGACTTTAATAAAACATTCGAGCTTGAGTGTGATGCTTCAGGAATAGGTATAGGCGCTGTTTTACTCCAAGAAGGCCGGCCCATAGCATTTTCAGCGAAAAGCTTAACGGAGCAACTTTGAACTACCCGACCTACGACAAGGAGTTGTACGCTGTGGTGAGAGCTTTGGAGACGTGGCAACATTATTTGCTGCCCAAGGAGTTCGTCGTGCACACGGATCATGAGTCGATCAAGTACCTCAAGGGCAAAAGAACTTGCACAAGAGACATGCTAAGTGGATCGCTTTCATCGAGACCTTCCCGTACGTGGTAAAGTATAAGAAGGGTAAGGATAACATTGTCGCAGATTCTTTATCCCGAAGGTACTCTCTTATTACTTCCCTTAGCACTTCTATTTTGGGGTTCGCATTTATCAAGGACTTGTACGAAAATGATCACGATTTTACTTCAATTTATATTGAATGCGAAAAGGTGTCTGTAAACAAGTTCTATCGACTTGATGGATTCTTGTTTAGGGAGAACCAATTGTGTATCCCCTCGTGTTCTCTTCGTGAGTATTTAGTGAGGGAAGCGCATTGTGGGGGATTAATGGGGCACTTTGGGGTAACGAAAACCCTTGATATATTGAAAGAACATTTCTATTGGCCTTGCATGAAACGGGATGTCGAGAGGATTTGCGCTAGATGTCTAGAATGTAAGAGGGCTAAGTCTAAGTCTATGCCACACGGATTGTATACTCCCCTTCCCATTCCTCAAACACCTTGGACCGACGTATCGATGGATTTCATACTTGGGTTACCAAGGTCTCAAAAGGGGAGAGATTCTATCTTAGTTGTGGTTGATCGGTTTTCTAAGATGTCTCATTTCATTGCATGTAATAAATCGGATGATGCTAAGTGTAATACCCGTAAAATTAATACGGGAATAATGCGCAATTAGCGTGAAAATTATTCTGTAATTTTCGGAAAATTATGAAGTTAATTTTCGGACAAAGCGAATTTTCGGGAAATTGAACCGAAAATAAGAAAAATACTCTTTGAGTAAAATAAATAGATATGGGCCCAAATTAATTTAAAGTAGGCCCAATAAGAGATTTCCTTAAGAGAAAGGAAACGTAACTTTCCTTTTAAAGGTTTATCTCAAAAGGTGATAAGGACAAACGAAAATATCAAACGAAAGAAAACAAACGAAGAAAAAAAAAAAAAAAAAAAAGAAGAGAGAAGAACTAAGCAATTTCGGCTAACTTGGAAGTGAGGTAGGTGTTTTTTTTAACCCCTACAAACATTTCTTATGTTGATTTTTATAGTTAAACGAATTTGGATGAAAGGTCATCCGAATTTATGAATTTCGGGTATTTTGATATGTTATTTGACGTTTTTGATGAATTATGTGAAGTTCGAACTCAATATGAGTTCTGTAAAGTTATTACATGTTTGATTTAAATTTCGCCGAATTTAAAAGGTTAAATTCGGGCATTATATTTCGCCGAATTTAATATTTCAAATTCGGGCAGAATTTCGATATCTAAGCGAAATATTTAAATTTTCGCCGAATTTAAAGGTTAAATTCGGGCATTTTATTTCGCCGAATTTATATTTCAAATTCGGGCAGAATTTCGATATCTAAGCGAAATATTTAAATTTCGCCGAATTTAAAAGGTTAAATTCGGGCATTTTATTTCGCCGAATTTAATATTTCAAATTCGGGTAGACTTTCGATATCTAAGCGAAATATTTAAATTTCGCCGAATTTAAAAGGTTAAATTCGGGTAATAGCCCACATCTTTGAATAAAATTATTTTAAGTTCATTTTATCTTTAAATCAAAGTATATTCATACTTTGACTAGAACTTTCGGGTCAACCCTTATTTTAAGATACGAGAGTATTTTGGGAATATTATTTGAAGGAAATAATATGTGCTATATGTGATTTGATGTTTTACATAATCATGCCATGTGCATATTCACGATAGGGTGAGAGATGATGTGATCGATGATATTATCAATGTGAGAAGGGTAGAGTTGCCGATTTTGGCAGTCAGGTTCAGACTCGATTATGCACTTGGTGGGAGAGGGGTTTGCGACACCCATCTACTCGGGATTGAGCCACCCGAGGTGTAAACCACCGGATATTATTTGGCTCAGGGACGGCAGACAGATGTGAGATTCCTGTCTACCCGAACTTGTGGTATAACATTCGGGGAAAAAGCCGTCGGGTTGAGATTGTGTGCGGAAGGAGCGACCCGGCGCGGCCGGTGTGGGCTACCGCATGGTTGATGGTGTACTTTGCCATTGCGCGCGTGGGTGCCGAGTCTGACCTAGGGCCCTGTTGAGAATTGAGAATTGATAGATGAGATTTGTCGAGTGTGCATTATATTATATTGTGAGGAACCGGGATTGGGTGGAGTGCACGCACGTATTGCATGTTATGTAATCACCTACTGGGCAATAGCTCAGGGTTCTATCCTATTTTTGTTTATAGGTAAGAATGAACCCGACACCGACTAGTGTCAGGGTTGAGATTCATGGCGAGCTGGCGGCGGTGACTCCACGGACTTTTGAGGGTGGCGCAGTACATGGGACGCGACCTGTGGAGTGGCATAGTGTTTGATATTGGGTTTGAAATTTTGGGGCTTCGGCCCAAAGTATTAATAGTAGATATTTTTGTAAACCCGATATAATACTATGTAGGTTATTTTAAAAAAAAAAGAAAATTTTATCGGGTCTTCCGCGTGTTCTGTTGCGGGGAAATCCGCCAATTAACTTAATTAGGAAGTAGGGTCGCCACAGGTGGTATCAGAGCTTAGGCTTTAGATTCTGAAGACTGTCCATGTACTGCCACTCAAAAGCCGGGAGAACCAGCCTCGCCTGTAAGTTAAGTGTAATACTTTGATATGATTATGTGATCTCATGTATATTTGTTACATGAATTATCTAGTATTTGGAAAATGCCAAGAGGAAGACCGAGGAACGTGTTCGTTGGAGAGTCCAGTCGGAGGGGCGAATCTGAATCCCCACCCCCGACTCGTGAGCATGACACGATAAATAGGCTGACTGAACTTATCCAAAGACAGTCAGACCAAATTCATGATTTGATAAATCACCAGAGCTCATCTGAGCACCGTCCATCCCCACAGCCTGATCGCGTAGAGATCATAGGGGAGCGATTTCGTAAGTTAAATCCACCAGTTTTCGCCGAAGCTACTAATCCTGCGGCAGCTGAGGACTGGATCGACACAATAGAAGACTTATTTATATACAGTCGTGTGCCGAACAATGAGAAGGTGTTGTGTGCCGTTTCCCTATTTCGGGGAAGCGCGCGTTTTTGGTGGAACACCATAAAGGTGTTAGAAGATCCGGCGACGATGACATGGGAACGCTTCAGGGAACTGTTTTATGATAAGTACTTCACTGCTCACGATCAGGAGCAGCGAATGTATGAATTCATGAACCTGAAACAAGGGCGAATGCCAGTTGCGGAATACATCCGCAAATTTGAAGAATTATCTCGTTTTGCACCTCATCTCGTGGCAACCAATACTCTAAAGGTGACGAGATTTCTTCGAGGGCTGAAGCCCGAATTTTATCGAGATTTAAGTGTGGCGGGAGTACGCCAATTAGAGTTCCGTCAGGCGACGGAGCGAGCGTTGATCGCAGAACAAGCGGAAGGAGTAGTAAGGGAAGCCCAAGAGGCAAGTAGGAAAAGAGAGAGTCAGCAACAGCAAGGAGGAAGCGGCCAAAAGCGACAATTCTTCGGCAAGGACCCGAAGAATAAAGGAAATCGACCGAGTCAACAGATGTGGCGCCCGAATGCTTATCAGAGACCGGCCAATGTTCCCAACCGACCCCCGGTACCAGCGCCCCAATGCCAACAGTGTGGACGAAATCACTTTGGCATATGCTACGGACCACGACCGGTGCAGACTCTGCAATGTTTCCGGTGCGGTGAGGCCGGACACATCGCACGGAATTGCCCGAGAGGTCAGCCTCCAGTGCAGACTCAACCGCGTAACCTCATTCGACCTCCACCTGTGCCTGCAAGAGTTTTTACTCTGACTAATGAGGAGGCGGAGGCAAACCCGAATGTAGTTACGGGTACGTTGAGTATATTTCACGTGCCCTCTTCGATCTTGATTGACTCGGGAGCCACACATTCGTTTGTATCGGCTAACTTTGTGGCCAGGGCAGGAATCTATCCCTCCCGTTCATTATGTGATTTCGTGGTATCTTTACCACATGGGGATCCAACTCGATCAAATTTGGTGGTTGAGAAATGTCCCGTAAGAATTGAGGGTAGAGAGTTAGATGTGAACCTAATAGTAATCCCGATGAATGATTACGATATTATATTCGGGATGGATTGGCTTTCGAAATACGGAGCCATTATTGATTGTTCAAAAAGGGTAGTTAGGTTTCGATCGCCAGAGGGAGGGAGTTTGAATTTTCGGGAAGAAAGAATAGAAACTCAATCCCTCGGATTTCTGCTTTAAAAGCTCAGCGACTCGTAAATACGGGTTGCGAATCGTTCCTAGTTTTTGCGGTGAATGCTGAGGAATCTTCCCAGCTTAAACTTGAGGAGGTTCCGATAGTGAACGAATATTCCGATGTATTTCCCGAGGATCTTCCGGGATTACCCCCTGATCGGGAGATTAAATTTGCAATCGATCTTGTACCTGGAGCTGCCCCGATCTCTAAATCCCCGTATCGGTTAGCACCGAACGAATTACGAGAATTGAAGGAGCAATTGGAAGATTTGTTGCAGAAGGGTTTTATTCAACCCAGTTTCTCACCATGGGGAGCCCCGGTTTTATTTGTGAAGAAAAAGGACGGGTCGATGAGAATGTGTATCGATTATCGTGAACTCAACAAGATCACGATTAAGAATAAATACCCATTGCCAAGGATTGACGATTTATTCGATCAACTCCAAGGAGCAACAGTATTTTCTAAGATCGACCTGCGCTCCGGTTATCATCAGCTGAAGATCCGGGAAGCGGACATTCCAAAAACCGCATTCAGTACGAGGTACGGCCACTATGAATTTTTGGTCATGCCTTTCGGATTGACGAATGCTCCGGCAGCCTTCATGGATTTGATGAACCGAGTATTCAAAAAATTGCTGGACCGATGTGTTATCGTCTTTATCGACGATATTCTCATTTATTCCAAGACAAAAGAAGAACATGAGGAACATTTGAGAGCGGTCCTAGGAATTCTTCGGGAGAAACAATTATTCGCCAAATTTAAAAAGTGCGAATTTTGGTTGGATCGAGTAATCTTTCTGGGGCATGTTATTTCGGGAAACGGAATTTCAGTAGATCCCAGCAAGATAGAAGCTATAGAAAATTGGCCAAGACCAACCACTCCCACGGAGATAAGAAGTTTTCTCGGGCTAGCTGGGTATTATCGAAAGTTCATTAAGGACTTTTCCAGCATCGCCTCGACGCTCACCAATTTGACAAAGAAAAATGTTCCGTTCAAATGGACGGATGAATGTGAGCAAAGTTTCCAGGAATTAAAGAAAAGGCTAACAACTGCTCCAGTGTTAGCAATACCTTCGGGTACTGGAAATTTTTCTGTTTATAGTGATGCCTCTAAATATGGGTTGGGGTGTGTTTTAATGCAAAACGGGAAGGTGATCGCTTATGCCTCCCGACAATTAAAGCCATATGAGAAAAATTACCCCACTCATGATCTCGAACTCGCAGCCGTAGTGTTTGCTCTTAAAACATGGCGACACTATCTTTACGGAGAAAGATGCGTGATCTTCACGGATCACAAGAGTTTGAAGTACTTCTTCACCCAGAAGGAGTTAAATATGAGGCAAAGAAGATGGCTCGAGTTAGTCAAAGACTACGACTGTGTGATAAATTATCATCCAGGAAAAGCGAACGTAGTCGCAGATGCATTGAGCCGCAAAACTGTAAACACTGAATTACGCCAATTCGGAGTTGAAGTAATCAATTTCGGAGAGATTGAAGAAAAGTTGGCAGTGTTGACACTTAAGCCAACACTATTAGACCGAATCATTGAAGTACAAAAGAAAGATGAGTTGTACTTGAAGAAACAAAGAGAACAAGATAAAGAAGTCTAATCGGAATTTGAATTCCGAGAAGACGGGAGTTTACGATTTAAAAGTCGCTTATATGTGCCGGAAGATGAAGAGATTCGTCGAACTTTAATGACGGAGGCACATATGACAATATATTCGGTGCATCCCGGTGCAACGAAAATGTATCGTGATTTGCGACTAAATTATTGGTGGCCGGGAATGAAAAAGGATGTTGCTGCATTTGTACATAGATGCCTGACTTGTCACAGATCAAAGCAGAACATCAAAGACCGGCAGGAATGTTACAACCTTTGACGATTCCCGAGTGGAAGTGGGACCATATAACAATGGATTTTGTCGTCGGGTTGCCAAGAACGGTGAAAGGTTATGATGCAATTTGGGTGATTGTTGACAGACTGACTAAGTCCGCCCATTTCTTGCCTATTCACCAGACCTATCCCATGGAGAAGTTCGCTGAACTCTACATTCAAGAGATAGTGAGACTCCATGGAATTCCGATATCGATCGTATCAGATCGAGATTCAAGATTTCTGTCCCAGTTCTGGAAAAGCTTACAGAAAGCTCTGGGAACTAAATTATCATTTAGTTCAGCTTATCATCCCCAGACTGACGGACAATCGGAAAGGACGATCCAGACACTTGAAGACATGTTGAGAGCATGTGTCTTGGATTTTCAAGGGAGTTGGAGTAAATATCTCCCGTTAATAGAATTTTCATATAACAACAGCTATCAAGCAACGATCGGAATGGCGCCTTACGAAGCCTTATACGGACGTAAATGTCGATCCCCAGTTCATTGGGATGAAATCGGCGAGAAGGCGCTATTAGGTCCCGAGATGGTACGCGAAATGACTGAAGTTGTTAAGAAAATTCGGGAGAAAATGCAAACGGCCCAAAGTCGCCAGAAGAGTTATGCAGACAAGAGACGAAGGTCGTTAGAATTTGAAGAAGGTGATAAAGTATTTTTGAAAGTATCACCTATGAAGGGTGTCAAACGGTTCGGACAAAAAGGAAAGTTGAGTCCGAGATATATAGGACCTTTCAAAATTTTGAAAAGAGTCGGTGAAGTAGCATATCAGCTAGAATTACCGACGTCGTTAGCACAAGTCCATGACGTATTCCACGTGTCTACACTGCGAAAGTATGTGTTGGACCCGTATCATGTGCTAAGAGACAAAAGACTTCACCAACAATTGAAGCCGGACTTGAGTTACGAAGAAAAGCCGGTAGAGATTCTAATGTATGAGGTGAAGCAATTACGAAATAAGAATATTCCCCTCGTGAAGGTTTATGGCGAAACCAGATATTGGAAGAAGCCACTTGGGAGCGAGAAGACGAAATGAGAGAGAAATACCCTGAGTTGTTTCAGACAACTTAAATTTCGGGGACGAAATTTCTTTTAGGGGGGGAGGATGTAATACCCGTAAAATTAATACGGGAATAATGCGCAATTAGCGTGAAAATTATTCTGTAATTTTCGGAAAATTATGAAGTTAATTTTCGGACAAAGCGAATTTTCGGGAAATTGAACCGAAAATAAGAAAAATACTCTTTGAGTAAAATAAATAGATATGGGCCCAAATTAATTTAAAGTAGGCCCAATAAGAGATTTCCTTAAGAGAAAGGAAACGTAACTTTCCTTTTAAAGGTTTATCTCAAAAGGTGATAAGGACAAACGAAAATATCAAACGAAAGAAAACAAACGAAGAAAAAAAAAAAAAAAAAAAAGAAGAGAGAAGAACTAAGCAATTTCGGCTAACTTGGAAGTGAGGTAGGTGTTTTTTTTTAACCCCTACAAACATTTCTTATGTTGATTTTTATAGTTAAACGAATTTGGATGAAAGGTCATCCGAATTTATGAATTTCGGGTATTTTGATATGTTATTTGACGTTTTTGATGAATTATGTGAAGTTCGAACTCAATATGAGTTATGTAAAGTTATTACATGTTTGATTTAAATTTCGCCGAATTTAAAAGGTTAAATTCGGGCATTATATTTCGCCGAATTTAATATTTCAAATTCGGGCAGAATTTCGATATCTAAGCGAAATATTTAAAATTTTCGCCGAATTTAAAAGGTTAAATTCGGGCATTTTATTTCGCCGAATTTAATATTTCAAATTCGGGCAGAATTTCGATATCTAAGCGAAATATTTAAATTTCGCCGAATTTAAAAGGTTAAATTCGGGCATTTTATTTCGCCGAATTTAATATTTCAAATTCGGGTAGACTTTCGATATCTAACGAAATATTTAAATTTCGCCGAATTTAAAAGGTTAAATTCGGGTAATAGCCCACATCTTTGAATAAAATTATTTTAAGTTCATTTTATCTTTAAATCAAAGTATATTCATACTTTGACTAGAACTTTCGGGTCAACCCTTATTTTAAGATACGAGAGTATTTTGGGAATATTATTTGAAGGAAATAATATGTGCTATATGTGATTTGATGTTTTACATAATCATGCCATGTGCATATTCACGATAGGGTGAGAGATGATGTGATCGATGATATTATCAATGTGAGAAGGGTAGAGTTGCCGATTTTGGCAGTCAGGTTCAGACTCGATTATGCACTTGGTGGGAGAGGGGGTTTGCGACACCCATCTACTCGGGATTGAGCCACCCGAGGTGTAAACCACCGGATATTATTTGGCTCAGGGACGGCAGACAGATGTGAGATTCCTGTCTACCCGAACTTGTGGTATAACATTCGGGGAAAAAGCCGTCGGGTTGAGATTGTGTGCGGAAGGAGCGACCCGGCGCGGCCGGTGTGGGCTACCGCATGGTTGATGGTGTACTTTGCCATTGCGCGCGTGGGTGCCGAGTCTGACCTAGGGCCCTGTTGAGAATTGAGAATTGATAGATGAGATTTGTCGAGTGTGCATTATATTATATTGTGAGGAACCGGGATTGGGTGGAGTGCACGCACGTATTGCATGTTATGTAATCACCTACTGGGCAATAGCTCAGGGTTCTATCCTATTTTTGTTTATAGGTAAGAATGAACCCGACACCGACTAGTGTCAGGGTTGAGATTCATGGCGAGCTGGCGGCGGTGACTCCACGGACTTTTGAGGGTGGCGCAGTACATGGGACGCGACCTGTGGAGTGGCATAGTGTTTGATATTGGGTTTGAAATTTTGGGGCTTCGGCCCAAAGTATTAATAGTAGATATTTTTGTAAACCCGATATAATACTATGTAGGTTATTTTAAAAAAAAAAGAAAATTTTATCGGGTCTTCCGCGTGTTCTGTTGCGGGAAAATCCGCCAATTAACTTAATTAGGAAGTAGGGTCGCCACACTAAGCATGTCGCCGATTTATTCTTTAGGGAGATTATTCGTTTGCATGGGGTTCCAAGAACCATTGTGTCTGATAGAGATGTTAAATTTTTAAGTTACTTTTGGAAGAGTCTTTGGGGAAAATTAGGTCCAAAATTACTATTTTCGACTACTAGTCACCCCCAGACCGATGGCCAAACCGAGGTAACGAATAGGACCCTAGGCGTTTTACTTCGTGCATTGATAAAAAAGAATTTAAAAAGGTGGGAGGATTGTTTGCCAATAGCTGAGTTTGCATATAACCGTATGATTCATTCTTCTACGCAATTTTCTCCATTTGAGCTAGTTTACGGTTTTAATCCTTTAACTCCACTCGATTTAACTCCATTACCTTTGAAGGATCAGATTAACATGGATGGAGTTGAGAGGGCTGAACAGGTAAAGAAATTGCACGAGCAAGCGCGTGCAAATTTGGAGAAAAATAGCCAAAAGGTCGCGACCAAGGCGAATAAAGGGCGTAAGCGCGTTATTTTCGAACCCGGTGAGTGGGTGTGGATTCATATGCGAAAGGAACGATTCCCAGCAGCGAGGCGAACCAAATTACACCCACGAGGCGACGGACCATTCAAAGTTTTGGCGAGAATCAATGATAACGCCTACAAGCTCGACCTACCGAGTGAGTATGGTGTTAGTACGAGTTTTAATGTTTCTGATTTATCTCCGTTTGAAATTACAGATTATGTGGATTCGAGGACGAATCCTTTCCAAGGGAGAGGAGATGATGCGAAACAAGCAAGTACGCTCGATGGCGACACGGCTAGACAAGAAAATATAAGAGCGCTCGACGACCCACTTCACAACATCACCGGGCCAATGACGCGATTAAGAAAGAAACAAATGGACGAGGCCTTGAATGGATTAATTCACCAAACGTCTCAAAGAGAGTCCACTTCAAGTAAAGAAGATCCGACCAAACTCTACAACATCTTGGAAATGGGCGATATCAAATCAAGTGGGCTTGAGGCTATTTTAGCACCCGGTAACTACAACAATTAGAAGCCCATCTAAGTCCAAATAATGGGAGTAAAGTCTCGATGGGAAGGTGGAAGGGCCAATAAGAAATGAAGCATCATCTTGACTACATGGGTATTGGAGCAAGAGACTTTGACTATATGGGTTTTGATCCAATTAGTCTAGTTTTTAGAATCTTTATTAATTATGGTGTTGACTATTATCTTATAACTTTCGATTTGCATGTGGTTGGTGGCAGACTTTTGAAATTTTGTTTTAAACCATTGAGTTTATTTTCCTTTCGCTAGTTTCTCGCAAATTAGCCCGGTTTTGCTTTGCAATTCCTTCGACTTATCAACTAGTATTTTCTCGTGCAATTTAGCTAGTTGTGGCGTCAAAACTTTCGTCCAAACTCAGCCCGTAATTCAAAGGTGTTAGGCTCCGTCCTAATATTGTTGTTTGAGGGCCGGTTAGGGTGAGGGGATAGGATTTTTCTATTTCCGTTCGTTGTGATTCGGAGGAGATAGGTCCATCCTATTTTTGCCGTGTTCAACTCGTGCCATTCGGGTCCTTCAAATTGCATCCTACCATTTTCCGGTTCGTATCGAGTCTAGTTATTCTCCGTGTCTACTAGTTTTATCCTATTTTTATTTTGAGTTTGTGTCAACTCGCTCGAAAGTCAAATCTTTCAAGGACAATCTCAACTCACTAACGAACCTCCACCCGAGTTCGTATCATGCCATTTCTAGTTTGGTACGATTGTGAGATTTTAAAGTTATCACCTTACTCGCTTATGACATTTGAGTATGTATTCGAATTATCATCTTACAATTTGTTTGTTGGCATGTCGTGCGAGTGATATTGTGGGCTTCTTGATTTCTTCCCTAATTCTTGATCTTGATCTGAAAAAGCCCTAACATGTCTACTCCATCAACGAAGCATTCACAGATTTAGTCATAACATGTTATGGGTACTTTAGTCTTTTCCGCTACCGACGTTTGTCCCTAACAGTCCTCGACGTGAGAATCTCGTTTTTTATTTTTATTTTAGGGCTACGTGGTTACGTTTCACAATACCTTAGGGGTACCATCTGGAATTAAAAAATAAGTTTGGTCACTAGCTGGAAAACGGATAAACAGAGGGCACCAAATGGAATTTCCCAAAAAACAATCAAGATCCCGTAAAGAACGCGAGATGGGTTACGTTATTTAATTTTTAGATCTTGTTTATGCATAATACATAGCATGTGGGTGTGTGATAGAATCTGTGTGTAATAGAAGAAAAGAAAAGTAACAGAGGAAAGAAGCCTTTGTGAACGAAGTGAGAAACTGAGTAACAAAAACTAAAGTTGCAGTGTGAGAAAGAAAGTTCGAGAGTGAGCAATATTCTCTTTGTAACAAATTGCGAGCGTGTAAGATATTGTTGAGCAAAATAAATATTATTATAAGAATCACTCTCTGTTTGCGAGCGATTTACAGCGCGAATGAATATAAACAAAGAGCGAAGTTTTTTGATTGCTCATCTTCTAGAGCTCTTAACAACACTTCTCCGGCTCCGAATCCATCGGAAAACCATCCATGCGCGTAATGTAATACTCCTGCTGCTCCGTCACCGCCTTCACGTAGGTGTAGTTCCTCTCTCTGCACTCCACGATGGCGTTGACGGGCTTCTTACTCGCCCACACGTCTGTAGAGACTATGTTTCACTTGAGGTCTTTAAGAACATCAAAGACATCGAGGAGCTGTGGGGCGCTCTTTATGCGCCAGCGCATGTAATAAAAGAACTCGTAATATGCGCGTTGGAATATATATATATATATATATACATATATATGTATAGATACCATCTGAAGGATCGGATCTACTGAATGAATTAAAGTCGTCGGATACAAGGGTTAAGTTTACATAATAAAATTCTGATTCGAAGAATTCCATCGGTAACAGCCTTCGCCCTCAAACGCCTTTTATTGCGGCAACACGGGCTAGCCAAACGCCGATATAGAATTAATCGTAAAACAGAATTTATTATAACCTTTATCCATGACTCAATTCTTTCAATCGATTTTTCACCATAAAATAATATAAAATCATGTTTTTAGGGTATTAAGGCATCTTGGTGTAGTTTAACTAAATTTTTAGCCTTCCATTAAGGCTAAATAGTCACAAAAAAAATATATAAAAACAAAATAAAAAAAAAAAAACTTACTTCGAGGCGAGAAGTTGTAAAACAATCTTCAACTTTTATTTCTTAATTTTTTACAAGAGAGGAGAGTTACAAGGGAGAGAGTGTAGAGAGAGTATTAAAGAGCATAAGAAAAGGCACACCCTAAACATTTGGGTTTCAATGCTATTTATAGAAATACAAAAATTAAAGAAGAAAAATTTTTTCTTCGTAGCCATTCCACTTGTTGAGGGAATCTTGCCAGCTGTAATAAAAATGGCAAGAAAGTCTTTATTCTTGACTTTAGCTTTATTAAAGCTAGTTGTGGAAAATTTTTCACCGTTGATGTCCCAATCAACCTTTAATTGTTTTGTCCATTTTGAGTGCTCCTTTGTGGATGTCATGATCAATCTTTAATTATTCTTGTCCATATTGAGTACTCCTTTGGCTTTAAGCCCTTCAAATTCTTCACGGGACTTGGTAATTTGCGCCACCTTGTCCTTAATTATTGCTATTTCTTGTGTGATGCGGTCATGAGCATCATCCATATCTTCAATAAAGATGTCTTCCGAATTTTCCGGACTTTGTCCTTCTCCAGCAAGGCAAATTTCGTCATCTTTTGATGACGTGTCCATTGAAATGTCCATTCCAAAGTTTTTTGCAATATCTTTTTTCATTTCTTCAAGATATGCGTCAATAATTTCGTTGGTCTTCATTTTACCCTTTTGAAGATTAAGTCTTCGAGAAATTGTTTCAAAGGGACTAGGGGCTTCCCTTTGTTGATGATTATTAATCGCAGTTTTATAAAGAGAAATTTTCTCTTCGATTTTATCAATCGTTTGCTGACTTTCGTATTCGCCAGTCTGATTTTTCCTAATCATTTTTTTCCAGAATTTTGTATAAAAATTCCTCTGAAGACAAGGAAGTTTTTGTTGGGTATAACCCACTTCGGGAGTCCATCTCCAAATCCATGGAATGGAAAATTCAATATAAAAGTGTAAAGAAGCCATTCCTTCAATACATTGTTTATTATGTTCCGCCTCTATTAGAAACGGAGAAACTTTGACCCATTCTTGGTAAAGACCAAAGAAAGGTTCCTTTAAAATTTCAACGGATGCGCCATATGATAGCCACCATTGATAAAACCAATTTGGAATATCTTTTTTATAAACATCTGAGCAGATTTTAATCCACCAAGAATGTTTTTTATTATCATTTTGATATAAAAATACCTTATTAAAGGCATCGATATAATCATAATAATTAAATTTGATCAAAATTTTTGATTCGGGATGGAGATATTCTCTATCCTTTAAGGGATGAAGTGCCCAATTTTCAGCAGTAATTATCTGCTTAAAATAATTTTGCTAAAGGTATAACCTTTTCGTTGAGCAATTTGGGTATTACCCGCATTAAAGTGCTCAAAATCAGCCGTACCAGTGGCCTTTAAAATATCTCGTAATTGTCACGAGATTTATAGAAAGGAGCAGCATATGATGCTTTCTCCAAATACCTTGACATAATTGTCCAAGGTTCATCAGACCATTTTAGATCTTTGAATTCTAACAGAAGTATTACCTCTGTATGATTCTTTCTTTCATAGTCGACGTCTTCGTCGTCGTCTGCAATAATTTTTGCATAGGAAGTACCTTCCTTTTCTTGCGATTGCGCTTTTTGTTTCTTGTATTCAAGAAACTCCTTGTATGTTGGATCTTCTTTACTCCAAGTATTACTTGAAGATGCAGAAAATTGTGAAAGATTTTCTTTCACAAGTTTCTTATTACCCATTTGGGCAATAACGTGACCACGACCACCACGTCCACCTCTATTAGAGGCGAAACCTCTCCCATATTGGGACATTGCTGCTATTTGCATAAAACTCATGTTAGATATTCACGAGTAAGATAATCAGGAAGACTATTATCACTTCCCTTTTTGTAAATTATTTCAAAATCGAAAGGGGCTAAATGTGCCTGCCATCTCGCAAACATTTGTTTGGAGACATTATGTTTAAAATCCTTATTAAACATAAATTTTGCTGCTTGACAATCTGTTTTTATTAAAAACTTTTGATTGTAAAGATCATCCTGGAATTTTAAAACACATTTAACTATAGCGAGCACTTCTCTGGCTATAGTAGCATAATTTTTCTGAGCATTATTCCATTTTCCTGAATGGAATCTAACAAGATGCTCGAATTTATCTTCTGGAGAAATCTGTTTTAATATTCCTCCGAAGCCAATATCAGACGCATCTGTCTCAATAATTTTTTGCCAAGAGGGATTAGCAAGCATGAGACAAGGAAGATGCGTTACTTTACTTTTAATTTTTTTAATTGCTTCAGTGTGACTATTTGTCCACTGACAAGGTATCTTTTTTAATCTATCATATAAAATAGATGTATCAATTGCAAGATTTTTATAATAGGGAGAAATATAATTTAAACTTCCTAGAAATCTTTGTAATTGTGTTTTATCAAAAATTTGGTCAGGAAATTTTGACGCAAATTCAATACTTCTATTAATTGGAGTAATACTACCCTTTTCAATAGTATGACCCAAAAATCTAATTTTAGTTTGAAATAAAATCATTTTTGGACTGGATATAACTAATCCGTTTTGGATAATCATTTTTTTAAACATATCGAGATGTTTAAAATGTGTTTCGATATCTTTAGAAAATACTAAAATATCATCAATATAAACGATAATAAAATTACTAAAAGGAATGAAAATATCATTCATAATGTTTTGAAATTCGGAAGGAGCGTTTTTTAAACCAAAGGGCATAACGTTCCATTCAAATTGTCCAATTGGGACAGTAAAGGCGGTTTTATACCGATCCTTTTCATCAACCTGGATTTGCCAAAAACCAGATTTTAAATCAAATTTTGAAAATAAAATTGCATTATGCAATCGATCAAGCAAATCCTTTTTATTAGGAATAGGATACCTGATCCATTTCAAAACTTTATTAAAAGGTTTGTAATTAATTACTAATCTGGGTGCTCCTCTTTCCTTTTCTGCTGCATTATTAACATAAAAGGCGGTACAAGACCAAGGAGATTTCGAAGGTTTTATTAAACCTTTCTGTAAGAGAGAATTTATTTCTTTCTTACACAATTCTAATAATTCAGCATTCATTTGACAGGGACGAGCTTTAGTGGGAATATTTTTCTCACTAAAATCTTCCTCGTAGGGTAAAGAAACAATATGCTTCTTCCTATTCCAGAATGCGTTTGGAAGATCATTGCATATTTGCAATGTAAATTCATTATGAGTTAGTTTAATTTTTTGTTGTAACTTAGGATTTTGGATTTTATCCTCAATCGTAAGTATACTGATTTCTTGTTTCAAATAATTTATTTGATTTTCTTTTGCTCTAATTAGAATAGAATCTTTTATTTCACTAAGAATTCGTGAAATTGGTTCAGTAATGAACTTAAAGTATACTTCTTTATTTTCGAAGTTTCCTTTAAATCCATGTTCATCAATTTTGGTAATAGGAAATATTTTCCTAAGGAATGGTGTACCAAGAATTACTTGGTTCGTGATATTTTTGACTAGCAAGAATGATGTAGGAATACAGACCTTATTTTTACAAATATAGGCCTTTGGGATTTTATAATTAATTTGCAACTTTTCTCCGCTAGCAGAGCTGAGAGAATGAGTTGTCTTATAAAAATATTGGGTAGGTATTAAACCCTCTTGGATGCAGTTTAAATCTGCACCACTATCAATAAGAGCAATAAGATCTTTTTGATAATTTTTCTCGATTAGTAATGATATTTTTACTAGCCATTTTTGAGAAGTAATCACTTCTAAAGTAGAAAGAAAATTATCATTTTCAATCGTACTGGTAAATTCTTCAAGGGATCTTGAAGATGATTCATCAAGGATTTCTTTTCCTTTTCAAGTTTAGAAAGTCTTCTTTCTAAATTATTGTTACTTAATTTTAATTCTTTAACTTCTGTTTTAAGAATTGAAATTTCAACAGTTAAGTCTTTAATATTAACTGGGGATTCGTATTTATTTTTATTTCGAAGTAATTTCATTACTTCTGACATTTTATAGGGTTCGGATTTTTGAATAACTTCTTTAGAAGTTTCTTCATTTTGAATAATTCTTTTGATGATTAGATTTTTTAAATCTGGATCATCAGTTTCTTTAAGCATTTCTAAGAGATTATTGTCAAGAACATTAATCTCTTGAAATTGGGAGATAATTTGATATAAATTATCATTTTCTAATTCAGATTCTGATTTATCTGAATCTTTGGAGCAAGGTTGTCCTATTTGACAGTTACGACATTCATCAGATTCTGATGAAATATCTTCAATAATGTTATTTTCATTATTTGAAGAGTATTCTGAATCACTATCAGAATTAAGAAGGATTTTTGATAGTGTTTCTTTTAATTCACTATCAATTTCAAGATTATTAATCTTCTTTTTGGTCCAGCAAGTACTTGCTTTATGACCAATTTTTCCGCACTTTCGGCAGACAATAGGAGGGAATTTATTTCTGTATTGAAAATTATTTTCCTTAGAGAATTTTTGCTCTCTTCTTTTAGATTTTCTAAATTTTCTTTTTTCGTATTGCTTAGGAGAATATTTTTTAGTTTTATGTTCTTTACGAGTTTTACTCGTAGAGGGATTTTCCATGCCAAATTGGCCACAGAATTCTCCTAATTGTTTCTTTTCATCTAAAGAATGTCTTTTGACTTGTTTATTTAATTTAATTTCATTGCATAAGGCTAAACCTTCTTGTATGCAAGTTCCTATGAGTTTACCATAGGTATAGGAGTTATAATCGATACTCGATTCTCCTTTTCTAAGATTATTCCTTACTCTTTCTGCGAAAAGAGAAGGAAGACCATCTATAAATTTAGATTTCCAGTGAGTACTATTTGACTCAGGGAGTTCCATCACTCGGCTAAGGAAGGTATCTTTGTACCATCTAAAGGATGTAAGAGTTTTACACCTAAGATTTTGAAGAAGAGTTCTGATATTTTCAGAATTATCAGACCATCGGCCTGTAAAGTGTTCAATGATGTTTACACAAAGTGTATAGACAACATTATCCACTTGTTGACCATCTTCTTCTTTCATGGTCAGATAAATATCGTCTTTTTCGCGTTGAGATAAGTAATTATCCCACCATCCTTTTAACTGACCAGTAAAGCCAGCGACGATCATTTTTGCAACAGCTCTATCATTATTTTGATTAGCTTTGCAAATCGTGCTATACATAAGCATTCTATGTATCATATTATAAATTTGTCTTTCGGTATAACCATCAAGATTCCATTCGTATATGCATCTACCATTATACGAATTGTTGAGCATGAATTCTTGTTCTTCGAACAAAATATCTTGGGGAGTAGGCCTAGGATAGTAATATTTACTTTGGGTTGGCCTATCAGCATATTTTGTATGCTTAAGTTTATTGATTTCTTGATTAAATGTATGTTGAAGATTATCTGAATTTTCTAAACGATCTTCAAATTCTTCGCTTAATGTATTAAGCTTAAGATGTTGAAATTTTTCTTCAAGAAGTTTCTCAATATGAGAAATAGATTTTAATTTAAAATCCGTAACTTCAGGAGGAGGTTGAATACTGGGAGACGCAATATCAATCAGTTCAATCTTATTTTTTTCTTTTAATAAAAATTTTTTTATATCTTTTACTGAGGACGAAATTTCCTCAATATTTTTCTTTAATAAAGAAATTTGTTCTCCTAAAACAATAACATACATATTAGTATAATTTTGTTGCTTTAAAAGACTATTAATATGATTAATAGTAATAGAAAGTGTATCGTTTTCAAATAATTTTTGAAAAGCATTAAAAAACCTAATTTCATTTTCCTTTTCCATTTGAAAACTAGTTTGAGGAGGAAAAACTGAAATAAGATTTTTTCCCGTTGAAAGCTTATAATTTCTTTCAAGAACAGAAATCATATTTTTAAAATATTTTGATAGAAACCATGGAACAAAAGGTAATTTTTCATTCCGTTTTTCAAGGTTTTTATAAAAATTTTCTTGGATAATATTTTTATCTTCTTTATTAAAATTTTCAAAAAACCATTTTCGAAAAGGTTCCCATTTGGGTTGAAAGAATTCTTGTTGAATTTTCTTTCTTGCCGGTGATCCCAGGCTAAAATCTATTTTCGATTTAAAATCCATTAAACACGAAAATCCATTTCTGACTCAGTTATTTCCTCGTCTTGATTTTTAAAAACACCGTGAACAATATTATCAGAATTAATTCTTAATTCTTCGACTTTGTTTGATAGGTAATCGTTAGAGATTGATTCTCTAACTTGTGAGGTCGAAGCTCTAGAAGGAGATCTTACCATATAATCACATGGTGATATATGATAACGTGAAGATATTGACCTAGTATTTCTAGATCTTGGAGTTTTGATATCGATAGATCTTCTATTTTGCTCAAATTGTATTTGAACAGATCCATCTGTTGTTTGTATTATTTGAGTTGGTTTATTCTCGATTTTGGGCTGAAGAGGCGTAGCTCGTTCAATAACCCAATTTTCTGGGAATTGAATTTCTTCCCATTTAATAGATCTACGGGTTGTAATATTAGATCTACTAAAATTGGTCTCTATAAGAACAGTTTCGTTGATGGGTTTATCAACGATTTTACACTGAGGATTCAGTGTATAAAGAGGCTTATAATAAATCCTATAACAGATACAAATTACTTCCGATCCTGGAGCGTAATTATATCCGTGAGTTTTGACATTTAATGTTAGAGCGTCAAATATATTGACATCAGTTAACGATAATTGGAGATTTGGGTATACATTAAAGTATACTGGGCCATGGGCGAGACTAGACTGAATTATTCCCATAAGGGATTGTTTCCAGTCGAGATTTCGACCATCTCTAAGAGCTGCTATAAAGCTCTCAGGTAAACCTTCTAAAGTTAAAGGTTTAAAGGCGACCTGAACTAATCCAATATGAATAAACTTGTGGTTTATTCTATATTTTTCTAAGTCTTTATTGCTTAGAAGTCTAATCACCATCTCCTCGTTATTGAGAGAGATAGTTTCTTCGGTAGTTTTAACTACCTGTTTCAAACCTAATTTTTCGAAGGTTCCTAATTCATAGATTACTTTGTAATCTATCTTAGGAATTGTCCATCGATTCAATTGATCTAAATTTTGAGGAATATCATACTCCTCTTCAATACTGTTTTTAACAGTATCCTTTCTTCTCATCAAATTCATATGAGAAAGATGTTAAACTACACCTTGACTTCTTAATACCCCCACCATGGCTCTGATACCATCTGAAGGATCGGATCTACTGAAGACAAGTAAGTTTTTTTTTTTATTTTGTTTTTATATATATTTTTTTTGTGACTATTTAGCCTTAATGGAAGGCTAAAAATTTAGTTAAACTACACCAAGATGCCTTAATACCCTAAAAACATGATTTTATATTATTTTATGGTGAAAAATCGATTGAAAGAATTGAGTCATGGATAAAGGTTATAATAAATTCTGTTTTACGATTAATTCTATATCGGCGTTTGGCTAGCCCGTGTTGCCGCAATAAAAGGCGTTTGAGGGCGAAGGCTGTTACCGATGGAATTCTTCGAATCAGAATTTTATTATGTAAACTTAACCCTTGTATCCGACGACTTTAATTCATTCAGTAGATCCGATCCTTCAGATGGTATTATACATTATATACATATATATATGTATATGCACACGTAATCATCTAAACACGAAAAAAATTCGCTTTTATTTTTTATCTCGAAACTTTGTTGTCGACGACTAATTACCTAGACACGACCAAATATTTGGACTAGCGGAATTCATTTTTCACATTCCAAAAACAACTTAGAAACAATGAAAGCGCAACTTTCGAACGCTTCGTATACCAGTTGGATGCGCTATGAGATCTTAGTGTCATCGACCCTAGCTCATTCGTGAGATGGGAAAACTGCGATTTTTTTTGCATAGGAGTCCCATTTAAGATACACCCAAACATTTTATGACGGAAGAAGAAAGTAAGAAACCATCCATAAAACATCCTCCATCGGAAGCAAAGTATGTCTTTTTTAACTATCAAATTCACATCTGAAAGAACTTCCAACACCTGCAACAAGCATCCCCTCTTATTTGCACTGTCAACTGTTTGGTGGTATTTTTTGCATTGCTAAACTTGAATTTGTTTAGTGGCTTGCCATCCAGGGAAAACTTGATACTCGTCATAGAAAGTGCGTGAAGCTTGCGAGATGGATAAATGCTCTTTGTGTCCCGATAATGCAGTAGTAACGGCGCATCATTTGTTTTTCGACTGCTCATTCTCGGATAGATGTTTATAGCACTTCAAAGTCCTACTGCGTCTTTTTTTGCATGCACCCCTGATAGTTTACGAATGGTGGCGCTAAAGCGCAATTGGCGTATAACGTGGTAGGGAGTTTTTTATCATTTCACTTGTACATCTCTTCGATGTTTTACATTAATGCAAATGAAATTTACCCCCAAAAATGACAATAAATTGTCAATGAATAAAACAATCAGCTGCTTCCCAGCCTTTACCAATTATATTATGCAAATATCAAAAAGTACTTCAACTGAACATTCGACATTTAAACGCATACCTAAAATGGATTTAATGTCAACTTCTCTTTCCTATCAACTCAAAAATGCATTTTTAACTGTGACTAACGCATAATATCACAAAGTGACCATGCTAAATTTACATTTTAATAGATAAACTTTTTTTATTTAACTATATTATTTATTTTATTCTTTTATATTTATATAATGCATGAATAATGTTTATAACCGTAAACTAAATAATTAAATTATTGACAAAAATATTATTATAAGAAAAGATCACTTATTTGTTTATTATGTGGGTAGTATTTAAAAGTTGTGAAATATGTGGATAATATTGTAGAGTTTTAAAAGTTGGTGTGAAAGAGAACATTACGATAACCTTCTTTTCAGTTTGAAAAGGAGTTTAATCGTTAGAGAATAAATTACTGCATTTTGAGTTTGAGAATAACTTTTAGGTTGAGCATGGATTTTTCAGTTGGAGATGGTCTTACTTTTACCGCTATCCTTCATTGCAAACAAAATTAATTTTTAGTCGTTGTTGTAAAAATCAGCCGAGGTGCCGCTAGGCGGTGCCTCTCTCCGTGGCGAAAATCGGATAAAGATTAATCGGTTCGAATTTTTTTGGAAAAAAAAATAAATACAAAAAATCATTATTGACATTGAATTTTTTTTATTTAGAATTTTTGGATAAATCAAATCTACATCTGCTTTGTTAACCATAATTTTTATATGGAAATAGAAAAAAAAAAGGTCCCCAATGCTTGGCGCTAGCGGCATGGGGGGTGGCATGTCAATCCCTAAGTCACGGGTCGGATCCCACCTTGATGAGATTCACCTTGACTATCGTTGTCAGATAAGTTTGAGACATATTCATCTGACTTCGAGGATTTGTCCTACAACTGGAGTCTATGGGGCAATTAAGCTTCCGTCAAGTCTGTGTGGCGCTAGCCCAAGCTGGTTTTTAGGTACTAGCTCATAACCATGTAGAGTGACGACACATCTAAGTAATCTTTTATTTTAGATATGGATAGCCGTCGTCGAGGATAGAGTTCGAGATCGAGGGGTAAACAGATTGTTGGTAGTTCATCGCAAGATGACTACTACCAATATGATGACTTTCCCGAAATTATGCTCGACCTAAGCGACGTCCTCGGCTCGGACATGGATGGAACGGCGAGCAACACGCAACGGGACCAACCGGAAGAAACTCCCAGGCCGCCGCCGACCGAGACCAAAGCACGGGCCGCCGCCCTAAGCTCGGATATTTTCGCGGTACACTTCAAGAAGGTACCGACCGAAAATAAAGATTTTTTTTAAAGTTATATATAATTATTGTGGTAAGGAGTACCCTTTTAAGAAGGGGGCGGATATGGCAATTTTACCGGCCATATCCGCTCAAAACATCCTTGTAAGATAGGAATTAGTCAAAGTCAAAGTCAAATGCACGGGGCTACAGGTTTGTTCGCTATCGGACAAGGACCTAGTGCGAGTCCGACGTCTTTGTTCATGTAAAACGAAGACGTCGCGCGCCAACAACTTGCAAAATTTGTTTGCGCGAAACATCTTCCTTTTCGGTTTGCCGACGATCCGATCTACGAAGAGTGGATCAGAAAGTCGTATAATCCCCAAACGAAGAAAGTTTCACAAGCACCCTTACGCGAGACATTAGGAAGACGGTACTCGCGTATAAACGCGAGTTAATAGATCAATTAGGAAATTTAGAGTGTAAAATGTCGATTGCCTCCGATATATGGAGCGATCACTGGCAAGATCATCATTACATGGGCATTACATGCTATTGGATTGATGACTATTGGCAAGTACATAAACACTTAATTGCGTATAGGGAATTTGACACAGCACACACAGCTCAAAACATCGCACTTAAGCTTAGGAGTATCTTATCGGAATATAGAATACTTGAGAAGATTTTCTTGGTATCCTTTGATAATGCTAGCGGTAATAACGCGAGCATTGGCGATTTGATTAAGTATTGTCGACCGTCATTTGGCGGTCGATTATTTCGTGTCCGGGGCTTCTGCCACATACTTAACCTATGTGTTCAGGACGCACTCACGCATCTAAAGGCACGCGTTACGCCGATACGAATGCAATTAGTTACATGATGCGCCACTCTTCTGTACTGAAGAAGTGGAAGCGTTATTGTAGAAGTTTGGCAATCACGCCCAAGAAGTTTGCCTTTGATGTACCCAACAGGTGGAATTCCACCTACAAGATGTTGGATACGTCGTACGAATATCGCCACACCTTGAGCGATTTCTACGACGAAAACTCCGAATTCGGCGTAGCATTACATCCTACGATGTGGGACGGATGCAACGGCATATGTGAAATACTTCAAGTATTTCACGATGCCACGAAGGAGATGTCAGGAACATATTATCCGACATCAATCTTAGCATTAGATCATTGCGTTAAAGTCGCATGCATTCTAAACGCTTTTGTAGATGACGAGATTGCGGGCCTGGCCGTTTTAGTCTTTAAGGCTAAATGGCTGAAATACTTTTGGGAAATACGCGATATCTTCATCATTGCGAAGATATTAGACCCCAGAATGCGCGTAGAGGGGACATATAATTTTCTGGCACTATACCACCAGTCCATTGCGGCTGATTCTAGTGTTATCCCCGAGAACTACAATATTCAAGTTAGGAATATAGGGTATGACGCTCTAACGACAGTCTTTACAGCGTTTAAGACCGATATTGGCCAAGACCCAACTCGATCGAGTTCGGGTCAATCCACTAGTAGTAGTAGTGCTAGCGGTAGTGATCGCTTAGCCTCCTACTACAACCTCCTCAACACGAGCAAACACCAAAGGTCGACGAACTCGTTCGTAGAGTTAGATAACTACTTGTCGACCACTTTTGAGTTCGCCGAGGACGAGGATCAGTTCAACGTCCTCAGATGGTGGTCGAAGATGTCGCAAACGTATCCAACGTTGACGAAGATCGCTAGGGAAATCTTTGCCGTCTCAATTTCAACCGTCGCGGTTGAACAAGCTTTTAGCATGGGCGGCTTAACTTTAAATGAAAGGCGTTCGAGGTTGACGGTAGAAAACGTCGAATACCAATGCCTTCTCGATGATTGGACGAGAGCCGAACATCGGACACAAGATTTCCCGAATACCGATTCGGACGACGACGTGTTCGACGACACCACCGGCACAGAGACTAGTGGTGGCGGCAATGGCGGCGGCGACTAAGAGTAGAAAGAATAGAGAATCTCCGAAAACGGCGAAAGATTCAAGCCCAAAAAAAGAAAAGTCCTTAATACTAATCTCATTGTATTAATTTTTTTATTTTATATTTTTAAATAATTACTTAATCATACAATCTTATTTTTCAGCCAATGTCTCCAAGAAATCGCCCGTGTGACGACATCCAAGCATACGACAAAGTCCGAAAAAGATAAGTCCTTAATACTAATTTCATTTTTTAATTTATTGATTAAATTTTTTATGTTCCAAAAAAAAAATATTATCTAACTAACTTCTATTGTACATTTTTTTTTCAGAAACCGATTATCGATTGGCGTTGGCAAATGGCGATTGCGATTCAAGTATTCAACGAACAACGGATAAATTTTTTTTTCTTACTTTGTATTTTCGACTTTGTAAATTTTAATTGTAAATGTAACTTCATTTTTGTAATGAAATTTATTTATGATGATTAATATTTTTAAATCGAAACCCTTGTTATATACCGAAAAAAACATAATTGTGTCCCGAAAACTATCGAAATATACACTATAAATTTAATAAAAAAAATAACCGACGGATGGTAACCGTCGGATACCCTTTGACCGGCGATTGACCCGATTGGTCAACCGACAACCGGCATCCGTCTCCGGCCGGTTGTGGCTGGTTGGTCATTTCGACCAACCGGCAATCGCCGGTTCTCAACCGCCGATTAACCGTCGACGGTTGGACAAGTCTACATCTAAGTCATGAAAAAAAATAAGAAATAAAAATAGGCCTATCGAAAAACCGCCTTAGCCCGGCCTAAGTCAAATAGGCACTGCGCCAATGCGAGCCCGAGTAGGGCCTAATTAATTTTATAAGATTGCTTTTAGTAACTTTGCGTGAAATATAACAAAAAATCTCAGGATCGTTAATTAAACTTTACTAATTTACTAACTTAGCTCAGTTTCCAATAGAAATGATATATTTCTTCTGTATTTTGATATCATTGCATCAGTGGATAGGGCAGGGAAAGAAGTCACTCGCATCTCATCTCATCTCACCTAACCTTTACCGACTCCAAGAACAATCACCCCCCCTGAAAACGAGAATTATCGGCCTTTTATCACTACTCAACCGTTAACTTCGATTCCTCAGGTAGGTTAGCTAGATTTACTTTTTTTTTTACAGCTGATTTACACTGTCTGTTGGTACGGTGCTTGTGAAATTTGACTTAAGCTTGCTCATTTCGTTCATTTGATGTGCTTTTCTTCGTTTCTATGTGTAGATCTGAGAAAACGGAGCTGCGGTGGTGGATTTGCTTTGTGTGTAATAAGCTCAAGGTCTACATATATGTTCGATGTGTGGACAGGGTTTATAACTGACGTTGATCTCCTTAGGTTTTGGTTGTTGTCGTGCAGATTCAGGATCCCTAAAGTTTTCTTACGATTATTACTGTTCTGAAGGTGTTAGCTTGCTTAGACCTTGTAAATTTTTGCTGCGATTGAAGATTTGAATCTACAGGGAAATTGAAGAGGAGAAAGAAAACCTAGGTGGTTTAGGAAATAAGGTTTCAGTTTGGCTCGAGTTTTTTCAAATGGAAACTGTAAGTGTTGGTGGTCATCAAAAGAACAATAACGGCTGCATGAGGAATCAGAGTTTTCGTTTGGCCAAGTTTGCTTCTTTTGGTTCACTGTCTGTGGATGATTTTCAGGGAATTAATTACTGGGCATTTCAATCCGGTGCAGGAATTTTACCTACCCCTTACAACTCACTCTCTCAAGCAAAGCCCATTGCTAAAAATACTTCATTTTCTCCCAAAACACCATCGCCATCACCATTTTCCAGTGAGCAAGTTGGTAAAGACTCGAAAAGATTCGTCAAAAGCAGCTCGGTCCCTATACCTATCAAGATTGAATTTGAGCATGAGGGTGATAATTGCTTCTCCGAGCTTTGGGCGGGACCCACGTATTCGAATTCTCCTCCACCGAGTTCTTTGCCTTTGCCCAAGTTTTCTATGAGGCCTAAAAGCACCGTTTCACTTGAGTTACCAGGATCATCATCTCCTGAAGTTGATCTTCAGCTCTTTTCGAAATCTGCTCCCGCTTCTCCTGCGAGGGAGAGAAGCTCCTTGCCCTCTGGTATGTCTTACCGTGGTGGTGCTGCTATAACTAACACCTTTTCTTCCCTTGGTTTAGCTGACGGTGCTGATTCTGCGACTAAGACCCTGTGTCGCATCCTTAATCTCGAGATTACTAATGATTGATGGTCCCATGGGAGCCTTTGGCCCCATTAGGGATAGTATTAGTATGCTTTGTGGGTTTTCTAGCTTGTAGGTTTTCTGTAAAAATGTGGAATAAATGAGATGAGTCCATTTAATTAAGTTTGCTGCTCAGGGTTGTGAAGCTTGTCTTGGTGTACCTGTGCAAGAGCCTTTGGAGTTTGTCTGGGTTATTGAATTCGGTTTTGGTTACTTAGAAATGATGAAGAGGCATAAGTTTAAGTGTGGAGGTTTCTGGTGGCTGAAGGTTGTGAACAGTAGTAACTTAGTTGCAGAATTGACGGGCCAACTTGTGGTATTCACCTTGTGGGGAAGACTTGATGTTGTGGGGAGTTGCTACTTAACTCTTCAGCAACTTAAGTTCTCTATTCTTGCTCGCCATTGGTTGATGCAGCTTTCTTTGTACAAGAGCCCATTTGTGTATATACTGTAGAATCCTAACTTGCGTAGGATCAATACTTTCTCTTTGTTTTTCTTTTTCCAGTCATATATCAAGCCCTCCTAACCTGTTTTCAGACCTTCTTCATTGCCAGTTGAACATCACCTTCCACCCATATTTTCAAATCCTTTTGATTAGAAGATAGCTTCTGACTTGTGCTTCTTTGCAATGCAAAGTAGCAGCTTTCCCTTGACCGCATATTCTGTTTTTTTGAAAGAATTATGATGGTAAGGGAATTAGGAATAGAGGATTTTTCTAATCTCGTCGTCCACTATGCTTTGATTCATATCAATCTCTGGCTTTTGAATATCTTCCTCCATCAAAGCCAAGATTATTGTTCTTATTCATGCCCTTTTCTGAGTCATCCTTTATAAGATTCTCCTGCTTGTTCTCTGGTGTTCTTTTGAACTTGCTCATGATATTGGCTTTGCATGGATCCAACCAAGCTTTTCAAAGGTAATGGGTTTGTGTATTGAACTTTCCGATAACAAACATACATGGTTTTTCGTATTGAACTCGGATACTAATGCATGGTTTTTTTGGTCCTCAGTTTCTCGCACAGGTAGAAAGAAGCCTAAGAAAATGTTTCAGAAAGCTGCGTCGGACTTGTAAATCTGAATGCTGATCTCCTCCCGTCTTCTTTTAATGTTTGTTCTGATGCTTTCGGTGTCCGGTTGTTATCTATCTTGTTTACTATGTTTGTTTGGAGTGTCAAAGTCGAGTTATGCTCTTCTGTTTGAGTTATGTTCTATGGATGTTTGAATATATTTGCTGCACTTGGTTTCCTATTTTATCTCACTTGCAATTCCAACGTGTTTTACTACCGATTGAGTTATTCCTTTATGCAAATTATACTGATGGATCTTTCTTTACCAGTGTGTTTTTAAAAGCGCGCTATCCTAATTTTTTGCAAAAACGTGCTATAGAGCATGGCATTTCGCGTTTTTCCCAAAAAGTGTGCGCTATTTTATGACTTTTCACGCTTTTTGCGCTATTTTTTAAATACTCGCGTTATTTGGCCAATGATACTTTGATGAAAACCAGGTGTTTAATGCATAATCTATTCATCATAATGTGCTCCATATTAAGATTAATTATTAGAATGGTAACACTTGATTAACGGTGCTATTATAGTTGAAGGACAATTGGAAATATTAATCAATGTATATCTATCTATAGATCTCGCCTATTACATACCGGATATATTGATTTCTCATTTATCGGTAAAGGACTAAATCAATTCAAATATTCTGATATATACATCTACGTTTTAAAAACATATCAGAAAGCCCGCTAATATAGATAAAGGGTGACTTTGTTCGTTATATAATTTTCATTAAAAATTAGTTATTATTTTTTCAAATTCGTATTCACCCAGATTTTATTTTTTTTGTTCTCCTAAAAAGATTTGCAGCCGATGCCAATAAGGAGATAAACGATTCTGCAAAAAAAAAAAGGAAAAGGTAAGCTGGTGGATCACGTTGCCTTAACCCTCTTTGCGGTGTTAATTGTTTACCATTTAATATAAAAGAGTAAGAGACAGGATGTAAAACAATGACATGATAAAGACAGAATAAAATCGGGTTGGAAACCAATCTTACTCATGACTGTCCAGAAACGCCCATTCAACCCGATTGTATGCTTTGCTCATGTCCAGTTTTAGTGCAATATACCATTTCCGACCTGCTCGATCGCTGCTGCTTTAATACATGATTTGTTTCAAAAGCGATGAGTAGATTATCAGTAATAACTCGGTTGGGGATAATTGCCGATTGCGAGGGGAATATAATAGAATCCATGATAACTTCCAATCTATTTGCTATGCATTTTGACGCAATTCGATACAACACTTTTCAGGGTTAGCACACTTTGGAATTAGCACAATATTAGTTTCATGCAACGAAGAAAAAGGCTTGCCAAGATTAAATGAATACACAACATGAAGGAATTTCTCCGACACATTCCCAGCTTTTCTGGTAAACTATCAGAGGGAAACCATCAGGGCCCGGGGACTTGAGAGGATACATACCATTAAGTTTCGGAATATGTTTAAATGCTCACTGAATTTTTATTACTTGGGAATTTTTTCGGGGATTGAACTTATTCCACAACATCGACAACTCCACCTAATTTTGGTAAATTTGATGAGTATGATCCTTTCACCATCTAACTATATAGTTTTATTTTTTCTTTTTATTTTTGAGAAAGAAGATGTGCCTTGTAAAAATAATGTTGAAGTTGGATAGGTTAGATTTTAATGTTATTTCATTTTTTCAAATAATTTGTTTGGTTGTAAAAATTGTTTACTTGCTTGTATTGGGATAAATTATGTCTTTTTTGGCCATTATAAATGACTTGCTTGAAATACTCACGCAATACGCTACGCTATCTATGCTTCGTACTATCGGAACTAAAGCACCGCATTGCGCAATACACATTTTAAAACGTTGCTATATACATAGTATACTAGAAATATCGAAATTTTGGCCACTACAATTATTCCCCTATTTGGTTATAATCAGATGATGTAGAAATGCAATAATCAAAATATTTATTCCGTTGTGTAAATTGTCATTGACAACGCTGGAGAACTGGGAACATCATGATGTTGAATGAATTTTCAGACACGTATTTCATGCAATAAGGCCACTAGAGTTGGACCGGGAATTTTAGTGGTTTAACCGGTATAAAACCAGAATAAAATTGGAATAAAACCGGTGTTAGTAGAAATAATAAAATTATATTTTATGAACAATCAAATAAAATGTGTTGGGGGATTAAAAAGTAATTTAAAATGAGGTGTAATGAATTAAATTTATAAATAGGGGTTAAAAACTAATTAAAGTAAAATGTATTGGAAATAAAAAAATTAATTGTAAAATGATGTGTCAAAAATGAATTTAAAATAGAATTAAATACACATTCAAAATTATTTGAACCAACAACCTTGAAAAACTAACGTACTTGACTTGAGAACCACTATGCCATGACATTACATTTGAACTTTACTTATATATTTTAGCTTTTCATACCTTTTGTTTTTCGAATCTTTTTTAAATTAAAGATGAACCGGACCGGATGCGAACCGGAATCCCGACCGGTTTGCGGTTTTTCGGTCGAATCCGGCCCGGTCTGATTCCAAAACCATGGTTTGAAACCGAGACTTTGAACATAACTGATTAAATCTGTGTAGTTATCGGAGATTCGGAACATAAGGGAAACCAAATATATATATATATATATATAATGTATTATATACATAGTACTATAAATATCGAAAATTGGGCCACTACAATAGATTCCCCTATCTGGTTATAATCAGGTGATGTAGAAAATGCAATAACCAAAATATTTAACCCGTTGTGTAAATTGTCATTGAAATCGCTGAAGAATCTTGAACAACATGATGTTGATTGAATTTTCAGACACATTTCATGAAGGGGATAAGCCCACTAGAGCCATTGTGCAGCTAGATGTTAGGCCCGTTGGAAATAACTACGAGGACGATGTTAAGCATAATTACTAATAGTATATTTGTCCTGATTAGAGCCATCTAATTAGCAGCTCGATTTCTTGTAGGTTTAGATTGAGGAAGATGTGGGAGGGTGAGAATTTTCAGAGTTTTTGGCTTGAAATTAAAGATTGTCACTAATGGCTTTTATTTATACAAGTGATTTCAAAGGGCAGAAAAGACAACTGATGAGTCTCAAGAAAACAGGCTCGGCTTGTTGGCCTACTTTGAAATTCTTACATATACATAGAATATATTGTATTTTTCCCAATTATATATACCCATGTACTTACTTATCTTCGATGAATCAAGCAAATAACCATTAGCTTATCAAGCAAAACCTCCCAATTCACCTAAAAAATATCGACATCGAAAACCCTAATTCAATCAAACCATGACATCCCTTTCAGTACGTGCTACTATAATACTCGCAATTATGCTTACAATAACAACATATTCTTCTGCTCAAATCACGACGGCATGCACGAGCTCAATGATGAGCAAATTCTCACCTTGCTTCGGCTACCTCACGGGAAGCAGTGGCTCGGGTGGTTCACCGACGAAAGAGTGCTGCAATTCGTTGAAGTCTATGATGACCGATAGCATTATCGACTGTACTTGTCTCATTTTAACCGGTAACGTTCCCATCACCATACCCTTTGTTAACAGAAGCTTGGCCATTTCATTACCAAGAGCATGTGGGACATCTGTGCCTCTACAATGCAAAGGTTCACGAAATATACTCCATTTGTTGCTTTTTAGGGTTTCTCTCTCTTTTTAATGATCACTATTTATTCTTTCTTTCTTACATTATTTTATGGCAGCTTCTGGCGATCCTTTACCAGCTCCAGGTACTTTTATTAATGGATGATTATTATTCACCAATTCAAGATTATGAACGACATTTCATATGATTCAATAATTATATCTTTCATTTGCAGGCCCGGTACTGTTTAGGCCACCTCTACCTCCGGTTCATTATGCACCTGCTCCTTCTCCTCACAGCCATGGTAGGGTTAGTCACAGCTCGAGTCCTGTTCAAAGTCCAAAAGGTACAAGTTTATTTTAGTTTATATATTTGCATTTGTTCAAATTTATATCTACACGTAACACTCATTGAAAGTGATAATCTGTTTCCTGTTTGTTATTTGTAAGCTTCTAAAGCAGTAGCAGCCGTGGACGCACCGTCTCCTCCGAGGTTTCCATTAGGTCCAAGTCCTAATCCTGGGATTAGACCGGTGGTCAACGCAAAGTCAAAATCGAATCAATCTCAGGGTAGTGTTTCATCACCATCGATGTTGACGATTTTTCTCGTCATACTCGTTGGAGTTGTGAGTACGGCGATGTCTTTCAACTTCTTTTGATTAGATTAGAATCTCTGCCGTCACAAAAACAAAGAACGTCTGTTTTTCTTCATGTTGCAGCATTTGCTGTCTTGAGTTTAATTTGTTTGAATAAATTCTTAATCGCGTTGATTAGAAACCGAATCGATGGTCAAATGTTTGGTTAACCGTACACGTTGTGGTTCGATTACGATTTGAGCATTTTTCGAACCCTACCATCTGTTTGGATTAATATTAAAAAATCCTCTCGACCTGACTGTGTGTTAGCTCTTAAATATCGGGGTGGGCTTGTGCCACACAGATCTGACGGGGGCTTAATTGGGCCACACACTCCAAAGATAAGACTAATTCACGGGGTAAGATGAATACGTCCCTAAATATTAACGTGGGCTTGTGCCACACAGATCTGACGGGGGCTTAATTGCGACACACACTCCAGAGATACGACTAATTCCCGAGGCCGGATGAATACGTCTCAAACCCATCTGACAACGATAGTCGTGGGCCATAAAGCCCATGAGGACTACTCTAGAAAATTGTGGGAGGGAAGATTCGCTCCCACGACCTAACCCACAAAGTCCTTAAGGCATCCTCCTTAACCACTAGACCAAGATCTCATTGGCGCAGTTGAAGTTTCTAATCGGTTGTTTCTTATAGTTAAATAATTTTCTTATATAAAAAAACGTGTATGAAAACCGATTCGAACCGTGCCGGTTCCAATCCGGAACCATCTACAATTCCAGAAATCAAAATCGGCGGTTTGTTATAGCGGTAATAGGAGCCGGAAACCGTTGCAAGAATACCATCGATGGATCTCGAGTCTTTGTTTTGTACCACGGCCATGTTAATCACACCTTTGCAGTCTCCCTCGACAATAATATCATTCCATCCACTGAGCTTCCCGAATCCGCAACAAATAAACTCGAAAACCCTTCAATCAATTATCTCTTACTGTGGGACTCACGTCAGTAGCAATAGGGTTAGGCAAGAGAGTAATCAATCTGCGACCGACAAATCGTTTAAAAGCACAAAGCTTTGGCCAAAAACGAAAAACTCGTTGGAAACAATAAATAGGAATATAAACCAAATAATTGTAACTATTCAAGCTTAAGAAAATAACTCTTTCACTGAGAGATGTAAGTAAGCAATACTTCATAAAAGGCATCTGTTCGGCTAAGAGATGAGTATATTGAAAGGTCAAAATTTGTCATCCATCATTAACAGTCCTAACTCTCCTGAAAATTCCAGCCTCATCTATAATTAGGGATGCTCATTCCCTCATTTGAGACACCTTGAATCATTCTTTCGAAGGAAAATCTTAATAGTTCCGTAGATTCTTCCTTCTCTCGTCACGAAACATATTTAGTATATTTCATATTCAAACTCGTAAGAGAGTCCAAAAAGCATCGATTAAGTTCGTTGGTCTCGGGATTTGGAGTGTTCCTATTCCGAGACGTTTAACATTTTATCTTGGGAAACGATTGTCGTATTCCGTAAGCACTGTTAGCGGGACAATATCATTGTAAGGACATAGCGTTTAACTCTAGCATCGACAATAAAATCAGTTCTTGCATTCGATATATTATATATTATTTTATATATAAATATATTTAGACGTACTCACGGAATTGTACCCAACAATTTAAAATGATATTTTGTTGAAAACTAATTTTATTGTCGGCGTCGACTTATCCTTTATTCACTCCCACTCTTGAAATGCATTTACTATTTAGAGAAACAACGAACGTGGGATATATAAAAGTAGTCAGAAGCTTTGGAACTAAAAAATGAAGACGAAACTATTATTTTTGTTCGAAGCAGATTTGTCACTACATGATTGTTGGCACAAAGTTACAATTGGTAATCACAATTTACATCTCTTAATAGAAAATTACATCTCTTAAGTATAACCTTAGGAGACCACCTACAAGTCAAAAGACGTAGCTTACAATCAAACAAGCTCCACACGACCCGTCTCTAGCTTCGGGATCTTGAGCATCAGATAATGACTCCTGAAGAATTGAAAAAATAAAAGGTTATGTTGTAAGATATCCCTAGGCTCTTCATAAATCCATTCAATGTCTGCAAGAGATACGAATTTCACGAAGATATACGACTTCCGTCGACACTCTTCAAAAGATATTCGTCCAGATGGAACGAAGCAGTCAACAACCAAAATAGATGCTTGAAAGCATGCAAATCATTATAGAAGTCATATGTGCTCACATATTATCTCAACTCTGAGCAAAATTAATATATATATATATATATATATATATATATATATATATATAGAAATGAGGAATTGACTTCAAATGAATTTGTCCCCGACAATACCAATAATGAAAACACGTGACTTGAACTCCATGAAAAGCTTATTCCTTATGCCTTCAGAGCCAACGAGGAGAATCAGAAGAAGGTTTGTTCTCTTTATAAAAGAGATAGTACAAGAATGGGAGGGTTGAATCCTCAAAAGCCAAGTGGTTTTGTTGCCTTCGCTTTCGAATGATACGACGAGATGCAACCTTCAATAAAAAGGTACGATTTCACGAAGAAAAACGACCTTCACGAAGAGTCACAACTTTTTGGGAAGAGCACGATGTATCGTGAAGAGTTCTGATCTCAAAAAATCGCCTAACCTTCCGTAATGAAGTACGGTCTCACAAAATGACGTAATCTTTCACAAAGCGGCACGGTCTTTGTTAATGTTGAAGACATCAACATTGATAATGTTGGGACAACATTCCAGTCAACATTGTTGTCTGAGAATGTGTCCGACTTCTATTTTATCTTTCATGCCCAAAACACGTTTTAATAGATAACGTGGCTTTTATTAGTGTCATGCAGGTCATGGATAAGGGATGGAATGATTCAAAACGTGTGGATTGCGTGTGGATAAGCTGGAGCGAAATTAGGAGTGGAAGCATACTAAAAATAGGAAGATTGGAGCTCAAGTCAAGACCAAGTCATTTTGAGCTGATCCGAATTTACTCTCAACGGTCACTCCTATCTCAGTGGACGTTGTGGAAGTTAGTTGAGGCGACCAAGTCTATTGTGAAGTAGTCAAAGTCGAAGACTTATAAAAAGGGGACTTCACTTAACCATTTGGTACGGCGTGTGAGATAATGGCGAGAGATATGAGATTCGAAGAGAAAAGTTTGAGCCATTACGAGAGTTTCTTTTAGCCTAGTATTTCTATTTTGCAAAAGTCGAAAGACTTTGTAGTTTGGTAGAATCTCTGTGGATTCGTTTCCTTTTCTAGGCTTGTTTTTATAATCCATCTTTGTAGTGGAATTTCGCCTTGAGGCACGCAGCAAGTTTTTATAACTTGCTGCAAAATTTACATCTCGTCAGTTTTTGTCACTAAGTAATTTACATATTCCGCTGTGCGCTTTTGTGTTGGAACGAATGTTCCATCAACATTAGTTCCAACATTTAGGTTACATTTTGCTACTTAGTTTACATCCATATCGGGACCCCACTTCAGCCTTCACTAAAGAGGCACAAACTCACGAAAGGTGTGACGCAATGATGTAAGTCGAAGAGATGTAACCTTTCACGAAGAGGCAGATCTTTCGTGAAGATATGCAAACTCAGGAAAAGACATGACTCTTTGCTAAGAGGCACGAATCTACGTGAAGAGGTATGATATTACATGAGACATGACTTTTCACGAAGATGTACAATTTGTGAAAAGGTATGGTCATATGAGAGGCATGACCTTTAACGAAGAGGTATGACGCTTTGAGAGGTAGCGACCTTATGAAAAAGGCACAAACTTTTGCAAAAATCTAGTGAAAAAGTTACTAACTCATATGTGTAAAAAATAATTACGCAGAATAAGGCCCAAAAATAGGAAAATTTGGATAAATATAATGTGGGCTTTGTAGCCCAATACAGCACTGGAATGTGAGTCCGATAGCCCATCCTGTGTAGCCCAATTCGCACCTATAAATACCCGACATGGAGTGCATTTAATGCCCAAGTGAAACTTAACTAGCAAAAATCTGCTTTCCAGAACTGCTCCCTAACTCTGTTTCCTCTAATCCTCTAGGACGTGATAGCGTTCCTCCCGTGATCTCAAGCGGGAACTCACTTCGTTGAATCGCGAGGACCTGGGAGTCAATCGATGAAACCAGATCGGATCAACTGGCGCCGTCTGTGAGAAGCACCGGCTTGCATTTCAGGGAGAGAGAAGCAGGTGGGAGTGCGTTAGACATGTGTGAGTATCTTTAGGAGCAGAATTATGCAACGACAAGCGAACCAAACGTTCGACGCCAACGAAGAATCAACCCCTCTTAGTGATCAGCCACCACCAATGTCGAGCACACTAGGGAGAACCTACACGCCGAGAGAAATCGCACGGCTGGTGAACGAGGAAGCGCATAGGTTGTTGGCGGAAGGTACGGGGTGGCCCTCGGGCTCAGCAATACCACAAGTTAGCGGTGGGAGAGAGCGACGAGACAACTCGCCACCTCGCAAAACTCGAGCTGAGGTACATGAAACAGGAGAAACAACGGATACGACTTACCGAAACGAGACGACAGACCTTAGTACATACGAGAACAGCTCGCGGAGCAAATTGGCGCCCCCGTCAACTTGAGCAACGCTTTCTGCGCGGAGATAGCTAAAGAAATAATGCCCACGGATTTCAAGATCCCTGAACTTGCCCGATATGATGGGAGCAAGGATCCTCATGATCACCTAGAGGATTTTGATGGGGTGATCGACATATATGGCTACCCAGATGCCTTGAAGCGTAAAGTGTTCAAGGCGACGTTGAAAGGAAAGGCTAGGGAGTGGTTTTCGTCCCTGCCGCTGGGAAGCATTATGTCTTTTGAAGACCTGACATCAAAAGTTCAAATATCACTTTGCTAGTAAAGCCAAGACCAAGAGGACTCTAACCCATCTATTTGCTTTGAGACAGGGGGAGAACGAAACCTTGAGGGACTTCATGTCAAGGTTTAACAATGTGCTGATGGAAGTCCCCGACGTGGGTGTAGACACGGCGACTGAGTACATACTACAAAGTCTAAAGATCGGGAAATTCTTAGATGACCTGGCAGGAGACAGACCAAGGACGATAGATGAAATGAAGAGACGAGCTGAAAAATTTATAGGAATAGAAGAAGCTAATCGCACTAAGGAGGACGAATTTAAAAAGTGCTCTGCGCGGGAATCAAAGGAGAAATGAATCCCGCTATGGGACGGGGATACTAGACGAGTGAAAGTTGAGCATGGGGCTCAGGCCTCAAAACAAAGACCGGGGTGGGACTCATATTACTCATTAAAGACCACAATGGCGAAAGCTTTGATGACCATTCAACACTCAAGCCTTATGCAATGGCCGCCTAAGATGAGGGGAAGTGTGCAGAATCGTTCCTCGAATAAGTATTGTAAATTTCACAAGGAGAGGGGTCATCACACCAATGATTGTGCGCAGCTAAGGGACAAAGTTGAGATGTTGTTGCGTATGGGACACTTCCGAGACTTGATCGACGAGTATGTTCGAAGAGGAGTCCCGGGCAGCGGAGCAAACGCGGGCACTCGAAGCCACTCACCCCCGCGGGGACCTTAGGGAGCCCAGTTGGATGGACCAAGGGGGCATGGAAATTAATATGATCGTGGGAGGTCCGACTGGAGGAGACTCACGAAACGCCAGGAAGCGTTATGCAAGGGGTTCGACGTATGGGGTGTACTTATGCTTCCGCACGGGGCAGGTAATGCGGATCGAAAAGAACCAAAATGTGAAGACCCCAATCGTATTTGATGAAAGCGATTTGGAGGGGATTAAGCTCCCTAATGATGATCCTATAGTCATCCGGATGACCATCGCGAATCGAAATGTGGGTAGAGTGTTGGTTGATAATGGAGCCTCGGTGGACATAATCTTTGCGGATGTCCTTAGGCAGATGAAGATAGATCTTACTAAGCTGGTACCTATCGACACGTACTTATCGGGATTTGGAGGGCAACGTATGGTCCCCTTGGGATCTATTAAATTGCCGACCACAATGGGTGACCTGTCGAACAGTCGAATGCAGATCCTAAATTACATGGTGGTAGACGGACCGAGTACATTCAACGTGATATTGGGGAGGCCAGGGTTGAACAAGTTTGATGCAGTTACTTTTTCGAAGTTTCTAAAGGTGAAGTTTCCACCGACAAAAGAATAGCGGTAGCCCGTAGCAACAAGCATTAGCAAGGAACTGCTACGTAGCGGCGGTGAATCTCGGAAAAGAAAACATACTAAATGGGGGATCGTCAAGGATGACAAGCGATACCCTGGGGAGAACAGGTTAGAACAAGAACGGGCGAGCAGGTGGATACAAAAATAGGGCTAAAAGAGGGAAAGCCGAGAATGGTGGGGATACGCGAATCGAACCCATGCCGTCCAAAGAGGTAGAGCTATGTCCTGGAAACCAGGACAAAACTGTGCGTGTGGGGGCTGAATTGGGAAATAATGCGGAGTGTATGATGATAAACTTCTTGCGCGACAACTACGATGTCTTTGCCTGGTCGCCATCAGACTTTCAAGGAATAGACCCGAACGTAGTGGTTCATCACCTGAATGTGGAGCCGGGGGCGAAACATGTTAAGCAGAAGAAAAGAAACTTCGGCTATGAACGAAATATGATAGTAGAGACAGAGGTAAAGAAGCTCTCCAGAGCTGGCTATATTCAAGAGGTTTGGTACCCCGAGTGGTTGTCGAATGTGGTGGTTGTACCCAAGTCGAACGAAAAGTGGAGGATGTGTGTTGATTTTCGAACCTGAACAAAGTGTGCCCGAAGGACTCGTACCCGCTCCCATGAATCGACCTCCTTATTGATTCAACAGTAGGTTGTTTGATGTTCAGCATGTTGGGCGCTTATTAAGGCTACAACCAGATAATGATGGCCGAAGACGACCGAGAGAAGACGTCGTTCATCACAGATAGAGGCCTGTATTGCTACAAGGTAATGCCTTTCGGCTTAAAAAATGTAGGGGCGACGGACGTATCAGAGGATCGTAAACACCATGTTCAAGGACTACATCGGGAAAAGTATGGAGTGTATGTGGATGACATCCTAGTGAAGAGCAAAACAAACGAGGAGCACATCGGCCATTTGGTAGAAGCTTTACAACAATGGATAATATGACATGAAGTTAAACCCGCAAAATGCACGTTCGGTGTGCGCGGAGGAAAATTCCTTAGTTACATGATCAACGAAAGAGGGATTGAGGCAAACCCTGAGCAAATTGATGCTATACTGCAAATGCGCTCCCCAACATCTAAGAAGGAGGTGCAACAACTAACGGGGCGGATGGCCTCCCTCAATTGATTCATCTCCAGGTCAGCAGATAGAGGCCTCCCATTTTTCAAGGCTCTAAGGAAGGGTGGAGAGTTCGAGTGGAGCGAAGAGTTGCGAGAAGTTGTTCCTCGAGCTGAACTGGTTACACCACCGCTCCTTGTTACCCCGGTAAAGGGAGAACCGTTGCACGTTTATCTAGCGGTATCGAGTGACGCGATAAGCGCCGTTCTAGTTCGTGAAGTTGGGGCACACCACTACCTGATATACTACGTCAGCAAAATGCTTCAGGGAGCAGAAAGGAATTATCCCGAAATAGAAAAACTCGTTCTGGCGTTAATGACTTCCGCTAGGAAACTTCGACCCAACTTTTTATCTCATGAAATCATTGTGCTAACCAATCACCCTCTCAAGCAAGCGCTGGCAAGGCTGGAAGCATCGGGGAGGTTGGTCAAATGGGCACTCGAGCTGAGCGAATTCTCAATCGAGTATCGACCCCGAAACATGATCAAAGCTCAAGTCCTAGCGGATTTTGTGGCAGAAATGAGCAGCAACGGTGTGAACATTGTGGAGGAGAAAGCGGCATGGACGTTGCACGTAGATTGATCTTCTCAATCGAAGAAAGGAGGGGCAGATATATGGTTACGAGGATCGGATGATGAGAATTTTGAGTATGCCCTCAAGTTTGATTTCGGAATTACCAATAAAAAAGTGGAATATGAAGCGCTGATTGCAGGAATGATGTTCGCGCGCCAATTAAATGTAAAAAAGCTGTCAGTATTCACCGATTCTAAGTCGGTGGCTAAGCAGGTCGAAGGGACGTATGAAGCGAAGGGATCGACAATGGGGCGATACTTGCGATTAGTGGAGAAGTTGAAGAACCAGCTTGAAAGCTTCACGCTGCTACAGATTCCCAGAAACGAGAACAACCGAGCAGATTCATTGTCGAAGTTCACTGCTATGAGCGGTAATGTATCGAACAGGCAGGTAACGGTACTTGTTATGACGGACCCAAGCATCGACATGCCAGATGAGCAGCCGTGTGTGATGAATATAGCGAACCCGAACCTTCCTGGAACGGTCCCATAGTGGAATACTTAAAAGGCGGATGCTTGCCTCAACACTCGAGAAATGCACGGAGATTGGATCGACGATCCCTTCGATTTGTAGTAATGGATGGGTAGTTGTATAAGAAGTCTTTCGGGGGACCTCTCTTAATGTGCTTAACCCCGAATCAAGCGGAATATGTAATGCAGGAGATCCACGAAGGCAGCTGTGAAAATCACTCAGGAGGCCGAACGCTAGCGCAAAAATTCTCCGACAAGGATACTTCTGGCCGAGCATGGTGAAAGACGCAATGGAGTTTTTCAGGAAATATGAGAGCTATCAGCGATTTGCAAATCTTATTCACGAACCGGGGGCATCAGTTCTCGTTAGCTGCCCGTTCGACAAATGGAGAATCGACATACTGGGACCGTTTCCCCCGACAAGGGGCCAGAAAAAGTTTGTGATTGTAGCAGTCGAATACTTTAGCAAGTGTTGAAGCAGAGGCCGTGGGCAGAGTAACAGAGTCAGAAATCATGAAGCTTCTTTGGAAGAATATTGCTTGCCGATTTGGGATCCCACGAATCTTGATATCGGATAATGGAACCCAATTCCAAGGAAAATAATAATGGATTGGTGCAAGGAGCTACAGATACAACAAAATTTTACAAGTGTTGGACACCCACAAGCGAATGGGCAAACTGAAGTAACAAAGAACTATACTACATCACTTGAAGACGAGGTTGGCAGGGTAGGCTAACTGGGTGGAAGAACTTCCGGGCGTTTTATGGGCATATCGAACAACCCCTCGCTGGACTACCGGAGAAACCCCATTTTGACTCGTTTATGGCTCAGAAGCCGTTATCCCTGATGAAATAGGGATTATGACTCAACGTGTCTCTCGTTACCAGGAAGAGGAAAACGACCGGGGACGGGCGATGGAATTAGATTTTGTGGAAGAGAAGAGGGAGACTGCCTTAGCTCGCATCATGCACTGCAAAAGCGTCATGGAAAGAGTTTACAACAAGCGGGAAAAGGAAGATCACTACAAGTGGGTGATCTCGTCCTCAAGAAGGTAGAACTATCCAGGCATGTGGGCAAATTGGATCCGAACTGGAAGGTCCGTTCCGCGTGGTGGAAGTTTTGAAATTTGCATAGAAATTAGAGACGCTTGATGGAAATCGGCTCCCGCGACCATGGCCTATTCAAAACTTGAAGAAATTTTACACCTAGCCCCGAGGGGTCATGATTTCTTTTGTTACTGTTACGTACCAATTACTTTTGTGCATAAAAAATATTTTCTTACTTTTGATGTACGGAGTAGATCGTGTTATTTTCTTTCTTTTTGTGCCTTATTTTACTTCTACTCCCCCGAGGGCTCTCCCGGCAGGAAGCAAGATGAACAATGTAAATCTTTTGATTAGTATCGATGCTTGTTGTGAAACAATGTAAATTAGTCTTCCAATGAAAAACAATGAAAAGTTAAATCCTCCGTGAGATAAAAAGCCAAGTTCTCCAAAGAGAGGTGAAAAGGCTAAGTCCTTTGCAAAGATAAAAAACCAAGTCCTCCAAAGAGAGGTGAAAAGGCTAAGTCATTTGTAAAGATAAAAGCCAAGTCCTACAAAGAGAGGTGAAAAGGCTATGTCCTTTGTAAAGATAAAAAATCCAAGTCCTCCAAAGAGAGGTGAAAAGGCTAAGTCATTTGTAAAGATAAAAAGCAAGTCCTCCAAAGAGGGGTGAAAAGGCCAAGTCCTCTGTGTGGTGAAAAACCGAGCCCTCCCAAGAGAGGAGAAAAGGCCAAATATCCCGCAAGCCTTCGTTGAGAGATAAGTAACCTCCCCACGCGTCAGGCCCGTCATAAGAAAAGGGAGGGGGCAAAAATCAAGCCCTTTTCAAAATTTCGAACTCCCGACGAGAAGTTATCGCGTTACAATTCCCGGGTTCAAGTGAAAAGGGCGACAAAAGAGGCTCCCTAAATCTAATGAAGAGCTCCTTGCGTGCTATGACGCTCCCAGGGCTCCCTGTGCTAACGGAGAGCTCCCTGAGGTGCTCCGACGCTCCCAGGGCTCCTTGTGGTAACGGAGAGCTCCCTGAGGTGCTCGACGCTCCTAGGACTCCATGTGCTAGCGGAGAGCTCCCTGTTTGTTCCGACGCTCCCTGTGCTAACGGGGAGCTCCCTAAGGTGCTTCGATGCTCCCAGGGCTCCCTATGCTAACAGAGAGCTCCCTGAGGTGCCCCGACGCTCCCAGGGCTCCCTGTGCTAGCGGAGAGCTCCCTGCGTGTTCCGACGCTCCCTTCTCTCCCAGGCTCCCTATGCTAACGAAGAGCTTCCTGCATGTGTCGGCGCTCCCTGGACTCCCTACGTCGACGAAGAGCTCCCTGCGTATTCTACTGCTCCCAGGGCTCCCAGCGCTAGCACCATACTCCCTAGGTTCCCGAGGCAAAGGTATCATAAATATGCCTTTTAAAATGCCTTGATAATAGGGTGAACGCGAAAACGAAGAACGAGCATTTTTCGGGTGTCGGGGAAAAAGTTGAACATTGCTTGCGATAAATCACCCTCAATCAAGATACGAGACGAGTAATGTGAGAACATGCCGGGAAAATGAAACCGACCCTTTGCAAGAGAAATATGATAAAAAAATAACAAATCACCCGCACTTTAACGACGTCGACCCAAACAAAAAGTCGTTGGCGGGAGACGAACGACGGGAGCGATCGCGGGAAAGGTCGCGCAGGGCATAAAGGATAATCGATGAGCGTTCACGAGCTAAGCCATGCAGATTATCGGTGTTTGGTTGAGCACGAGCAAAACTAAGAATCATTTGTAAATGTTTGTGTTATTAAGCATCTTGTGAAATCCCGGAAAGTGTCAAGAGAGTGGCTCGACCCATCAATTTAACGAGACAAATGGGCGAAGCATTCACGCAAAGCGGCGCGATATGAATAAGAAATAAATAAATCAAGCTGCTTAAACAAGCAAAAATATTACTATCGATAAGGAGAAAACTCCCTTAAACAAAAACAAAGGTACGAAAGTCTTGGCAAAATATAAAAAAGACAGCTTCAAAAGACAGTAAAACATGCCAAGACTTCGTATAGCATGCATGAACTAGTTGCCGCCAGCATCTGCTTCATCTCCCAGGCCTCGACAAAAGCATCAGCGTAGTCTGCATCTTCCCCATCTCCCACAAGGCCGCCAGTATCAATCTTCCCCTGGGGAGAAAACGTCAAGTCCATGTATGGGTCGAGGGACGAGTCGGGAAAGTCAGCATCTGGGATATGGCTTTAGCTCTTCGTCAAGAAAGGGCTCGAGCCTCTTAGTGTCAGAGTCATTGCCCTTGCGTCCGAGTAGACGAATTTGGGCGACGGCCTTGAAAAATCCTTGTTCAAGTTCGCGGCTGGCGAAGTTCAACCGTGCAATCTCAAAGGACTTGGATGCTTGGAACTCCCGCCTCCGACCATCTTCTGCTCTTTGCAAAACTTTTTAAATCGAGGGAGGTTTTGAAATCGTCTACCGCCCGGGTCCGTATACGCTTCTCCCACTCGAGGGAAACTGTCACCTCACGAGCATGTTTCTTCCTCTCCTCCTCCAGACCAGAGTTTCCTTTATCTAGCTCGGCAATCCTTGAGGCTTTGAGCTGATGTTTCCCCTCCAACATGGAAAGTTTCGCTTCATACTCGCTCCTAACGCCTTCAAGCTCTTGCCCAAGCCGGGCACAATGCAATCCCAAGCTGTGAAAAATGTTGTGAACCTAAAATAAAGGGAGGGGAGAGAGGGAGCAGGCAAAATATATATATATATATATATAAATTAAAATAAAGGGAAAATTCCGAACAGAAGGATAAAAAGCAGTAAGTAGATGATCTCACCATGGTCATCTGATGAGCCCCTTTATAAGTCCATTTCATAAGTGCTTCCAAACACACACCTAATGTGCTAAGGCAAAACGTGCATACCCAAAAAGCGGATCACAAAACGGAGCCCATCCATCAAATAAAGAACATGAACCCATCAAATATATACGTATATATCAATAAATGAAAAAAAAGAAAAAAATAAGTATGACCTCGTAAAAGTAAATTATAAACTAAGTGTTAGTACTTTCTCCGTCTCTTCACTCGATATTGAGAAATTGAGGGACTAATGATGTGTAAAAAATAATTAGGCAGAATAAGGCCCAAAAATTGGAAAATTTGGATAAATATAATGTGGGCTTTGCAGCGCAATACATCACTGGAATGTTAGTCCGATAGCCCATCCTATGTAGCCCAATTCACAACTATAAATACTCGGCATGGAGTGTATTTAATGCCCAAGTGAAACTTAACTACCAAAAATTTGCTTTCCAGAACTGCTCCCTAACTCCGTTCCCTCTAATCCTCTAGGACGTGATAGCGTTCCTCCCGTGATCTCAAGCGGGAACCCACTTCGTTGAATCGCGAGGACATGGGTGTCAATCGACGAAACCAAACCGGATCACTAACCTTCTGTGAAGAGGTATAATCTTTCACGAAATGGTGCAACCTTTCGGAGGAAAATATAACCTTTCACAAACGGATACAACTTTTGACAAAAAGGTACAATTATTTGGAGAACGGCGATAAATTGCAAAACGCTCATCTTGCAATAAATAAGGTATAGTCTGTAGAGAAAAGACACAAACTTTCACAAAGAAGTATAATATTTTGACAATATACCGGCCCTCACATAAATACTTAGAAGTGTGAGGGTACTTTGTAAGGTTGAAATGCCTAAGCAAAAGTAAGATTGAACCAAAAATGGTTGATGAAATATTTGTCTATTAAAGAGTACATATAAATGATACAAAGAAATGTATAATTTTGTTAGGGTGAGTTTGTGATGCAAATTGTATATTAAATACAAAAGAATCTGCTTGAAGCAATGACCCTTCTTCTTCTATATATTTTTATTACTGAGGTCATTGTAGTATAGTGGTGAGTATTGCCGCCTGTTACGAGGGTGACCTGGGTTTAATCCCCGCAACAGCGTTACCGTGCGCGTACTAAAGCGGGTTTATCCGTGTTTTATGGGCTCTCCGATCTGCATGCAAATGTCCTTAAGAGCCATATGTTTGCTTCTCGAACATCCATGCATTTGGTACCCGCTTTCCATTACTTTATGGGTATTGAACTATGCGAGCTTCCGATGTGCTACTTGGGCATTTCATTTATTGCTTCTAAATTATCTATTAAAGACTGTGATCCCCTGGTTCAGAAAGTGACACTTGGTTGGGCTCTTCGGTGAATATCCTTTGTTACGATGGGAGAGTCCAATTGATAAAGTATGTCCTATATACACTCTACTTATTTTGGGCGAGAGTCTTCCTACTTCCGAAGACTGTAATCCGAGCTACTAAGCAATGCTTTCGGCGTTTTCTATGGGCCAGATCTACCGCTAAAGTGCATGGATGGGCATATGTGCACCCACATCGGAGGGGGGTCTTGGTATAACTTTGCTCGCGGATGCCAATTCGGCTCTTATGATGAGACTCCTTTGATCCATTCTATAGCATGACTCTTCCTCGATTTGGGTAGCATGGTTATACAGTACACGGTTACGTCACGCGTCCATATGAAATGTGAGACGGAATGGCTGTGCGGCGTGGAGATGGAAGCAGATACTCAAGTTTCAGACCAGTATTCTTCACAAATTGCTTTTCATGTTGCGGATGACAGTAGTTTAAGGTTGTGGCAGGATCCCTGGTTGAACAGGATTCCCTTCGTGACTCGGTTCGCAGGGGCCAATGGTGATGGGCCTTCAGATCGATGTTCGGCTAAATAGGTTATTACAACAGATGGTTAGGCTTGACCGTCTGCTACTACAGTAGAACGTTCGGAAAGTTGTGGCCAACTCCCGCAAATTTATCCATTCGGATGCAATGAGATTGTATGGATAGGATCGACAGACGTGTGCTTTTCACGGATGGCCAAGGAGGCGATTCAACATAAGCGGCTACATGCTATATGAGCTTAGCTTTTTTGTGGCGTGTTATGTATCCCTTAGCATGAGTTTATCATTTGGCTTTCCATTCGGGAACACCTTGTTACTAAGGATAAGGGGTGGATTGATGCGAGGGCACAGTCGTCGACATGCCTGCTCTGTAATGTGCTGGATGAAACGATCTCTCATCTTTTTTCATATGTCTGTTTTCCAAAGACTGCATAACTATTTTATGGAGAGAGACTCGCTTTTGCTGGCCTTATCGACATTGGAATCGTGGCGCCTTTTGAGGTGCTATGAGGTGGCGATACGAACATCTACTGCACCAGGCCCATCGGTAGCTCCTCGCTTCTCTGGTCTATCATATCTGGAAAGAACGAAATTCAAGATGGCATGAGAAAGCCCATCGAACGATGGACATGATCACTAGGGATGGAATTCATGTTGTACTCCACCGCCTATCAACGCTCTCTGGGAAGTATCACTTGCAGTTCCATGGCATTCGATGACTCTGGAAAGTGTCGTGGTTTATCTTTATGTAGTCTTGAGATTATGAGCGTCTTTTTGTATATTTAGTTTTTTTCCAGTGACATGTTCCGATTGTTGCATTCATCGTGACTTCCTTTTGTACATTTCTCTATTATGATTAATATATTGAAAATTCCAAAAAAAATTACAAAAGAATCCAAACCAATAAGTGATATTCGATCACAATTGGTGGTGGAACATTGTATTGAGAATCCATCAAGCAAACATCTGTTGCACAGTGTGGAATCGAGTTTATCACCATAAATAAAGTCGTAGAAGAAGCTGAATGATTATGGAATTTCTTACGAAGATACTCATAGTTAGAACATACATGTGTCGGACGTACTATTAGATTGTGATTGTCAGTAACAAAATTTAAAAAGACACAAAGTATATATAAAATGGTAAGTCATGAATTATACGTCGCAGTTGTAATACCATTGGGAAGCTATCTCAAATGGAGTTATTGCAATCGTCGATGTGAATAATTTGACACCTTCTTACGAAGAGGATAACGACATATTAAAGAAACTGCACATAAGGGGAATGAGATTAAAAATCAGCCACTAAAGTGACTGTAGCGAACATCCAACCATATTGAGTGGAGATCTAATCAGTGGGACAACTAAGTTACAGAAGTTGTGTTACAAAACATGAGACATTATTGTCTCTACCCATTTCTATGATGAATAGATGTTGTCCTATCACATGTAGTGATGTTGAGTTTTAACTCTTAATGTTTTTATACCTATATAAGGAGGAAGTGGTAGGATACTCCTTATAGAAGTGTAACCTATGTGTGTGTGAAGACGGTCTGCTTCAATGAAACACTCATGAACAGAAGATAGTATTCATGCCGAAACAGAACAAATCAAGAGAATTAAAAGATGTGAGATAAGTCATTGTGTGTGTTATTGTCTTAGTATTCACAAAAAGCTGGGTAGTTCAAGACAACGCATTCACTACGTAACAAGTACGCTCGATAACATTCCACTACGGAAGATTCAAAGTCCCAAGCTATCTATCCAGATGACTTATCGATTGTACTCTAGTTAGTGTCAGTTTTATTGGCATTTATTTCTATTTTTGTGGGGGATGCTTGAATTTGGGCTATAGGCCCAAATGAGTTTTAGACCAAAAAAATAAGAGCTTAATCGATTTTAATTAAATCGAGAAGCCTTCGTTCATCGAAACTCAAAATTGATGAAAGATTCAAATTCTACGTTTCGAGGGAAATTTATCGAATATTAATTGGCTCAAAACCGATACCGGATGAATGAGAAATTAATTTTTGGAGTTGGCCCAATAAAGCGATGAAATATATTTAATATATATAAAGGGACTTGTTGTTGTCCCACATTAGAAAGATCATCATTTTTTCACTTGTTTATAAGGAATCTCCCTACACGAGTTATTCAAAAGTGCTTGCCCCAGTGGTTGGTGGGTTATGGGCTTGTGTGTGTGCGTGTGGGGTGGGGGTGGGGGTGGGTTGGACCTAATTATAGCCCAAGTGTGAGGCGGTGCCCCGCACCGCCGAGGCCGACACTGACACGAGCCGTGCCAAGTGCACAATGAGCATTTTGAGGCGTACTTTGCACTTAGCACCACGCATCGGAGTGAGGAGCTTTGAGGAGCCCTTAACTTTATGCTCTGGTGGGCGGCGGCGGTGATGTCACCGATGACGTGGCAAGTAAAGCTGACGTGTGAGACGACACGTGGACGAGTGACAGACGTGGCGCTGACACAGCGCTTCGTGGATGACAGTGACATGGCTCGGACCAGTTGGGGTTTGCGGGCGCGTGAGTTGGTGAAACGGGTTTCCTGGAGCGGATCGGTCCGAACCGGTGGGTCGAAAGGGTGCCTTTAGCGAACTGGCCCAAGAGATGTGCCTATTCGCGGACCTTTGGTCAAACGGTCAACGACTGTCAGAATAGCCCAGAAGTTGCGACTATTCGCAGTTTGACCCCATCGACCTTTAGAAAGCTATAAATAGGCCCTGCATAATTGGAATAATCATTCGAATTCACCCCAAGCATTCTAGAGTTAGAGCATTCTAGTCCAAAGTCAAATAAAGCAAGAAAGACTCGAGTGTTTGAGTAGATTCGCCAATAATTCTGATTCGTTGTGCAACGAAACTGAATTCCAAACATCGTACATAGTACGCACCTCGACTTCAAAAACTAACGACTTATTGTTCGAGTTTTACACCCACCGACCAGACGATATACACCGGAACCAACAATCGTAAGATGTTATTCTGACCGATCGATGACAAACATTCTAGTTGCTCTACCGCTACCCATAACAACCGGGAGCATTCATGCCGAGAGACCGATGAAGTTTAACGGGACCGAGTTCATGCCGAGAGACCGACAGCGTATATATCAATAAATGAAAAAAAAAAGAAAAAAATAAGTATGACCTCGTAAAAGCAAATTATAAACTAAGTGTTAGTACTTTCTCCGTCTCTTCACTCGATATTGAGAAATTGTGGGACTAATGATATATGTAAAAATAATTAGGCAGAATAAGGCCCAAAATAGGAAAATTTGGATAAATATAATGTGGACTTTGCAGCCCAATACATTACTGGAATGTTAGTCCGGTAGGCCATCTTGTGTAGCCCAATTCACAACTATAAATACCCGACATGGAGTGCATTTAATGCCCAAGTGATACTTAACTAGCAAAAATCTGCTTTCCAGAACTGCTCCCTAACTCCGTTCCCTCTAATCCTCTGGGACGTGATAGCGTTCCTCCCGTGATCTCAAGCAGGAACCCACTTCGTTGAATCGCAAAGACCTGGGAGTCAATCGACGAAACCAGACCGGATCACTAACCTTCTGTGAAGAGGTATAATCTTTCACGAAATGGTGCGACCTTTCGGAGCAAAATATAACCTTTCACAAACGGATACAACTTTTGACAAAAAGGTACGATTATTTGGAGAACGGCGATAAATTACAAAACGCTCATCTTGTAATAAATAAGGTGTAGTCTGTAGAGAAAAGACGCAAACTTTCACAAAGCAGTATAATATTTTGACAATATACCGGCCCTCACATAAATACTTAGAAGTGTGAGGGTACTTTGTAAGGTTGAAATGCCTAAGCAAAAATAAGATCAAACCAAAAATGGTTGATGAAATATTTTTGTCTATTAAAGAGTACATATAAATGATACTAAGAAATGTATAATTTTGTTAGGGTGAGTTTGTGATGCAAATTGTATATTAAATACAAAAGAATCTGCTTGAAGCAATGACCCTTCTTCTTCTCTATATTTTTATTACTGAGGTCATTGTAGTATAGTGGTGAGTATTCCCGCCGGTCACGAGGGTGACCTGGGTTCAATCTCCGCAACAGCGTTACCGTGCGCGTACTAAAGCGGGACTATCCGTGTTTTATGGGCTCTCCGGCCTGCATGTGAATGTCCTTAAGAGCCATATGTTTGTTTCTCGAACATCCGTGCATTTGGTACCCGCTTTCCATAACTTTATGGGTATAGAACTATATGCGCTACTTGGGCATTTCATTTATTGCTTCTAAATTATCTATTAAGGATTGTGATCCCCTGGTTCAGAAAGTGACATTTGGTTGGGCTCTTGGGTGAATCTCCTTTGTTATCATTCGCTGGGAGAGTCCAATTGATAAAGTATGTCCTATCCACACTCCACTTATATTGGTGGGGAGTCTTCCTATGGGCCAGATCCGAGCTACTGAGCAACGCTTTCGGCGTTTTCTATGGGCCAGATCTACCGCTAAAGTGCATGGATGGGCATATGTACACCCGCATCGGAGGGGGATCTTGGTATAACTTTGCTCGCGGATGCCAATTCGGCTCTCATGATGAGACTCCTTTGGTCCATTCTATAGCCTAACTCTTCCTCGATTTGGGTAGCATGGTTATACAGTACACGGTTACGTCACGCGTCCATATGAAATGTGAGACGGAATGCCTGTGCGGCGTGGAGATGGAAGCAGATACTCAAGTTTCAGACCAGTATTCTTGCACAAATTGCTTTTCATGTTGGGGATGACAGTAGTTTAAGGTTGTGACAGGATCCCTGGTTGAACAGGATTCCCCTCGTGACTCGGTTCACAGGGGCCAATGGTGATGGGCCTTCATATCGATGTTCGGCTAAATAGGTTATTACAACAGATGGTTGGGCTTGACTGATGAAGTTTAACGGGACCGAGTTCATGAATTGGCAGCAGAAAATGTTGTTCTACCTGACGACCCTGAACATGGTTTCCTCCCTGAAGAAGCTCCCACCGAAGGTGACGGAACTTGCACCTAACGAGGCGGATGATGAGGCTCCCGGTGTGAACGAGGAATACGAGCACGAGAGGGCTGTGTTAGACGCATGGAAGCATAACGACTTCATGTGTCGTAACTACATCTTGAACGCTCTCGACGACTCCCGATACAACATCTATGTAGTGGCTACGACTGCGAAAGAGTTGTGGGACTCGTTGGATAAGAAGTACAAGACCGATGATGCCGGACTGAACAAATTTATAGTCAGCTGGGTCTTGGACTATAAGATGACGGACTCCAAACCAATTTTGGATCAAGTCCGAGATCTACAATAGATCATCCATGATATACACGCGGAGAACATGCAGATCAGCGAAACCTTCCTGGTAGCTGCTATTATCGAGAAGTTACCGCCTCTGTGGAAGGATTTCAAGAACTACATCAGGCACAAGCGCACATAAATTGAGCTTGATGACCTTATTGTGAGGCTTCGGATCGAGGAAGATAAACGAAAGATCGAGGCCAAGAACAAGAGGGCTAACATGGAGGCACGAGCGAACTTGGCCGAGTCAGGCACCGGCAAGAAACGCAAGCGGGCAAATACGTCACAAAACCAACAGACGCCGAACTCTAACAAGATAAGAGGGAACTGCTACAACTGTGATAAACCCGCTCACATGGCTAAAGACTGCTGACAAAAAAAGAGGGTACAAAAGAACCAAGCTCACCTGTCCGAGGCAAAGCTGGCCTCAGATTTGTCGGAGATAGACCTCGCCGCAGTCGTATACGAAGCTAATGTCGCAAAATCATACCTGAAAACTGGTAGATCTCCCGAATGGGTGCAAACCTCTCGCATGTAAGTGGATCCTCAAAAGGAAACTTAAGACTGATGGGTCGATCGAGAAATATAATGCTCGATTAGTCACTAAAGGGTTCAATCAAAAGGAAGGTTATGACTTCTTTGATACCTATTCGCCCGTAACTAAGATAACGCCCATTCGAGTTCTCGTTGCTATTGCAGCATTGTATAATCTCGAGATACACCAAATGGATGTGGAGACGACATTCCTGAACGGAGAATTAGAAGAAGGAATTTATATGAAACAGTCCGAAGGGTTTGTAGCACCCGGGAAAGAGAACAAAGTATGTCGTATCGTGAAATCACTTAACGGGCTTAAACAAGCACTGAAACAGTGGCACGAGAAATTCGATATGACGATGTTATCGAATGGGTTCAAAATAAATGAGTGTGATAAATGTGTTTACATTAAAGGCACACCCGACGAATTTGTGATTGTATGTCTTTACGTGGACGACATGTTGATCATGGGAAACAGTCACAAAATAATCGTGAATACGAAGAATATGTTGAAAAATTATTTCAGCATGAAGGATATGGGTTTGGCTGATGTCATATTAGGGATAAATGTCTCTAAAACACCCGAAGGAATTGTCCTGACACAATCTCACTACGTTGAGAACGTGTTAAAGAAATTTGAATCCTTCGATGATCCTCCGGCTAAGACACCTGTAGACTCTAATCTACATTTGCTTAAAAATAAAGGAGAACCTATATCGCAACTCGAATATGCTCGGGTGATTGGCACTCTGATGTATCTATCTAACTGCACTCGACCTGACATAGACATGGTATAGCACTAAAGAGAGTGCTAAGATATCTGAAGTACACCATTAATTATGGCATACTCTATTTGAGATATCTGATAGTAAAGACTCCAAGTCCACGGGTGGTTACGTATTTACCATCGGTGGAGGAGCAGTTTCTTGGAAATCCTCAAAGCAAACGTGCATAGCACGATCGGCAATGGAATCGGAGTTCATTGCACTAGATAAAGCCGACGAAGAAGCTGAATGGGTTCAGAATTTTCTGGAGGATATTCCTTGTTGGAACAAACTTGTGCCAGCAATAATGATACACTATGATAGCATGGCGGCTATCGGTAGGGCACAGAGTTGTATGTATAACGGTAAGTCTCGGCACATACGTCGGAGACATAACACCGTAAGACAACTAATCTCTAGTGGAATAATCTCAATTGACTATGTGAAGTATAAAGAGAACATAGCAGATCCTTTAACGAAAGGCATCACTATGGAACAGTTAAACACTGCAGTAAGGGGAGCTCAAGTGCAAGGCGATGGCCCGCACCGCCGAGGCCGAGGCCGAGGCCGACACCGCCTCGAGCCGTGCCAAGTGTGCAATGAGCGTTTTGAAGCGCACTTAGCACGACGCAACGGAGCGAGGAGCTTAGAGGAGCCCTTAATTTTATGCTCCGATGAGGCGGCGGCGGTGATGTGGCAAGTGAAGCTGACGTGTGAGACGACACGTCGACGAGTGAACAGACGTGGCACTGATACAGCGTTGCGTGGACGACGATGATGTGGCTCGGACAGGTTGGGTTCACGGGTCGCGTCAGTTGGTGAAACGGGTCGCCTGGAGCGGATCGGTCCGAACCGGTGGGTCAAAGGGTGCCTTTAGCGAACTGGCCCAAGAGATGTGCCTATTCACGAAATGACCCTTGGTCAAACGGTCAACAACTGTCAGAATAGCCCAGAAGTTGTGACTATTCGCAGTTTGACCCCATCGACCTTTAGAAAGCTATAGGCCCCTGCAGAATTGGAAAAATCATTCGAATTCACCCCAAGCATTCTAGAGTTAGAGCATTCTAGTCCAAAGTCAAATAAAGTAAGAAATGCTCAAGTCTTTGAGTAGATTCGCCGATAATTCTGATCGTTGTGTAACGAAACTGAATTCCGAAGTCGTTGTATCTTTGGGACGGATTGCGATAACCCGAGCTACTGAAATACGGGGCAATAATGTCTTACAGACAGCGTACGTAGTACATGCCTCGACTTAAAAAACTAACGAGTTAGTGTTCGAGTTTCTACAGCCATCGACCATACGATATACACCGAAATCAACAGGGGATTGTTGGAAACAATATATAGGAATAAATCAAATAGTTGTAACTGTCCTCGTGGAGGGGTTAAGAAAACAATTCTTCACTTGAAGAGGTATAAGTAAGCTACACTTCATAAAGAATTGCATGGAATCGGCTGAGTCTGTGCATAGGTAAAAAGTTGTCACCAATCATAAACAGTCATAATTCTCCTGCAAATGTCTGCCCCATCTATAAATAGGGATGCTTACCCCTCATTTGAGAAACTTTGAATCATTCTGTCGAAGGAAAGTTTTACTAGTCTCGTAGGTTCTTCTTTCTCTCGTCATGAAATGTATTTAGTATATTTCATATTCAAACTCGTATGAGAGTCCGAGATGCATCGATCAAGTTGTTGGTCTCGGAATTTGGAGTACTCATTTTTCGAGACATTTGTCGTTGTATCTTAGGAAACGATTGTCATATTCTGTAAGCACCGTGATCAGTGCAATATCGTTTTAAGGACATAGCGTCTAATGCTAGCCTTGACAAGAAAATCAGTTCTACGACCTACAATGCGTTCGATATTATTTTATATATAAATATATTTAAATGTACTCGCGGAATTTTTTAGCCGACAAAACGCTACTTAATCCACGCCAAACAATTATTCTTGATTTACTTAGTTAGCACTCCTATGAATGCTTTGCTTTAGACCGAGATTCCATAGCTTTAGAAGACCCAAATATATATTGGGTCACTGAATGTTAGGTCGTAATATATACTAAGATCTCAGGCACATTAACAACTAACCCGGAGTGATCCACTTAAAATGGCTAATGATCATCCAATCATCTCACGCCCAAAATTACAATATTAGTGAAATACATATTATTTACATATTAAATTTGACGACGTATCTGTTACATTAATATACGTTACATATTACAATACTTGCATGATCTGCTTTCCTAAAATATAAAATAATAATAGCCATCCGCCTAGTCATATATAGAATACCTATAATACAAAAATAATATATAAGCCATTCCCTAATCTTGTATGGAATAATTTTTCTTCCTCTAATCATGTGCGGAATAAGTTTTCCAATGAATTCCGTAACACATTGTAACATAAGTATATATACATTCTAATAGCATGATATACTTTCTGAAAATACAAGAATAAATAAGATAAATATTCCTTTACTTATCTACTTTTATTAAGGCTCAGAGGCGGATAAAAACAATTTGGTATGTATATTTATATTTCTAATTTTACCTCTATTTTTTAATTAATACCATTTTACCTTCATTTTCTATGTTTTTATTTTATATACTTAATAAATAATACATAAGTAAAAAAATATAATTTCTATTAAATATTTTAAATTAAAATTAACTGATATTATATATTTATATGCACATTATCGAGTGCAGAAACAGCGTGTAGACCAAGTTTCCTCACATACACCCAAACACAATCTTAAGGCTTTTTTAACAAAATAAATTGAAAAAAAACATAATTTTCAAAATAGGGCGTTTTTTGCACCTATTACTAAAATAGAGTCATTTGCGGGTATTACCCGCGACGTCGTACCTAATGGCCGCGACGTCGCACCTATTAAACGCGACGATCCATTTTTCGCCTCGTGGTGGGCCAGTGGTACGGGGTGTAGTGAGCCAATATTTTTGGCCCAATACGTCGTCGTCGCGGGTAATAGGCACGACGTCGCGCCTAATGGACGCGACGTCGGGGAAATATAGATCTCAGATCTATTTCTCTCTCCCTCATTCTCGCCCTCACTCTCTCTCTCTAAAACGTAACCCTAACCCTAAGCTCCGCCGCCTCCGCCGCCTCCGTCCGCCGCTCACCCCGCGCAGCTCGCCCGCCCGCCCGCCCTCTCTCTCTCTCTCTCTCTTCGCCACTGCCTCTCGCCGCCTCCTTCCGCCGCTCACCCCGCACAGCTCGGCTGCCCGCCCGCCCGCCCTCTCTCTCTCTCTCTCTCTCTCTCGGTTTCTCTTCGCCACCGCCTCTCGCCGCCTCCGTCCTCCACTCATCCCGCCGAGGTCACCCCGCGCAGCTCGCCCGCCCGCCCTCTCTCTTTCTCTATCTCTCTCGGTCTCTCTCTCTCTCTCCGCCGCGTCCACCACCCCCGCCACCGCCGTGCAGCGTCCGCCACCAGCTCGGCCACCACCGCCGCCGCCGCCACACCTCCACCGCCCCTCCGTACACTTTATTTGGTATTTTGTTTGATTATAGTTAAATTGAGTTGTTCGTTTGTTATTCGTTGTTTGGATATAATATTAGACGAATTCGTATAGTCATTAGTCGGATCTATATTGTTTGATTGGTTATAACATTGTTTTGTTCGATTTAGGATGGACAAGAACGATTTCTACGGTTCGATCAATCGTTCGCTGTTGATTTTTCAGGATAGTCATCATTGTAACGATGTGCTATCCAACACGGATGGTGCTATTGACACCCCGTTGACGGTGAGGGGGTTAGAAAACGTAGTGTGGGGTAAGATTTCACGACCGGTGCATTTACACGGTCGTGTTTTGGAGAAGTTAGATATTGTGTCGCTGTATGACGTCTATAGTTGTGGATCTCAGAAAATAGATCCACACTTGATTACCGCACTCGTAGAACGGTGGAGAAAGGAGACACACACGTTTCACCAACCGGTGGGGAGGCGACTGTCACTTTAGAGGACATAGGGTTGATGTGGGCACTCCCCGTGGATGGTATTTCCGTAAGCGGTGTGATCCCTCGTAAGACGCAGGAGCAGTGGCTCGATTACTGCGAGGAGCTGACTGGGTACAGACCTCCCGAAGGAGCGTACCACGGGACCAAGTTGTCTCTTCGGAAGTTTGCGGCCTGGTTAGAGGAAAACCCAGTCGACGACAATCGTCGATCAACACGCGCGTGCATACGCATTGCTGCTGTTCGGGTCGGTGATGTTTCCCGACTCCAGTGGAAGTCCCACGTCGATGACTTACCTTACGCTGCTCGAGGACATCGACGAAGTTCATCATTACAGCTGGGGGAGCGCCGTGTTAGCATTCCTCTACAGAGAGCTCTGCACATCATGTCAGTTGAGGAAGATGAACATAGGTGGAGCTTTGCGGTTGCTGCAGGTACGAAAGATAGTTTAATTCAACAACTTGTAAAGCGTAAACGATACTTATGTATTTAAACAATTAAAATATAGGTTTGGGCATGGATGCGTATATTACGAGTCCAGCCCATCCTCGTCCACCCTCGAGTGGTAATGCAGCCTACTGTAGTCGATGGCATTCAGTTACCCATTCCACCGCATGCGGCGAGGTAGTTGCTCTCCTAATTATTCGAACTTTCAATTAAAAGTTTTTATAATAATTAATATTTATTCATTTAGATGGAATGCATTATTTCACCATACGACCTCCGCAAATTCAAATTTGCGTGCGATACGGGAGTCCATCGATAGTATGTCGATGGAGCAATTTGTTTGGACCCCGTACAACTATCACGCACCGGAGATTTTGGCGCTACACCAGGAATGCCGTCCTCCGTCCTCTCGGTCGTCGTGCCCGCTGATATGTTACAACATCGTCCAGTGGGGCACTATCCAAATCGCGTGATGCGACAGTTCGGATTGATTCAGTCGGTGCCACAACCACCGCCGTATCTTACTGTAGATCTCCATCACTTTAGCACTCGGAATGTCCCCGGAAAAGATTGGAGATCGCAGCACGAACTACACGAGGCGTATTGGAGTCAAAGGCACTCGAGGATTGTCAATGGACTGGAGATAGGTTCCGGACCGCAGTGCACCAGTGACTATTACGACTGGTACCGGTCCGTGACCCGTCGATATATATCTCCGTCGTCTATTCACACGTCGCGAGGCTTTCAGATGGGAGGTGGAGCATTCATCGACGTTATGGTTAGTTTATATATTAATTTTATTTATTATATTTAATTTCGATTTATTCACGGCAAAATAATATTTGAATATGCTAAATAACAGGCACAGCATCTCGATGACGTGGAGTCAAGACTACGTCGTCGTGAAGTGGACGGAGGATTAGACGTTATACATCGTATGCAGCATCTAATCATCGATAGGCGTCAGCGACGTGATACACAGTTCACCGACATTCATCCTACGCAAGATCGTGGGGCATCATCCTCGCATCATGTCACTCAAGGTGCTGGGCCGTCGTCATCGCGTATTCCGACGGATTTATATGGCGATGGTGGATATGGGACGTCGATGCCATCAGGGTACACTACGTCGATGCAGTACACTTACGAGGACGACGACGACGGCACGCCACCTTACCGTTCATCTTCCCATCAGACTCCAGTTCCACGTCAGCAACATAGTCGTCCATCCGAGCGTGAGGCCCCAGTTGACCGTCGTCATCTGCGTAGAGAGCAGCGTCCTCGTAGATGCAGTACCGGAGGGCATTATATGTCATAGCTTTTATTGTATTTATTCAGACGATGTTTTTTTGTTATATGTTATTATGACTTACGTTTTTATTTTAGCGATGTTATTATCTTATTATACGTATCTTTATGGTGGATATTTATAAAATTGGATGTTATATAATTATTAGAGCCGTCAAAAAGGCCCGAAGCCCGCAGGCCGCCCCGCCCAGACCCGCCAAATGGATTTTTTTAGCCCGTCGGGGAGTGGGCCTAAGCGGGCCGCGGGAAATGGCGGGGCGGGGCGGGGCGCGCTAGCCCGTGGGCTACCCGCCTATTTTTTAAAAAATAAATATAATATATTTTTATTAATAAATTTAATATATATGTATTAAATTATGTAAATGTACTAAAAGTATTAAATTTAATATAATATATGAACTAAAAGTACTTAAAAATTAAAATAAATCAACGTTAATATTTTTTAAAAAAATAAATATAATATATTTTTATTAATAAATTTAATATATACGTAAATAATTTAAATTTAAATCAACGCTACCTGCAACTTCAGCAACTTTTATCATCCGCGTGCATTTTTAATCAACGCTACCTGCAACTTCAGCAACTTTTGTCATCCGCGTGCAGCTTTAATCAAAGCTATCTGTAATCTATCTTTAATCTAACTGTACACAACAATATTGACATTCAATAAATACGATCCAGAACATTTGAGATACGATGCACCCATTTGGTAGAGACCCGCGTCTTAATCGCTTCAATGGAAAAAAGATGAATGAGGGTCATCCGATATTCGGGAATTTAAAGGTCCTTGGTGATTACTTTTACGACGAACTGTGGACGTACGATATTGAAAGATGGTTCGTTGGAACATTTTCGGCAAAAGCATCTATGGGTGATATCACGAATGAGAATTTGTCCGAATGTCTTCAATTCCTTGCTCAACTATACAATCAACGTTACGGAATTCATTTCACCGTACCTTTTCTAATGGAGAAACTTGGTCATTTGAAGCGTCGCTACCTTTTATGGACAAAACTATGCGCCGAAATGGGAGATTGGGGAGAATATGACAGAGGATGGATTCATGCAGATACCGAGCAATGGCTTAAGTGGTTTCAGGTGGTTATTCTACTCAACGATTTATTCGGATGCAATAAAATTTTTTAATTATGCAATTTGTCATATTCTTGCAGGAGGATCATCTTTCAACAATTTACTTCTATGAGCGCGAGCCACATGAATATTATCTGTATAGAATTTTTGCTATATATATCAACCCAGACATTGACGTGCTTGCAATTCCTAACAACGAATGTCTAATAGTTCATACTCAGATAGAAGAATCATCCAAAAGACAGTCGGTGAAACATGTCAGCTCGAGTTTGAGAGTCAAAGACGATATGGGTGACGACGACTTCGTCGACCCGCCACCGAAAGGAAACCGATACAATATGTCGAGTAAGATCGGCAACGCTGGCAAAAACCAAGGCGATGATGACTTCGTCAACCCACCTCCGAAAGAAAAGCAAAAAGGTATGTATAGAAAGACGCCCAACAAAGACAAACATCATGCAATGTCGAGTTTCAGAGTTGAAGAAGATAATAATGACGATGACTTCGTTGACCCACCCCCGAAGGGTTGGAGAAAAAATTTTCCAAAGTGATTGTTTGTAACTTCAGTAATCTTTGTCATGCGTGTTTGCTACTAATATGAGGTAAATTCGGACGTAACTGAAAAATTGTAATAATTTACTTAAAGATATTAGTACAACATATGAATACTAAAAGTACTTAAAAATTAAAATAAATCAACGTGGACCACTGCCTTCGCCTCTTCGACCTTGTCTCCGCCTTGAACCACCACGATCCATTTCGTTCTGTATACGAGTTGTACGGATTCTCCCCGGACCTCTTCGGGTACGCAGAGCGTCGTTATGTATAAGAGAAAATTCAGCAGGCTCCCAATAACATTCGTCATGTAGAGGATGAAAAAACCCCTCGTCTGTTTTACGGTACGCTTGTTTGTTATAGAAAGGAGCAATATGATGCATGCTATGAACTCCCCACATACGGCAGGCTGCTTGGGCATGAGAACATGGGATGAAATACGTGTCCCATTTTCTGCACGTGCACGTCTTTCCTAAGATGTTTACCACGTGCTTCCTTTGATTCACGGCCGAAGTATAAACTTCAGCTGTTTGCAAACGTGGGTCAAAATTAAAGACGACATGACAAGAACGACTTGTCCAGTCGTTGAACTTATTCCATGCATACGGAGACCAATCGCTTTCGGTGTTAGCCATCGCTGCAGAGCACTCCGTAAATCGATTGCGAAAGTATTCAACGCATCGATGAAAGCTAAAGTCCACTATTGCTTTCGGAGGCAAACACCTCGCCCCTTTGAAAACTCCGTTAAGGGCCTCGGAGATATTAGTGGTCATCACGCCGCATCGGAATCCACCATCGTAAGCAAACGTCCACTGCTCTTTGTCAATCTTATCTAACCACTTCCAGGCCGGTTCATTGAGAATTTTAATGTGTTCCATAATGCGATTGAACTTCTCCAACGTGTGGGCCATTCCAGCTCTATGTCATAACTATTTTAGGTCATTGTTCTTGAATTCAGTGTTGAAGTTTGATACGACATGGCGTAGACAAAACCGGTGTACCCCATTCGGCGGCCTAAACGCTGCTAATTTGCTTACCGCAGCCAATATTCCTATAACAAATTACGATCAATCGATTAAAAGGGTGTCAAATTAATACATGAATGTATGTAGGAAAATACAAGTACCTCGATGACGATCAGAAATGAGGCATACACCTTGTTCATCCAACACGTGGATGTTAAGTAAGTTCATGAACCAACGCCAAGAATGTCTGCTTTCCGTTGAAACAATAGCAAAAGCAAGGGGGAGAATATTTTGATTTGCATCGAGCCCAGATACAATTAACATTTTATGCTCGTATTTGGAGTATAAGTGTGTACCGTCAACGCAAACAACTCTACGACAATGCCTAAACCCATCAATACAAGGTTTGAAAGCCCAAAAAAAATACCCCAATTTCTTCACACCGGGGGCTTCAGTTGGAAGATTCAACCACTTGACGACCGTGTCGGGGTTGTAACGTTTCAAAGCTTTCATGAAGATAGGAAGTTGTTGGACTGAAGTTTCCCAGGTGCCGTAAACATTGTCTTTCGCCCTTTTGAGGCAATGCCACGCTTGAATGTATGAGATGTCGTACCCGGTATTGTCCTTCACCAGCTGCTTTATGTTCTTTGGTAGAAATTGAGGGTCTGTCTTCACTATTCCAATCAACATTCTCATAATTGTGTTTCGTGAAATGTTGCGGTGTGTTCTCGTCAACTCGTTCATGTAGCATGTGTGTGGCCCCCCATATATCGTAATCTTCCAATAACATTTTTTCGGTTTGAAGCATGCTCGTAACCTCCAGTGACAGTCATTGCTATGGTTGCATTTCACGCCCCATACGGTTTTGCTACTTTCTGAGACGTGAAACTCACGTCTAGCCACCCTAAGAATAATCGCCAACAGCTTCTTGTAAGTGAGCTTTGGTACTAAATGTCATACCAATTCTGAACTTGGGATTGTCCCTACTGTAAAAATCACTACCGCCGTCGTTGGCTTCTGGAGGCGCCATTTGATATGTTGAATAAAAAGGCACGGATTGGTAAGGCGCACGAGCATCTTCTGCCGGCAATGGAATGTCATTCTCGGGACCATCATCGTCGCTATCGTCGTTATCATCTGCGGGATCCGGAAAATCGTCCAATGCACCACCAACGTCATCAGCTTCAGAGTCGCTAGCGTCACTATTTGCAAGTCTTCGGACACAGGCTCAGGTTGTGACACATTCGACATATTAGGAACATCACGACTGCTCGAAGGAATATCTATATGAGGAGGGTGGAGTGAAAAGTCACTCATTCCTTGAGTAACTTCCGTGAGATCAGGAAACGAGTGGCTGGAGGTGATGTTGGTGAACACGTCGGGTGCATCTTCATTACGGTCGGGATGAACGTTCTCGCTGGCCACGACAAACACTTCAATTAAATTAAGTTCCGCATCAGCATCCAAGAAGTACGATAGTTCTGCGTCGTTTGAAATTTGAAAGAGCCTCTGATAGAGTCGAGAATGCTGATAGTATTCATTCTTAACATGAACGGTTAAGGAGGAAAAATTGTTGTCGAGGCGAATAACCTCATATAGCATGCCCAGAAATTGAGCAAAGCTAGTGTCGCGACGAATTCGTCTAAGAGAAATGGGTGGGATGCTGTAACGAATGGAGTTTGATTCAGTAATGATTTCGCCGCCGTAGTAGATAGTGACTTGAATTTTACGGGATGTCATAATTTGAGGAGAAATTTAAATACTTCAAGTTTTTTTTTACATGTCAATGTATATGGAATTATAGTACTTTATATAGGGAAAATCGTCGCATTTAATAATAGCGACGTCGCATCTATTGGACGCGACGATTCTTCTGCAAAACTCGTGAACGTTACGTCCACATCAGTTCTGCAAAAAGAAAAAGAAAATTACAGAGAACGCGTGATCGAGTTGTCACATCGCGCCCAATGGACGCGTCGTCGCGTTTATTGCCCAAATACGTTATTGGCCCGTTTAAACGCTTAAACGGTCCAAATTGGATCGTCACGTTTAATGGGTGCGACGTCGCGGCCATTAGGCGCGACGTCGCGGGTAATACCCGCAAATGACTTTATTGTAGTAATAGGTGCCGAAAACGCCCTATTTTATTAATTAATATTTTTTTTCGATTTATTTTGTTAAAAAAGCCCAATCTTAATTATAAGTAATACAATATCACCCTTAACAATATCCATTCTCACATAGATCGATCATCATTCATCTTTACATGCCAATGATGGCTTCCCCTGTGAAGGAGGAGAAAAAATCTTCCCCCTCGCCTCGTTTGATCAAAATCTCCGACCAAACTGGTGGTGCGGTGGCTTCCACGGCCGTGGAGAAGAAGAATGTGGACGCAAACGGCAAAGGCATTACCCAGTGTAAGTTCTCTCTGTCGCCTATGACTAGTCCTCGATATCGAAAGAGGAATAGAATAGTTTGGTCTCTGATTGTGTGTAATTGTTAGGATATTCTTAATTCCCGATAATTTAGTTGCCCGAAAAATGACGATAGCAAATAAAAAGAAGAAAATAAATATGACAATGAACACGAGAATTTACGTGGTTCGGTCAGAATGACCTACGTCCACGGGCCAAAGGGTAGAACTTCTTTATTATGTGGAGTGATTACAGACACGTACACCGGACGTGATACACAAAAGAAGCTACAAGGTCTAGGAGAAAGCTACAAAAAATATAAATGTTCGGCGTAGTGGTCGAGGAATACAAAAGAAAACCCTCGCTGAAGATGATTGACCTTTGATCTGAGCGGCTCTATTTATAGGCGAATGTTTCCTTCGACCTTCCATGTGAACAGACCAAAGAAATTCTTCCCACCTTTGAATAGCAAATCATGGGGCCGAAAAAGAAGAAATATTTTTTCTTCTTCACATTAAATGCTTCCCAACATTTTTGACTTTTCAATGCCATATGTGAAAAAGGTCATACTCAACAAATCTCCACCTTGACCTTGGTTCCGAAAATTACTCCACCTTAGAAATACCTTTGTCTCTGTCTCCCTCCGGCCATAGGCCTGACGGGCTAGTTCACCATTTCTGAAACACCAATCAAGTCCAAGCAATGCTTGAACTTGAAAATTGGAAGAGCCTTCGTAAATATATCTGCAAGATTATCCTTCGTGTTAATCTTCTTGATAAACACCTTCGTATCTGCAATGATATCACGAATGAAATGATACTTAACACCAATATGCTTATTCCTCTCATGATACATTTGATCCTTAGTCAAATGAATTGCACTTTGACTATCACAGTAAATAGTAATGACTCCATGTTGTTGAGTTAATTCGTTGATTAACTCCTTCAACCATAAAGCTTCTTTGATCGCAAGGCCATATATTCTGCTTCAGTAGTAGATAGAGCCACTACGTGCTGTAGAGTAGCTTTCCAGCTAACTGCACAACCTCCAATAGAGAATACATACCTGTAAGAGATCGTTGTTTATCGAGATCACCTGCGTAATCTGAATCAACGAAGCCAACGAGAGTATCACTGTTTCTGCCGAACTCCAAACAAGTACTTAGAGTACCCTTTAAGTATCTGAGGATCCACTTCACTGCCTGCCAGTGTTCTTTCCCTGGATTAGCCATATACCTGCTAACAACACTAACAGCTTGTGAAATATCATGACGTGTACAAACCATTGCATACATAATACTGCCGACTGCACTCGAGTAGGGAACTCGTGCCATATACTCTTCGTCCTCTTCTGATGATGGTGACTGAGCAGCAGATAGCCTAAAATGGCTAGCGAGAGGAGTACTTACTGGTTTGGCATCGTGCATGCCAAATCTCTCCAAAACCTTCTTGAGGTAACTCTCCTGGGTCATGTGTAACTTACCAGCTCCTCTATCACGTCTAATCTCCATACCAAGAATCTTCATAGCTGCTCCCAAATCCTTCATCTCAAATTCACCGTTCAATAAGGCCTTCAACTGGTGAATTTCTGCAAGATTCGTAGCCGCAATGAGCATGTCATCAACATATAATAGCAGATAAATGAACGAACTGTCATTCAACTTCCAGAAGTAAACACAACTATCATACTTGCTCCTGGAGAAACCATGACCCAACATAAAAGAATCAAACTGTTTGTACCACTGTCTTGGAGACTGCTTTAATCCATACAAGGATTTCTTCAACAAACAAACTTGGTTTTCTTTTCCTTCAACTATGAAGCCTTCAGGCTGCTTCATATAAATATGTTCATCTAAATCGCCATGTAAGAACGTTGTCTTGACGTCAAGCTGTTCTAATTCCAAATCAAACATGACAACGAATGCAAGCAATACGCGAATAGAGCTATGTCTAATACCAGATGAGAAAACATCATTAAAATCAACACATTGTACCTGACTATAGCCTTTCGCGACCAATCGTGACTTATACCTTGCATCGTCTGAACCAGATAAACCTTCTTTCTTCTTGAAGACCCACTTACAATCAACTATTTTCTTTTTCTTCGACGGCGGCACAAGAATCCAAGTACCATTCTTGTGCAGAGACTCCATTTCTTCATTCATCGCTACCAACCACTTATTAGAATTTACATCTTGAATTGCCACCGAATAGGTAGAAGGTTCACCGCCTCCACCTGTTTCTTGAGCCACTGGTAAAGCGTACGAAACTAAATTCACGTACCGCTGTGGTAGTCGAATCTCACGTCTCTGTCTGTCTCTGGCTATAGAATATTCCTGCTCGACGATTTCATCTTCAACAAGATCTGAATCCGGTTCTGGTTCATCATCTGGATCTGTTGAACTCGTAGCAGGGTTATCTGAAAAACCTTTGTTGATCTCGAGCTCCACCTCGTTTTGTACACTATCCTCCTTTTCATGACTATAAGAACTAAAAGACTCTTTCATAGGATACAACATAGATGACTCGTCAAATGTAACATCTCTGCTAATTACGAATTTTGGTGACTTGGATCAGGATTATATAATCTATATCCTTTCACCCCTAAAGCGTAACCGAGAAAAATACACTTTTTAGCTCTAGGCTCTAACTTTCCCTTGTTTACATGCTTATAAGCTGGGCACCCAAATATTTTTAAATTAGAGTAATCAGCAGGAGTACCTGACCATACCTCCTCGGGAGTCTTGAAATCGATAGAAGAACATGGTGAGCGGTTGACAATATAACATGCAGCCGCAATAGCTTCTGCCCAAAAATCATTTGTCAACCCAGCATTAGAGATCATACACCGAGCTCTCTCCAATAGAGTCCGGTTCATGCGCTCGGCAACACCATTCTGTTGAGGCGTCATTCGAACAGTGTGATGTCGAGCTATACCTTCATTCTTGCAGAATTCATTGAAATCACTTCCACAAAATTCTAAGTCATTGTCTGTCCGCAACCGCTTGATTTGTTTTCCTGTTTGCTTCTCAATCAAAGCTTTCCATTGTTTAAATGTTAGGAAAACATCACTCTTCTGTTTAAGACAATAGACCCAAACTTTCCTTGAAAAATCATCAATGAAAGTCAACATGTATCTTGCACCACCTTTGGACGGAACACGAGAAGGACCCCATAAATCAGAATGAATATAGTCCAAAGTACCTTTCGTCTTATGGATTGCTGGCAATTTGAAGCTGACTCGTTTCTGCTTCCCAAAAATACAATGTTCGCAAAAATCCATCGTACCAGTACTTTGACCGCAAAGTAGGCCCCGCTTGCTCAAAATCGTCAAGCTTTTTTCTCCCATGTGTCCAAGCCTAATATGCCATACTCTCGTGGTATCAACCTCCGGGGATGTCGAAACTGCAGCGGAACCTGTAACAGTAGTTCCCTGCAAAATATATAAATTTCCAGACCTGCAAGCTTTCATCACGACGAGGGCACCTCTACCAATCTTCATAACTCCACCTTCACCTGAGAACATGCACCCTTGAGATTCAAGTGTGCCTAAAGAGATATGGTTTCTCTTCATAGCTGTAACATGTCTGACTTTTCTGAGCGTTCGGATGATTCCGTCGAACATCTTGATTCTAACTGTACCTTTACCAATAACTTTACATGAGGCATCATTCCCCATCAAGACATATCCACCATCGAAAGCTTCATATGTGGAAAAACTGTCCCGACTACGATTTATGTGGTAAGAACATCCTGAATCTAAGATCCACTCACTATCAGACCTGACAATATTTGCAGTTGCTACAAAAATAGTTCCATCGCTCTCATCTGCAGCTACGCTAGCTTCGGCGGGTTTGTAATTTTGCTGATTATTTTTCTCCTTATTTTTCAATTTATAACACTCAGCTTTGATGTGACCTTCTTCTTGCAATAATTACAAAGTTTATTTTTGTATCTGGATTTCGACATGCCCTTAGACCTACTATTATCAGCATCTCTACTTTCTGGCCTACCCCGAATAAACAGACCCTCTGCCTGATTACCACTAGATTCTCCCGTTATATCCCTATCAATCTGCTCTTTCGATTGTAAAGCAGATTTGACACTACTATAGGAGATAGTATCTTTCCCATATATTATAGTGTCTCGAAAATGTTTTAAAGATGAGGGAAGGGAACACAACAATATTATCGTCTGATCTTCTTCATCCACTTTGACTTCTACGTTTGCCAAATCAATAATTATTGAGTCGAATTTATCGAGATGCGAGAGTAGAGAAGTACCTTCCATCATTTTCAAACTGTGTAGCTTCTGCTTTAAATAAAGCCAAATCTCCTTAGTCTTCTTCATGTAGATAGCTTTCAACGAATCCCACATACCCTTGGCCGTCGTCTCCGTAGCAACTTCTTGTAATAATTCGTATGAGAGATTCAAGATAATTGCCGATCTGGCTTTCTTGTCCAGTTCCTTAAATTGCTCGTCTGTCATTTCCTTGGATTTCTTCGCGTTGTCTTCAAGCGCCTGCTCACAACCGTCTTGAATGAGTATGGCCTCCATCTTGAGACTCCACATCGCAAAGTTGACATTTCTATCAAACTTTTCAATCGACGTTTTTGTAATCGTCATGGTGGCTAAAAAATAAATCGGGAAATTGGCTCGCTGTTGACCGTAAAACCTTTTTGATATCTTTTCTGATGTGGAAGATCAGACAAAGCTGCAACCACAGAGCATACTAAGAATACCGATAAGGCGAGGCTCTGATACCAATTTGTTAGGATATTCTTAATTCCCGATAATTTAGTTGCCCGAAAAATGACGATAGCAAATAAAATGAAGAAAATAAATATGACAGTGAACACGAGAATTTACGTGGTTCGGTCAGAATGACCTACGTCCACGGGCCGGAGGGTAGAACTTCTTTATTATGTGGAGTGATTACAGACACGTACACCGGACGTGATACACAAAAGAAGCTACAAGGTCTAGGAGAAAAGCTACAAAAAATATAAATGATCGGCGTAGTGGTCGAGGAATACAAAAGAAAACCCTCGCTGAAGATGATTGACCTTTGATCTGAGCGGCTCTATTTATAGGCGAATGTTTCCTTCAATCTTCCATGTGAACAGACCAAAGAAATTCTTCCCACCTTTGAATAGCGAACAAGGTCATACTCAACAGTAATTTAATGTCTCGTTTATCATTGAATGAGGTGTTGGTCGATCTCACAAGGTTCAAATCCATCTAGTCTATTAAGTTCTTATCAATTTCTTAAGCATCTTGTGCCACTACATATATATATATATATATATTATTATATATATATATTATATATATATGGAGCAGATGGAGGATCTCGTTACACAGTAACAATAGCAGATGAGTCAACATCATATTTGCTTAATGTCTACCCTGGAGAGGTAGGTTTTTCTTCTGGTTTCGTTATTATTACTTTTATTTTAATCTTTTTAAAGTAAAAAATAAGAACAAAACGAATGAAATTATCACGGTGAATTTACAGGATATTATGGGAATTATCCATGAATTGGCACTTTCTGGCCCTTGTGTTATCTTCATTCTTTCTGCGTCTGGACGTGTTTCTGATGCTACCCTTTGCAATCCTGGTTCAAGATATTGTCTTTTAACTCTTCAGGTATATATATATATATGTGTGTGTGTGTGTATGTGTGTGTGTGTTTTTAACTCTTTTTCTCGTTCGTATAAAGAAGCATACTACTCCCTCCATCCATGACTTGTGTAACATTGCAGACGGGAGATTACAAGATTGTCAGCCTTAGGGGCACATACCTATTAGACGACAAGGAGTCCGGTGGCATAATGGCTCAACTAGAGGATAATTACAGAAATAGATTCGTTGGTATTGTGTCCGGTGAGCTCAGGGCTGTGGAGCAAGTTCAGGTTGAAACTAATTTGAATGGTTGATGATAGTTAAACTTTTTTATTACCATAATTCTTCATTCATTGTTGGGGTTATTTATTGTTGTTTTGTTTTGTCAAAATCGTGTTTTGCAAACGTCCTGACGATTGTTCGAGGCAGCCCGAGGTGCCACATATTGCGATGTGGAAGGTGAACCAAGAGGAGAAAGACTAAGGCAAAAGCAAATTGATTTGATTATCAATAATGTGAACGGAAAAGTAGATGTTCGGATATTTTCGTTGCAATGAATAAATTGATGAACATTTTTTTTTTTCACTAAGTCATCAACTCAGAATAATAAAACTCAAGTCACAGAAGAGTAATATGATTAAATAAGAGCTACTAACTATCAATAATCAAATTACCAAGTCGAAAAATAGTTCCATTAAGACATAGCTTCATCTCAATAATGGAAAGTTACCCTCTTTGCAACGTCGTCAAAATCCACCTTACTTAATCCAATCAAAACGATTATTGTTGATTTACTTAATTAGAATCGCATAAAAGCTTTGCTTTAGTTACGAAAAATTCATTTTCAAACTCATTCGCATTCTCAAACTCAAAATACAGTAATTCTTCTCCAACCGAAAAACTCATTCTCAAACTCAAAATCCATACCAACTTTTATAACATTTCAATACTATCCATATATTTTACAAAATTTCAAAATAATATTTTACTTTTTATTTAAACATAGATCCAAACACTTCATATATTTTTTTCTTGTTCTTTATTATTTTATATCAATCTATTGTGAAATGGTTTTCATTGAGGGGTTTTGCAAGAATTAATCACCACCACCTCCAAGATCCCGTTGTGTACTTCCACGTTGGCTCCTGCATCAAGCCGGCCTTCTCCATTCTCTGCAACCAACACATGAACTCTCTAGCCTCCAAGTCCCTATGGGTCGTCGTTCGGTGGAGCACAGGCTAGTCCCGGAGCACCCGATCCCTGCTTGTTACGATGACTGCTTGAAAGCTGCCAAATGGGTCGGATCCGACTCGAAATCACCGATCTACGTATAGTTGTCAAGGTAAGTTATATGCTTTTCTGGTTGGGTTCGACGTTGTTTCCTTGGTCAAATTCATCTGACGAGAGTACGATGATATTTTTTGGGTGCTTTGATTATTAACAAAAGTAAAAGGCTTTCAGTGCAATTTTTAAATATCATACGCATAAAATGCGTTTCAGACGCAAATATGCGTTCAAGTGAGGATAAAAAACAGTTAATCCATTTTGAGTTTGGTTTTTGGTATTGGTTGGAGAAATTTTACTCCATTTTTAGGTTTTGCAGTATAATTAGAGATGGTCAGAGTGGGATTTCAAAACTCAGACCCAAATGTCTTACTGCAACCAAGAACAAATTTTTTACACACACACCTATGTACACATACAAATGTAAGTATATTGATATATTTTTGTATAGCATGCTAGATATGATATTTAGATAAATTAATGTGGCAGCTAGCTAGCTCTAGCACAGATGTGATCCTCCAGATTGCTGATTTGGCTTGTTCCCTGGAGTCTTTGGGGTAGCAAGCAACATGTTCACATGTTTTTTTCCATCTAAACATACAAAATTATTATGAAGTTAACATAGAGATAAACGAGAAAAATCTACATTTATTGGCAGCCGTAGATTTCAGACGAGGTGATCACCAGCTTTCCGTGGAGTAGCTTTGGCCTTTTTTTCCTGTACGGTTGTTTTTGAAGTGGATTTTGCGGGACGCTTAAAAAGGTATTTGTGTTAACATCAAAGAGTGTCTATAGGGCTTGCAGAACGTACCAAATTGTGGGATTATTTAAGTAAATGACATTTGAATGGGTCAACTTTAAAAAAATAGCATTCATATGTAGAAATTTCGATTATACCCTTACTAATTGGACCCACATAAAAACGAATATATTAAATGCAATCCGTGTTGGGGTGGGCGGATGGGTTGTATTCCAGTGATTGTGTGTCAGACGTCTGTGTAATAGGTCTTTGATTCAAATCCTATTTGCAACATTTTTTTTATAATAGAGGTCGCATGCTCCCCATATATAGCAAGGGACCCATGCTATAATCTGGGGACCACTGCATTATAACAGAAGACCCTTGCTGTTATACACCAGGGAACTCGTGCTGTAATAAGCAGGGGACCTCTGCATTACAGCAGGGGACCAGTGTGCTGCAACTCGGGTACCATGCTGTAGTGCAGTGGTTGTGTGTCAGACGTCTGTGTAATAGGTCTTGGATTCAAATCTTATTTGCAACATTTTTTTATAGTATATGTCGCATGCTCCCAATATATAGCAAGGAACCCATGTTATAATCAGCAGGGGACCCGTGCTGTAATAAACAGGAGACCCCTGCATTCCAGCACGGGACCCCTGCAGTACAGCAGGGGACTAGTGTGCTGCAGCACGGGTACCATGTTGTAGTGCATGGGTCCCCAGAGGACCCGTGCTGTGATAAGCAGGAGACCCCCGCATTACAGCAAGGGACCCCAGGGGACCCGTGCTGTAATAAGCAGGAGACTCCCGCATTACAGCACGGGACCAGTGTGCTACAGCACGGTTAGCATGATGTAGTGCAGGGGTCCTCTGCTGCAGTACAGCACGGGTCCCCTGCTGTATACAAGGGTCCCTAAACCATGCTATTGACAAAAATAGCCTTAAAAGTGACAACTACTGACTTAAAACCTGCAATCAGAAGGCTACTTTTTAAAAATTGACCGAGTCAAATGCTATATTTTAAAAAGCCCCCAAATTGTGTGAGCCATGTGAACTTGCACTATGGCGTGTCTTCGTTCATCACTCTCACAGCTTTCAGCATTATCAGAGACATCAATATGTCGCCATGCAAATTATCAAATGAAGGAAATATAAGCAGAACCAAATAGCTCCCGAGCACAAATTCAGACCCAAAATTGGATAAAACACTCAGAAAGAAGGTTCACCTGCAAACATGGTCGGCTTTTGGGCAAAGCAGGTAAAGCTGGGGTTTTGGATGTATCGTAAGGCCAACAATATAAAAATTATATTATTTAAATCAAATTTATTGAATTGAAAAAAATCCAATATTTTGAGGCCCTCAATTCAAATAACAATTAAGCACATCAACAACTAATGCAATCTGACGGAAACAAAGAATGCTAGCAAAAATAAAAGGACAAATTATGGAAGTGGAAAATGTTGTTACAATTGTAATTCATCTCTCTCGATGCTGCAACCTTATCATGAATTGCAGTAACATGATCTCAACAAGTTCCACTTCTGAAAGAGGCCATTATTGGCTTTCTCGTGCTTTCATCCAGGTAGAGTAGTCATCTGCTTTGTTTCTCTGTATTCTTATATGAAATATTATAAATAAATTACAAAAAAGAAATGAATTGCTGCAGGAAAATAAAAGGATGTGTAACGGTTCGAGCAGAAAAAATCTAAGCATATATACACACCTCCACATGCTTCAAATAATCGGGAGCATCCTTCCGCAACGTATATACACACATGCCTGCTTCAACATATAATGCTACACTAACATCATCTGCTCATAAAAAACTTGCCAGCACTTGTGAACAAGGGATAGGAAGGAAAACCAACGGATAGAATTTACACTCCTTTTCGATTCTTTGATAAAGATTTCCCCCCCAACTTGTGAAGGCAAAAGGAAAATCTAGTTTGCAAGTATCTTATCACGCCAAAATAAAACATAATGCTTAAGCTGAATTAACCTGATAAAGTTCTCCAGTCACGTGGATTTGGCTGCTTCAGAAATATAGCGCCGATAGCAGACTTGAGTGTTGCCCAAGAATAGTAGTTGGAAAATCATCAAGTTTCGAATGAATCACTCGTCGGTCTGGATAACACAAAGCAAGGCCCCAACTTCAACTATTTCAGATCACCAGGCTTTTCAAAAAAAAATTTATAGTATACCAGACCATAATAATAATAAAAAAATAAAAATGCGTCGATTTGAATGTAATTTGATATTTACGATTGATTTTGAATTGGGAACAATCTGATTCCACATTTTTCATTATTCTAAGAACCTGCTTGGTTCGAGGGGTATGTTTAGAATGGTATTAGTTTTAGTTGGTTATATAACGATGTAAGAGTTTTTGGGTATTTGATTGATGGGAATAAATAATGAATCTAATATGTTTGGTAGATCGGATTTAGACGGTATAAATTTTAATTAAATATAATTACGATTTTACCCTTATATTAATAAAAAATTACATAAATCTTTGTAGGTTTGTCCATCGGTTCGTCCTCTACGTCCAAATGTTTGTTGTTCTTTATGTTTGTTGGTGCAAAACGAATTACATGATCTATTGATTGTCGACATCCACTAGTAGTTTGAATTATTTTGTCTTGGACTGTGACCTCCTTTATTTTATCAGTTCAATGTTTGCGTTCCAATATAATATGATTTCTGCGTTTTTCCTTTTGATTTTAGATGTTTTGATCAGCTTTTTGTGCATCGATTTGTTTTAATCTTATAGTATGTGTTGTCTTCATTTTTTGTGCAAAAAGCTTGTACTGTTGCTTTAAGAAACTTGAAGTTAGAGTTCGAATATATGTATGGGGATTGATTTTATCATTTTCATTGGCACAAATGTAAAGAAAGAGACTGATTTACTACACGGTTCGAGTATATCCTTCCATAGTTCTAATGCATGCCAACACGTCTCTTTGCTTTATTTTCATATTTTCTTTGTGATTCATTTGCTTACATTTATACTATTAATTTGGTATGCTCATATGAAAATATTTTTTCGAAGATATATCCATCCTTGTTTCTTTCGCAGCATGAAAGGTGTTAAGAATAACACCAAATGTTCATGGCTTTTAGAGGAAGAGAGGATACTTGTTTTGGCTTTCAGAGAAATCATCACAGATAGATGGAGGAGTGAAAACGGCTTCAAACTTGGCTTTTCCCATATAATGGATAAGACTTTACGGAAGTACTTGCTCATCACAAATATAGAAGTTTCTCCTCACATGAGTCCAAGACAAATACATGGAATAAAGATTACTACATGTTGCAGAACATACTCACCAAGTCAGGGGCATGTTTTAATGCAGACAAGAAAATAGTAGATGCTACTGATGACAACTAGAATGAGTTAAAAGGGGTAACATTTATTCAGTTTAAATGAGTCATTCTAATGCAAAAGCAGGCATCGTGCACTATTTATATTTCATTAGAAATTACCTTTACGAACATGAAACTCATTTGTTCGTGAAAGAGCATCTCGAAGCACGCGTCCATATGCGACTTAACCCTCCCAACCTGCCAAAACATATATAAATTCCATATCTTCATTACACACTCCCAAACACATTGGTGGTAATTTTCCCCTTGCGGTTCTATATCGTGGAATATCCGTTGACTTAGTGTAACATCGATGTATGATCCATCTAAGGCTCCCAAGCAATTCTTACAAAAGAAATAACGACAAGGTTAGTTCTTGCCCTGAAATCAAGATACCGTTTCTATTAATTTACAAACTGAAACTAATACCTGAAAATATTTAAATTTAGATGAAGGATTTTCAGTATTAATGGCATGAGGTTTGTTCAATAATTTCTCATGAAGTCGAAGAACCGCATCAAGTACACAATTGAAATGCTTACTGACTGTCCAAGTAGATCTAGTAAAGTGAAATTTTTGCTCTCTTGTCTTCTTCTAATGCACTAATATACTAATGAATATTGTCACAATATCAGGAACTTGTAGATATTTGGAAGGTCGCAAACCTCCATAGTTCTCAAGAATACTGCATAACCGTCCAAATGCATCTCTACTTATCCTCAAATTTTCATGTGAAGTACTACAAAATAACAAATTTTTCAAGTAATTAACTTGTTTTAGCAAATAAGTGCATGGCTCTTTCATACATAGAATAAGTGCACAGCTCTTTTTGTCTCTCATATTCTTCTCTTCCGAAAAAGATATATAGCAAATTGCATCATACGCAAATGATTGGCTAATAATTCAAGAACCATTATTGCAGCAATATCTTATTCTTTCGAGCCCATTTTTGAACCAGAACACCTACTCGTTTGGCAATACAGAGAAAAGAAAAAAAAAATATATCATCCTACTTCTTTTTCCAATGAAAACAACCAAACGTGAAATATGATGTGAGATCAAACGTGAAATATATATTATTAATGTTATACGTGAAATATAATGAAAACAACCAAACGTGAAATATTATGTGAGATCAAACGTTTGGGAATACAGAGAAAAGGTGCATGACATAATTCTCAGTAAATCGCTTCATTCAAGCTATAAGATTAGACATTCATGGAGTACTACCATGAAGGGGCACACATGCTCAGAAAGACAACCCACATCATTATTTAGAAATATGCGGAAATTATGTACGGCAGGTAATCACCGAGCCAACTGGCTTATCTTAAAAAATATAAATTCTTACAAAATAACCCATCAGTATGGGAACAACCCATATCAATCCTAGACATCAATGATTAAGCCACACACTCGAAGATTTTAAGATAAATTTCATAATTTGAAACTTTATGATTAAGATAAAATCATACCTTACAAGCTTATTCAAGGTTTTCGATGCTGTGTTTGAAGGGTTTTTCTCGTTGTCGGATGTTGGCCGGTGGTTGGATGTTGTCAGACGGCTTTCGGTTTTCGTCGGCGGCGTGGGTCGCGTGGAGAAAATTCACCACATGGAAACGCTGAAGAAAAAAGGAGAAAGGAAATAATTTTCTGCTGGAAAGAAAGGGTATGTTCCGGAAATAAATTTTAAATTAGAGGATAAATGAGCCAAAAGTATATATGAATAAATAAAGGTAGGGTGGGTGTTAGATCTACCTAATACCTTACGGGGGTAATAAGGAGGTATAATCTAAATCCAACCTTTAAATAACACTAGTACAAAACAACAAATAGGTTGCGGCATTATAGATGACGGTTGTCAAAAAAGATTCGCGTATAATGCTTTTAAATATTTTTTTAATTTTCGCAGAGTTTTCGCGGCGGTTTTGGCATAAAAACCGTCATGTAAGGCATCGTCAAACATTTCGCGACTATTTTTGTTAATCGACGTCGCGTAATGTTCATCTTTACGAGACGGTTTTTTGCTCAAAATCATCGCGTAACGTTTTATTATAGTTTACGCGGCGGTTACAGGAGGGAAACCGTCGCGTAAGTTTTTATTAATATCTCGCGATCGGGTTCTTCTCCCTCACTCGCTTTTTACATTTTCTAACACCCAGACACGACGATTTCTTCCCGAGGTTTCCGGTGACTTGAGACGGTGATCTAACTAGGGTCGACGATGCAACGGTTGCTTGGTTCAAGGACGGTGGTGGCCGGCTTTAATTCGATTTGCAAGGTTTCATTCGGTGCTATTTTTGTCCAATTTAAATTTCGTTTGTCGGATCTCGACGATTATTTCTCCCAATCTAGTGTGAATTTGGTCGATTTGTAGTCATGTAGGGCGATTTTGTGTAAATAGATGTTGATCCGTGTCTTTCGAAAATTTGGGGAAAATAGATTCAAAAATGAGGGTTTTCGGTTCGGTTTGGTCGAATTCTTGTGGATTTGGGTGCAATTTCGTGTAACGTATGTTGATTCGTGCTTTATTTTGGAATATTGGGCGAAAATTGGTAGTCTGGTTTCGAAAATTAGGATTTTCGATTTAGGGGAATTTGTTTTGTCGATTTCTATTCGATTTGGGTGTTATTTCGTCTAATGTATGTTGATTTGTTGTTTAGGTTCGTAAATTGGGTGAATTGGGCTCTTTTGGTTTAGAAATTTCTCTCGTTTGTGGTTCTTTCAATTTCCTTTCGGATTTTTTCACTTTTAGCTATTAATAGGCTTATTTCTTTCGAAAATTAGGTTCTGATTTGGGGCTTTCCGTTTTTTGGACGAATTTGGCGTTGACAGCTGTGTAGGGGGGCCTTCCACTTGAATTTGGACGATTACGGTAAAATATTTTAACTCGTTGTGACGTTAATTTTTTACTACTTACTTAATCATCACATTTTCTATTATTTACTACTTTTATTACCTTAGATACCCGTTCAAGATATGCTCATTAGGAGTAAATCTTAAATGGTCCCCGTATTGGGACCGTTCTTAGACGTTCACTATCTCTTTAGGTGGTAAATGTGTGTTTGAGATTCAATATTGGTGAAAATTTTGGTTCCATTTTCCTTAAATGTTCTCTGGATAGACAATATGAATTAAATATTTATTCATTCATATTTTTTGTCTACTTGGATAACTGTGGGGACATGCTGCCGATTTTTCAGCAATCGAGGCTCAAACACGCATTTCCTATTGATACTGAATGTTGAAAATGAGTTAGGTTGGAGTAATAAGGACCATCAAAGTATTTCAACTAAATATATGTGAATATTAGGTTTTTGTGAATTATTTGTTTAAATTTACTTTATATACTTTAGGTGTGATTGGAATGGATCAAGGTTGGATGTGTAGTATGCGAACGACTGTCGAATACTTAACTGGCATTGATGAATTTATGAAATGTGCGGAGCAGAATAGGAGAAAAAAGAAGCAATCGAAGATTTCATGTCCGTGCCATAATTGTAATAACATTAGGTGGTGGAATAGTGACAATGTTAGGGAACATTTGATAATAACTGGTTTTATGAACAGGTATACTAATTGGATATGGCACGGAGGCCATCGTCACTGAAGGTAGTTGTGCGAGGGAAGGAACTAGTAGTACCATAGTACCACCTAATGCAGCTCACGATATTGGAATTAACAGCTCATCTCAGGATAATGATCGTATTGAGGACTTACTGAATGATGTCCTGGAGGATTTTGATGAACGACCACCTATATTTGATGATTTAGTTAGGGACGACAATATCCCTTTGTACAACGGGTTCTCAAAATACTCAAAATTGTATGTCGTGTTCAAGTTGTTGAATGTCAAAACTAAATCTGGGGTTTCAGACAAGTGCTTCTCAACCCTTTTAGAAACATTCGCGAGTATGCTTTCTGGTGGCAATGAGCTTCCGACGTCGACTTACGAGGCAAAGAAGATATTGTGCCCATTTAATTTAGAATAAAAAAGAATACATGCGTGTCCTAACGACTGCATACTTTATCGCGATGAGCATGAAGCTGCCGATAACTGTCTGATATGTGACATTTGCGTTATAAGCGAAAAGACGAAGTCGGCGATGCTCCTACTAAGGTTATGTGGTACTTACCGATAGTTCTCAGATTAAAACGCAAGTTCTCTAACGCTGACGATGCTAAATTGTTGAGATGCATGATGAAGAAAGGAAAAAAGATGGAAAATTGAGACATCCGACAGATTCCCCTCAATGGAAAAATATTGATTTGTTGTGTCCTGCATTTGGAGATGAGGTACGAAATCTCAGGCTTGGGCTTTGTACTGATGGGATAAACTCATTCGACGATTTGAGCAGCCGTCACAGTACTTGGCCGGTTCTGCTTTGTATCTACAACCTCCCTCCATGGCTTACGATGAAAAGAAAATATCATGCTGTCGTTGTTAATATCCGGTCCAAAACAACCTGGCAATGACATTTATGTCTACTTAGCTCCGTTGATTGAAGACCTGAAAGCACTATGGTACGAAGGCGTTGAGGTGTACGACGCGTACATCAAATCAAAATTTACATTACGCGCCATGATATTTTGTACCATAAATAATTTTCCTGCTTACAAGAATCTAGTTGGTTATAGCGTGAAGGGCAAGAAAGCATGTCCAATTTGTAGGGAAAATACGGATAGTTAGTGGTTGTGCAACTGCAGGAAACACGTCTACATGCGCCATCAAAAATTCTTGTCAGTTACCCACGAATATCGTATGAAGAAAAAACTGCTACCACTATTTTACGGGAAGATTGAGAGTTCAAATGCTACGTTACCTTTGAAAGGTACATAATTGAGTGGTATTGTCGCAAACATCAATGCCCAGTTTGGTAAAAAGATCAAGCCATCGAAAGACGGAAATGTCTGGAAAAAGCGGTCAATATTCTGGGATCTCCCTATTGGGAGACTCTCGAAGTGAGACATTGCATCGATGTGATGCATGCGGAGAAAATTTACAATATTGTGGGTACCCTTCTAAATATGCCGGTAAGATGAAAGATGGGCTTAAAGCCTAACAAGACATGGTTCAACTTGGAACTAGCATGAGCTAGCACCGATGGAAAAGGAAAAAAAGGACTTTTCTACCACTAGCCTGCTTTACACTTAGCAAGGCTGAGAAGTTAAATTTGTGTGAATGCCTTACAGGTATTAAAGGATATGCGAGTAACATAAGGCGGTATATCTCGCTGAAGGACTTGAAGCTAGTGGGATACAAATCTCACGACTGACATGCGTTTATGCAACATCTATTACCGATTGATATACGTGGTATAATGCCGAAACACGTTCGTCAATGCATTTCTAAACTATGCTTCTTTTTCAACGCAATATGTAATAAAGTTCTTGATCCCGATGTGCTAGACGAGCTACAAGCCGATGTCATGATTACATTGTGTCGGTTCGAAATGTTTTTCCCTCAATCTTTCTTCGATACCATGGTACATCTTATTGTTCATTCAGTGCGTGAAATTAAGATATGTGATCCGGTGTACATGAGATATATGTATCTTTTTGAACGATACATGAAGATCCTGAAAGGATATGTTAGAAATTGGTATCGTCCGGAGGGTAGCATCGTTGAAGGATACACAACAGAGGAATGTTGAGTTTTGCACTTCATATTTGTCCAATGGAAAGCGATAGGGGTGCCTACTTCTCACAACAACGAACGATTGGGAGGCAAACCGTTGACGAAGAGAGTGTTCAAGACGATATCTCGCGAATTATGGGAGTCAACACATTTCTATGTGTAGTGTCATATTCCATAAGTGCACCCCTTCATGGAGGAACACATGGCTACCTAACGACGCGAAAATCCCACAAAAACAGAGCTATGCTACATAAAGGAGCATAACCGATTATTTTTAGATTGGTTCAGAACGAGAACACTCTATGCAGAAGTCGACTCATATTGTAGTGAAATAATTAAGTGGCTAGCCTGCGGACCGGAATGGAATTTCGCTACATATGAAGGACACGGCATTAATGGGTATACTTTTTATACTAAGAAACGAGACGATAGGAGCACCTTGCAGAACAGTGGGGTCACATTAGCTGCGTTGTCGATAGAAGTCTCTCGTGGAAAAGGTGCTCAAGTGACGAGTAATACAAGTTCTTACTATGGGTTTATAGAAGAAATATGGGAACTCGCATACAAAAACAATGCAAAATTTATTTTATTTTGATGTCAATGGATAGATAACCGACGGGGCGTTTGCATTGACCCTGAATTAGGCTTTACGGCGGTCGAATTATCTAAAGTTGGCTATGCGACGACCTTTTCATTCTCGAAAACCAAGCCAAACAAGTATTCTTCGTTCAAAATCCAACTAATAAGGAATGACATATAGTTCTTCAAGGAAAGAAGAGTGTTGTCGGAATAAGTGACGTGGACGACGAACAAGAATTTGATAATAGCGATGACACGTTCCCATTTCCTACCGGCGTGCAACACGTCCCTATTGCAAAAGATGATATAACATTTCGTATGTATATTGTTCCGATGACAACGAAGGAGTGTATTGTTGATACGTTCAATTTTTGTAAGTGACATATTATAAAAATTTTCTTACGATTTCATTATTTTTTCTTATCGTTATATTGATAAATTAATCTTTTTTCTGATTTCTGTATATTTCAGGTGCATATTTTTTCATTACGAGATGTCTTCAGAACCTCCTTCGTCTACCTCAGTTGATACCGACTCTAGCGGGTCGAATAGGCGTACGAGGGGCCCGTACAATATGATGAATCTATGACGTCGGTTGGATTATGAATCCGAAGATTGCATCCTCCAATGCGATGGAAACGGGAACTTCATCAGCCCCGATAGTGACACGAGGGCCAAATTTAGCAATTATGTTGGCGTGGTAATTAGGTCACAAGTGGCTGATTTTATCACGGATTGGCGCCACATCGACCCGAGACTCAAGGAGGCATTGTGGGAGGACATAAAGGTATTTAGAGGTAATTAAGACGTGTCTTTTAATTTATTAATTAATATTTTTTTTACATCGTACGTGGAGGTTGCCTGACGATCCCGCGATAAGGAGAAAACCCTTAAGAAGGCCGGGAAGCTTCGTAAAAATTGGAGGATCTATAGGGATGCCCCTCAATTTCAAGTAAAATATGATACACCTCGAATTTCTTTAATTTAAATCTAATTGTTGGTCAATTTTGCGAGAACTTAGTGAGAAGGCTAGACAGATCCAGTCTCAATACATGTATCCACACCATCTCGGCAACGTGGGATATAGAGGCCGGATGGTTGATTGGGCTACAGAGGACCCACTCGACCACATCGTCGATTTTCCCGAGGATTTGGTCCCGATGTTGTATTCGCAATGATAGAACTCAGAACTTCCTTCGTGCTTGGACAAAAAAAGGGACGATTGACGATATGTCATTGACAGTGGCTCCAAACGAGAATTAGTCTGGAAAGTTGTAAGTATGAAAATCACTTTATTGTCACAAATGTATATGATTTAAACATTTATATATGAAATGTGACAGGCACGAGTGCACGGGCAACAGTGTCAAGGAGAATTTGTTTCCGTGAGACACCACGATGCGTTGTCCAACACTATCGAAAAAGCCCGATCATCCCGGCCGAGTGAGAGGTGTCGAAAAATACGGGATGATTCGGAGTTTGTTCGGAAACCCGGCCAAGGGCTCGAGAGGAAGTTCTTCGACTCAGGCATCGTTGGATCAGATAAATGCTGAACTGCGGGCCGAGATGGCGGCTCAAGTGGCGATCCAAATGTGAACCATGGTCGCTCAAATGGGAATGACGATGCCTACTATGGATCAAGAAGTAAGCCATAATCCAGTTGTCGATTTCCCCCGACACACTTGGAGTTCTCATGGATCGGCTCCTATTGATCAATTTCCGTCGTTGGACGTACCGGTGAGACATTTGCTTATTTTAATATTTACCATACATTTTAGGTAAATAAATATTTATTCTTTTCAACGTGCGACTGATGCTGAACATCATCGGGAAATTAGAGGTCGTTGTGATTGGAACATTTGTTCCACGACGTGCTCAACTTCATAGCGTCACAGTTGCGAGCGACAACATCGTTGTCTCGACCGATGTAGTTGCTAGTGGAAAAGAGACGGCCCGACTACCGGTAGCAACCGCTGATCTTGTGACGGTGGTAGAGGCACAAGGAAGATACGTGCAATGGCCAAGATCTCTGGTACACTCGCAAGATGCAGTAAGATAAACAATAAAATAATAGACACTTCCTGCTCAAATTTCGTCGTACACACGGAAGGAAAAGTCACCGTGAAGTCCTCATCCTTTGATATCGCACGCCTTGACCCGGAAGTGGTTAGAAAACTAGGCGAGCAAAGTCGGCATGTCTTCGATTACCTCTCGTCCCGCCCAGATCGTCGTAATGCATCTTTCGTAATTAATATGAGAAATGTATACTAGAACCCGAGGCGTGAGATATATGAGACGTCCATCGACACGGACGATATGCGGGACTTCTTCATATGGGTGAGTTTGGATGCTTCGATTATCCAGTTTTTCATGAGGTACCTTCGTGTTCGTTACAAGTTATTTAAGTAAATTTAATTAATTATTTCATAACTTAATATCATATATACAGATATTTCATAACTTAATATCATATATACAGATATTTCATAATTTAATATCATATATACAGATATCTGCATAACCCGTCATTGGTGTTCCATTTTATAAACCCGAGTCGTCTAAGTTTGATGCTCCATGATCAGACAGAAATAGACTACTACGCTGCAGCCTTCAAAGAATCGTGGACGTCATGCAATTACTTTTTGCTCCATACTGCGAGATGAAGAAATAAATATATAAGATATCTTTTCTTTATGTATTAATAGTTTTTTGCCTTCAATATAATTTTTGAGTTTATTATAGGGATCATTGGGTTTTGTTGGTCATCAAGTTCGCCGCGAACACGGTATTTGTGTTCAATTCGATGGTGCCAAATGCAGGTCTTAGGAAACTAGTTCTCCGTTAGCGGCTAAATTTGTAAGTTTTAACAAATAAAAATACTAATAGTAATTTTATGTTATATTATAATGTTGTTACGTACTTTTAATTTCAGGGCGATTAAGTCGGCCACACACGTGGGTTCCGTTCAAGTTAAGAAAAAGGCATCCCCCATCAGTTGGAAATCTTGCAAGGTTCGAATTTTTATAATCTCAATCGTTAATCATATTTAATGCAACAATGAATTAACATCTTTATTGTTTGTTTAAACGTAGTGCCCGCAACAACCGTCCAAAAGTGAATTGTGCGGATTCTACGTTATGTGGTACATGTATGATCTTTTCAGAACTATTCGGCTAGGCCAAAGGAACAATTTGATTAAGATATGTTAAATTACAACTTTTTGTTATTATATTATGTTCGGTGTTTAATAGAAGCCATTATTAAAAATTTTTATAGATATTAGAAGGCTTCGTATACGACGGAGTGGCGATTGAAGAAGTATGTGAGTTGTGAGCTGAGTACTTTAGTTCCGTATGTTTTTAGTCGAATAAGTTGTGAATAATGTTGATTTTGTTAACTTTAGATTTGTTGTAACTTTATTTGTTGTGAACTTTGATATTGAATTTAGTAAATGAATAAAAGTGTTTTGGATTTTGTCGATGTTATTGTTGAATCTTGGGTTGATATGTTGGGTTTTATTTTGTTTATCGGGATTTCAGAAAACGAATATAATATTTCAAATAAAAAAAGAAATCGCGACGGTTATTAACGAAAACCGTCCCGTAAAATACTATTCCGCGACGGTTTCTATAAAATAATTGTCGCTTATTAATTTAAAAAAATCCGTATAAATGTTACGCGACAATTTTTTTGGGACAACCGTCGCGTAACGTAGGTTATCCACGATGGTTTACAACCGTCGCGTAAGGGCCCGGCTTTTTGCATCGGGGCTCTAGGCGACGTCCAGAAACTGTCGCCTAAAAGTAATGAAAATCGTCGCGTATGTGGGTCTTTTTACTAGTGTAAACACCCTACCAAACACCTCTGTACATACTAGCCCATCTAATCCCCCTAACACCCCCAACAAAACCCACTATAAATGTACATAATGGATTGGGGGACTGGTTTATACCTCAGAGGACCTGAGCTAATAGTCGTTGATACAATAGAATTTTCACGCGGTAACATGCTCGATGAAAGAGACTTAACCACTCATTGGAGGTCGTCTGAAACCGTCAACAAAATTCATCGGACCTCCAACCTTGGAAACTTAGAGCAAGGAACACACAATGGGAACAAGGCCCGACTCAAGGCCGGCCAACCGAATGGAAGAGACATAACGCGATAAATTCATGCCTATCAAGACCTAAAGCACATAATTAAACAGGAAGGAAAAGTGCCTCAGTTGACAAGGCCGAGCCAGCCGAGCCGGCTGAGGCAGCTTCGGCGCCTCCAAGGACTTATGTCGAGTCATCCAAGTCCAAGTCAATTCAAACTCAGCCTAACCGAATTCAGAAATCTCAAAGGACATTCAATTTCAAACTAGAAAGGCAGACTTCGGAGCAAAGAAGGCATTCAAACAGGAGGCGGATCCACAGATCTTCTCGGAGCCTCCGCGTACTAAAATATTGCAAAGGTAATTCACCTCAACCCCTATAAATACCCTTGCTCATTTCATCATTCTAAGGTATGTTATCTACACTCTTGGACCGTCCTTTAACACGTACTTTCAATCATTTTCGACTCACCACTCGAAAGGAGAAACACCCTCCTAACTTAGGATGGAGGGAAAATTCCCTCGCACCTAATCTAGGCGTTGCAGAGGACGATTCCAGGAGGTCTAACGAATAGAACAACAATGGAAGCTCGAGCATGTTTTTTGGCATCATCATTGACGGTGTCTGTTGGATACGTTAGACAAACAACTTTGGTGAATACCATATTGAATCCCAATCCGCCTGGAGAAGAAGGTCTTAGTGCGGAAAGACGTTACTCAATTGATGGTGGCGGCTATGAAATTGTACACTCAAGATGACCACAATTCATTAGTTAAAACAGACGAGGGAAGAACTTAATGCTATGTGAGAGGAATGTGCATGACGAAAGGAACATGAAATGGTTGAGGAGTCGGAAATTCCACTGGAGAAACTCAAAACCTCCAAGATAAGGGAACCAGAGAACTCAAATACTCGGCATAATGAGCACATTGTCCAGTCCATTTCCTCTTTAACGCGTTTTATCATGAAGAGTAACTCATGACGATGAGGGGGGAGTGAAACTTTGCCTAATGTGTTCGCCGCGTCAAGGGCACGGGAGTCATTGGAATCCTCTGTATATATGGTAGAAACATCACAAAGAATCGGGCCTTGGAGATGTACTACGTGCAACAACCTTCTCAAAATACCATCGAAGAAGACATTGAAAGGAGGCAAAAAGCCCTGGAGAGATGCAAAAGTTCTTAACTTAGGTAAAAAAACCCTAGTAAGAGGCAAAAGCCCTCTCAAGAGAGGCAAATGCCTAGAACTTAGGTTGAGCCCTCGTAAGAGGCTAAAGCCTTCGAAAGAGGCAAATGCCCTCAAAAAGAGAAGATCACTGAAAAATACATTGGAAGGAGGCTAAAGCCCTTAAGTAGAGGTAGGAGTCGAAGATGAGTCCGAAGTAGATAAGGTTATAATGAAAAACGAAAAACAAAATCGAGAGCTTATGTTGATTTCATTGAAGTTGCTTCAAAAGATGGAGCTAATAAGTATCAATGCCAATATTGCAAGACCTTCATCTGTAGGCCAGGTATTGCTACAACTCGTCTTTGAAATCTTTAAAGAGGTCTTCAAAAGAAATTTCATGTGGAGAAGTAAACAACTTTGCAACTAACGCCCGTGAAATCCAAATTGAGTTGCATCCTCTGGGAGATATGATCATATGAAGCAAAGAGAAGCTATTGCACATTGGATTCTAATGCACGAGCCACCATTACACGTCGTGGAAAAATATGTCATTCATTTTTGTTAGTTAATCTTCCAGAATTCGAGAAGATCTCTCATACCACGGAAAGAATGATGTCATTAGTGTCTATGAGGTTAGACAAAAAGAGATACAATTGATGTTGAAAAGCATCAATATGATTTCATTGACCACCAACATTTAGAAGTCCAAGGTGCAAAAGATTTCTTATATGTATGTTATTAGACACTTTGATGACTCGCAATGGTAACTGCTGAAATGGATTTTTAGCTTTACACCTCTCCCACCACCACACACTGGTAATGTTATTCTAAAAAAATCTTATTTTACATTAATCATTTAAAAAGTATATCTATTATTATTCATTTAGTTGAATCAATGATATTTATTAGGTGTTGATATCTTTGATGGACAGATGAAGTGCTCAAAAGACTAGGGAATAGAACTGAAAGTCTTTATAATTTCAGTGGATAATGCTTCAAAGAGCCATAAGTTGCCAAAGAACATTTCTCCAAGAGTCGTAAGTTGTCATTGGATGGTAAGTTGTTCCATGTAAGGTGTACCGAAACACATTTTAAATCTTATCGTTCAAGATGGTCTTTCTGATATTAAATGCATTATTGAAGATGTTAAAGATAGTTTGCGGTTCATATTAACTAGTCAGTGTCTAGATTAAGAAAGTTTTTAGGAAGAGGGGCAGCTTACAGACACACAGTTCCTAGTCCCACTACTATTTTATGATAATATACATCATTTGGAAATTTCGGCGAAGAGGGTTAATCATTGATTGTCATACTCGTTGGAATTCGACTTATGAAATGTTGATTGAAGCAATAAGGATGCATTTCTTATCTTTGCAGAAAGTGAACTTTTGTACAATTCATGTATGTGGTCAGAAGTTTGGAATAAAGTCAATGATACTATTGACATTCGAGGAGCATTTTATGAAGCTACTTATGTGATATCGAGTACCAATTATCCTACCCTTAACGTTTTTCTTGTTATTTGAAGAGTTAAACATGTGCTAAATTGAAGAATAACCATCGTGATGAGTTCCTAGAGGAATTATTCGAAAGAAGAAGCATAAGTTTGACAAATATTGAATCAGATGCAATCTTTTATGGTTATTATGCAATCTTTTATGGTTATTGGAGCAAGGTCCTAGGTTTAAAATTAGGTTAACTGAATTTGCTTTCAACAAAACATATACTGATGTAGATGCACGTGCTAACATGTTGAAGGTTCGAGATGCATTGTATGTTATCTTTATTTTGAATGTCTGGAAGTTGATAGTCTGAAGTCTTGTAAAAGTTCATCTTGCGGTGCCCGACATGAGTTCTTCTGGTTCTAGTACGAGCTCCACTTATAGAGGAAAACAAATACCTTCTGGTTTATCTATGTTTGATAATTTAAGTTGGAGTTAGATATTCACTTAGACGAAGGGGTATTTTGAAGCCAATATGGGGACATTACTTGTGATTTTGATGCATTGGCTTGGTGGAAATCTCAAGAATTGAAGTTTAATGTTTTGTCAAAATTAGCTTGTGATGTTTTAGCTATTTATTTTAGCACAGTGGCAGTAGAGGCTACGTTTATTATTGGGACCCGAGTTGTACATCCTTATCGTGCTAAGTTATCAATCGATTTGGTACAAGTCTTGATATGTGGAGCAGATCGAGTTCGACAACTTCACGGAATTAATAAACCCATTGTGACATATGTTAGTTGTTTCTTATTTTTTTATATACCACTTCAAGAGAAATTATTACGATATCATTTATCGTTAGCCGGGTCATGAATCGTATTAGCTGGTAGGTTCTTCTCTTATTGCCATTGTGTACCAACATTTTTACTGGTAGCATCAGTTATTGCCAATGTATATCATAATTATCACAAGTCATTATTACATGTAGTATCACACTTGCAAGTTTGTAATATTTTTACTTTTTATATATTTTTATTTTATTTTTTTTATTACCTGACTAGTTTTCTTTCGTCATTACGTCGTGAACCATATGTTTTCATGATTATGACAATGAACTAATTTTTTCTTTTATTTATAGGTGGTAAAAGAATCGGTTGATGTGGTATTGCAAGGGTGATTATTGAAAGCAGGCTAAGAAAAACCATTATTGTCGGAATTTATTGAATGATGGATTTGGTATGCGGTTTTGTAAGGTGTATTTGATGAACAATTGATATATTGCAAAATTTTTGCTTTTATGATGATGAACAGTACATTCACTCGTTAGTTTTTTGTCTCCATATATTTATATTTTTTTATTGTTTTAAACAGGGTTTTGTGAGAGAAAAAAAAAACGAATCCGAATTTTCAAATACCATTAACGGATTGAATACAAATCGAATTTAGGATTCTTATAGAAATAAAATACAAATATGAACATTATAAGAAATAAACTGAATACAAATAGAATATGATGCTATTCGATTTATTTGCAAATCTAACTCAAGACGATACTATCGTTCCGTTGGGAGACATTCGCAATCAAACTGTCTCATACATTAATGAAATGCTTCTATTTTTTTAGCTAAGGTTCAGTTCATTTGAAAATTTTAAAATCTTAACATTGTCATGAAATCATTGTATTGAAGCCTAAGGAGTACTTGTTCGCCACATTAATTAGTTTCTCATACGTGAATCAGATTTCCATACATTTGTGCGAATAATAAGCAGAGTTCAGTAGAAAAGCTTATAGATAATGTATGCGCAATGCAAATAGAAGCACGAAGATAATGGATTTGCTTAATTCATCTGGCAAAAGCAAAAAAATCTGTTAGAACTTTTATTTTCCATTCCAAATACCTTTTTCTCATTATCATCATTGCTCTGCCAATCTTTTTATTCCATGGCATGCTTTGTCTTAAATTTGAAACTCAGGATTCTAAAACCACTTAGACCCCCACGTTTGTTCATCTTTGGATATGATATAGTGTTCATTTATTGAGTTAATAATTACTTTGTGATCCAATAAAGAAGACATTATGAAAGAGAAAGGACGATGTGATGATTTGAGGCTACATGGGCAAAGGGAATAAAGATACTTGTGGTACCGCCAGAAAAAACTGAGAAAGCTGGTACGATTTCATGCATTATTTTTATAGATGGATTGAATTATTTTTTCCGCCTAATTATTATTATTATTATTATTTTTATTTTTTTTTTAGATTCAAGATGGAGAAGATGATGTAGATATGATGACACATTTGGGCACGCCTTTGTCTACAAACAGTACACGTTGGCAGAAGTGTCTTGGATTTGTTTCAAGGACAGGCTGATCTTACATTGGTCGGCTTGTGACGTTGCCAATACCTTGGACATGCTTCCTATTACTACAAAATTATTGTTTTTGTCATTTTCTTTTCTCGTGCATATTTATTATTGTACTTGTCTCCTCTAAATTGTTATTTTTTTTTTTTTCAACTATACATTTGACTGCCTTGGAAAATCTAATAAACCGTTCCGAGCGGTGCAAGATTAAGCATAAGTTCATGATGCTAATACGACGTATTTATTTATTACACACTCCATTGGAACTCTAAAATAGAATTAATTGAACTCTCAACAACTGGTCAAGGACTTGACCGGTGAATGCATATGGGAAAAGATTAACATTCAATGATATCCATCTATCTAATCTTTCTTCAGCATTCAGTAAAAATCCCTAAAGAAAAAACAAAAAAGAGAAGAAAAGGAGCGATGTGAACGTTGGTTGAGATCCCTATGTAGAAAAAGAAAGAACGAAATTAAAGAAGTTCCCACAAATCATCGTTGTCACCCACCCTTCTTTTTCCTCCTCGATAACCAAGAAATAAAGATGGAGCCGAGCCACTAATGTGGAATTTTTATAATTCGGAGAAAATATAAAATAAAAAGATAAAAAACGCAGCAAAAGAGATAAAGAAGATACAAAAATTAAATAAGAGAAGAAAAAAAAAAGAAAAAGAAAAAGAAAAAGGGGAAAGGGCATCGTTTGACCCCACAACTAACTTTAAAAAGGACTCATGAAGAGGGCCATTGACCACAGCACCACCAACACTCGCTATATACTATATAAAAAAAAAAGCCCTCGCTGTGTATACACACATTCAAAACAAAAGACACCACGATGCACAACATCAACACGAAAATGGATCTTCTGTGGGCCGAGAAGGGCCCGAACGGAGACCTCCGCCTACCGGAAAGCCCGAGAGGCCCGATTGAGTTTCTGTCGAGGTCGTGGAGCGCATCGGCGCTTCAAGTCTCCAATGCCCTCAGCAACAATCATCGTCATCATTCGTCTTCTTCTTCTTCATCGACAGCACAACTACACAGCACTACTCAGCTTCTCAACAGCAACAGCAACAATGGCATTAATAAAACTATACACGAAAACGCGGAAGAAGAGACTTCTAATTCTATTGCTAAGCTGTCGGGGAACACGTTTTCTTTTGCTTCGTCAGCGACTTCTCAGCTCATTCTTGAGCGTATCATGTCTCAATCTGTAAGTACTTTTAATGCTCATTTTGCCACGCATGTGCTTGCTAATTACTTCATTTTTTCACTTTTTTTTTGCGAAGGAAATATCTCCTCTAACATCGGGGAGGCTTTCACATAGCAGTGGGCCGTTGAACGGTTGCCTTGCTGAAGGTAATGAGAGCCCTCCGTTAATTTCACCTTCCGACGAGTACGAGGATGTTGTCAAGGTACCTCGTCACGTTATTTGCTTATAACTGTCAATTTCTGTGATTTCTTTTATGTTTTCTTATATGGATTCATTTATTAATTTGCCCGTACGAATATTATAACATCAACACTAACTAACAGTCTTGCATTATTATGGTTAGCATTATTGTTATTTACTCAATTATTTTTGGGTGTAATGACAAGTACTATTATTAGCTTGCGTGTTTCCACAGTCTAATCAAATCATACATTCTTACGGATCATTAGTCAATGATGTGGTCTATCTGGTGGGGAAAAAAGGCATCATAGGGAATAATTAATTAAAACTTTTCTTACAGCTTTTTTATTAATTTACGTAGCAGATAAAGTCGAGGACGAATATTTTTCGTCACTCTAGATATATATACCAACTTTTGTTCTCTTTAATATTTATTATTTTATTACACACAAAAAGACGAAAAAGAAGAAGGAAGTTGCTCTTTAGCCGTTCGATATTTTCTCTTTTTGCCCACAAGTATTTACTTCGCTTCGTTGTTTCACATGCAAACCGATGTGTCTTTGAACTGATTCATCGACTGTCCTACAAAAAGCTACTATTTAAAGAAAAGCAATGAGAAATCCAAAAGATAGAGAGAGTAAAGCGAAGAAAAACATATATTTGGACAAAGAAATAACTACTTACGTTTTCCAAAAAAAATAAATTTCTGTCTTTTAATAGTAATTCTTTCTTTATTGGACCCTTAAGATCTCTAATACAAATGAGGTCATCGCAACATAAATGCATCGATGCGACCCTGAAAAACTAGCTAAAATTATGGAAATTCCCATTATTTCTTACTATGTAAATTACTGGTGAGTTTTGAGAGGAACAGCTGTAGTAGTTTCTGGCTGTGGTGTTGAGTGAGGAAGTGACTAAAAGTTAATTACATTCACCTCTTAGGAAAGTCACAAATTTTTTAGAACTTGTTTTCCCGTTTTGGTTTATCTGAAGCTATGAGGAACAGATTTGACAGATCTCTGTCTTTCCCTTAACTTGTTAAATATCCACTGAGACTAACCATTTATTTCATAGCTAGGCGTACTAGAGTAGCACTTTTTAAAATTTTTTACTTGCTATTGTTACTTTAAATTTAATTTACTCGAGGTAGATTATATTTATTTACTATTTTACCGTGCCATTAACTAAAATATCTTCCATTCAAAAAACAAACTAAAATATCTTACCTTTACACAGTATCTACGCGCGAACAACACCCTGCAACCTCTCTTCACCGGCACGCCGCGCTACACCGGGACAGCAGCCGTCTCCGGAGGCGGAGCCGCCACCCCAGGTGGCAAAACCGTTGGACGATGGCTCAAAGAACGCCGCGAGAAGAAGAAGGAAGAGACCAGAACCCACAACGCCCAGCTCCACGCTTCCATCTCGGTGGCAGCGGTTGCCTCCGCCATCGCCGCCATAGCGGCGGCCACCGCATCCTCGTCGGCGAAGGGAAAAGACGAGCAGATGGCCAAAACGGACATGGCCGTGGCTTCCGCCGCCACTCTTGTTGCGGCGCAGTGCGTGGAGGCGGCGGAGAACATGGGCGCCGACCGCGACCACCTGATGTCGGCCATCAGCTCCGCCGTCAACGTCCGATCTCACGGAGATATTTCCACTCTAACGGCCGCCGCAGCCACAGGTATGTAGTAACCCAATGATTTGAGATTACGGCGACAATTTTAACTAATATTTTTCCCTGGAATTCAACCAAAAACATAGGAAATCCTTCGAATTAAATATGTTAGACAGACTAATTGAATTGTTTGTCTCTTGAAATATAAAATCAGCGACTCTGACAGTTGTGCAATAAACTTTCAAAATTATTTGGTTGATTAGAAACAGCAAAATATTGATGGGTAGTTTGTAATTTGAAGCATTACGCGGCGTAGCGACTCTGAAGGCGAGGGCTTTAAAAGAAGTGTGGAACATCGCAGCTTCGATTCCTCCTCCTCCTCCGCCTCCAATAGAAAAGGGGAACAATAACAACAACAACTCTAGCAACAGCAGCTCTGGAGGAAGCTTCTGCTGCGAGGAAATGGTGACAGAAGACAATTTCTTGGCTGCTTGCAACCAGGAGATGCTCGCTCGAGGTGGCGAACTTCTCAAGCGAACCCGTAAAGGTAAAAAGGCATCAATCAAAATTACCTTTCAATCGTTCTTTACCCTAATTATTTACTACATTTCCAGGTGACCTTCATTGGAAGATAGTTTCTGTTTACATTCATCGCACGGGAAACGTAACACCACTCTCTCAACTAATAACTATCTTCCTTCTTTCCTTCCTTTTTCAATGTGGCAAAGTAGTAGTGCTTGAAAAACCCGTGTTGTTCTTGCAGGTGATGCTGAAGATGAAGAGCAAACACGTTGGAAAGACAATCACCAAGAAGAAGAAAAGTAAGAAGAAATCACAGTGATCTCTTGTCTTCCTTGGGTCTCCTTGAGGTTCGTTGTAATAAAAAAACAACATGGGAATTTATTATTATAATTTTTTGCAGATGTGGTTATCGATGTTATAAGAGACGTGCCTTCATGGCCCGGGAGACACTTGTTCGAGGATGGGGAGCAGCGACGGTATTTCGGGCTGAAGACGGAGGCTCGCGGGATAGTTGAGTTCGAGTGTAAGAACGAGAGGGAGTACGAAATGTGGACTCAAGGCGTTGCGAGGCTCCTCTCGGTCGTTGCTGAGAAGAAGAAAAGGCATTATCGCAGCAGCAAATAGTTTTTTTTTTTTAAGGTTTTATGTTTGATCATCGATTTCTGTCTGTATTATTTAGCTAGTAATGTTGTAGTAAGTTCGATTGCGAGTGAATGAATGAACGAGTCATTGTATGTGATGTATAAAGTAGTACAATGGTGTGCCAAGCCTAGACTTGTGCCATGTTATCGACTGCTTGCAATCGTTTGCTGATCTCATGTTAGAAAAATCTAGAAAAAACAAAACGATCGGCAACTGATCAATTATTAGAATAGAATGTTTATCCTACTTACTACATAGAAAAGTATAAATAAGACCACCACACACTAGTAAAACCAGTTCGTTGCAAATGAAATTATGAGATGAGGGATATGTATCATTCAGTGATATTATTATGAGATAATTAAATAGTTAAGATGTGGATGTTTTTGGACCCTTGATGAGTTATTTGTTGGGAACCCCGAATGCTACGGGTCGAACTCTCGGGCTGATGCAGAATTGAAAGTTCTTCTGGATCCCTGCGATTTAGCCCCAGACTCGATACAAGTAAGAAAAACATGTATGATATACATAAGCCACGTACAAGGGATATTAACCATTACCCTTGAAGCGAAGGACATTTCTAGCATTCGTCAATCCCCGGTATTGTAACCGCTCCTAGGTTGATAGCCGATGCACAAGATTGTCAAGCCGACATTGGGATGTACCCAAACTCACCTTCCTCCTATAGATGGCCACATAAGAAGTGAAGGTGTGTAGAGAGATGTGTGTTTGATCTTGTGAAGTCTTAAAGATCATTCAAACCTTAGTCTTTCTCACTCTAAACTTAAAAATAACTTAAGCCTCAAAGCATCAAAGTTATATACTGCAAAACCACATATTTTACTCCAGTTGGCCTTATTTTCAACTATTGAAAATGATATTCCAACATGTAAAGACACATTAAATACATGTGTAGGCCCAACTTTAAAAGTCATTGCCAAATCTTGTCCCCGTCATTTAATATGAAGATGCCCTTGAAATGCCTATGATGATTACACGACATATGACATTCGTATTTAGTTATCGTTCCTCTAGTATCTTTCGAATTATGTGAAACATTTATTTGTGTGTTAAAGGCATTATTATTCGTTTATTAGTTAATGAGATTTTTACTTAGCATTTGGTAAAACAATAAATGAATAAAACCTGCATGGAGTGAATTAAGTCAACCGATACTCGATGGGTACGAGAGAGGAAGGGCACCATGAGGACTCTAAACCTCGAACATAAAACCATCCAAAAGCCTAAGGCTCTAGTTGGGTGCTAGATATTGAGTGCGGCTTATTTCTAGATGACATATAATCAATGTGTCAATCATGCCCTGGAGAAGTGGAAATTGTGGCATTGATATGTAATCGAGTCAGAAAATTAATTGTATTTGGACACTGACTCACAATCGTACGGTTTTATGACATATTACTTGAGAGTGTCAATGATCGACGATTTACTATAGTAGTTGGGTGAACTTTACACCGAAAGGACAGAATTGACTTTGGAGTCTTGACTTGTTACTAGTTTGCTAAACCCAAATAGCTATTGCATGGAACAATGGCGAAATACGGTTTTTATAATGCTTTGTGATTGTTGGTCATGAATAGCTAAGTACGGATTCACAATCTTGTAGTAATCACGATAATTGTCCTATGAGAATGCAGACAATAATATACGATGTCCAAGTTATATAACTAACTCATGTGAGGGTTTTTTGGTAACTTGTCAAGACACGATTGTATTAGAGTCTACTTAGTGAGTTTAACATTCACCACGACTCTCACTAAACCATGACACATATGAAGGGTTTATACGTAGGACAATAATCTATAGTTGGTCCGTGGAATTTGCGAAGAGAAATTCGTGCTCAAGTCGGGATCGATCACGTACCACGTGATTGGCTAGGTGAATAGTAGACTCTTGAATTCTACCTTCGGCTTAAAAATGATCATCTAGCTAGTATTAATTTGGAGAGAATAAGTGTTTGGACCTTAACGGGCCTCGGCCATTACATCACATGAGTTGGGCCAACCTAAGCATTTTTGAAATTGCGTCTTAGATGATTTTCGAAAATAATATTATATATATATATATATATATACATTAGATTTCATGATAAATTATTTGGAATAATATTTTAATATTTGAACTTGGAATTTTCCAGAATAGGTCTTTTCGATAACTATGCTTGGTATTGAAAGGTATTATATAAGATTTGAATTCAAATCATATTTTGAGTTAGTTAATATTTGTCTTATTTCGAACTTGATTTTAAATGGAGATTTAAGGGCGAAGATATGTCCTCCCAAATCCTAGACAAATCTCGAAAATATCTAGCCTCTGACCAAGATAGTTTTCTATATATATACTTATATATATATATATATATTCAAAAATCACACGTGTGATAACACATGACACAAGCAAAAAAGCGATTTGAGCCGCCACACACAAAATTCTCTCACCAGCGGACGTCGTTTCTCTAACCATTCTTGAGAAGCCGGACGATCTGGATTCACCGAGAGGTCGTCGTGACGATCTTGTGCAATGCAACCTAGGCGAGATCGATCGAACGTAAGAAGAAAAGGACCGGGATCTTCCACTCGCTACAAGGGTAATCTCTTCGCGTACGACCCGCCCTTGTGCTACGTGCGATCTTTATATTTTACGTTTCTAGTCCGAGCTAAAAATGGCAAATGAAAAACTTGGGAAACATGGAAAACTTGGGAAAATTTTATTCCGCACCATACCCGGGTCAACATGAATTGGATACAATCGGAATTCCCCAACTGTGGTATCAGAGCCATTGCTGGGATAACTTGATAAAATTGAAACGAGGCTAGTGGGAGTGGTCGAATGCTCGCACATTGAAACCACAACGGAGGTCTGGCACACCTTTGCCAACCCACAGCCACAGCCCCACGTGGAAGGATCTGGCGAGGCGACATCAAGAGGTGTACGACTACAACTGTTTCACACAGATCCGCATCGCGCAGTCGCTTGCTGCAGCATGCGGGTTGCACGCACAAAACGTAGCACGCGGAAGTTTAGCGGCTGCCGCACACATCCACGAGCATCACGACCTGTACTTTTTGAGTGTGACTCAAGGAGCGCATGGGTTTCGAATCATCAACCTCGTGCTAAAAATTCGGCACTAATTGGTACAAAGGCTTACCATGATAGGAAATAAAGAAATTATAAAACATCGATAGCGATATCGAGACTTAAACTGACGACGGAAGCAACCTCAGCCGCCGAAGAGAATAAACCAAGAGCACAAATGTATCCATCAATCATGAGCTCTAGATTGTGTAAACCCAGAATGAAAGATCGAACACACCAAAGCTGAAGACATATAGAAATCGGTCTTCTCAATCAAGAAATTGACCAAGACTGGCGATCAAGATATCGAACGAGTTGAAGAGCAACACGGATTGCAGAAGCAAGCTGCAAAAGCAAAAACTCATTTGAGATAAAGCTAAACCGAGAACCGACACATTAGATTTAACAAACTTATTTTGGAAAAGTACATGAAATCCACATTGCAGTAGTCGGTCACGAAGATGATATAAGCAAAACATCCACACGACTAGCTAAAGATTTTCTCTCATATAAATACTAGAAGATCAACAGAAAGAAACATCCGCCAGAGAGGATAAACCAACACTTGTAAAATCCAATCCCTCGAAAGATCGATAGAGGGATTTAAGTGTAAGGACTTGGTGATATGCCAGTTCAGTCAACATCTGTGGAATACATTAGAAGAAAGAGGACAATATTCAAACGCACATATCGCACTCACACTAGAGAGAGTTTCCCTTCTACATATTAGCTGAGTGAGAGATTTAACACAAAGACACTAACGAGTGCATGTTGTCTGAATACACAAACGTTAATAAAGTGATGTAGTCTTTACACAAAGACAAAAAAGAGGTGTGTCGTGTGTAAGGTTGCAGCCTATAATCGGAATGCGTAAACTCAACCGACGGTAGACATATGAAAGTTCCGGAATGTAAAAAGATGCCATTGTAGATGCTAGAAGGTATGTTTCAGACAGTGTGGTAAGTCCCGAGAGTGGCGTGAGGTTGCACAACAGTGTTATAAGGCAAATCTAAATAGTGTCTGCCTTGCGGGGAAAAAGGAGAGACATAAGAGAGTTACTTCCGAACTTCTAGAAACATGTCTTGTGTTCCTCACTGCCAAACCGACAAACCGATATATTCGATGACACATATTTCTTTCAGCATTTTGCAGTAAGAGTAGTCGGTATTCCACAATATTGCATAAATGTATTACAATATATATCGAGTCGCGATTGTGTATTGTGTAGATATAGTAAGTGTATCAATTAAGGAATATATATAGAGATCTTTACCATTATTAGGGACGATTGTACGTGAATATATCAATTGTGAATGAGAAAATAGGGCAAGATCTCCTTTTCAATTCTCGAAGAATTGTGTTTGGTGTTATGGTATCAGAGTGAAAAGAACTCTAATTCTTTTGGTGACATGGTTGAATCTAGAGAAAATAATAAAGGTGACGAGGGTGGTGAATAGGTTGTTCAACGTAAGACCATCTCACCATATCATCTGACGGCCAACGGTAACCTGACAAGTGTTATCGCTCATGTACATTGAAGGACGAAAGCAATTATGATGAATGGTCCATGTCCAATTAAGACAGATTTAAGGGGGCGCAAGAAGTTCGGGTTCATGGACAAGAGCATTGGTCAGACGGAAAAAAATATTGGATTTTGATTATTAGTCGACAATAAATTATATGCTAGTTTCGTAAATTGAGTACTATCGAGCCGACGTTACGATCCTTGATTACTCACATGAAAGTTGCTGAAGATATGTTGCTGGACATTAAAGAGAGGCCTTCTATTGACAATAGTCTACGCATTCAAGAACTTAAGGCGTAATTAGCGGACTCCAAGCAAAAAGAGATGAGCATCGCCATCTATTGTGACCATCTGAAGAAGATCTCGAAGGAGTTGGGAACGTATGATCATTTTCCAACATGTCCGTGCGGTCTTTGCACGTGTAATCTTGCGGCTATGGCCGATAAAAAGCGTGAGGAAAAAAGGAACCTTCAGTTTCTTTGGTCTCAATGCAACGCTATATGGTACTTCTCGATCTAACATCATTGCACAAGATCATTTTCTGAATCTAAACAAGGTGTATTTCACTATGGTGCAAGAGAAAAAGATGCGTCCTATTAATCAGAAGAGGGTTCACGCCGAGACATGCTCTCAAAATTTCGTTGATTCTGGTGATGCGATAGTATTTGCAGCTTCCATGAGGGCCAAACCAAAGATACAGTGTGTTCTCACTGTGATCGGTCCATGACATCAACAATTGCTATCAGCTAATCGGTTATCGGAATGGATGAGACGAGCGTAACCGTGAAACTGGTGGGCATGGATATGGTCGTTCTGGTGCTTCAATGCTCCGAGGAGGCAGGGGCACTATTTCGATGCAAGCCGCAACAACAAATACATTGGTTTCTCCCACGATGGAGCAAGCTAGTGCATTTATGGGTTAAATTAGAAGCAATGAAATACGTTATTGACCTTGTTGAATTGGACCAAATTTGGTTCAATTGATAAACTTTCTAGTGAGAACTTCTATTGACAATGAATGTATGATATTGGTGCTACTCATCACATGACGGGTTCTCCCACTCATTTCGACAATGTCAATGATGTAACGGGTATCCTTGTTCAGTTGCCAAATCGATAACATACTTTTGATTTGAGAGCTCGAACTATAGTTCTCAGCGAAAAAGTGGCGTTCCACAACGTTCTCTATATTTCTTATTTAAAGTGTCATTTGATATACCGTCCTCTCAGTTGTTGAAAGATACTACTCTTGTTGCTCACTTTACCCACAATTCGTGTGATAAACAGGAGCCCACGTCGAGGACGCTGATTGGAGCGGGTAAGCAACGAGAGGGGCTTTACTTCTTCCGTGATGTGGAGACTGTAACAGTTATAACGACTGCTAAGATACCTTTCGTTCGATTTGTGACATCGACGACTAGGTTGCCCGTCTACCAAAGTTCTAGAGTTGGTTGTAGAAGGAATAATAGTTTGAATAAAGCTTGCAATATTTATTTTTAGCCAAACAGTCTCGAGATGTCTTTCGATTAGTATGAATAAAAAGCGTAAATTTTTTGTTTAACTCATTGTGATCTTTGGTAGCCGCATCATATCCCCATTTTTTTAAGTCTGGTACCTTTTGACAATCATCGATGGTTCCTCATGCAGTAATGGGATTTACCTGTTAGTTGACAAGAAAAAAGTGTTTTTTACGTTGTGCAATTTATATTCAATGGTTAAGAGGGAATTCGAAAAATTCGTAAACGTTCTCCGAAGTGATAATGGTAACGCTATTCGAAAAATTCGTAACCTCTTGTGCTTGTTTTTGGATGTTTGTGTTATGTACACAACCAGGATCGAAAAGGAGATAAGTTTTTTAGTCCTAGTCGAAATGCATGTTTGTCGGCTATCTGTTTGGCAATAAAGGATGGCGGGCATATGACTTAGAATCTGGAGATTTTCTTGTGTTTCGGAATGTTGCATTTTTTCAATCTGAATTTTCCTACTTATATGAGAGCTTTGAAGTTGAGAGTCCTCCCAGTTTTAAATCCGAGATCATTCTTGATGATGATGATAATGATGATGATGTTTTGGTAGAACAATGTGGTTTGCATATGCCATCGGCCTATTTTGATGCCTCTCCCAATGAGGTTGTGGCTAGCTCTAGTGGTGACACCCCTTGGATTCGAACAATATTGGAGAAGCGGAAGAATCTTTATGTCGAGGGCATTCGGCCAAATATCATTGTACTCGTCTTCATGATTTTATGTCTCACGCTCTTAGTCCGTTAAGCCCCTCTCTCAGCTCGTCTTCTCCAGCAGTTTCCACACAACTATGTAAATTGTGATTCTTTCTTTCCTCGACATCAGGCATTTTTTGCTAGTGTTGCAGCAGATATTGAGTCGAGAACATTTGCGGAGGCCGTCAACGACGCTCGTTGGCGGACTGCCATGCAACAAGAAATTCAAGCTCTTGAAGCTAACGATACTTGAACGGTGGATCTCTTCATCTTGGAAACGTGTCATTGGTTGTACGTGGGTGTTCAAGATAAGGTATAACTTTGATGGTTCGATTGACCTTGGTGATTTAGAGCAACAATCAGATTGATGGTCTAGATATAATGAAACTTTTGCTTTTGTTGCGAAAATGATGACTGTTTGACCTTTCTAGCCGTGGTTGCTGCTAAACGTTGGGAGCTTCACCAGATGGACGTTCACAATGCTTTCTTACACGGCGATTTGGATGAAGAGGTGTACATGAAATTACCTCCCGATTTTTCCTCTAAGGCTTCGAGACAGGTCTGTCGACTTCGTCTCTTTTTTCATGGTCTTCGATGGGCTCCTCGTTATTGGTTAGCTAAATTGACTAGCGCATTGCGAACATATGGTTTTCAACAATCATATTCTGATTATTCTCCCTTCACATTGCAATGTGGTATCTTATAAATTCATGTCTTGATTTATGTGGGTGATCCTATTATATCTGCCAATGATAATGTCGTCATCCACAACGTCAATGATTATATGGGTCAATGCTTTCATATGAACGATCTTGATATCCTTAAGTATTTTCTAGGCATTGAAGTGACTAGCAATGTCTTGGGTCTCTTCCTTTTTCCTATGTTAGTATGCATTGGATATCATTGTCGGAATTGTACATGTATATGAAGAGATCTCCAAGATCGCCTATGTATATATTAATTGTGAATGAGAAAGTAGGGCAAGATTACCTTTTCAATTCTACACGAACCATGTTGCGTGTTAAATTGAAGATTAGAAACTAGTGTCGCGTTCAAACCGAACGAGAAACCACCCATACTAAAAAAGAGTGAAAAAGTACCGAGTGTGTATTCACCCTCTCTAAACACTTAAATCGATCTTATCACAATAAATTTTTCATATTTCGAATTATCATCATATCTACATGTGTTGGAGCGTTCAAGATATATGAAATTACGGTTGGAAATAGAAAGAGCGTTCGGGGAACAGAATGTGAACATTAACGAATAACATTCAGAGCTTATTTAGGCTTGAATATTTTTTTTGGTCCCGTAATTTAGAGGGGGTAGCATTATACAAACATCTAATTTACGGGTTGGCATTAGACGGCCAGTATTTTTCGAAAATACGGCAATTTTAGCACATTATACGCTGTGACCTGATATGTTGACCCAAACCCCCTGACAAGGCCCTATATATTAATCATCTCTCCTCCACTTGGGTGCCACATCATGAAAACTCCGACGTGGCGCCACATCAAAATTTAAAATTAAACATAAATAAATAAAGAACTAAATATCTTCTTCTTTAGAGAGTCGATCGGTCCTCCCTCTCATTTTCATTTCGTGCACACTTTCAGCAGTCAACTAGCAATTGAACATCAAATTGATGTCAATTCGGCCTGCACATGGCACGACCGATCGATCTGGCCTTCGATCCGGCGTAATCAGCCGAAAATGAACAATTTCAGCGCAATTAACGTAAGACAGAATTCTGCTATGCCGCTGGGATTGAGGAACCCGCACGCAATTGAGCTCGCTCGACGAAGCGACCTCCGCAGACGACGCGATTGAGCTCGGAAAACGGACAGTTCCGATTGTAACGCCACCTCTGTAGACAAAGCATCAATTGAGGTTGAACATGCTCGAGTTCAAGAAGACATAAATTATATAGACTAAATTTCCCTTCTCAACGGTCTCGTACACCTCCATATACTCTGCCGTGTAATGAGTTGGGACTTCATCGTCAGTGTCGGGATGTCTCGTAGGGGTTCGAACCGGTGGAATGTCGTAGATGTCAACCTCGTCAGTCGTCGTCGTTGCCTGCATCTTTTAAGGAAGAAACCACGTCGTCCCCAGAACTCATCTATCTTTCTTCTTAATAATCTATGTTTCCAATCCCTGGAAACTCATCGATTTTTCGATCGGGAACATTAGTGGAAATTATTCAGAGTCACCGAAGAGGGATGTGGGGTGTTTATTTATTTTATTTTAAATCCTGACGTGACACCAAGTCGGATTTTTCATGATGTGGCGCCCAAGTGGAGGAGAGATGATTAATATACATGGTCATGTCAGCGAATTTGGGTCAAACTACCGGGTCGAAGCGTATAATATCCTACAATTGCCGTATTTTCGAAAAATAATGTCCGTATAATGCCAACTCATAAATTAGATGCACCTATAATGTTACACCCTCTAAATTTTGGGACCAGTTGCCTTTATTTTATAAACGAACCGAGCTAGGACAACTTGTTACTCATTTATTGATAATTATAATTAATTGTGATTTGAAATTTAATTTTTTTTTTAAAAAAAAGGATGATATAATTAACATTAAAGATACTGTCTCAATTTCAATTCACAAAGGGAATCCCATATACATGGTTTCTATGAGGCCATACAGTCGAGGTATATTCAACGCTTTAATTATGACCTGGGAATTTAAGAACTCAAGCTTGCAAAACACAAATCGATAGATTCTAACAATAAAATATTCTCAGCATCGGACAAATTGCCTACATAAGAACTACCGAAAAAAAGATGGCGGCAGAAGCAACGAATTAGCAAATTCACTTAAATTCAGATTCAACGAATAACAATAACACTTCCAATGCTCAAACATTGTTTGCTCAGAAACCCTTTTACATATACCTCGGATTCTCCTTTCACCTCGCTTTCTATATTTTATTACAAGATACGCGACGAGAACGAAAAACAACCTGTCCAAAGAACTCCACCTCTCTACCATGTCGCCATTTCATAACCCTATTTCCTCACAATCTTCATTCATGTCTCAATCACTCCACAGCCATAAAACTCCAAAAACCCACCCAAACACAACAAATCAAGAATAAAAAGGGTACGACACAACACTACACTAGACACGATTCAACACCATCTCACATCCCCAACAACAACAACAAAGCATGTCCCAAAACTACAGCTGGCTACCGATAAACCTCCAGCCCGACGAAGCGGACCCTCCGTTCCTCAACAAAGGAGACAACGCATGGCAAATGACCGCCGCTACCCTCGTGGGCCTACAGAGCATACCGGGCCTAGTCATACTCTACGGTAGCATCGTGAAGAAGAAATGGGCAGTGAACTCGGCTTTCATGGCCTTCTACGCGTTCGCCGCCGTCCTCGTGTGCTGGGTCGGGTGGGGATACGAGATGTCTTTCGGGAATCGAATGCCCTTTTTCTTCGGGAGCTCGATGCCTTTTATAGGGAAGATCGACGACGCCCTCGATCAGCATATTCTATTGGAGCAGACGTTTGGGGGTTACTATTTTCCTACGGCAACGATGGTTTTTTTCCAGTTTGTGTTTGCTGCGATCACTTTGATATTGATAGCCGGTGCTTTGCTGGGGAGGATGAACTTCATCGCGTGGATGATGTTTGTGCCGTTGTGGCTGACTTTTTCGTACACGGTGGGTGCTTTTAGCATATGGTCTCCGAATGGGTGGCTTTCGAAGAAGGGTCTTATTGACTACTCCGGTGGCTTTGTCATTCACCTCTCTTCTGGTGTTGCCGGTTTCACTGCAGCTTACTGGGTATTTTCTTCACTTGGTTTATTGTTGATAATAATAAATAAGATCATGGGGAGGCTCTACGGGGCCTCAAGTGAATTTTTGAAAATGGGGCATTTCTTCAAAATAAATAAAATTAGTATTATATACTGACAATAACATTTTACGTGCCAGGTAGGACCACGAGCAGCGAAAGACCGTGAAAGGTGACAATTAATTTTACAGATTAGTTTTTCGACTGTTGTTACTATAATAATATTACATATTATTATTGTACTAATTAATTAATTAATAATTTTGGTGTTTACTGCAGGTTCCCTCCAAATAACATCCTGCTTATGTTGGCGGGTGCGGGCCTTCTATGGATGGGTTGGACGGGTTTCAACGGTGGAGATCCGTACAAGGCAAGCGTCGACGCGTCTCTCGCAGTTCTCAACACTCACATATGTGCGGCGACGAGTTTGCTTACTTGGCTGTTGCTCGACATTCTCTTCTTCGAAAAGCCTTCCGTGATCGGTGCCACTCAGGGGATGATCACTGGATTGGTTTGTATTACACCTGCCGCAGGTAATAATAACTTGCGTACTCAAATTACCAATAAATATATCTCTCTCTTTTATATATATGTGTATTATAACAATCTTTATGTACTGGGTTGTCAAAGAAAATCCGGCATCAATTGATAACAAAATTTGTAACTGCACATAAGCTTTCATAAACTGCTTCATCTATTATCCATTTATTTTGAGACGACACTCACATATGTTGGATTTTATAGACATGGACTTGAGGAAAATTATTATTTTACAATAACACTATGTTCTCTAGTTTATTAGTATCTATTCTATTATATTAATGGTTATGGGTGGTTAAAAACTGCCCAATTTGGTGTATCAAAAATATATTTCAATTTGACCCCTTTTTTTATAATTTATTTGATATGTATTTAGACCCTAATATTTTATTTATTACATTCTCATCTTCACAAATAATTCTTTTTAAAAATATTATTTCATTTGTTAATTATTATAAATTAAAAATAACTTAAAATATAAATTAGTATTAAATATTTATATTTGGGCACACGCATCGAGTGTGCAAGAAATACTAGTATTAGTTAAGCGCGATCTAATACAACAAATTTATAGTTACATAATTTTTTTTCGTTCCATGTGAATACTGTAGTATCCAACAATGGTTGTAACTTAGATAAGCACCATGTAACTTAGTATGTAACCCTCATATTATAACTAAAAAACAATCAGAAGAAACTTCTTGTTTCGATCAGCAACTTTAAAATGGTGTCATGGAAAGATTGGATTTCCATGCTACCGCATTAATTATTTATTTATGTATAGATAGGAATTTTATCCATGTACTTGAATTCAATAAAGTCATAATTTTTAAGTGTACGTCTGAAGTATTCGTTTAAACAAGGCCAAATTACTAAATTAGGTCACTAGCTATGACTCTTATATTATTTTGGGTCGCTAAATTTCATAATTATAAATTTAGGTCACGTCAGATTTTCGGCGATTTTCGCCGGATAAATTCATCGGTGACCCAAAAAAAAATCACATACGTTAGTTAGTGACCTAAGTTTGCAATTATCAAACATAGTGATTCAAAAACGAAAACCGGTATAGTTGGTGACCTAATTTAGTAATTTGACCTTTAAACAATAACCGATGGTACTTATTTAACATAAGGAGATAAATGATATAGATTTAAAACAAATCGTATAACACTAATACCATGCTTATTACACAAAACTAGTAAAGTTTGATTTTACTTCTTCTAGGTGTGGTCCATAGTTGGGCTGCAATTCTAATGGGCTTGCTCTCGGGGAGCATCCCATGGTTCACAATGATGGTCCTCCACAAAAAGGTCAAACTCCTCAAACAAGTCGACGACACGTTAGCCGTCTTCCACACGCACGCCGTCGCCGGAACTTTAGGCGGCTTGTTGACGGGTCTATTCGCCAACCCTAAATTGTGCAGGCTCTTTTACGGCGTCCCCAATCACTACATCGGGTTATTCTACGGTTTCCACGACGACAGATTTAGAGAGGGGTTCACACAGATCGGGATTCAGATTCTCGGCATCTTGTTCGTCGTGGTCTTGAACGTGATCGTCACGAGCTTGATCTGTTTGGTGATTAGGGTCTTCGTTCCTTTGAGGATGTCCGATGAGGAGTTGGATGGGGGAGATGAAGTTGTTCACGGTGAGGAAGCTTATGCTCTGTGGGGCGACGGCGAGAAGTTTGAAGCTGTTCATATAGTTTGCCAGCAGTGAAAAGTGGCGGCGATGTCACACGGTTGATTTTAATAACTATTGTTGGAAGGCGATGAGGAGATAATTATCACCATGCGATCATTACCGTATTGAGAGTGTTTCAGAGAAGTTGACACTTTGATATACCTAAGTTTTCTTTTTGGCGTTTTTCTTCTCGTGCTCATATTAATTACATCTATATGTTCTGCCCTTTAATATAACTTCCTACTGTTCTTGAATTAAAGACAACTATTAAGGCTAGACAGATTATTATAAAATCGTAAGCGATTACATAGCTCACACAATAACAACGCTTAGCACAAGCAAGCAATATATTTATTTATACACATATCTATGAAAAAGAGACACATTACAACCAAACGCAAAAGAGAACCCTGTAACGGAGAATGTTAAATTGATGTTTCCTTCCTAAAACTAATTGGTGATAGAAGGATGTCTATTTATTTTATATATTGAGTCGGACGTAGTTAGCTTCCCGATATAGGACAAATAATCTCAACATGTCTACTCACGTATGAAACAGTTCAAAGCCTAACACGCAACATATCAAATCGGGTGGCGGTGAGTCAAACAAGCGTGATAACACGCATATCAAACCCGCTCTGATACCATGTTAAATTGAGGATTCCTTCCAACCAATTTGTGTTAGGAGGATGTGCCTATTTCAGTTATATATTGCGTTGGGTGAAGTTATTTTTTCGATGTGAGACAAATAATCTTAACACGCCCCCTCACGTGTGGCACGATTCAAAGTCTAACATTCCGAGATTCTTAGCCTTTAACCGGGACTTTCAGTCTCAGAAAGTCTTCTTCGTGCTTGGGTATGAGAAGTGAAGAATAGGCTTTACAGTCTTTGACAGGTTATGAATCGAGAGAGGAGTTTTGGAGGCAATATAGGTGTTGACTAAGGTCATCCTAGATCGAAGGTCAATATGCACACTGTTAACCCTAAAAATTATCTAAGGCACACGAAGAAGCCAAGTGAAAGCCCCTGCAAGGGGTTCGTGTGTGTTAGCCTCTAAAAACTGAACACTTAAGAATGAAGAGGAAAATGAACGACCGATGATGATTTAGGTAATTGGGTAAGTTTTCTTGAATTTGCACCGTATTCCCGGATATACTACAACAGGCTTCCTGAAATCTCACAGCTTATTGATTTTTCCCACGCAATAATGCATAACTAAGTTTTACGCCCCAACTTTAGTAAAACCGTGCCAAAAGTCTTAATGGGCTCGAGACAGAATATTTCAGCTCAATATTGTAAAGGAACATCAACTTTTAACAACCGCCCGCTCGCTGATGGGCCCAAGATTTGCTGCATAACAGCATGTCTATGAGCTTAGCGTGACTTCCTTCCTGAACCCCTTAGATAAGATATCTACAACCTGCTCCTGCACCTCAAGTTTCTTCAGATTTGTACAGAAATATTAATAACAATGATGATAATAATAGGAAGGGAGTCAATTGAAGTCGACATATTCACATATATATATATATATATATTGATATAAACGCAAAGATTAGGAATATAACAACTGACAAGTGAATATAGTTATAACAATATCACCGAAAGTCTGTCAGGACTCGAACGGCGATGCTAGTAGTAGTGTTGGCTACGCAGATGTAGATCGCCAGATATGTTTTCTGTTACTGATCTTGAAATATCTGTACATGAAACACAGAAGTGTTTCATATCCGTACAATTAACCTTTAGATCTAAAAAGAAATAAGAGATACACAGTGCACGATAACTTTGTACACTAGAAACACGGACATGAAATCTTCGATTGCCTTTTTTTTTTCTTCTATTATGCTCCACACATTTCATAAATTCCTCAACGTCAGCCAAGTATTCGATTATCGTTCACATACTACGCATCCAACCCCGATCCATTCCAATCACGCCTAAACCATATAAAGTAAATTTAAACAAAAATCAAATGTAGTTCACGTATAATCAATTGAAAGGCTTTGAGTGTCCTTATCTCTCCAACATAACTAATCTTAAACATTCACTATCACTAATAAATGCGTGTCTGAGCCTCGATATTGCCGAAAAATTCGGCAACATTTCCCCAAAATTCTCCAAGTAGACAAAAAATATGAATGAATAAATATCCAATCCGTATGTATACCCAGATAACATTTAGGAAAATAAAACCAAATTTTTCATCAATATTGAACCTCAAACACACATTTACAACCTAAGCGATAGTGAACATTTAAGAACGGTCTCAATACGGGGATCATTCAAGATTTACTCCTAATGAGCAAATCTTAAACGGATATCTATGGTAATAAAAGAAGTCACTCAAAATGTGACGATAAACCACATAGTTACATAGAAAAAAAGCAAACTAAAGCCATTACAGGGTAAAGCACTTTACCGTAATGGTAAAAAATCAAGTCGAAGAGGCCCCAACACAATTGTGCACGCCAAGCAAAGTCGTCCAACAAAAAGAAAATCCCCAAATAAAAACCTAATTTTTGAAAGAAACAAGACAAAAATCAACAAATCGCGATTTCGACTAGGAAAACAAACTTCACGAGAAATCGCTTCCAAATCGAGTAGAGAAATAAACCAATCGAATTACCTCAAATCAAAACCCCTAATTTCGAAATCAAATAACCCCCAAATTGCCAAATTTTCGAAAATAAAGCACGAATCAACATACATTACACGAAATTTCCCCCAAATCAACTAGAAATCAACCTAAAGGACCGAAACCCTAATTTTTGAAAAAAAATCAATTCGCCTAGTTTCCAAATTAACACACGGGATCGGCATAAATTATACGAAATCGGCCTACATAGACTACAAATCAAACAATCGCACATGAGATTGAAGCAATAATCATCAAACCCCAAAAAACGAAATTAAAAATGAAAAAAAAAAACGACTGAACCATCACAATCGAAATAATCGTCGACACCGCCCTCGAACAAAGGAGCTAACCCGTTGTAGGCACGATATTAGCCTTTGGAGTGGCCGGAAATCGCTCGGGCATTGCCCTCGGGGAGAATCGTGTTTTTTTTTTGTGTATTTTGTTAGGAAAAACGAAGTGAGGGAGAAAGGAGAAACTCGTGAATTAATAGACTTCACGCGACGGTTGCTAAGACGTAACCGTCGGGTATACTTCAAATAAACAATACGCGACGGACGGTGAGAATATTCATCGCGTATTGTTAAACTTTACGCGACAGTTTCTCAAAATAACTGTGGCGTAATTATGTCAAAAACTACACGATTGATACAAGTAAAAAACCGCCGCATATATCTTTTTAAAATAAAAATATAAATAAAAATCAACCGCGTCCTTATAGGCATCGCTTATGTCACCGCCGTCGCCTATAATGTCATGGTCAGTTACTTATTTTGTACTAGTGTTGGTGCCCTAATTGATGACCAGGTATTAGCTAAAATTTTGTTTTGAAAACTCATAATCGAGCAAAACCTAAAAAAACCATAATTTAAACCTAAAAATCCCTAATAGAGCAAACGAAAGCCTCAATTGAAACAAGTTACTACAAAAAGGCCTCAACTGAAACATAGAAAAACGTAATAGATACCTAAAAGAATCCTCAATCGAAATATAAGAAAACCCTAAGGCCTGTTTGGTTCACGAGTTTAATAATCTTAAAGGTGGGCCTATAAAGTTTTAATGTGTTTATATAAACCACGTGGTTATATATAGTAGGTTTAAACTCATGTACACTGGTTTAAATAAACAAGCAGTTATTATAAACACACTAACCAAGCATACATTTAATTTTATTCTCAATAATCAGTTTTATATAAATCTTACTAATTTAAACCGACCTAAATATTAACGGACGAACCAAACAAGCACTAATAGAAACTTCATATCCAACAATTAACCAAAAAATATCACAAAGTAAACTAATGTGACGGAAAGCTAATGAATTTTGAACATACAGGCTATAAAAAGCTTTGTTCTACGACTGCAAGCGCGGAAGCATTCGTTACTAGTTGGATCGGGCCGATATGTGAGAGAAATCGAAAATATTCCTTCACGAAAAATGACCAGGAGCCGATTTTTTTGGGGGGCAATTTGGCATTTTTTATTTTCTTTAAATTAAAATGCATGATAAAATCGTAATAGCTCTAAGTAGACGTGTTAACAAAACATTTGATCGTCTATTGGGTTACGATTATGTTACATTTTTTCAAACCTTAAGAACACCTAAAAAAAATTATGACATGAGAGTTAAGTGTAAAAATTTTATGCAAATGAGTATTTAAGTGGAGATAACCATTAAGACCAATTCCAACAAATACCCAAACTCAATCCTATACTCAAAATTATTCTACAACCCAACTGCAAACCCAAACCTAAAATGAGTTTCAATAACTTTTCTCTCTCCTACAAACCCAAATATGGGTTTCTACTATTCATAGTCTCAAAAGTTTTCTAAAAGTTCAATTTTGGCTCAAATGCTCTATTATTTATATTACATTTATATTTATCAATCTAGTTTTTTTTTATAAATTTGATATATATATATATATTTTTTCAAAAGACATATTATTAATGTTTTTATAATTATTATTATATCATCATCATTAATATAACCATTGCTTTTAACAATATTAACGTTACTAACAATAGATATTGCATACTTTGTTCTAGTTCGAACTTGTAATATCTTTTTTATTCTCTACATATTCAATTATTTAGTTACACAGATATCGCCATATGTATATTCCATTTTTACACTTAGGAGAACAATATAATAATAATAATAATACTAATAATAATACTAACAATAATAATATAATTAAAGTTATCTATCTTTTACTTGTACTATATTCATTTAAAAAATAATTTATTAAAAATATTTTCTCAATCAAATTTAAAATAATATTGTTGTCCAATTTGTAAAGTTTTTAACATATGAAGGTAGTGTTAAAAAATTGTAAGAGTTGGTGTGAAAGAGAATATTTCGATAATATTCTTTTGAGTTTGAGAATGAATTTAATGGTTGGAGAAAAATCAATGTTTAACGTGACAGTTACTGCATTTTGACTTTGAGAGCTTCTCCAATTATAGGCCATTCTTCAACAACCGTGCAAATTAAGTCCAACTGACACCAATCCCAAACGCAAAATGAGAATTTAATGAATTTCAACCACATTTGAACGCAAATATGTGTATGTACTGTTCATAGACCTGTAAGTTTTTAATTCCTACAAAAAAGGCCCTCTTCTATTCGTAACTATCGTTTTTACCCCAAAAATTATTATCTTTCAGTAAATGTGTTTTTGAGTTAAAAAATAATGATTATTTTTAATATTTTAATATCATGAGTTAATTCGTCGACACCCATGTCATCTCGTGTGGAGTTAAAATATTCTAATATGTCAGTTCGGGGGATTTATTTATTCTTTCATATTTGTAATTACGTAACTATGAATTGCAATTAAGAAATATTATTTATTTAGTTATTTTATGGAGATGAAAGAATAATATAAAATTGAAATGTAAAACAATATTTGTCGTATAATTTGTAAAGTCTTAAAATATGTGAGTAGTTATTGAAAAGTTGTAAAAGTCGATGTGTGAGAGAATATTCTAATAATATTCTTTTGAGTTTGGAAATGAGTTTAATGATTGGAGAATGGGTTTTTGAGTTTGAAAATGAGTTTTACCGATTGAAGATGGTTTGAAAATGAGTTTTTTGGTTGGTGATGGTCTAATTTTAGTAATCTTAAAAAGTCTACAATGAAAATTCCAAAAAATGAAAACAACCCACTGAGGGGGTATTCGTGTAAAATCAATGGAAACCATACCTTCTGATACTCCGCTGTATTTATAGACACCGGCTGGTGTTTATTTCCTTCACTAGGAATACAAACAGCGAGAAGAGGAGAGCAACTGAAGCGACCGCGAAAAGCCAGAAGTTGAACGCGATTTTGACTTGCTACTTTAATCATGGCGAACAATACTCCGTCGGACGATTTCCTCGAGCAAATACTTGGCTTCCCGAACTACAATTCTTCGGCTCAGCCCGGTGCTGATGCTGCTGCAGCTCCGATGATGCTTCAGCTCGGATCGGCTCATATCGGCGCGTTCGGTGGTGGTGAAGGGTATCCACTGGGGCTGAGTTTGGAGCAATCGAACATCGGCGGGTATACGAATGATGCTTCGGCGAGTGGTAAACGGACTTTTCTCAGGGACGACGTGGTTTCTTCATCTGTTAAACAGGTTCGTTCTGCTTCTAATCGCTTCTATTTCATTAGGTTGAGCGCGAAAGCGTTCATTATCATCACATAGGAGAACAATTTGTTGCTAATTTATTCGAAAAATTGCGTTCATTAGTCTTAATTATACGCTGATACTCACCATTTAGCTTGTTTTTACTGATTGAATCCCTTTGTTTCTTTAACTTTCTTTGGGTTTTCTTTTTTAGCTTCCGTGTATGAATTGGCTGTGTTATCAGCTTGTTCTTATGGTAAATTTGGGTCTCGGTGGTATCGTAAGTATTTTTTCTTAAAATTATTCTTACAGGCTTTTCACGCACAACCATTGGCTCCCGCGGGGCCCCAGCCGCCTGCTATTCGACCGAGGATTCGAGCTAGACGAGGCCAAGCCACTGATCCTCACAGCATAGCCGAGAGGGTATGCATGAATTAGTTACCATCCATCATAGATACATTTATACTCTGGCTCCTAAAATGCACATGCAACAACACATTTATTGATTAAGGAGGAGAGTCATTTATTCATTATTCCTAGTTTTGTATTGAAGAAAACCAAATGGAGTTTCTTTGACTAGATTTGGAGAATTTTAGTTCTCCTGGTGCTTTTTTTTTTTTTTTTTAATAAATTCTACTATGTTGTGGCTATGGAGCGTTAACGTTTAGCTGTTATATGTATGACAGTTGCGGAGAGAAAGGATCGCAGAAAGAATAAGAGCACTGCAGGAGTTGGTTCCCATTGTCAACAAGGTCTTTCTTTTATGATAAATAAATGATTCCTTTCTTTGGTCATAATTATTAATCTCAATTGTGTGCAGACTGATAGAGCAGCCATGCTTGATGAGATTGTGGATTATGTGAAGTTCCTGAGACTCCAAGTCAAGGTATATCATCAATAATCAAATTAATATATGTGTAGTGTCGTTACATCATTACATTATTATACATTACATTTTCTACAATTAATTGGTTGGTGTTGTGTTAAGGTGTTGAGCATGAGTAGATTGGGAGCAGCTGGTGCAGTCGCCCCTCTCGTGACAGACATTCCAATCATAGAGGATGAGGAGGTAATAAAATATACAAGTAATTAAATACTTACGAGGTCTCATAACTTCATTCTTTCTAAATAACTCAATTGCATCAATCATGTTGTTGTTGTTATTTCAAATTAAGGATGAAAACGGTAGAAGTCATCATCATCAACCAGCGTGGGAGAAATGGTCCAACGACGGCACAGAAAGGCAAGTTGCGAAGCTCATGGAAGAGAACGTAGGAGCTGCGATGCAGTTCCTTCAGTCCAAAGCCCTCTGCATTATGCCCATTTCCCTCGCCTCCGCAATTTACCACACGCAGCAGCACTCTCCTCCAGACGTAAAACCCGACCCCCAATCGTAAAAAGTTGTGCTTCAAAGCAATCTCTTTCTCTCTCTCTCTCTCATGATTGAAATTTACTAGTGGAAACCAAACAAGCCCACCTTGGTTGAAAAAATTCCGTCTTTTTCTTGGCTAGTGGGAAGATGAAAAATTGTCAAAGGTATTAGTGATGGAAGCACTTTTGCGTTTAGTGGGATGTACATACAGCCTAGTTAGTGGCGACCTACCTTTCTCATATTGTAATCATACATAGCCTTCCTTGCCTACCCAATGTGTGTGTCTGTTTGTATATGTAGTCTTTTTCAACGAATTATATCCATCTACTTTGCTTTGGTTCCCTTGAAAAAAAGAAGTTTTGACTTCTTACACATATGTAAACTCCTTTGTCTTTTTGTGGACTAGTATCGCTGTGATACGTCGGTGTTTGAACCTTACTTTTATAACGAGAGAATGACAAAACTAACTAACTTTTAAAAATTGACTTGCAAAAGTAATTAACTTTTTAAAATTATTGCAAAACTAGACAACTTTTTAAATTTTAATTATTATTAACCACAAAACTCTTTAATATTATCCTTTTTCACTATCTTTATTTCAAATAAACCTAAATAACTATGTTTTAATCCCATTTGTTTTTAAATTTTTTACTAAACACAATAACATTAATCAATCACATATTCATTGTTTATCATATGTTAACGTAATGAGATATTAAGATTAAAGAATGTAGAAAAAATATAGAAAAAAATATAAAATCACTATAAAAAATTCATCTGGAATTTTTTATAGTGATTTTATATTTTTTTCTACATTCTTTAATCTTAAATTCTAACGTCTTTTTTATTATAGAAAATGGGAGCACTCATATTATTTTTTCTACATTTTTTATAGTGGTTTTATATTTTTTTTCTACATTCTTTAATCTTAAATATCTCATTATGTTAACCTCTGATAAATAAGGAATATGTGATTAATTAATGTTATTGTGCTTAGAAAAAAAGTTAAAAACAAATCGGATTAAAACATAGTTATAAGTAATATTTGGTTTATTTGAAATAAAGATAGTGGAAAATGACAATATTAAAGAGTTTTGTGGTGTAAATGAAAATAATAATAATAAAAATTTAAGAAGTTACTTAGTTTTGCAATATTTTTAAAAAGTTAATTATTTTTGCCAGTCAATTTTTAAAAGTTGCTTAGTTTTGCCATTCTCTCCTTTTATAATAAGACAACAAAGAGTAGTAGGTGGTGAACGAAATTTGTTAACAAAACAAACATTACAAGAGTATAAAATAATATAATCTACGGACATATTCATCTGATCTCGAGGATTAGTTTCACCACTGGAGAGTGTGGCGCAATTAAAGCTTCCGTCATATCTGTGCGGCGCAAGTCCACGCCGGTATTTAGAGGCTAGCTCATAGCGAGGTCGACTGAGGACATGAAAAAAGTGTATAAAATAATATAAAAATGAAGGAATTCATAAGTGTGAAAAGTGAACGAACATAATATTCTTACAAGAACAAGGACAGGAACGCAATTGCTCGGTTTCCATCATAAATTGTAAATAAATTATATCTAAGCAAGAATTTTCAAGAGTTTTGAACAACACAACACAACATGATTATTTCTGGTTCGTTGCTGGAATTTACTCGTATGCACTTTGAAGTCGGCCCCGCGTGAAATGGATGTAAAAAATTAAAACCAGTAACTAAATGTTGGGTGAGATGTTGGGTCAACACTCAGTCCAACATTTAAACGCACAGCGGAATAAATAAATTTTAGTGATGTAAACTTAAAGACACGAGACGAGGATTTTTCTAGGCAGCAAGTTCAAATAAACTTGCTGCGTGCCTCAAGGCGAAATTCCATTAACAGCAATGGATGGCAAAATCAACTACCCGAAGATAGTCTAAACTACGGATCTAAACAATCCTGAAAACTACAAAGTCCTAAGACTTTTGAAAAGACTCTCGTGTAAAGTAAGCTCACAAATATCTCAATCACGAAAATCACAAATAAGCTCTCTCTCTATCGAAGCGTTCTCTTTCTCTCTAAAAGCCGTAACTTGAACGATCATGGGAAGTGTCTTTATATAGGTCTTCGACTCTAACAACTTCCCAACAGACTCGGTCACCTTCCTTGAATATCTCCACGAACTTGGTCTTTATCTCGTGCTCAAATCTTCCTATCTTTTCGTGAGTATCCTCTCCCAAAATAGATTTGATCACCTTCCTTGAATATCTCCATGAATATCGGCTCAAATCCATTTCCGATTTAGCTCCATCTTATCCACACGTATTTGACTCATTCCTGCTCCTGCAAAATACTAAAAATAGCATAGTCACAGTTTAAACACGTTTTGGGTATGAAAGATAAAATTGAGGAAGGTAACATTCTCTGTCAACAAATGTTGACCAGAATGTTGACCCAACATTGCTAATGTTGAATACTCAACATCAACAATCTCCCCCTTTTTATCTTTCTTCCCAAAACCAAAGCAGGCGTTAGAGTTGGTGGAACTCCCCCTCAAGGCAAGAATCTACTACTCCCCCTTAACGCAAAAATCTACTCAACCACAAAACACAAAATATGGTTAGAGTAAACATAAGAGGAATAGTCAAGAATTAGTATGTGCCAATAAGAGGTCTTATGATTAAACATCTGCAAATACAAGATGAACTACTCTAGAGCACATAAACGCAGACAGATAGGCAGGCAAGCATGCAAGGCATAAATCAATAAACGCACACAAAGAAACGCATGCAAAACACTTTAGACCGAAGTCTAAAATTGTAGACTCTCAATTGAGTCCTCTGCCTCCTCTGCCATTTCTTCTTCAGCACCACCTGCTCCAACTCCTTCCTCATCTTCAGCTCGCTCTCCTTCTTGATCTCCCCCTGACTGTTTGGCCTCCACAGTTCTCCAAGTCCGCTTGGTCCAGCTTTATCTGCAACGCTAGCTCTTCTGCCTCCTCTGCCCTATCTCCCCCTTTTTGGGAAGAAAGAAGCCTTTGCAATTCATCCCTTTGAGCCACCAAAACTGCGATGGACTCATTGAGGCCTTTAATAGCTAGCTCCAGTGCAATGTTGACCCAACATCCTGATCAACATTTGGCCTGAGTAGTTCTGGCATTTGCAGAGGAAGATCGACCAGTCTGTCTGGACCCGAGAGATGACTTGCTTGAATCGCATAGGGAAGCCTTTGGGTGACAACATTGTCTCTTCTTGTTGGTTGAAACCTATCTTGAACCAGAACTCCGTAGATGATAGAGGGATATGGAAGAATTCCTTTCCCTACTTTCTCCGCTTGATTCGACATATGATTAAGAATCAACTCTCCCCAGTTCAGAGGCAAGTTGTGACCAAGAGCATATAGTAAACGAGCCATGCCCTCAGTCACCCTTGTCTCGTTTAGAGTAGGCAACCAACTACACACTCCAATCTTGAATAGAACAGAGTACAATGATGTCAACAGACTACATGCACAATTCCCCGACCAAACACTCACTCTCCCCGCCGTAATGAACCGTACTACCTCATCATTATTAACTTCATACCCCATTTCTACCTCAGGTGTACCCAAAAAGCGATTAATCGCTTGAGATGAAATATCATATAACCTCCCCCTCACAAAAACTTTCCCATACATTCTAGAGTTCACATCAGCCACATTTGAGAAAAGATTAGCGTATACCTCGCGGACGACTGAGTCACAGTACGTCCCTAAATTCCTCACCATTTGCCCGAGATGTCGAGACTCCAGGAATTGCATAACGCCATACTTCCTGAAGCTCGCCACATCTACAACCCTTCCACCCGTATGAGTCTATGACTCAGAGAAGTCCACAGTTCTTCATTGGTTGTGCGGTAGAACTTTCGGTTGGGCAGTGGATCATCAAATGTTGGGCCAACATCTTGTCCAACATTTGTTTGGGCTGTAGAAAGAGGACCCTGGCTGGTGTGAGGTTGCGATGATTCTTCAGTACGCCTTCGCTTGGAAGACCTGGTTTCGCTTCCAATTGGTCTTTTTCCAGCTTGCTTCCTTAATCTTTTCTTCAAAGAATCCAAAATTTCAGCCAAGGTAGATTCGTTGTCTTCTTCTTCCTTGGAACCGTCAGACGAGGTGAGAGACTCGGGTACAGAGGATGAAGTTTCTCCCCCTAAAGCCTTGAAATCTTCGTCGGAGTTTTCAGGATCTAGGCTGTCAACGGAGGTGGAGTCATCACTCTTGTCACTGGACAAGTCTATCGGGGCATCAGCATTTGAAGTTGGATTCAGGGAGCGTCGAATACGGTTGCTTCGACGTTTCTTGATAGCAGGATTCTTGGTTTCAGCAGCAGGTTTTCTTCGTTTCTTTTGTGTTACCAGGGTTTGAGTTTCTTGGTTTGGAGTTGAAGTCGCCTCTTCTTGGATCGTTCTTGAGGTCATCGGAGGGGCGTCATCACTTCGACCTTTTCTTTCTCTGGGAGACTGGAACAGAGCTCTGAGCGGTACATAATCGTCGTCTTCACTTTGAGTATCAGAGGTTTCTTTTCCAATCTTCGAAGGTGTTGGTTCCTCCATCTGAGATTTTGCAGCTTCAGAGGTCTGGGGAGCTGCCTGTGTGAGTCGAAGAGGTTGAAATGGCCCTGTATAGACAGCGATCTCTCTCGAACTTGATGTGACTGCCACTTGAGACTCAATGTTAGACACGAATGTTGGATCAACATTCGATTGAGAAGAAGCGTCCGACATATTTTCAGTATGAAGAATCAAGATCGAAAGAATCAAGATTGACGAGATTTGAAAAACAGAGAGTAATCTTTTGGAAGATGAAAGCTTCGATATGATCAATTAGGGTTTATGAATAGCTAGATCAAGTTTATTCACGGTATATAAAGGATTTTTGTTCCAACGGTAAAAAGATTTTAGCTCAGTAAAAAAAAATAGCCGTTGGAAGCTTACGTATGGCCGTTGGTAAAGATTTGATTGTACTTGATCAACGATTGATTACGTATAACCCTAAAAACTCATAAATCGAAAGTGCAAAAACGTAGGAGCCTCTCAAATTATGGTTCATAAAAAAGAAAATACCAAGTCAAAAATCAAAATAGGATCAAGAAATACTTACCGATTAGGCGACAATGAGGATCACTTGAGACACGCGTAACGAGCTGTTCTTCAAGGAATTCTAATGCAATTCTGAGAGATATCTAAACCAGACATAGGACTCTACCAAATGCAGACCAAATAAGATGTGCAAATAATTAAAAGCACAAAAATAGAGCATGATCAAACTGACAGTCACACATGTTGACCCAACATTTGACTCAACATTCTAACTCCATAGTCCTAGACTTTTCTGCTCGACCCTCTCAAACTTGTTCTCTTTCATTTTCTGCTCATTCTCCTTTTTTATTGATTGTGCACTGCCCTTATACCCCAAGCATCAAGGTTTAGCTTTTTGTCGCATAGAGTACATCGTCACAGCGAATGCCGTGTACCTACGGAAACTTTTTACCAAATACCTATATCTTGCTAAGGGCTTATGAGCAGGCTTATATGCGTAAAGGATTGGCTTTTTGTCACAAAGAGTACATCGTCACCGCGAATGCCGTGTACCTAGGGAACTTATTACCAAGATAAAAAAAAATATTTATGAGCAGGCATATTCGTAAGGGATTGAGTCATTTCAGAAAACAGTCAAGTAGGATCGAGTCATTTCACCGGAAAACAGAGCAGAAGCTAAATCAAATATCAGAACAGTAACTATCAAATTTGACATATGCTATGTTGATCCAAATGTTGGACCAACATTCAGACTAACATGTGCAAACCTATGGATTTCTTCAGGTCCGAAAACCTTTCAGAATCCAATGCTTTCGTGAATATGTCTGCTAACTGATGCTTCGTGTCAATATGCTCAATGTGAATTAACTCTTTCTCTACCATATCTCTCAGAAAATGATGTCTTATATCTATATGCTTCGTACGTGAATGCTGAATAGGGTTCTTAGATATGTTGATGGCACTAAGGTTATCACAATACATGAGGACTGACTTGCACTCTAACCCATAGTCACATAACATGCTATTTAACCATATCAATTGCGTACAGCAATTACCCGCCGCAACATACTCAGACTCAGCAGTAGATAAAGACACACAATTTTGCTTCTTACTATGCCACGCTACTAAATTGTTACCTAAGAAGAAACAGCCGCCACTTGTGCTCTTGCGATCATCCTCGTCACCTGCCCAATCAGCATCGCTGTAGCCTACAAGATTCATATTAGTATCTTTCGAGAACCATAATCCTAGGCCACATGTTCCACTCACATAACGAAGAATACGTTTAACGGCATTTAGATGGGAAACCTTAGGCTCAGATTGATATCTAGCACACACACATACGCTATACATTATGTCAGGTCTACTCGCGGAAAGGTACAACAAACTGCCTATTATAGATCGATACAATGTTGGGTCAACATTTTGTCCAACATTGTCTTTACTTACCTTTTTCGTAGATCCCATAGGAGTTTTCATTACCTTAGCCGTGTCCAACCCGAACTTCTTGACTGTGTTCTTTGCGTACTTCTCCTGAAACATAAAAATGCCTTCGCTGCTTTGCTTAATCTGTAAGCCTAGGAAGAAAGTTAGTTCCCCAATCATGCTCATTTCAAAAGTAGAGTTCATGGCATGTACAAACTGATCTAGCATTGATTGTGAGCTTGAACCAAAAACAATATCATCAACATAAACTTGGGCTATCAAAATATCAGTACCGACCCTTTTTACAAAAAGAGTGCGGTCTGCCTCACCTCGTACGAATCCAAATTCAAGTAAAAATGTAGCTAACCTACCATACCAAGCTCGAGGTGCTTGCTTCAATCCATAGAGAGCTTTCTGCAACTTATAAACATGGTTAGGAAAATGTGGATTCTCAAATCCCTTAGGTTGTTCGACATATATTTCTTTATCAATGTACCCATTTAAGAATGCGCCCTTAACATCCATTTGGTGTAATGTAATGTTAAGCCAACATGCAATCGCTAGCAACAACCTAATAGATTCTAACCTAGCCACAGGAGCAAAAGTCTCATCAAAATCTATGCCCTCGACTTGTGTATAACCCTGAGCTACTAAAGCTACTAAACGTGCTTTGTTCCTAACAACTTTACCAAGTTCATCTGATTTGTTCTTAAAGATCCATTTCGTGCCTATGACATTAATGTCTTTCGGCCGTGGTACTAAAGTCCAAACTTGGTTTTTCTCAAACTGCAAGAGTTCATCTTGCATTGCATTTATCCAGAAATTATCCTTGAGAGCTTCAAGGGCATTCTTAGGTTCTATCTCAGAAACAAAACAAATAAAACGTACCTCACGTATACCGAACTCAAGCATACGTTCCTTACCATAGACTTGTAATCCTTGCGCGGTTTGTCTCTGGTTTCCTTTCTTCGTTCACATTTCCAATAATAAGGTCTGTGGGATGATTCTTTTGAATCTTAGCTGGAGGGTCTCTACGGATTTCGCTGGGTCCAGCCTCAGTGTTCTGTTCTGGCACAGATGTTGGGTCAGATGTTGGCTCAACATCGTCCACAACATTCTCCTCTGCTTCATCAACAGCTTGTATAACGTCTGAAATATCAACTTGTGGAGACATTTTGCTAAGATCAGTAGCATCATCAAACACAATATTCACAGACTCCTGGACTGATTTCAAGCGCAAGTTATAGACTCGATAAGCGCGACTATTAGACGAGTACCCAAGGAAAATACACTTATCACTTTTCGAATCAAACTTGCTCAAGTACTCACGATCATTCAACATGTAACAGTAGCACCCAAAACATGAAAATACTTAACCGTAGGCTTTCTCCCATTCAACAGCTCATAAGATGTTTTCTTAGTACCATGTCTAAAGAACACACGATTCGAAATATGGCATGCGGTATGCAATGCTTCAGCCCAAAAACGCTTAGAAATATTCTAGAATGTAACATCACACGAGCCATTTCTTGTAAGGTCCTATTCTTCCTTTCGGCCACCCCATTTTGTTGGGGCGTCGTAGGAGATGAAAATTCATGGATGATACCTTTCTTATCACAAAATTCATTAAAAATTGATTCTCAAATTCTCTACCATGATCAGACCTAATACGAAAGATAGTAGCACTGAAATTATTCTTCACAATTGCACAAAAAATTTTGAAGTGATCAAATGATTCAGATTTTTCGCGAAGAAAAAATATCCATGCATATCTAGAGTAATCATCAACGAGCACATATGCATATTTCTTACCACCAATACTGTCTACTTCCATTGGACCCATCAAATCCATGTGCATAAGTTGAAAACAGTGAGCAGTTTTAAAATGTTGGACAGAATGTTGGTCAACATTATGACTAACATGCACTTGCTTACCCCTAAGACATGACTCACATACAACCTTACCAAACTCCTTCAATTTCGGAATGCCTCTGATTGCATCGTGCTTGATAAGTTGTTCCAAAGTTCTGTAGTTGACATGGCCTAATTTGAAATGCCAAAGTACCGCATCGTCCTGGGCTTTTGAGAGTTGGCACACGTCCTTCACACCGGATTTGTCTTCGACTAAATAACAGTTGTCGCTCGATCTTTTTCCTGCCATTACTCGAACAGAATGGCTATTAAAAACTTCACAACATTCCTTATTAAATCTTACCTCAAGGTTATCGTCGCAAAGCTGACTTATACTGATCAGATTAGCCACGAGACCGTCAACATGAAGAACATTGCTAAGCTTTGGAAAATCGGGCACGTTCAATCTGCCTCGACCTAGAATTCGTCCTTTAGCACCTCCTCCGAACGTCACAGATCCATTCTTTAAAGTCACGTAATCACATAGATATTCTTTGGTACCTGTCATATGTCGGGAACACCCGCTATCGAAGTACCAAGCACCTGTCACGTTAGCTCGCAAAGAGGTATAAACTACATGGCATTTATGAACAGATTTCTTCACCCAAACTTTCTTAATAGACACAGCAGCTTTTGTTTCACCAGAACTTGAAGAAGCGCCAGCTGAACTCACTCCAAACACTCCTTTCAACACTGATTTCTCAATGTTGAGCGAAATGTTGGATGACATTTCAGCCAACATTGATTTCTTTGCAGAAATCTCCCTCTTCAATTTCCAGCAGTATGGCTTAATATGACCTGGCTGCATGCAATAAGTACATTGATATGGTTTATCCTTAGACTTATGGACAGAAATCTTTGTACTCTTCTTAAGCACCAAAGTTTTACTACTTTCATTGTCTCCATGCTCGGCACCTTCCTTAACAAAGGCAATCTTAGGTCTATCATGAATAACAAAATCAGTTGTGGGCTGAGATTTAAATCCTAAACCCTGCTTATCAAAAATACCTAAAGATAATACCTCATCAAGTGTAGCTTTACCCTTGTTCATTTTTGAGAACGTTTTGTCCGCATCGTCAACTCGTTTCTGAAGCTTGTCGATTTCTTTATCTTTTCGAGTCAGTACGGCTTCCAATTTGTTCATCCCTTCAAGTAGGCTTTCGATCACCTTTTCACTCTTCTCATTCACCTCGGACTGCACTTTCATGATAGCTTTGAGTTCCAAGTTTTTCGCCTTCTCTTTTTCATATTTTGCCGATAGTAGATTGAAGGCATCATTTGTCTGAATTTCTTCAAGAACTTCAGTTTCTAATTCTGCATCATCAGAACTTAAATACCCATCAAAACAGTTTGAGTCATCATAATCAAAAATAATTTGTTTTTCAGATGTTGAGTCAAATGTTGGCTCAACATTAGTTACCACAGTGAAGCCTATTTGATGTTCTTTATCTTCTTCGTTGTCCGAAAAGGACTGAATGGTTACTGAAGATTGCTTGGACTCCTTTGGGCATGGTTCCTCATCTTCATCATCGGAGAGATCAATCCAAAGCGCTTTCCCATGCTTGCGAAGTGTGTTGGCACATTCGTTGGCGAAATGACCCCATCCTTGACATTCATACATCTCACAGATTCATAGTTGATGTTCTTCTTCTTTCCATCAGGTTTGCGTTTGGTGAATGGAGGAGCAGAAGAAGGTTCAGTTTGACATTCTGGCCTTTTCTGAATGTTGGGCCAACATTTTGCTCAACATTCGTCTTCTTGATAAACTTCGCAAATTTCTTCACGAACATAGCCATATCGTCCTCATTGTCAGGATCAATCTCATCTGAAACCTTGGATGGCTGACTGACTAGAGCAATGCTTTTGCCGCGAGATGCCCTCTTTTGAACTTCGAGATTAGTCTCGTAGTTCTTCATAATGTTCATCAAGGTGTTGATTTCCATCGTGCCAAGATTATGTGCCTCCTCGACGGCCGCTACCTTCACATTAAACTTTTCAGTTAGCGTACGTAAAGCTTTAGAAACTAATACCTTGTTAGCGATTGGATCTCCGAGACTAGCACATTCGCTCGAAATTGTCAATAGCTTGCCGAAGTATGTGGTAATGTCCTCGTCTTCCTTCATTCTGAGGTTTTCAAACTGATTTAGGAGGTATCGTAGTTTGGTTTCCCTCACACTCGCATCGCCTTCGCAATACCTCTGTAGAAGATCCCATGTATTCTTTGCTGTTGTGCAATTCTGAATGATCTTGAACATGAAGATATCCACGGATGAGAAGATGGCGTTGAGTGCTTTGTCGTTGAACTCTGCTTCGTTTCGTTCCTGTATCGTCCATTCCTCGACTGGTTTGTCGAAGATTTCTCCATCAGCGTCTGGAGGAGATCGAGGTGGAGAGTATCCATGGAGAACTGCCTCCCACGCTCGTACATCTATGGATTTGATGCATTGGCGAACACGAACCTTCCAGTAAGCATAGTTGGAGCCATCTAACACAGGGACTTTGCCGATGTAATTTGAACTCGTAACATCCATTGTAGATGAATCTTTGCGCTTAGTAACGTCAAGCGTAGGCTCTGATACCACTTTGAAGTCGGCCCCGCGTGAAATGGATGTAAAAAATTAAAACCAGTAACTAAATGTTGGGTGAGATGTTGGGTCAACACTCAGTCCAACATTTAAACGCACAGCGGAATAAATAAATTTTAGTGATGTAAACTTAAAGACACGAGACGAGGATTTTTCTAGGCAGCAAGTTCAAATAAACTTGCTGCGTGCCTCAAGGCGAAATTCCACTAACAGCAATGGATGGCAAAATCAACTACCCGAAGATAGTCTAAACTACGGATCTAAACAATCCTGAAAACTACAAAGTCCTAAGACTTTTGAAAAGACTCTCGTGTAAAGTAAGCTCACAAATCTCTCAATCACGAAAATCACAAATAAGCTCTCTCTCTATCGAAGCGTTCTCTTTCTCTCTAAAAGCCGTAACTTGAACGATCATGGGAAGTGTCTTTATATAGGTCTTCGACTCTAACAACTTCCCAACAGACTCGGTCACCTTCCTTGAATATCTCCACGAACTTGGTCTTTATCTCGTGCTCAAATCTTCCTATCTTTTCGTGAGTATCCTCTCCCAAAATAGATTTGATCACCTTCCTTGAATATCTCCATGAATATCGGCTCAAATCCATTTCCGATTTAGCTCCATCTTATCCACACGTATTTAACTCATTCCTGCTCCTGCAAAATACTAAAAATAGCATAGTCACAGTTTAAACACGTTTTGGGTATGAAAGATAAAATTGAGGAAGGTAACATTCTCTGTCAACAAATGTTGACCAGAATGTTGACCCAACATTGCTAATGTTGAATACTCAACATCAACACACTTTATTTAAGTCGATGCATGTGTGTACACGATGTTCGTACGACAATACTACCTCAATATTGTGCTTCTTGGTTTGCGACAATAGTCTCCAAGATACGACTTCAAAACTTTTTTTCCGGTTACAAAATGAAACAAGGTTGCAGCAAACTACTTGATAATCACGACTTTTTTGCTGTTCTTAGGGAGATGGGACTTGTTCGCATTATATGTTGTGATTGTAGTGGAGTGATGGGACTTGTTCGCACTTTATGTTGTTCGATGCATCTCCTCGTTAATACATCCTTCGCACACTTGATCTTTTCTTCAGTTGCGGGAATTCTGACAACCATATTCTTCGTATTAAGTAGCTGCAATCCCTTGTTGTGAAGGTGGCCGAATCTCAAATGCCACGGCTGAAATGAATCAACGTTTTCTCCTGCAAATGCTTCTTCTCCCGAAGGCATAACAAAGGAAAAATGTTATTTGGAGACATTTCATTCAAAGCTACAAAAATATTATTTTTGTTGTCAAAAATTCTGCACGCATCGTTATCATAGGTGACCGAATATCCTTTTTGCATCAGCTCCCGGACACTTAAAAGACTTTGCTTGAAGTTTGGTATGTAAAGAACATCGGGATTGAGTTTTCTATTGCCTCCTTTGCGGTGCACCACAATAATTACTTTGCCTTTTTTTGAATCTTCCCCTCTCAAGTTCCATGGAGGAAGTGTAGCTAGTATCACATCACCATTTGTAATGAGTGGAATTATCATTAGCGAGAAGATGTCCAACAACCACCTAAGCGACTGACCGAATAAGCATTTAATGTTAGTATTATGCGTCTTTGTACTTTAAACATTAGATATAATGTGCAAGTTTGTGCAATTAGGCGAGCTTGGTGTATATCATGGTAGAACTTTCCTATATTTAGTGCAGTTCAATGCACATCATACCCGAAAAACAAGTATTAATGAAAGTGACCATTCCCCCCTCCTCAGAAAATATAACAACTTCAACACACTAAAGGGTATTTTCTGGCATATAGAAGCAACCGACAATTCCTAGAACACGCAAATATCTCAAGCTTAGAAATTACAATATCTATAGCTTTGAACTCCAGTTGGCCGGATCGTTCGTATCACATAATAAATCGACTTTGAAAAGCTCTTCAATCAACTCACGCTGAGATAGTTCAGATGCTGTGAGCTCTAGTCAAATCTGGATTAGGAATGCTCATTGGGTGCTCATTCAAAATATACAAAGATGACGTAACAAAATCCTCCAACGTTGTCATGATGAACTCTGAAACAAATATTCAACTGAAAAGTTCTTCCACATATCTGCGGTGTGCTTTGTATACCACCATCAAGTCATCCGCAAAGCACATGCTTACAATCTTCAGCTGCTTACACATATGATGGTAATCAAACCCTCTTGTTTGGTTGAAAGCTAAACTCCTTGTAAGGTGTTCCATGCATAGCACAAACAGAAGGGAGATATGAGGTCCTCCTGTCTTAGCCATATGGCCCCTCGAGTTCTTCCTCCCAAGCTACCGTTGATGGCCAATTGATATGTGATAGTTGTAATGCATTCCTTTATCCACGCTACAAACCTCACAGGAAGTGCAGTTTTTGCGATAAGTTCCAAAGGAACCGTCATTCCACCATATCGTAGGTCTTTCGTAAATCAATCTTCATGAGGCACCGTGCACAGACTCTCCCTCTCTTATAAAGTCGAAACAGCTCCTGGATCCTCTCGTACCTAGATTTGAAAGAATCATCTTGAATCTCACGCTTAGCATTTTGGCAATGCACTTGTAGATCGTGTAACAATATGCTATAGGCCGATATTCATGGGCAATTGTGATTAATTATATATTTAGATTATCATGATATGATTATAATTTAATTGATATTATGGTAGTATTATAATAATATAGCTTATAGTTATACACGAAATATTAGGAGAAACAAATATGAAATGTAATATAATATTTTGGTGTGTTCACGATACAACTCTAATCACCTGTTTATACTACTCAAAAATTGACTCAAAACTGATCTCATTAAATACAATTTAACCAAAAATCAGCATATATTATCAACCTTTAATACAATAACATCATTCAATAATTCAAACTAATGTTTACAAATTAACTATTTTATTATGAAATAATTGTTTGATGTGGATATTTTTATTAATTATTGTCTATGAACGAGGCCAGAAACGAAGACAGTGGTGGTTGAAGAATTTAAATGCATGATGACGTTTGCGCTCACATATTATTCTTTGGCATTTCTTGTATAATAATGTCAATATACATATCGATGGTTTGTAAGATTGATAGACACACTAAAAAAACATAATGCAAATCTCGTTCTCTCTCATAATACATGTTTTGTTCTATTTCATATTGTAATACTACTTTAATATTACAATCAATATATTATACTTCTAAGAAATAGAGATTCACATATATTATAAAATAAATATTTTGCAAAACGTTATCAGCACGAAAATGCTCTGCATCGTCGACACCAACTTCCGTCGAAGATCGGATCTCGAAGGCTATAAATGATGTCTGCGGTCAAAAGGTAACTATCGTTACTTTAAAATCCAATTTGAGCTTGTATAATAAACCTGCATCACGCATCATGATGGTGACCTCGATTATAAAATCGAGATCACGTTATGATCACCGTACCTTTTGCACGGGTGTAATCTCGAGTATGAAAACAAGATTACCTTACAACTGTGTGTCTAAAAATTTAACGGTCAACGGTAACAACTCGATTATGAGATCGATGTATGGACACTGTGATCGAGATCCTTCATATCTATCATTTAAGTATCAGAACACTTCGACGATTCGGTACTTCATTCAAATGAGGTTACCTTTGGGGAATCAAGATCGACGCAATCACATAATAATTCCATGATATTCGTCAATGACCAAAGATCGTCTGATGTCTCTTACGGTTACCTCGCCGGAGTCATCCCATGATCTTCTGGTTGATGGTTGATCTAAAGCCATGTAGGCACACGAATCCCATCTGAACCCACCACGCCTTGCTGAAAAATTCTCGTATGAACATCGTTGATATTAGTTTGCCTTAGATGCAAATTTTTCATTAGCAAGAGACAGCATCCCATAATATCTAGTTTACTGGATGGGGAGTTGTGCGTATCGCCGCGTGTCTAGTTCTTTCCATTGATGATGCTATTATCGTGGATGTAATCACACGAGCAATCAAAGTCTCTTAAACACTTGGCATGCGTAGTGCTCTTCGATTGAAGCTTAACTTCAGTTTCTCTTGAATTCGTGGCGCTGATATTCTTAACGTTACTCCTTATTCCCAATTTGAATGCATTCTTCTCTGTTATAAAAAAAATGGAAAATGAATAGAGGAGAAACGATTCAGATTGATAAAATGAAAGACATGTTCTCATAAGTCATATCTACTCCATTATGAGGTAGGGTATTACATGATAATGACAAATACTCAATTAATAATGATAATAAAATAAATAAACACTGAGAAGAAAAAAATCACGATTGCATGGTAAGTATAATGCATGAGCTGTACAGTGCATTATTGAAGCTCTCATCAATAGTGTATAGCTCAACCGACACTTTAGTAAATGTGTATGACTCACAAGGTCATATCATTATATTATATGGTATTAAAAAAAATTGAATAATAAATTTGCTTGCTAACGACCATGGTTTGGCATAACATTTAATGTTCCTATCGCTATAGTAATGGCTTTGCTTTCGTGAGTGCTACTGTGATATGTTAAGATGTAATAAGTGTGATTGTTTTCTTATATATATAAATATATTTATATATATATATATTTTCAATCATGACAAATGCATATAATAATATTATATATTATGATGACATAACATATATATATATATATATATAATTAAAGGTGTCGGAAAAATAATATTAAGTGTTATTATTATTATCAGCATTATAAATTTATGAACTCTGACATATTAACAAATATTTAATGCTTTATGGTGATTATTTAATGCTTGTTGGTGGCATGATCAATTGCAACATTGCTTCTGTTACCGTGTTATTTGCACATCACATGCATGATTTCGTAGCACCATAGTAGCTGTGCTTTGATGATGTCATAATAAATTAAGGTGTTGGTCACACTAAGGTATTAGTCACTAAATCTATATTGTGCATGATAATTGTTATGTTGGTTATTACGTGACAACATAATTATATTTTAATATGTATATAATACTTTATAATACACCTAAGTCAAAGCGTATGTTATGTACATTAACTCATTTGTGGATCTTATTTATTTCACCGACAATCGACCCAACGGATGTTTGTAGATAAAATCAATAAGAAAAATGTAGTCACACTTACTCGAATCATGCCATTTATTAACCAATGTTTTTTCTTATGGCTTTGATTCATAGTTTAAAACAGAAAAAGGTGAAGAAGAAACCATGCATTTACTTATAGTTTATTATTTTTTCTGTCTAACGGTGAAATGAATTTGAAACTGTAATGGAGAATTATGTCGTGCAGACTGTGCAATGAATAATAGAATTATGAAAAATAAGAAATATTTTCATCAGGTTGACGTGAAAGAAACCGGTATGATTATCATATTGGGTAGTACGGATATAATTGTGGGCTCCTGAAGAGCGAATTTTTACTATCCAAAGGAACAAGGATATCACCCAAATCTCAAATAAATTAAGCATTAAAGTTATTCAATAGCAGATATCATGTTGAGATTGCAGATATTGGAGATGTTGACTATATGCATTACAAAGGTGATCTCGAATGATAAAAAGAATTGTTGAAATATCACCGGCATTCGACTCTGGGTTATATTATCGTATACTACTGTAAACCAGAAGTTTACTGATGACAGTCAATTTATTGTTGGCATGACCGGTTGGGCCATCCCGGTGCAATTATGATGCGAAAAATAACTGAGAATTCACGTGGGCATTTAATGAAGAACCAGATGATTCTTCAAAGTAGTGAATTATCATGTGTCGCTTGCTCTAAAGGGAAGTTAATTATTCGGCCATCACCATCGAAAATAAAGAATGAATCCATAACATTTTTTGAGCGTATACATGGTGATATTTGCGGACCGATACATCCATCATGTGGACCATTTAGGTATTTCATGGTATTAATTGATGCATCGACTAGATGGTCTCATGTATGTTTGTTATCAACACGCAACATGTCGTTTGTGAGATTGCTTGCACAAATGATCCGACTAAGAGCACATTTTCCAGATTATCCGAAAAAGAAAATACGCCTTGATAATGCTGCTGAATTTACTTCCAAGGCATTTAATGATTATTGTATGTCTATCGAAATTGATGTTGAGCATCCCGTGCCACATGTTCATACGCAAAACGGTCTTTCAGAATCGTTGATTAAGCGCTTGCAATTAATTGTAAGGCCATTATTGATGAAGTCGAATCTTCCCTCGTCTCGCTGGGGACATGCTATATTGCATACAGCAACACTAATCCGCATCAGGCCAACAAATTATAATGATGTCTCCCCATTACAAATGGTTCATGGTCAGGAACCAGATATTTCCCATCTAAGAATTTTTGGATGTGCAGTATATGTTCCAGTTGCTCCACCACAACGAACAAAGATGGGACCTCAAAGGAGGTTGGAAATATATGTCGGATATGAATCTCCATCGATAATAAAGTATTTGGAACCTCTAACTGGAGATTTAGTTACGGCCAGATTTGCCGACTGTCATTTGATGAATTGAATTTTCCGACATTAGGGGGAGAAAAGAAACAGCTGGAGAGAAATGTTAGTTGGATGAATTATCGCTAAATCATTATGATCCTCGAACTAAAGAATGTGAACTGGAAGTTCAAAAGATAATTCATTTACAGAGTTTAGCTAATCAACTGCCAGAAAGCTTTACTGAACTTAAAAGAGTGACAAAGTCACATATACCAGCTGTTAATGCTCCTGCAAAAATAAATGTTCCTGCAGAACATATTATCGAGCCTAAGCCACAGCTAAAGCATGGTAGGCCCTCGGGTTCCAAAGATAAAAATCATCGGAAAAGAAAGGAGCAAATAATAATAAGAATGGTCCAACCGATGATTTATCGACTAGAGAAAAGTCGATGGGCATAAAAGATAATGAGAATGAAACTCAGGTACCTGAACGTTCAGAAAATAATGATAATGAAGAGAGCTCTCCATATACTATGCCCGAAATGAAATTAGATGGAACCGAGACGAAGTCAACGTTGACGATAAATTCTCATTTGACGCAGCGCTACATGAAATGAATGAGATTAATGAGAATGAAGATCATGAACCAAAGTCTGTACAAGAATGCAGACAACGAAATGATTGGCCAAAATGGAAAGATGCAATCGAGGCCGATTTGAAATCACTTGAGAAACGAAAAGTTTTCGGACCTGTAGTCCGTATACCAGAAAATTTAACGCTGGTTGAATATAAATGGGTTTTCATTAGAAAGAGGAATGAAAACAGCGAAATTGTAAGATACAAAGCACGGCTTGTTGCGCAAGGTTTTTCGCAACGACCATGTATTGATTATGAGGAGACGTATTCTCATGTGGTGGATGCAACTACTTTTCGTTATATAGTGAGTCTGGCAGTAAGAGAATGTCTCGACATGCGTCTTATGGATGTTGTCACTGCTTATCTATATGGAACACTTGACAGTGACATATATATGAAGCTTCCCGAGGGATTTCAGTTACCTAAAAATTCAGGGCCCAGAAACGAGTACTCAGTTAAGTTGAATAAACCGCTTTATGGATTAAAGCAATCTGGGCGAATGTGGTATAATCGCCTAAGTGAATTTTTAGTAAAAGAAGGGTATCGGAATGATCAAACTTGTCCCTGCATATTTATGAGAAGATGTAAAAATGAGTTTGTCATTATAACAGTCTATGTTGATGATATCAATATAATTGGAACTCCTGAAGAGTTGACAAAAGCTGTGGATTTTTTGAAAAGGGAGTTTGAAATGAAAGATCTCGGAAAAACAAAATTTTGTCTTGGACTTCAAATTGAATATTTGAAAAGTGGAATATTTGTACATCAAGAGACTTATACGAAAAAGGTATTGAAAAGATTTTACATGGATGAATCTCATCCACTGGATACTCTGCTGATTGTTAGATCTTTAGACGTAAATAAAGATCCCTTCAGACCACACGAAAATGATGAAGAGCTACTTGGTCCTGAAGTACCATATCTTAGTGCTATTTGAGCATTAATGTATCTTACGAGTCATACGCGACCTGATATAGCGTTTGCTGTAAACTCATTGGCAAGATATAGTTCTTCGCCGACTCGTAGACATTGGAATGGAGTTAAACGGATTTTTCGATACCTTAAAGGAACATCTGATATGAGATTGTTCTATTCTAATGAGTCGAAAGCAAACTTAGTTGGGTATGCAGATGCTGGCTATTTGTCTGACCCACATAATGCGCGATCGCAAACAGGTTATTTATTTACATATGGTGGAACCGCTATTTCATGGCGGTCAGTGAAACAAACTTTAACAGCTACTTCATCTAACCATGCGGAAATTCTCGCTATTCATGAAGCTAGCCGATAATGTGTTTGGTTGCGATCGATAATTGAGCATATCCAACAGATTTGTGAGTTGCTTTCTGAGAAAGTACTTCCAACGATCTTATATGAAGATAACGCGGCATGTGTTGCCCAATTAAAGGAATGATATATTAAAGGGGATAGAACAAAGCATATTTCCCCGAAATTTTTCTTCGCCCGTGATTTGGAGAAAAATTGTGATATTGATGTACAACAATTGCGATCAAGTGAAAATCTTGCACATTTATTTACGAAAGCACTTCCCCCAATTATTTTCAGGAAATTGGTATATTCAATTGGAGTTCGAAGACTCCGAGATTTATAATGATGTTATTATCAGGGGGAGAAAATACGCGTTGCACTCTTTTTCCCTTCACTGTGGTTTTCCCAGTAAGGTTTTTAATGAGGCAACAAATGAAAGCGTATCAAAAGGAATTGTGTACTCTTTTTTCCTTCACTAGGTTTTTATCCCATTGGGTTTTTCCTAGTAAGGTTTTAACGAGACAAATTCTTTGAAAAACATCCAAGGGGGAGTATTATGAAATAATTGTTTGATGTGGATGTTTTTATTAATTATTGTCTATGAACTAGGTCAGAAAATGAAGACAGTGGTGGTTGAAGAATTTAAATGCATGATGACGTTTGCGCTCACATATTATTCTTTGGCATTTCTTGTATAATAATGTCTATATATATCGATGGTTTGTAAGATTGATAGATACACTAAAAAACATAATGTAAATCTCGTTCTCTCTCATAATACATGTTTTGTTCTATTTCATATTGTAATACTATTATCTAATTATTAATATTACAATCAATATATTATACTTCTAAGATATAAAATAAATATTTTACAACATATTTGATAATAATACTTTGTATTTAAAAAGACTTCCTAAAGAAATGAACCCACAGAACCAATCAATTATAGTTTGAACGGTCTCATGATAAATAATTAATTAGTCTACTCTACTCTCAAGAGATTGGGCCGTAGTGTTGGTTTGGCCCAGTTACCCAAATTCTTCCCTAAGCGAATTTTAAGAGTCGCTGCTCGCTGTCAAGTCGAGGCTCTCTTCTCTTTCGTTCCTGCTGCTCACACTCAAACCTATCTGCATCAGGCTTTCGTCGTGTAATTCTCGTCTCGACAATCTTCAATCAGAAAGCCGCCGACCAGGTTCATACTTCATAGTCGTCGGACTCTTTTTTTTTTTTTAGATAAATGAAATTCGAATTGATGAGATAAAATAATCCAATAGACAAAGGCGTCGGCGGCGGCGTTTACTGGCCCGCCGCAAACCCTTATTCATCATAAAACTGCAGCTACTGAGCTTTTCTTTTTTCTTATTATTTATTGAAGGTGGATAAGAGTCTCCGCTTACCATGTAAGTTCTTGGCTTCCGAGCACAAATTCATAGGTTCTGTTTCTGCAAGTAAACTTTTTCCCGATGTCTTCGTGCTACTAAACTGTTGTCTATGCAAATGAAGGTCACGAATATGTGTGAAAAATCTCCCGAAACATGCCACGGACGATCGCCTCAGAGAATTTTTCTCACAGAAGGGGGAAGTCACTGATGCCAAGGTTATGCGCACAAAGTAAGCCCTTCTCTTTTACTTTTTCCCTTATATACGTTTACGAGATATACTCTAAAGCAGTTGTTGATTGTATCTGCTAGGATTGAAATTGATTTTTTTATGCAGGGATGGGAAAAGCAGGCAGTTTGGGTTTGTGGGATTTAGGACTGAGCGAGAAGCTAATGAAGCCTTAAAGTACTTCCACACATCTTTCATGGATACTTCCAAGATTACATGTGAGGTCTGTTTCTTTTATTTGTTAGTGCGGCTTCATATATTAGTGGGATATCAAGTTTTATCCTACTTAACGGATGAAATGTTTTGACATAAATCATCAGATTGCTCATGGAGTTGGAGATCCAAATATTCCCCGTCCCTGGAGTCGATACTCATCGAAGAACAATGATGTTATACCCAAAGAAGATAAGACATTTACTGGTAAAAAAGGCAATTATTCAAAAGCAGCGAAAGGTTCTAATAAGAAGGATGGAGATGCTTCTCAGGACCCTCAGCTTCAAGAGTTCCTTCAGGTTATGGACCACCGTGGCAAGTCAAAGTTGTGGGCTAATGATGCAGTTGCAGCTCCCTCACTCGGTAAATTGAAAAAGGACGGGGAAATTAAATCGAATTCTGACAGTGATAGTGAGAGGATTGAGGAGCAACAAGGAGAAATCACATCAGACGAAGAAGAGAAAGAAGAGATAGCTGAAGGAAATGGTTTAAGTGACGGTGCAGTGGTGTCGGATACAGAGTACTTTAAGAGCAAAATTAGAAAAGAATGGTCGGATTCAGACGATGATGTCAGCGATGTCTCTGAAAAAGATGCCATCACAAGTCCAGTAAAGGATAAACTTGAGCCGTACCACTCTGAGACTATGGATTCAACGAATCCATCGTCAGCAGTGGACACGGAGAGTGAAGTTTTGGAGACTGGTCGCCTCTTTGTACGCAATCTTCCCTACACTGCCACGTATGTGCCCTTAATACTTGTTACATATTATTTAATCGCTGCATTTTTTTTTTTGGAACACTGGGCTTGGTTTTCTCTTGCGGTGTATATATCTGTCTGTTTGATGATTTCAAGTAATTTTCATGTACTTATATCATTTTTATTTTGTTTAATTTTTTTTCCCCTTCGCCTTGTATTGTGTACAGAGAGGAGGAAATTGAAAATTACTTTAGCAGATATGGTGCGATCTCTCAGGTGCATATTGTTGTCGATAGAGATACAAAACGTTCGAAAGGATTCGCTTATGTTCTCTTTTCTGTCCCAGAATCTGCTTCTAGGTAATTCTTTCCCTGATCTAAAATTTCATAGTCCTACCTTAACTAATCTAAAAAAAAAAAGCAGCTGTAAAAAATTAAAATCATGATTACGTTCCACGAAGTGAAGCAAAAATGTTTTGTCATGCTTTTTAGCTGTGTATTAATGTGCTGTCGGCATTTTAATGATCTGTTTTCTGTGCAGGGCATTAGAAGAGGCAGACAGTTCAATTTTTCAGGGAAGGTTGTTGCATGTCTTGCCCGCCAAACAAAAAGTTATCCCTGATCGACAAGAGTAAGATTTTTTCCTTTCTTCTCTAACACGTTTGACATTTCTGGCGGATTTTTATGCTTTTGATATCTCATGTGCTGTGTATTACCATTCTACAGTAACAACACTACTGGAAAACCTTCTTCACAGACATTAAAGCAGCGGAAACTTCAGGAAAAGAAGGCCTCAGAAGCCAGTGGGAATACAAGATCGTGGAATAGCTTGTTTATGCGCTCTGATACTGTAAGCTGAAGTACTAGTTTATTTGGCTAAAAAAGAATCATCTTTGAGTGTTAATAAGGAAATACAAGCACAAGATTAACAAGAAATACACTGTAATGTTATGTAATAATCATGGATAGTCCCCAAGCTAGAGATTCCTTCCAACAATTCAACAAAGAAGAAGATTCTAGTTTTCTAAGGTGTTTTTGTACTTCCCTGATACTGTGACAGAAAATGGGTTCTTGGGCATTAAGCTTTTGACCCATTTCTGATCAAAATTTATGAGGTTGAATCAGTTTGGGAATGCTTGGCCTTTTATTATAAGTTACATTCTCGTGTAATATACTATCATGCTTGAGATTCTTATCTTTTGTATTCTTGAAATTCCAGGTCGTTGAAAACATTGCAAGAAAACTCGGTGTAAGTAAAAGTGATCTGTTGGAGAGAGAATCTAATGATCTTGCTGTGAGAATCGCACTCGGGGAGACTCAAGTTGTTGCTGAGACAAAAAGAGCACTTTCAAGTGCTGGCATCAATATTGCCTCACTAGAGGAGTTTGCTGCTGGCAAAACCAATGCTGCAAAGAGAAGTAATCACGTGATATTGGTGAAGAATTTACCGTACAATTCATCTGAAAGTGATCTCTCAGATATGTTTGGTAAATTTGGGAGCGTGGACAAGATAATATTGCCTCCCACGAAAACTTTGGCATTGGTATAGTTTAACATCATTTAATGTCATAAATCTTTCCTTAGTGAGAAATCGTTTCTGGTAAGACCCACTTGAAGAAGTTTATTTATGTTACCCAGGTTGTCTTTTTAGAACCTGCTGATGCCCGCTCTGCTTTCAAGGGCTTAGGATACACACGTTACAAGTATGTTGATTTAGTATTTATCAAGTTAGAGTTCTCGTTGAATCTTTCTAACTGTTATTTAATTGTGATGGTCATCTTTTCCTGTAGAGATTCGCCGCTGTATCTAGAAATGGCACCCGACAATATACTCGATCAAGCTCCAGCGAATGGAGATTACACAGTTGTGGGTGAACATGATGAGAAAAGAGCTTTGTTAGAGCAGCACGTTGAAGAGACTCCCGAGGCTGATGTTGATCCTGATAGAGTCGAGGTTATTTTTGTCAATATTTTCTTTGAGAGGCATAATAAATCCATTCTTAGCTGCAAATATGCACCTTTCTCCATAGCTGTATTTCAACTTCTTTATTTTTTTGGAATCGGTGCTAATGCTATATTTTGTAATCTTTCTCATGTTTTTCTTCAGTCACGCTCGTTGTATGTCAAGAACCTGAACTTCAAAACAACAGATGAGGCAGTGAAAAAGCATTTTACCGAGCACATCAAAGAAGGAAAGATACGAAGTGTTAGGGTATTTGCTCATGCCTACACTGCATACACTTTCTTTTCTTGAATCGTTTACCCTTGTGTAGCTTAGTTTCTGGTTGTTTTAATTCATGCTTCGATTTATTTATTACACACCATCTTTAGGTGACGAAGCACCTGAAGAATGGGAAGAACGTTTCAACTGGGTATGGGTTCATTGAGTTCGATAGCGTTGACACTGCAGTCAAAGTCTGCAAGGCTCTGCAGGTTTTATCATCTCTTTCCAATCTTTATGAGAAGAGTTTTTATGCATTATCAACTTGTGATTTGCTCCTTTTTCCTTTGTTGCTGGTTTTTCAGGGAACTGTTTTGGATGGGCACGCTCTGATATTACAGCTTTGCCGGGCTAAAAAGGACGAAAATTTAAATAAAAAAGTAGAAGGTGATGATAAGAGTTCAACGAAAATGATCGTGAGGAACGTAGCTTTCGAAGCCACCAAGAAAGATCTTCGGCAGTTATTTAGTCCATTTGGCCAGGTATAAGAAACTGATGCCATATAGTCAATCAGAGCAGCTTTATCCATAACTTGGGATTTTGACATTTTAAGTCCCCTATGCTTTGGCATGTGTCGACTCTGGTCCACGATGTTCTCGAGTTACAATTTTAGTCTCCCAATGTTGTCGATTTTGGACGTTTTTGGTCCACCGGTTAATTTAACCATTGAGTTGGACGGAAACACGGGCATGGCTAATCCGAATTTATGGGTTGGGCCAAGTCCCCCTTTCTTTGGCCTGCAAAATTCGGGTTGGCCCTATCTGACAAGTAATATCTGCTTGCCCGGCCCGTCTATCAAACTTAAACGGTTAAACCAACGGTGGACTAAAAATGGCCAAAATCGACTACATTGGGGACTCAAACTGTAACCCGGGAACATAGGGGACCAGAGACGCTAATAGCCAAAATTATGAACAAAAAATGTCGAAATCCCCCACAAATTCAAATCCCGGGCAAAACATAATAGTACGAATCTTCAATCTTGACTAGTGAACACTTATAAACTGATGGTTAATGGGATTTTGCTTTTGTTACATACAGATAAAGAGTCTGCGGTTACCAAGGGGACTGAAGAACCATAGAGGTTTTGCTTTTGTGGAGTACATCACAAAGCAAGAAGCCAAAAACGCTATACAAGCACTTTCGAATACGCATCTCTACGGTCGTCACTTGGTATGTTTTAATGAATTATTAACATGTAATGAATTTGCATGAAGTGTCACATGTAGAGATTGATTACTTTGGGGCTTGTAGGTTTTAGATAGGGCCAAAGAAGGTGAGAGTTTAGAGGAATTACGAGCCCGAACAGCTGCTAAGTTCGATGATGGATTGGTTAAGTTTTCCAAAAAGAGGAAGCAGATGGCTATAATTGATGAAGGGACCTCTAAATTCGCTAGGATTGCAGATTAAATTTTCAAGTTTGCTGGTTTTTGATCTGATGAGAGACGTCTATGGATAGAAAGAGGGTTTTCTTCTGACAAATATGGTCATGGTAGTGTTATGGTTGGATAATATTCTGGTGAAAAATCAAGTGTAATTCAGTTATTTATAATTTTAATGGGAGTCATTTTTTTTCTTTTCTAGTCGACGATGAAACTCATAATCCAAGGAGAAAATTCTGATTTTGTTGTAAAGGGAATCATTAGTTTTGTGTTTATATATATTATATTAAGATAAGGGCTTTTTTAACTAAATAAATCAAAAAAAACATTTAATTTTTAAAACAGGGCTTTTTTTGAACATATTAATAAAATAGAGTTAATTGCGGGTATTACCCGCGACGTCGCGCCTAATGGACGCGACGTCGCGGGCAATGGACGCGACGATGATGTTGGCCCGTTTAATCGCTTAAACGGGCCCTTAAACGGGCCAATATCGTATTGGGCCCGTCGTCGCGTTTAATAGACGCGACGACGCGTCCATTGAGCGCGATGATGGGACATGTCTGTGTTAAAATTAAAATTATTGGAGAATTGATGTTGACGTAACGTTCACGAATGTTGCAGAAGAATCGTTGCGTCCAATAGATGCGACGTCGCGTCCATTAAATGTGACGATTTTTCCTATATAAAGTACTATAATTCCATATACGTTGATATGTAAAAAAAATAACTTGAAGTATTTAAATTCCTCCTCAAATTATGACATCCCGTAAAATTCAAGTCTCTATCTACTACGGTGGCGAAATCATTACCGAATCAAACTCCATTCGTTTCAGCATCCCACCCATTTCACTTAGACGAATTCGTCGCGACACTAGTTTTGCTCGATTTCTGGGCATGCTACATGAGGTTATTCGCCTCGACAACAATTTTTCCTCCTTAACCGTTCATGTCAAGAATGAATACTATCAGCATTCTCGACTCTATCAGAGGCTCTTTCAAATTTCAAACGACGCGGAACTATCGTACTTCTTGGATGCTGATGCGGAACTAAATTTAATTGAAGTGTTTGTCGAGGCCAGCGAGAACGTTCATCCCGACCGTAATGAAGACGCACCCGACGTGTTCACCAACATCACCTCCAGCCACTCGTTCCCTGATATCACGGCAGTTACTCAAGGAATGAGTGACTTTTCACTCCACCCTCCTCATATAGACATTCCTTCGAGCAGCCGTGATGTTCCTAATATGTCGAATGTGTCACAACCTGAGCTGTGCCCGAAGACTTGCAAAATAGTGACGCTAGCGACTCTGAAGCTGACGACGTTGGTGGTGCACTGGAGGATTTTCCGGATCCCGCTGATGATAACGACGATAGCGACGATGATGGAAACAATGATGGTCCGGAGAACGACATTCCATTGCCGGCGGAAGATGGTCGTGTGCCTTACCAACCCGTGCCTTTTTATTTAACATATCAAATGGCGCCTCCAGAAGCCAACGAGGTCGGCGGTGATTTTTACAATAGGACAATCCCAGGTTCAGAGTCGGTACGACATTTAGTACCAAAGCTCACTTACAAGAAGCTGTGGGCGATTATTCTTACAGGGTGGCTAGACGTGAGTTTCACGTATCAGAAAGTAACAAAACCGTGTGGGGGGTGAAATGCAACCATAGCCATGAGTGTCACTGGAGGTTACGAGCATGCTTCAAACCGAAGAAATGTTATTGGAAGATTACGATGTATGGGGGGCCACACACATGCTACATGAACGAGTTGTCGAGAACACACCGTAACATTTCGCGAAACACAATTGCGAGAATGTTGATTGGAATAGTGAAGACAACCCTCAATTTCTACCAAAGAATGTAAAGCAGGTGGTGAAGGACAATACCGGGTACGACATCTCATACATTCAAGCGTGGCATGGCCTCAAAAGGGTGAAAGAAAATGTCTACGGCACCTGGGAAACTTCAGTCCAACAACTTCCTATCTTCATGAAAGCTTTGAAACGTTACAACCCCGACACGGTCGTCAAGTGGTTGAATCTTCCAACTGAAGCCCCCGGTGTGAAGAAATTGGGGTATGTTTTCTGGGCTTTCAAACCTTGTATTGATGGATTTAGGCATTGTCGTAGAGTTGTTTGCGTTGACGGTACACACTTATACTCCAAATACGAGCATAAAATGTTAATTGCATCTGGGCTCGATGCAAATCAAAATATTCTCCCCTTGCTTTTGCATTGTTTCAACGGAAAGCAGACATTCTTGGCGTTGGTTCCTAACTTACTTAACATCCACGTGTTGGATCAACAAGGTGTATGCCTCATTTCTGATCGTCATCGAGGTACTTGTATTTTCCTACATACATTCATGTATTTATTTGACACCATTTTAATCGATTGATCGTAATTTGTTATAGGAATATTGGCCGCGGTAAGCGAATTAGCAGCGTTTAGGCCGCCGAATGGTGTACACCGATTTTGTCTACGCCATGTCGTATCAAACTTCAACACTGAATTCAAGAACAATGACCTAAAACAGTTATGCCATAGAGCTGGAACGGCCCACACGTTGGAGAAGTTCAATCGCATTATGGAACACATTAAAGTTCTCAACGAACCGGCCTGGAGTGGTTAGATAAGATTGACAAAGAGCAGTGGACGTTTGCTTACGATGGTGGATTCCGATGCGGGGTGATGACCACTAATATCTCCGAGGCCCTTAACGGAGTTTTCAAAGGGGCGAGGTGTTTGCCTCCGAAAGCAATAGTGGACTTTAGCTTTCATCGATGCGTTGAATACTTTCGCAATCGATTTACGGAGTGCTCTGCAGCGATGGCTAACACCGAAAGCGATTGGTCTCCGTATGCGTGGAATAAGTTCAACGACTGGACAAGTCGTTCTTGGAGTCACGTCGCCTTTAATTTTGACCCACGTTTGCAAACAGCTGAAGTTTATACTTCGGCCGTGAATCAGAGGAAGCACGTGGTAAACATCTTAGGGAAGACGTGCACGTGCGGAAAATGGGACACATATTTCATCCCATGTTCTCATGCCCAAGCAGCCTGCCGTATGTGGGGAGTTCATAGCATGCATCATATTGCTCCTTTCTATAACAAACAAGCGTACCGTAAAACATACGAGGGGTTTTTTCATCCTCTACATGACGAATGTTATTGGGAGCCTGCTGAATTCTCTCTTATACATAACGACGCTTTGCGTACCCGAAGAGGTCCGGGGAGAATCAGTACAACTCGTATACAGAACGAAATGGATCGCGGTGGTTCAAGGCGGAGACAAGGTCGAAGAGGCAGAGGCAGTGGTCAACGTTGATTTTTTTTAATTTTTAAGTACTTTTAGTATACATATGTTGTACTAATATCTTGTAGTAAATTATTATAAGTTTTCAGTTACGTCCGAATTTACCTCATATTAGTTGCAAACACGCATAACAAATGTTACTGAAGTTACAGCCAATTACTTTGGAAAATATTTTCTCCAACCCTTTGGGGGAGGCGGGTCAACGAAGTCATCGTCACTATTATCTTCTTCAACTCTGGAACTCGACATTGCATGATGTTTGCATTTGTTGTGCGTCTTTCTATACTTACCTTTTTGTTTTCCTTTCGGAGGTGGGTTGACGAAGTCATCATCGCCTTTGTTTTTGCCAGCGTTGCCGATCTTACTCGACATATTGTATCGGTTTCCTTTCGGTAGCGGGTCGACGAAGTCGTCGTCCCCCGTATCGTCTTTGACTCTCGAACTCGAGCCGACATGTTTTACCGTCTGTCTTTTGGATGATTCTTCCGCCTGAATATGAACTATTGGACATTCGTTGTTAGGAATTGCAAGCACGTCAATGTCTGGAACAATGTCTGGGTTGATATATCTAGCGAAAATTATATACAGATAATATTCATGTGGCTCGCGCTCATAGAAGTAAATTGTTGAAAGAGGATCCTCCTGCAAGAATATGACAAATTGCATAATTAAAAATTTTTATTGCATCCGAATAAATCGTTGTGTAGAGTAACCACCTGAAACCACTTAAGCCATTGCTCGGTATCTGCATGAATCCATCCTCTGTCATATTCTCCCCAATCTCCCATTTCGGCGCGTAGTTTTGTCCATAAAAGGTAGCGACGCTTCAAATGACCAAGTTTCTCCGTTAGAAACGGTACGGTGAAATGAATTCCGTAACGTTGATTGTATAGTTGAGCAAGGAATTGAAGACATTCGGATAAATTCTCTTTCGTGATATCACCCATAGATGCTTTTGCCGAAAATGTTCCAACGAACCATCTTTCAATATCGTACGTCCACAGTTCGTCGTAAAAGTAATCACCAAGGACCTTTAAATTCCCGAATATCGGATGATCCTCATTCATCTTTTTTCCATTGAAGCGATTAAGACGCGGGTCTCTACCAAATGGGTGCATCGTACCTCAAATATTGTATGTTATTTTCTTAATTTGTGGGATTTTATAGATGTTCTGGATCGTATTTCTTGAATGTCACTATTGTTCTGTACAGTTAGATTAAAGGTAGATTACAGATAGCGTTGATTAAAGCTGCACGCGCATGATAAAAGTTGCAGAAGTTGCAGGTAGCGTTGATTAAAGCTGCACGCGCATGATAAAAGTTGCTGAATTTGCGGGTAGCGTTGAGTAAAGCTGCACGCGCATGATAAAAGTTGCAGGCAGCGTTGATTAAAGCTGCACGATTTTTTACTTATTGATTAATAAGTACATTTACTAAATTTAATAAATATATATTAAATTTATTAATCAAAATCTAACCCATATTTATTTTGTAAAAATATATTAACTTTGATTTATTTTAATTTTTAAGTACTATTAAATTTAACCTTTTAGTACATTTACATAATTTAATTTAATACATATATATTAAATTTATTAAAAAAAATATAATATATATATTTTTTAAAAATATATTAACTTTGATTTTTTTTTAATTTTTAAGTACTATTAAATTTAACCTTTTAGTACATTTACATAATTTAATTTAATACATATATATTAAATTTATTAATCAAAATCTAACCCATATTTATTTTGTAAAATATATTAACTTTGATTTATTTTAATTTTTAAGTACTATTAAATTTAACCTTTTAGTACATTTACATAATTTAATTTAATACATATATATTAAATTTATTAATCAAATATATTATATTTCCCGAGGCCCCGCTTAGGCCCACTCCCCGACGGGCGGCGGCCCGCGGGCTTCGGGCCTTTTTTTACGGCTCTAATAATTATATAACATCCAATTTTATAAATATTCACCATAAGATAATAACATCGCTAAAATAATATAATCGAGGTAATAACATATAACAAAAAAACTTAACTCATAATAAGATAATAACATATAATGCTAAAATAAAAACATCGTCTGAATAAATAACATCGGTAAAATAAAAACGTAACTCATAATAACATATAACAAAAAAACGTAGTCTGAATAAGTACAAAAAAACTACGGCATATAATGCCCTCCGATACCGCATCTACGAGGACGCTGCTCTCTACGCAGATGACGACGGTCAACTGGGGCCTCCCGCTTGGATGGACGACGATGGGAAGATGAGCGGTAAGGTGGCGCGTCGTCGTCGTCCTCGTCCTCGTAAGTGTACTGCATCGGCGTAGTGTACCCCGATGGCATCGACGTCCCATATCCACCATCGCCGTAGAAACCCGTCGGAATACGCGATGACGACGGCCCAGCACCTTGAGTGACATGATGCGAGGATGATACCCCACGATCTTGCGTCGGAGGAATGTCGGTGAACTGGGTATCACGTCGCTGACGCCTATCGATGATTAGACGCTGCATACGATGTACAACGTCTAATCCTCCGTCCACTTCACGACGACGTAGTCTTGACTCCACGTCATCGAGATGCTGTGCCTTTTATTTAGCATATTCAAATATTATTTTGCCGCTAATAAATCAAAATTAAATATAATAAATAAAATTAGTATATAAACTAACCATCACGTCGATGAATGCTCCATCTCCCATCTGAAAGCCTCGCGACATGTGAATAGACGAAGGAGATATATATCGACGGGTCACGGACCGGTACCAGTCGAAATAGTCACTGGTGCACTGCGGTCCGGAACCTATCTCCAGTCCATTGACAATCCTTGAGTGCCTTTGGCTCCAATACGCCTCGTGCAGTTCGTGCTGCGATCTCCAATCTTTTCCGGGGACATTCCGAGTGCTAAAACGGTGGAGATCTACAGTAAGATACGCCGGTGGTTGTGGCACCGACTGAATCAATCCGAACTGTCGCATCACGCGATCTGGATAGTGCCACTCGACGATGTTGTAACATATCAGCGGGCACGACGACCGAGAGGACTGAGGACGGCATTCAGGGCGTAGCGCCAATATCTCCGGTGCGTGATAGTTGTACGGGGTCCAAACAAATTGCTCCATCGACATACTATCGATGGACTCCCGTATCGCACGCAAATTTGAATTTGCGGATGTCGTATGGTCAAACAATGCATTCCATCTAAATGAATAAATATTAATTTGGCTGAAAATTTTTTAATTGAAAGTTCGAATAATTAGGAGACAACTACCTCGCCGCATGCGGTGGAATGGGTAACTGAATGCCATCGACTACAGAAGGCTGCATTACCACTCGAGGGTGGACGATAATGGGCTGGACTTGTACTATACGCATCCATGCCCAAACCTATATTTTAATTATTTATATACATAAGTATCGTTTACGATTTTCGATTTGTTTCATTAAGCTATCTTTCGTACCTGCAGCAACCGCAAAGCTCCACCTATGTTCATCTTCCTCGACTGACATGATGTGCAGAGCTCTCTGTAGAGGAATGCTAACACGGCGCTGCCCCAGCTGTAATGATGGACTTCGTCGATGTCCTCGAGCAGCGACAGGTAGGTCATCGACGTGTGACTTCCACTTGAGTCGGGAAACATCACCGACCCGAACAGCAGCAATGCGTAGGCACGTGCATGTTGATCGACGATTAGCTCGTCGGTCATGTCGTCGACTGGATTTTCTTCTAACCAGGCCGCAAACTTCCGAAGAGACAACTTGGTCCCGTGGTACGCTCCTTCGGGAGGTCTGTACCCAGTCATCTCCTCGCAGTATTCGAGCCACTGCTCCTGCGTCTTACGTGGGATCACACCGCTTACGGAAATACCGTCCACGGGAGTGTCCACAGCAACCCTACGTCCTCTAATGTCACAGTCGCCTCCCCCACCGGTAGGTGAAACGTGTGTGTCTCCTTTCTCCACCGTTCTACCAGTGCGGTAATCAAGTGTGGATCTAATTTCTGAGATCCACAACTATAGACGCCGTACAGCGACATAGTATCTAACTTCTCTAAAACACGACCGTGTAAATGCACCGGTCGTGATATCTTACCCCACACTACGTTGTCTAACCCCCTCACCGTCAACGGGGTGTCAATAGCACCATCCGTGTTGGATAGCACATCGTTACAACGATGACTATCCTGGAAAATCAACAACGAACGGTTGGTCGGACCGTAGAAATCGTTCGTGTCCATCCTAAATCGAACAAAACAATGTTATAACCAATCAAACAATATAGATCCGATGACTATACGAATCTGTCTTATGTTATAACCAACAACGAATAACAAACGAACAACTAAATTTAACTATAGCAAACAAAATACCTAATAAATATACGGCGGAGAGCGTACGGAGGCGCGGAGGCGGTGGAGGTCCGGTTCGGCGGCGGCGGCGGCGGTTGAGCGCTGCGGGGTCGCGGCGGTGGTGGACGGTGGAGAGAGAGGAGAGGGAGAGAGAGAGAGAGAGAGATAGAGAGAGAGAGAGAGAGAGGCCGGGCGAGCAACGCGGGTGAGCGGCGGTGGTGGCGGAGCCGGGGGTCGCGGCGTGGGTGGTGGACGCGGTGGAGAGAGAGAGAGGAGAGGAGAGAGAGAGAGAGAGAGATAGAGATAGAGAGAGAGAGATCGAGGCCGGGCGGCGTGGTGGGCGTGGTGAGCGGCGGAGGAGAGGGGTTAGGGTTAGGGTTTTAGAGAGAGAGAGATTGAGAGAGTTAGGGAGGGAGAATAGATCTCAGATCTATATATCCCCGACGTCGCGCCTATTACCCGCGACGCCCGTACTGGGCCAAAAAAAAGGCCCAGTACGGGAGCCCCGCACCACTGGCCCACCACGAGGGTGCGTCGCGCCCATTGCCCGCGACGTCGCGGCCATTAGGCGCGACGTCGCGGGTAATACCCTCAAATAGCCCTATTTTATTAATATGTTAAAAAAAAAACCTATTTTAAAAATTAAATATTTTTTTTTATTTATTTAGTTAAAAAAGCCTAAGATAAGTTTACAACAATTATACTTATATTTATGACTTACGATAATGTAGCTTATAATATTAAATAGATAGATCAGAGAGAGGAATTATTTCATTGGTGTGTTTTACAATACAGTTCTAATCACTGAATTTTACTAAAATGCATTCACAATTTCAACGAATTATCTTGAATACAATTATACAACGCAACATCAGTGTCATCTATCATCCAACCAATCTTATCTTCAATTCGTCGTAATAATTCATAATAGATTTGTTATAAGAATATTATTATGAGTAAATATATATCAAGATTAGTTTATATAATTACACTTATATTTGAAGATATTATATATTATTATGATAATATAACTTACAATATTAAAAGAGAGATTTGAGAGAGAAATAATTTCAATACTTCGGTGATGTAGAATCTCTAATCACTTATTTATACTTCTAAAATTTCACTATTACAACGAATTACATTAAACAAAGTATAATTTATATCTAATAAAATAAAAGCTAGAAGTTTAACGCGATATAGGCATACAAATAAATATAAAAGGATAATATAAAGGCCAATATGGTCATTTCAGTCAAACAATAAGCTCAAATTAAATTCATTTCTGAAACGAATACCTCATATTAATTGGTTTTTTACGGGTATTGAGTTACAAACTTTTTATATCAAGTGAGAATTAACTCTAGATTCGCCTACTATTTATATATAATCGTAGATCACCGCTACCGTCATTAAAATGATTTGGTAAGGTTTCCTCCGAGAAAAAAAAAATGATCCTTACTTTTTAAATTTATTTCCAAGTATATCATCCAACATCCATTTTTTATCTACTTAACAATAAGTATTTTTTTTAAAAAGAATGATAACATGAATTAAAATTAATGTTATAATTGATCTATTAAAAATAACTTAAATATTAACTAATAATCTAAAATTAAAATTATTATTCAAGTTCTTTGATTAAAAAATCAAAAATAACCTAAAATATAGTATTTTTGATAATTGATATGCCGATCCTTTCTCCAATAACAAAAATTTATTTCTTCCTTTCCTTTACCTGTTGATGGCATTTCGGGAATCGGTCTGATTCTATCTCTGTTCATAGGAGCCCAAGTAATGGGATCCGCAGAGACCGTGTCTTCATTCTCCGCAGAAAAGATTCTCCTTATGGACTGAGCAGGGCTAGTGTTTTTACAAGAAATCTCTAGCCAACCTTCCTGCAAGAGACCTTTTCTTCCCATCAAGCGTGTTGGGACTCGATAGAAATAAGAACTCCAACAATTTCAGGCGTCGATTATTGAATTGACCCGACCCAATAGTACCATTCACATTTTTTTTCTTAATAGAAAAGCGAGAGAATGTTTTTAGCGCCCTTAATCCACCTAAAAAGGAATATTTATTATTTGATCAATACTACTTTGTTAGTTTACAAGTCATTATTCATGTGAATTTTTTTTTTTAAAAAGTCATTAGTCATGTGGATATGAAATATTGTATCGATATAATCGGAATCTCGAATTTGTTCCGAAATTTAAGATGGTGATATATTTCCAAATCGTATTCACATTCCCTCCGTACCAACAACCAAACGTGCCGCCACTTCTTCTCCCCCGCCTTCTCCGCTTGATCAATTTGTTTAATTAAATTGTTTAGTATAAATATAAGATATAAATTCCAGCACACGCCAATTTTATCTCGACGAGATCTCATTATTTTCGCCTCGCAGGTCACAATTTATATTAACGAAATAAAACCCTAGTGTTCCCCGTTAATTATTTCAGCCTTTTGATTTTTTTCCTTCCCTTGTTTTCAGTGTCGAGATTCTGATTTTCTCCTCGATTCGGATGATCCTCGTTGATTGAAGCCAAGTGTGTGTGCGTGTGTTTTGGAGAAATTCGATGTGGTCGTTTCGGAAATGCACGAGGATTTTGATCCTCTGTTTGCTGTGCGTTTCTGTTTTTGTTCCTGTTTTTCTACTCTCCTATAGGCTCAAAAATTCAGATGGTGAGTGATTTTACTTCGGTTTTCTTTTTCTGGATTCGATTTCAGTAACCTTTTTTTTTTAATTTGATTTTTTCATGCTGCTTTTTTTTGTGCAGGGTCGAAGCAAGTGGAGGATTTATCAATCATTGTATGGATTATTTTCCTCTATAGTACTTTGCTTATTTTAGTTACTTGATTAACTGGTTGAATCATCCGTTGGCAGTGTTCTTTGCCCGCAATCATATGAGATCTGGATACTGAGTGTTAATGCTATTATATAAATGTTGCTAATTGAAAATTCCGACATCTTTCTTTCCCAGAAACACAGGACTGATACTGAAACGCTCAGTGCCTTAGAAAAGGTAATTCGAGTAAATTACCATTAGTCTCCTAGACTCTCGTCAGCTTTTGAATCCGATTGGGTGGTTTTTGCTAAGAATTTGTACTTTTGTTGTATAGGAAGATATTGAAGATTTGAAAGAACCAACGCTGGTGGTGTACAAGGAGGATAACACTACCTTTGCAGTCAGTTTTAGTTTTAATGAGACAAGATCTAGCGAGGTTAATGCTGTAGCAGATGATGCTGACTTGTTGCGGAACAGTGGTTGGTATTACTCAAATGCAATGTGATTTGAGTTTTTTTCATGATACTTGATGAAATAATTGAATTAACATTTTTGTATGCTTTGTTTCGAGTCCAGCAGTTAAAGAAAACCAGGAAGAAAAGCATGATGATAAGTTTCCTGCTTCTGTGGTCAAGGTGTGATGCTCTGATAAATTGGGGTTAACTCAACATTTTACAGTTGTTTTTACTATGTCAATATTCATCTTTGATGAGGCATGTTGTGACTTCTTTTGGTTCAATGAAGGAAGAGAATGCCACAGATGTTGAGAGTGATCAGGATATACGCACGATGCCAAAGAGGCTTGTCGATGAGAAGGTGAAAGAGATGAAGGATCAGGTGATTAGAGCCAAGGCTTATATAAATTTCTCTCCAGCAAATATCAGTTCTCATTTCGTGAAAGAGTTGAAACAAAGAATCAAAGAAGTAGAAAGAGCTATCAGCCAAACAAACAAAGATTCTCGCATGTCTAGGAGGTACATCATACTCCCTGACCTTTTTTTATTATTTAGCTTCCGTCATTTAAATGTATTAAATAGCATTACATGATTTTGTATTGTTAATTCTTAGCTGTTGGCTATCAGCAGTTCTTGTAGTGTGGATTAACTTTGCATGATTTTTAATTTTAGTTTTATTGCTACACTAGTAACGAGTGCAGTTACACAGAACCAGCAATCTTGTACTGATTACTACATGCACTATAGATCCAATAAAACACAGATGCAGCTTTAGGAAACGGTGTTCAAATAAGTTGCTTACCATCATACGTATTTCGTTAACATCCTTCTGTTTTTCAGTTCTCTGCAAAAAATGAAGGCGATGGAGCTTACCCTACAAAAAGCCAGCCGTATATATCCCGATTGTTCTGCAATGGTGAAGAAGCTCCTTGCTATGACTTACAATGCTGAAGAGCAGGTACGGACGCAAAGGGCTCAGGAAAGTTATCTTAAAGGACTCGGAGGAAGAACCATTCCAAAAGGCTTTCACTGCCTCTCTATGAAATTGACCTCTATGTACTTTGCCTTGGAACCTGAAAAAAGGGTGTTTAAAAACCAGCATAAGGTGCAAGATCCTCATCTTCATCACGTAGCTGTTTTCTCCAACAATATACTGGCCTGCTCTGTGGTTGTGAACTCAACTGTCTCAGCTGCGAGGGTAAGTTGCTCCTTTGCTTCTTTTCCTATTGCATGACATTTGTTTCCTTTTAATGCTCTATTTAACTGCCAATACTCACTGATTTTACTTTTTTATTTTGGCATGACAAAACTTGGACAGTGCCACGATCTTGACACAATTCCTGCACAAACCCACAAAATGTTACTCTGTTTCTTCATTTTGTGGGCCCTATCAGTATTTTTTATATGTATATTTCGTATTTTCGTGTCATAGGATATAACAAAATTGAATTCAAGAATTATTCATCATGTTACTTAGATACTCTTGTTTGCTTGACAGGACCCGGAGAGCATCGTTCTACATATTGTGACTGATTCTCTAAACTTTCCTGCAATGTCAACGTGGTTCTTACAAAATCCCCCAAACAAGGCCACAATACTTGTGGAGAGCATAGACAATTTCAGATGGTTAGCCACGAAATACAACGTAACTTTCGAAAAGGAAGGCTCCGTAGATCCACGATACACCTCCGAGCTAAACCACCTCCGTTTCTATTTGCCCGATGTGTTCCCTAATCTAAACAAGATTATACTCCTCGATCACGACGTGGCTGTTCAAAGGGACTTAGCAAGCCTTTTTAGCATCGATATGGGAGGCAAAGTCAACGGTGCGGTTCAAACTTGTGAAGAAGCCGAGCCCTCCTTTCGCCGTTTGGATGCGTACATCAATTTTGCTGATCCCATCGTAAGGGATGATTTTGTTTCGAATTCTTGCACATGGGCATTTGGGATGAACATATTCGATCTTCAAGAATGGAGGAAACGGGACTTGACCGGTGTTTATCATAAATATCTCCATTTGGTGAGTAAGGGAGAACAACTTTTTTCGGTCCCCAATGTTTGGGGCATGAGCGTTTTTGGTCTCCCATGTTTTGTGGCGACAATCTTAATCGCCAATGTTATCGATTTTGCGCATTTTGGTCCGCCGGTTTATTTAACCGTAGGGGGACCTGGTCCTGCCCGTATTTCCGTCCAACTTAACGGTTAAATGAACCGGTGGACCAAAAATGCCCAAAATCGATAACATTAGGGACTAAAAGTGTCATCACTGGAACATGGGGGACCAAAAACACCAAACATTGACCAAAGATGTCGTTCGCCCAGTGAGTAATTATTACTTGATTTATTTTGATATCTCATTATGTATGTAACCTTATAATCCTCTTGAATTCGCATTATGGGGCAGGATGCTGCAAGACCATTTTGTAAAGGTGGAAGCTTACCGATGGGGTGGATAACATTTTATGAACATGTATTCCCGATAGATAAGCAATGGCATGTGCTCGGATTGGGTGAGGATTTGAATGTGAAGCAGCAAGATATAGATAAAGCTGCGGTTATACACTACGATGGAATCTTGAAGCCTTGGTTGGATATTGGAATTGAAAAGTACAAGCGGTTGTGGAGTAAATACGTTGATTACAAGCATCCATATCTGCAACAGTGCAACATCCACGGCTAGAATTAGAAGAATCTAACAGCCTTTCTTTTATTCTTTTTTTTTTTTTAATTTTCTGTCAATTTATTACCTGTAAATTATTATTTCTTAAGCGGATTTTGTGTCGAGCTGAGTTCAGTTTAGAACGAACAATAAATGAAGGTTGGTTACGGAAGGTTTGTGGTGTAGAGATTTTTCCAAGTCGCAAATTTTGATCTAGGTATAATGTTTTTCGTCATAAGCGAGTTCGATCTCTAATCAACGTGCATCCTAACATATTATAGTTCTCGCCGGATTTCTGTACTTGGCGTGCTCAGCCTCGCCTTGCATAATGTTTGTGATACATTCGAACATATATTGAACACTATAAAGTAGGTCACAGACTCATCCGGTTGAAAAACTCGGGTCCGAACCGTATTCAAAGGTTCCGGTTAGCAGGAACCTTATATATTATGTATAATTCGTTTCTGGTTTGAGAAAATAATAACAGAACCAGGGGTTACATAATTTCTTCATTTTTTTGTTTGTTAAAAATTGATGGTTGTCCGAGGCCAATTAAACAAAAGGAATTAGTTACCTGTTCACTTAAAAAAAAGGAGTGATTATTTTCATTAAATAAAAGTGGGTCATTTAATAAGAAATCCTTAGCTTTATAACCAATTTAATTAGTTAATTTTTTTTTTAATTTGTGCGACATTTTTTTATTATAATAGCTAGCAACAGGGGCGGATTCAGGATTTTTGTATCGGGGGGCCGTAATATACATGTGTAACTTAACGTCGGTGATGAGATGAACGTAGAAGATAAAATGTTTATCTTCTGTTAGAAAAAAGATTGTAAACCCTCATTTTTTGTTGTTGTTGTTTCTGTTCGACCAAAGGTAGAGGTAATTACATAACCTTTCAGTCTTGATGGCAGATAGTTTACTGAATTTCATTACTTTCTCATGTTAGAAAAAAATTTATCAATTGAAAAATAAATTTTCCCAACATATGATTAAAAAATCCTTAAATTTAGTATGATCAACATATGATATTCTTGATATAGGTCGAACAACGACAACACGGGAGCTAGCTTTGTATTTGTATAAGATAACATTAATATAATAACACGATATAAAGAAAATATGAGAAAAAAAACACAAATCGTGTGTCCGGTTAAGATAAATTGCAATATTTATCTTAAGTTATTTACTTCTATTGTATATTTGAATTCTGATTGTTTTAATTTAATAAGGCTCATCAAATTTGAAATTAGAATGAGACATTTTCACGTCTGTGTTTTGTATTGCAAGTCTATAATAAAAATTAAAATAAGAGTCAGTGTCAGAATCATAATTTTTTAATTTGAAAGGTCTAACAATATTTAATCTAAATAATAAGAAATGTTCATTTAATGACAATAATATGTAATGTCCTTCGTAGCGATCATTTTAATAATTGAAATGCCCTTCTAGTTGTTAAAAATATAAATGTTTTATAATATAGAAATTTCTGTTATCATTGAAACATTATTGTGTATGTATTTGGAGATATATATACTCTTTTATTAAGGCTCATCAAGAGTTAAAAACTGCTAAATTGTGTCTTGATTTGGTATGTCAAATTTGATTTAACTAAAATAAAAAATTATGTAAAAAAACCACCAACTACCCAAATTAGGCGCGACGTCACACCTATTGGGCGCGATTTTCATTTGACCCGTAAAAGCGTTGCAAATGGGCCAAAAATCGCGAAATGCCCATCCATTGTACTGAGCCAATATTTCTGGCCCAGCAATGCGTCCGTCGCATGTAATAGACGCGACGTCGGGAAAATATAGATCGTAGATCTATTTCTCTCTCCCTCATTTGCATCCACCAGCGCCGCCGCGTCCGCCGCCTCCGCCACCACCCCCGACGCATCCACCAGCGCCGCCGCGTCCGCCGCCGCCTCCGTACGTCGCTCCGCCGTATAGTCATTAGGTATTTCGATTTTATAGTTCAATTGAGTTGTTCGTTTGTTATTGGTTGTTTGGTTATAACATTAGACGGATCTGTATAGTCATTAGTCAGATCCGTATTGTTTGCTTGGTTATAACATTGTTTTGTTAGATTTAGGATGGACACGAACGAATTCTACGGTCCGATCCTATCGTTCGTTGTTGATTTTCCAGGATAGTCATCGTTGTAACGATGTGCTATCCAACACGGATGGTGCTATTGACACCCCGTTGACGGTGAGGGGGTTGGAAAACGTAGTATGGGGTAAAGATTTCACGACCGGTGCATTTACACGATCGTGTTTTGGAGAAGTTAGATACTATGTCGCTGTACGGCGTCTATAGTTGTGGATCTCAGAAAATAGATCCACACTTGATTACCGCACTGGTAGAAAGGTGGAGAAATTAGACACATACGTTTCACTTACCGGTGGGGGAGGCGACAGTCACTTAGAGGACGTGGGTTTGATGTGGGCACTCCCCGTGGACGGTTTCCGTAAGCGGTTTGATCCTTCGTAAGACGCAGGAGCAGTGGCTCGATTACTGCGAGGAGTTGACTGGGTAGAGACTTCCCGAAGGAGCGTACCACGGGACCAAGTTGTCTCTTCGGAAGTTTGCGGCCTGGTGAGAAGAAAATCCAGTCGACGACATGACCGACGAGCTAATCGTCAATCAACACGCGCGTGCATATGCATTGCTGCTGTTCGGGTCGGTGATGTTTCCCGACTCCAGTGGAAGTCACACGTCGATGACCTACCTTACGCTGCTCGATGACATCGACGAAGTTCATCATTACAGCTGGGGCAGCGCTGTATTAGCATTCCTCTACAGAGAGCTCTGCACATCGTGTCAGTCGAGGAAGATGAACATAGGTGGAGCTTTGCGGTTGCTGCAGGTACGAAAGATAGTTTAATTCAACAACTTGTAAAGAATAAACTATAATGATGTATTTAAATAATTACAATATAGGTTTGGGCATGGATGCGTATATTACAAGTCCAGCCCATTATTGTCCACCCTCGAGTGGTAATGCAGCCTAGTGTAGTCGACGGCATTCAGTTACCCATTCTACCGCATGCGGCGAGGTAGTTGCTCACCTATTTATTCGATCTTTGAATTAAAAGTTTTTATAATAATTAATTTTTATTCATTTAGATGGAATGCATTGTTTGACCATACGACCTCCGCAAATTCAAATTTCCGTGCGATACGGAGTCCATCGATAGTATGTCGATGGAGCAATTTGTTTGGACCCCGTACAACTATCACGCACCGGAGATTTTGGCGCTACGCCCAGAATGCCGTCCTCAGTCCTCTCGATTGTCGTGTCCGCTGATTTGTTACAGCATCATCGAGTGGCACTATCCAGATCGCGTCATGCGACAGTTTGGAATGATTCAGTCGGTGCCACAACCACCGGCATATCTTACTGCAGATCTCCATCGCTTTAGTACTCGGAATGTCCCCGAAAAAGATTGGAGATCGCATCACGAACTACATGAGGCGTTTTGGAGTCAAAGGCACTCGAGGATTGTCAATGGGATGGAGATAGGTGCCGGACCGCAGTGCACCAGTGACTATTATGAGTGGTACCGTTCCGTGACCCGTCGCTATATATCTCCGTCGTCGATTCACATGTCGCAAGGCTTTTAAATGGGAGATGGAGGAGCATTCATCGACGTGATGGTTAGTTTATATATTAATTTTATTTATTATATTTAATTTCGATTTCTTCGAGGCAAAATAATATTTGAATATGTTAAATGACAGACACAATATCTCGATGATGTGGAGTCAAGACTACGTCGCCGTGAAGTGGACGTTGTACATCGTATGCAGCGTCTAATCATCGATAGGCGTCAGCGACAGGAAACGCAGTTCACCGACATTCCTCCTACGCAAGACCGTGGGGCATGCCTCGCATCATGTCACTCAAGGTGCTGGGCCGTCGTCATTGCGTATTCCGACGGATTTATACGGCGATGGTGGATATGGGACGTCGATGCCATGGGGGTACACTACGCCGATGCACTACACTTACGAGGACGACGACGACGAGGACACGCCACCGTACCGTTCATCTTCCCATCAGACTCCACTTCCACGTCAGCAACATCGTCGTCCACACGAGCGTGAGGCCCCTGTTGACCGTCGTCATCTGCGTAGAAAGCAGCGTCCTCGTAGATGCGGCACTGGAGGGTATTATCTGCCATAACTTTATTGTAATGCGTATTTCTTAATTATTCAGACGATGTTTTCATGTTTTATGTTAGACTTATCATTTTTATTTAGACGATGCTTTTATGTTATTATGAGTTATCTTTTTTATTTAGACGATGTTATTATCTTATTATGCGTATTTTCAAAATTATGTATATATATTATTTTATATAATATTACGTAAGAATTATATTTTATAATGAATAATTAAAATAGTTTTTAAAAATTACAAATAATAAATAAGTAAAAAATCGTGCAGTGGTAATCAATATTACCTGCAACTTCAGCAACTTTTATCATGCGCGTGCAGCTTTAATCAATGCTACCTGAAACTTCAGCAACTTTTATCATGCGCGTGCAGCTTTACTCAAAGCTATCTGCAACTTCAGCAACTTTTATCATGCGCGTGCAACTTTAATCAACGCTACCTGCAACTTCAACAACTTTTATTATGCGCGTGCAACTTTAATCAACGCTACCTGCAACTTCAACAACTTTTGTTATGCGCGTGCAAATTTAATCAAAGCTATCTGTAATCTATCTTTAATCACATCACCAGCTGTATACACCAATATTGACATTCAAGAAATACGATCCAGAACATCTATAAAATTCCCACAAATTAAGAAAATAACATACAACATTTGAGATACGATGCACCCATTTGGTAGAGACCCGCGTCTTAATCGCTTCAATGGAAAAAAGATGAATGAGGGTCATCCGATATTCGGGAATTTAAAGGTCCTTGGTGATTACTTTTACGATGATCTCTGGACGTACCATATTGAAAGATGGTTCGTTGCAATATTTTCGGCAAAAGCATCTATGAGTGATATCACGAATGAGAATTTGTCCGAATGTCTTCAATTCCTTGCTCAACTATACAATCAACATTACATAATTCATTTCACTGTACTTTTTCTAACGGAGAAACTTGGTTATCTGAAGCGCCGCTACCTTTTATGGACAAACCTACGCGCCGAAATGGGAGATTGGGGAGAATATGGCAGAGGATGGATTCATGCAGATACCGAGCAATGGATTAAGTGGTTTCAGGTGGTTATTTTGCTCAACGATTTATTCGGATGCAATAAAAATTTTTAATTATGCAATTTCTCATATTCTTGCAGGAGGATCCTCTTTCAACAATTTATTACTATGAGTGCGAGCCACATGAATATTATCTGTATAAAATTTTCGTTCGATATATCAACCCAGACATTGTTCCAGACATTGACATGCTTGCAATTCCTAACAATGAATGTCCACTAGTTCATACTCAGACAGAAGAATCATCCAAAAGACAGGCGGTGAAACATGTCAGCTCGAGTTCGAGAGTAAAAGAAGATACTAGTGACGACGACTTCGTCGACCCGCCACCGAAAGGAAACCAATACAATATGTCGAGTAAGATCGGCAACGTTGGCAAAAAGCAAGCCGGTGATGATTACTTCGTCGACCCACCTCCGAAAGGAAAACAAAAAGGTATGTCTAGAAAGACGCACAACAAAGGCGAACATCATGCAGTGTCGAGTTCCAGAGTTGAAGAAGATAATAGTGACGACGACTTCGTTGACCCACCCCCGAAGGGTTGGAGAAAATATTTTCCAAAGTGATTGTTTGTAACTTCATTAACCTTTATCATGCGTGTTTGCAACTAATATGATGTAATTTCGGATGTAACTGAAAAATTGTAATAAATTACTTAAAGATATTAGTACAACATATGAATACTAAAAGTACTTAAAAATAACAATAAATCAATGTTGTCCACTGCCTCCGCCTCTTCGACCTTGTCTCTGCCTTGAACCACCACGATCCATTTCGTTCTGTATACGAGTTGTACGGATTCTCCCCGGACCTCTTCGGGTACGCAGAGCGTCGTTATATATAAGAGAGAACTCAACATGCTCCCAATAACATTGGTCATGTAGAGGATGAAAATACCCCTCGTATGTTCTACGGTATGCTTGTTTGTTATAGAAAGGAGCAATATGATGCATGCTATGAACTCCCCACATACGGCAGGCTGCTTGGGCATGAGAACATGGGATGCAATACGTGTTCCATTTTCCGCACATGCACGTCTTTCCTAAGATGTTTACCACGTGCTTCCTTTGATTCACAGCCGAAGTATAAACTTCGGCTGTTTGCAAACGTGGGTCAAAATTAAAGACGACGTGACTCCAAGAACGACTTGTCCAGTCGTTGAACTTATTCCACGCATACGAAGACCAATCGCTTTCGGTGTTAGCCATCGCTGCAGAGCACTCCGTAAATCGATTGCGAAAGTATTCAACGCATCGATGAAAGCTAAAGTCCACTATTGCTTTCGGAGGCAAACACCTCGCCCCTTTGAAAACTCCGTTAAGGGCCTCGGAGATATTAGTGGTCATCACCCCGCATCGGAATCCACCATCGTAAGCAAACGTCCACTACTCTTTGTCAATCTTATCTGAACCACTTCCAGGCTGGTTCATTGAGAACTTTAATGTGTTCCATAATGCGATTGAACTTCTCCAACATGTGCGCCATTCCAGCTCTATAATATAACTGTTTTAGGTCATTGTTCTTGAATTCAGTGTTGAAGTTTGATACGACATGGCGTAGACAAAACCGGTGTACACCATTCGGCGGCCTAAATGCTGCTAATTCCCTTACCGCAACCAATATTCCTATAACAAATTACGATCAATCGATGAAAATGATGTCAAATTAATACATGAATGTATGTAGGAAAATACAAATACCTCGATGATGATCCGAAATGAGGCATACACCTTGTTCATCCAACACGTGGATGTTAAGTAAGTTCAGGAACCAACGCAAGAATGTCTGCTTTCCGTTGAAACAATGGCAAAAGCAAGGGGAATAATATTTTGATTTTCATCGAGCCCAGATGCAATTAACATTTTATGCTCGTATTTGGAGTATAAGTGTGTACCATCAACGCAAACCACTCTACGACAATGCCTAAACCTATCAATACAAGGTTTGAAAGCACAGAAAACATACCCCAATTTCTTCACACCGTGGGCCTCGGTTAGAAGATTCAACCACTTGACGACCGTGTTGGGGTTGTAACGTTTCAAAGCTTTCATGAAGATAAGAAGTTGTTGGACTGAAGTTTCTCAGGTGCCGTAAATATTTTCTTTCGCCCTTTTGAGGCCATGCCACGCTTGAATGTATGAGATGCCGTACCCGAATATGAGATGTTGCTTTACATTCTTTGGTAGAAATGAGGGTCTGTCTTTACTATTCCAATCAACATTCTCGCAATTATGTTTCGCGAAATGTTACGGTGTGTTCTCGCCAACTCGTTCATGTAGCATGTGTGTGGCCCCCCATATATCGTTATCTTCCAATAACATTTTTTCGGTTTGAAGCATGCTCGTAACCTCCAGTGACAGTCATCGCTATGGTTGCATTTCACGCCCCATACGGTTTTGTTACTTTATGAGACGTGAAACTCACGTCTAGCCACCCTGTAAGAATAATCGCCAACAGCTTCTTGTAAGTGAGCTTTGGTACTAAATGTTATACCGACTCTGAACCTGGGATTGTCCCTACTGTAAAAATCACCGCCGATCTTGTTGGCTTTTGGAGGCGTCATTTGATATGTTGAATAAAAAAGCACGGGTTGGTAAGGCGCACGAGCATCATCCGCCGGCAATGGAATGTCATTCTCGGGACCATCATTGTTTCCATCATCATCGCCATCGTCGTTATCATCTGCGGGATCGGGAAAATCGTCCAGTACACCACCCACGTCATCAGCTTCAGAGTCACTAGCGCCACTATTTTGCAAGTCTTCGGGCACAGGCTCAGGTTGTGACACATTCGACATATTTGAAACAACACGACTGCTCGAAGGTATGTCTATATGAGGAGGGTGGAGTGAAAAGTCACTCATTCCTTGAGTAACTGTCGTGAGATCAGGGAACGAGTGGCTGGATGTGATGTTGGTGAACACGTCGGGTGCCTCTTGATTACGGTCGGGATGAACGTTCTCGTTGGCCTCGACAAACACTTCAATTAAATTAAGTTCTCATCAGCATCCAAGAAGTACGACAGTTCCGCGTCGTTTGAAATTTGAAAGAGCCTCTGATAGAGTCGAGAATGCTGATAGTATTCATTCTTAACATGAACGGTTAAGGAGTAAAAATTGTTGTCAATGCGGATAACTTCATATAGCATGCCTAGAAATTGAGCAAAGCTAGTGTCGCGACGAATTCGTCGAAAATCAATTGGTGGAATTCTGTAACGAATGGAGTTTTATTCGGTAATGATTTCGCCGCCATAGTGGATAGAGACTTGAATTTTACGAGATGTCATAATTTGAGGAGGAATTTAAATACTGCAAGTTGTTTTTTACATATCAAAGTATATGGAATTGTAGTGCTTTATATAGGAAAATTCGTTGCATTTAACAAAAGCGACGTCGCATCTATTGGACGCGACGATTCTTCTGCAAGTGAACGTTACGTCAACATCAGTTCTGACGCAAAAAATAATTGCAGATGACAGAAAACGCGTGAACGAATTGTCACCATCGCGGCCAAATGAAAATTGCACGCGACGTCGCGGCCAAATGAAAATTGCGCCCAATAGGTGCGACGTCGCGGGTAATACCCGCAAAGCACACTATTTAAGTAATAGGTGCAAAAAACACCCTATTTAATTAACTCATATTTTTTTTTGCTTTATTTTGTTAAAAAAAGCATCTTTTATGATATTCTTCTTTTGAATAAAATTTGTCCTCATTGAGTTTTCGGCCTAAATGTATTTCGGCAAGGGAACACTTTGGATTCTAATTGTGTTTTTATTATTTTTTTTCATTTGTTCTTGCATGTTCATGAATGATTGAATTGATGGTTTTTCTTAATTAGATTTTGCTTCTTTCATTTTGTATTTTGTAAAAGAACATCCTTATGTTCTGTGTTTTAGTATGCGCTTGATGTTAGATTACACGTAATTCTCTTTTCTTCATCTTTAAACTCCCGATTTATATTGAGAAATTTTGTGCGAAATGAAAGTGCAAGATAATGGCCTTGGCAATCAGTGAATTGGGTTCCTTCACGAGGAAAAAAAATGTTCGGCGGCAATTTATGTCATTTTTTGTTAAATAAACGTTAAAGAGTTGAAGGTATTTAATGCATTTTCGTTATGCGGCAGCCCTTTATTTGCATTTGCAGTCCATGCAAAATGGGAATTGTGTCAACCGAAATATATGATGGCTTTGTAAATAGTTGACTGTTATTCCTAAGGACTTGGTATATTTCCTGAAGTTCATGATTGTCATATGATATTTTTCATATATTAGTTTAATTGGTAAATCATGATATTATTCATGTGTTGCTTACAAATAAATTTATTTGCTCTTCTAAAAGGTATGCATGGTCTCATGCGAAGTTTTATTTTCTTAACTATAATTTTTTTATTTTTTAGATCCAACTATTATTTGCACACGCATAGAGTGTGCATCATTGACTAGTATATATTAAATGAAATCCTGCTACTGGATCCGCCTCTAGCAACGAACCTTTTTAACAAATCGAATGCGAAAAAACGGGAACAAATGTGGAAAAAGCCCATATACTCGACTACACCGTCGATCGCCAAACACGAATCCAACGCTTGAGTAAGTTGGATCTATGCTTCGTCATGATCCTTGAGAGTCGATTTCTCATTTAACTAATAATCGAGTTATTAACTTGCATTTCATATATATTGTGTAGTTTATATTATGGGTAGATCAAAGTTTGGCATTGGCATGGCATACGCGAGATGTAGAGAACTTGATGATGAAAGTCGCTTGGATAGCATTATTTGTGTTATTCGAGTTAGAATATGTAGTTATTTGAGTTAGAATATGTTAGTTGAGTTAGAATTAGGCTTATAACATTTTGCTTCTTCTACTTCAAAATACTTTCCTTTAGAAAAACGTGATAACAATGCTGATTTCTAGATATACTGTGAAAAGCAACAATGTATCCATGTTATCACCTTTGACTTTAAAAACATTTTCTGCGCTATTTCCTAATGATTTGAAAATGTTTTTTGGGTTTGTCTCATATAAATATAAAGAACTGAAAAGTAAAGTGAGACACACGGTTTTTATAGAGGTTACATCCCCAATCGAGGTTTACTCCTCTCCTTGAGGTTTGCTTCTCAAGAGTTAAATCAATCACTATAATGTTACCGTACTTGGTTACAAAATTAATTGATTTTGCACAATACACAAACCGAAGCAAGTCGAACTCTAGTCTTGCAGCTAGGTTGCCAAACACTGAGTTTCACTCAATATCACCAGGGAATCTCCAATTCTCGACTGGAAACAGCTCGCTACCGAAGGGCCCCAGAACAACGTCATTCCCTTCACGTGTACGCAAACGTCGACCTTGCCTTCTCGTGTATCAATCACATCCAAAGACAAAATATATGGTGTGGAGGTATGGTAGGGATCACTCGACAAGTGATGGAATCATAAGTGTAAGCTCAGACCGTAGAAGGTTATCACCAAGGTAAGCGCGGACATAAGAAGGCTATCACTAGTGGAAGTCAACCGCAGAAAATACTCGCAAGTGAACGCACAACTCTCAAAGGATTTCGTTACTTCTGCTCAACTTTTCTTAGCACAAAAATACAAAGTGTTGCTCTCTCTATATAACATAAACAATCAACACTTTACATGGAAGGTTAATCACAAAAGATTTTCCAATTTCGTACACAATCCATGTATTTATAAAGTATATAATCGTGCCAAGTTAATCATACCAATTTATATTGATCAACAACGGCTATAGGCTCAATTTGCAAGATTCTATGCCAGATATATTCACAAATTTCGAGCGAGGCATTATAAGTTCACAAACTTACATTAAAGCATATCTTTTCCATATAGGGTAATCTCATCCAATCAGCATATTCCATATATAATCTCAATCACCATCTTATCTAAAATAGAATTAATCAACTAATATCTTTCCATATTAAAATATTCCAATTAGCATAAAGAAAAGATAATAATTGATTTGCACGTATAAGATTAAGCAAGATGCATTCTACATGATTTCTTTCCTAAACAGAAACATGTTCTCATCAGATATCTCATATTCCATATATATATATATATATATATATATATATATCACATACTTTCCATATATAACTCCATAGGATATCGCGTAGGATTTTCCATGTACAACATAATCACTTTCCATATGTAATAAACAAATTCGCAAGGGAAAGTATTCAAACTGATCTACACGTTAAATATCAATCACGATTTAGTCACAAGGATATCTCCATGATTTATTTCCTAAGATAGATAGATTCACAACATATAGTATATTTTCCATTCTCAGCACAAAATCTTTTCCATGTATAGCACAATAGGATATTCCATTCATGCGAGATACTCATAACTAGGAGATCACAATAATATTCCAGTAAAGCACATGATCACAAATATTCGACAACTTAGAACTAATACGCGTTTATACATGCATGGTCGGATATTATTACATACATAAGCACACATATCGAGTATTTTAAGTAATAGAGCAAAACGGTCAACAATCTCCCCCGTTTTGATGATGACAAGTAATTAATACCTTACTTAAGCATATGAGCACACTCGAACATGTAAACATTTGAAGCACATAACATGTTTAAGTATTTCATGGTCATGAATGGATCGTATGGAAAATTTCAAGTAAAGCATGTATGCGGAAATAGCAAAAAATAACTTAGACGAGAACTAAGGATGGAATATCTTGGCAGAAAACGTTCTAACGGCTGCAATCACCACCATACTGACATATTTAGAATATATTCCTCTGTGGTTTCTTCAGTGTGTTGTATTCTCATTCTCTCCTGCGTAATTGCATTCACAGCGTGTTTATGACGACGTTACCAGCCTGGTGGCAGCGTGATCCCTTTCAGCTCAAACGTGTGGTTATTAGCAATTCATATGGAATTCCCCTGTCCGAGCTCTCAGAAGCTTGAATTATATCAACTCGTTGGACATATGTTCCTTGCACATCTGCTTCAAAATTCTTCTTACCAGCAAATTTCACCAGTTAGGCTCTGAAGTTTTGAAGATGGGAATTTATGGAAGAATAAAGTGAAGATGATAGTGATCACCTAGACATTAGTGAGATGTGACTTGAACGGTTTCCAAGAGAATTTGAATTTTTTTTTAAATGAACCGCCAATAATTTAGAAGCTTTAAGGAAATAATAATCTTGAGGGATTTCAGTAAAGAAGGCAAGATTATCTTAAGACTAAGAAAGAAATCTTCGAGATATTACTTTTCCAAGGACTTTAGATGCCAAATAAGAGCAAGACCCTACGATAATTTTCAAAGAAAATAATCAGCTCAGGAGCTTATACCAAATATCATCAGCGGGTCTTAAGAATTTTAAGACTTTTCAGAGTAGTGAACATCAATTCATTCGATATAGGCTCTTTGGCTTTTTGCTCATGCTCGATTCGATTCCGATACCTTTGGTTCCAGCGGGTCTCACCAATTTTAGAAATAGAGACGAAGATAAGGATGGAGTGAAAATAATAGAGTTTATACAAGGAAGAGATATTGATGATATTAAATTTCAAAATTTGAATTCCAAAATGGAAATGAATCGCCAATCATGGAATAGGAAATATAAGAATAATTTGACATGATCTCATTTATGAAAATAAGATTTATTGAAAGTTATTTAAAGAAAATCGTAGAGATATTGTTTTCCTAATATATTCTAGGAGCTGGAATACGTATGAGATCTCAGAGGAGAGTGGCTACGAAGTTCTTATTTAACTCGTGATTCCCAGCCTATCACGGATATCGCAGAATCTGGTCACGATTAGGAGATTCGTAAATATATCAGCACGATGATCATTGTTCTTACGAATTACAGGCTAATATTCCCTTTCTGAACATGATCTCTCGAATGAAATTATATTTGGCCTCTATATGCTTAGTTCGAGAATGGTGAGCGGGATACTTAATGATACTAATGATACTAGTACTGTCGCAGAAAGTCGGATATTAACATAAGTTAACCCGTAATCACTTGTGTTTATTTGATCCAAAGTAATTGTTAACAATTCCCTAGGGTCATATATTCAGCTTCGGTTGTGGAGAGGGCGACTATTTTGCTTTCTCCTAGATCAGTTACTAGTAGAGCGGTCAAAACGGGCAGGCGGGCCGGGCCCGCCCATAACCCGCCAAAGCCCGCCACCTGGCGGGCCTCTAAAATGCAGGCCCGCCCCGCCCCACTTGCGGGCTGCACGCCTGGCGGGCCTGGCCCGCCAAATATAAAAAAATGATAAATAAAAAAAAACGAAAAAAGATGCGTGGTTGGGGTTTGAACCTTGCACATTATGTATAGAATATTGCACTTTTACCACTATGCTAATGACACATTTACATAATTTAATACATATATATTAAATTTATTAATAAAAAATATATTATATTAATTTTTTTAAAAATAGGCGGGTAGCCCGCGGGCTAGCCCGCCCCGCCAAGCCCGCGGCCCGCGCGGGCTTTGCCTGCTTAGGCCCGCTTCCCGACGGGCCTAAGAAATCTAGGCCCAGCCCGCCCTTTTGGCGGGCCTTGGGGGGCCGGCCCGCGGGCTTCGGGCCTTTTTTGACTGCTCTAGTTACTAGGGAATTCCCAGGTAACTGACACGGACGACCAGTGCTATTCCTATCTTCCCTATAGTCGACAAACTCGACATTAGAATATTCTACTAATGGAAATTCATTGGAATTAGAGTACCAGATTCCCAAAATTGAGAGTTCCCTTTAAATATCTACGTATCCGCTTGACTAATATCAAGTGAGATTCCTTACGATTTGACTGATATTTAGAACATAGACCAACAACAAACATAATATCAGGTCTACTTGTCGTAAGGTAAAGCAAACTTCCGATCATTCCTCTATACTTAGTTTGATCATATTGCGTATTTGATTCATCAATGTCGATTTTAGTGGTCTCATGCATAGGCGTGTGAACCACCTTGGAATATGTCACTCCAAATTTCTCTAGCAATTCCTTTGTGTACTTAGTCTGGGATATGAAGGTTCCCGTATCGAATTGCTTTATTTATAGTCCAAGAAAGTAGTTGAGTTCTCCCATGAGACTCATCTCAAATTCTAGCTGCATGGACTTAGATGAATTCTCGCACAGATTGATGTTAGTACTGTAAAAAATAATGTCATCAACGTAAATTTGTACTAACAACATGTGATTCCCTTCATATTTGATAAACAAGGTATTTTCTATAGTTCATGTTGTAAATTCCATGTCTATGAAAAATTTGCTTTGTCTTTCGTACAACGTCCTAGGGGCTATTTCAAATGATACAGAGCTTTATTTAATTTAAAAATGTGATTTGAAAATTCCTCTTGCCGGGAGGTTGTTCAACATAAACTTCCCCATTTATAAAACCATTCAAAAAATGCACTTTTTACGTCCATTTGAAAAAGTTTGAATCTTTTAAAAGATACATATGCAAGTAATATACGTATGGATTCAAGTCTAGTTACGGGAGCAAAGGTTTCCTCGAAATCAATACATTCTTTTGGGAATAACACTTTGCGACTAACCTTGCTTTGTTTCTGGTTACTTTTCCTTGCTCATCAAGCTTGTTGCGGAACACCCACTTGGTTCATATGATTGATTTTTCATTGGGTCTTTCAACAAACGTCCACACTTGACTCTTTTCAAACTTTGATAGTTCTTCCTTCATGGCATTTACCCACGACTCATCATCTAGAGCTTCGTGAACATCTTTTGGCTCTACCATTGATAGCAGTGCATCATGAGATTTCATCGGATCTTGATTCTGCAACTGCTCTTGTGTTGATGCTCATCTAAAACCTCTGGTTCCAGTACATCAGTGTCTTCTTCTTGGGGAATATCCTTCTCATCTTTCTCAATGTTTTGTGACCTGCAAAAGATAGCAATATACCTTCCTTAGTAGCATGCAATAGTGAAATTTTCTCTTTATCCCCTAAAGCGACATAGTCGGGACATGACCAAAAAGGTCGTGATGAAGTAGTACCAGGGGTCAGTTCCTTGCAGGTAATGTTATATATCAGTTCCATATTTGCATGTCTCATATGTTTGTGTCATGACATGCGATGTCATGTGTAACTGCTAGACACTTGATATTCTGGGAACACCTGCTGTCAAGGTATCACTTATTCCTCGTGATGGAATATCATCTTCGTACCTGCAAGAATCATTACTTTTTCGAGGTACCCAATTTTTGTTGGGTCCTAACATGTTCGTAGCAAAGTAACTCCTTGACATGTGATATATCATTGGTCATAGAAAATGATGCATGGAATGTCTTGTGAACATCCTTAAATGGAATATTCTCGGGGGTCTTCTTTGGTCTCCAAACGTACTTAGATTTATCAGCTCTTTTCAGAAAATAATTATTAAAGTAATGACCATTGCGACCACAAGAAAAATATTTTGATTTTGAGATAACTGGTGGAACCTGTTTTTCTACCATGGAATATCATATCCATGATCTCTCAATAATTCTAGGGATGTTTAGTAACAATCTAGGTTCTATTTTCCTTCAAGAAGTCTATCAACAAGACGCTCTTTTTCATCTCGGGAATGTCTAAGTGCAACGATATCTTTAGATAAATCATTGTTTATCTCTTCAAGTTCCTTGCAATTGCCTGGAACTTTCTGTTTCTTAAAGGTATATATTTCTGCTCTCAAGCATGAAATCTCTATATCAGCCTGATGTGTCTCCCTCGCTAAGTCATCTCGCTGCTTTAACCTTTTTTGGTTAGCGACTTAAGCGATTTAATCTTTTTATCCGCATTATAAATTATCTCGCATAGTTCTTCCTTACTCTCTTCTACTTCAAAAACAGAGGAAACATTATCATGAGGTTATCTGCATTAGCATATAAATCATTTATGATGTTAATTTTCTTGATAGTGGACGAAGAAGATATTTGATCATCATCAGCCATGTAAGCAAGGTTAACATCCTCGATTTATTTATTTTCTGAATCAATCCAATTCATCACCATGGCCTTTTGGTTCCTTCTATCATAATTTGTTGATGGGCAATTTTTAGCAAAGTGGTCTGGCTTGTTGCACTTGAAGCATTTCTGGACATTTTCCCGAATGAGGATATTTCGTTGTTCTTCTACTAGAATTTATTGAAGTTCCCTCTGAATTTTCTTCTTTGCTGTAACTTCTCAAATTTCTTGATTAACTTAGTCAGTTGTTTCAATGCCCTCCTCTTCTTCATCATCAGCATCAACATTAGTTTCTTCTTGTTCAATGTTGAAAGCATGGATTTTTTATTTCTGACTTGTGAGACCTTTCGTCAAGAGAAGCTTGAGTCATCTCATATGAATTAAGAGATCCGACCAGTTCGGACATGGACAGTTCTTCCAGATCCTTAGCTTCGTATATGACAATCATTTTAGCATTCCATTCCCTTGGAATAGATCTCAGAATTTTCTGACCTTCTCGCGTACATATGTCTTATGGATTCATCAGACTCCATCGCGAAGAGTTTATATTGATGAGTGAGAAGCGATATTCTTTCTTCTACCACACCGGTAGTTCCTTCATGCGTAACTTGATAACAATGCTGATTTCTAGTTATACTCTGAAAAGCAGCAATGTATCCAGGTTATCACCATTGACTTTAAAAACGATTCATGCGTTATCTCCTAATGATTTGAAAATATTTTTGGGTTTGTCTCACATAAATATAAAGAACTGAAAAGTAAAGTGAGACACACGGTTTTTATAGAGGTTATATTCCAATCGGGGTTTACTCATCTCCTTGAGATTTGCTCCTCAAGAGTTTAATCAATCACTATAATGTTAACGAAGTTGGTTACAAAAATGATTGATTTTGCCCAATACACAAACCGAAGCAAGTCGACTCTAGTAAGTTGCCTCACGCTGAGTTTCACTCAACATCACCGGGAAATCTCCAATTCCCGATTGGAAACAGCTCGCTAACGAAGGGCCCCAGAACAACATCCTTCCCTTCACGTGTGTGCAAACGTCGACCTTGCCTTCTCGTGTATCAATCACGTCCGAAGAAAAAATATATTGTGTGGAGGTATGGTAGGGATCACTCGACCAGTGATGGAATCGCAAGTGTAGGCTCAGGCCGCAGAAGGTTATCACCAAGGTAAGCGCGGTGGCAGAAGGTTATCACTAGTGGAAATTCAACAACAGAAAATACTCGCAAGTGAACGCACAAATCTCAAAGGATTTCGTTTCTTCTACTCAACTTTTCTTAGCACGGAAAATACAAAGTGTTGCTCTATATATAAGCATAAAAAATCAACATTCTACATGAAAGGTTAATCACAAAAGATTTTTCTATTACGTACACAATCAATGCATTTATAAAGTATATAATCGTGCCAAGTTAATCATACCAATTTATATGGATCAACGTGTCTATAGTCTCAATTTGCATGATTCAATACCATATATATTCACAAATTTCGAGCAAGGCAATATAAGTTCACAAACTTACATTAAAGTCTATCTTTTCGATATAGGGTAATCTCATCTAATCAGCATATTGCATATATAATCTCAATCACCATCTTATCCAAAATAGAATCAATCAACTAATATCTTTTCATCTTAAAATATTCCAATCAGTATAAAGAAAAGATAATAATTGATTTGCACGTATGCATTCTACATTATTTCTTTCCTAAACAGAAACAAGTTCTCATCAGATATCTCATATTCCATATATATATCTAACATACTTTCCATATATAACTCCATAGGATATCGCATAGGATTTTCCATGTATAACATAATCATTTTCAATATGTAATAAGCAAATTCGTAAGGGAAAGTATTCAAACTGATTTCCACGTTGAGTATCAATCACGATTTAGTCAGAATGAAATCTCCATGATTTATTTCCTAAGATAGACAGATTCACAACATATAGTATATTTTCCATTCTCAGCACAAAATCTTTTCCATGTATAGCACATGCACAATCGGATATTTCATTCATGCGAGATACTCATAACTAGGAGATTACAATAATATTCTAGTAAAACACATGATCACAGATATTCGACAACTTATAACTAATACACATTTATACATGCATATCGAGTATTCTAAGTTATAGAGCACACATTATATAATTACTTGGAATCATCAAAACTCTCATAGGTATGGACCAAAAAGGTCAACAATAACAAATATAGATCGCATCCAAGGTCGCCTTCGGGTAGGAACATGCGGCCTATAGGCTTCAAAGTGATCGGTGTTTGTTGGAAGATCTCCTAATGGAAATATACTCATGTATTGATGCGAGCGTCTCGTGTAACTTCAAACTTAAACGGACTTTCGCAATTCCAAGCTCTATTAGCAGTTTGATGACCACCGATCCAATGAAAGTCATATGCTTCAGTGTGGAAACCATCTATTGGTGGATTTTTCTGAATTGAAAATTCGGATTATTTTTCTCCCTGTATCAAAGCTCCAAAAGCACCCAATGTTTCAGATGTCCCAAAGGAATATTAATAACATTCATGTCTTTCCAAGGGAGTGACGGCCAATTCCTAACCTCTCCCGTTACATATGGCCGTAATTCCTCGTCCAGGTTACTTCATAATATCATAGTAAATTTCACACCGGGATGAAACGTGCACTTCACGAACGATGTTCGAGGAACATGAAGCGAATAACATTCATTCATTTGCATGAAACCTCAAAGTACCTCATCCAAATGCTGCAATAACTAGAGAAAATTAACGATCATTCGAATTATATACATTTTAAGCGATGCTACATACCTCTTCAGCATCCGTATTTGTATATAGAACTCTAAAAAATTCAGCATCATAAGCCCCAAGTATGACTTGCTTCCTTTCACCAGGGCAAAAAAAATTCAACTCTAATGCTACGTTCGTGTACATCCTCACGTTATTTTGAATGTGGACCTTTAAGGTCAAAATTCTTGCTCTTTATCGGTGGTAGAGTCAGGTAAAGTTGTAAAAGGATTAGATGTGAATAAGGATCGCTTCATCTATCGTGCATGTAGCTCCCTCTTTCTCATGTGTATGAATTGTCGAGGGGCACCTTCTCCGCCTCGTTCGCCGTCGTCTCAACCTTGTTGTTTGTCATCTCGGCCTCCTTTGCCATCATGTCGGCCTCGTTCGCCATCATGTCGGCCTCATCACGGTCTCATTCCCTTTCTCTGTAGCCCACCTCCACCATCTTCCTCGATGGCTTAAACTCATCCATGAGCGTCATAATCCCCAAGTAATAATACACCTATATCCATATATCTTTGCTAAGTTTCTCCAACGTTGCACTCACTGAGGTTGGAGGCTGTGATTGTCGTGACTGCTCAAGAAGAGGAGTCACGTCACCTTGGATGCTCTAGTGGAGGGGTCACTTATCTATGTGGTTGCTCAGTCGCCGACTCCTGAGACGGCACATGGTCTATTGGTGCCGTCAAATGATCATTGGTGTTGTAAATCGTCTTCTCCGCACGTATATGCTCCAAAAAAAATTTGCGTCGGTTTCTTCAACCAACTTCAACATCGGATGGCGGAAGCAAACATAGCACTTCTTGCAATTTTAATAGTTATAAGTCACCAACATTGCCGGCAAATACAAATCAATATTACATATGCACTTACATCCATCGAAACATTCATTGTCTACTGCTTGCCAGCTAGGGAATTGAGTTTTTCCCCAATGTTTGGTGATGTAGTGGCACATCCGTGGTATCAGAAGCCCTTCCCCTCTTTTCTTCCTTGCAAATGATAACACGACACCCGACCAACACTCGTAGGTAATAAACTAAAAACAATGCAATTTTAAATGAGAATTACTAAACCACCATAAGTTATATATAAAAGTAAGTTAAACAATAGAAAATCACTTACTTGAAGCGGTTTGGACAAAGCCACCTATATCAAGGTTCCCCGAGGCCTTTTTCTTCTCGTGTTCCATCCTATATTTCTAGTTAGGTTTTTGTTTAGACCAAACAAGACTTCTTAGTAAGCAATTTTGCCCCAAGGATATTTGTTAAATCTGTCAAAATCTTATACCAAACTCATCCATTCCTTCTTCACTTTAACTTTATTTTACCTTGGGGCCCCACGACATCGGTAACAAAATATAGAGCTGCTATCTTTAGTTTCTTGACGTTGATACATTTCTCGCTCTCCTCATCGTCTGAAGCATTTATCGCTTGATCAGTTTTGTCCTCCAAATTTTCTTAATAATTTTTTTCTCTTCACCGTCTCGACGTTGATACATATATCGCTCTCTTTATCGTCTGAAGCATTTATCGCATGATTAATTTTGTCCTCGAAATCTTCTAAACAATTTTTTTATTGCCTAGAAGCAATGAATCATCCGTGAGTAAATTAGTTGAGAACTAAGTCGACAACGGTTTTACATTGATAAAAGAACACATAAGCATACCTTTAACGTGCCTTGCGGCAAACCCATTCGAGGATGGTATGTCTTCATTTTCATCGATTGTTGTGCAGTGAAGGCCAGTGAGTAAACAATACACCAGTGAAAACGCAATGGCCTCCTGCGTACGACCATCCTTCAAAGGGAGGGCAATATTCAACTTACTGGCTAATGAAATAGCATAACATCGTGTTTGCGTTGTAATGGTCCTGCGCAGCTACAATCAAGTCGCCAAACTGCGTGGTTGTTACCATCTGGTACAACTTTCCAACTTTGGATGCGCTCCAAAACTTGTCTGTAATGGGCGTCAACGTGAGCACAAAGTGGATGAAATGGCCGGGATGTAGCTTGGTCGGAAAGAAAATCTGAAATGTTGAAAAAGAAGCAATCCCTTCAAGCTGCACTTACAACTCTAATATTATTCGAATAAATTAGAACGTTATTTGAACTACAGTTTTATTTGAATTCAACTCTTATTCGAATAATATTCAAATTTTATTTCATTGTAAGAAATCTAGACCATAAACCCAAAAAATCGAACTCGATAGATACATAAATAAAAAAACCCATGTATGACAGTCAGTCCTGAAGCCGTGACAACATGTCACAGTCATGACAGACAGTCGGTCCAGAAGCCATGACATAAAGAAGAAACTCAATCATTGAAGATTGAAGTTTGACATGACCGTGACACATCGCTCCAGAAGTCGTGCAGAATCGATGCCTACATGTGTCATGATCATGACATGTCAGTCCAAAAAGCTGTGTATAATTGCAGAAACTCTAGAAATTGCTCCCGACTGTCACGACCGTGATGCTACCGATTATGTGTAAATCATTCGATTTTTGGCAGATTAGGCAGACAAAAAAAGATATCTTGGACGACTCAAGAACCCTAGGACATCATCTTGGGGATTTTGACATGCTATAAAAGAGATTAATCAAGCAAAGAACATGTGGATCAATCCAGAGCCGAATCTTAGGGGATATATTATGTTTTCCCGTCGTTATGTTTGTTCTTCCTTGTGCTCTTTCTTAATATGGTAGCTAAATCCTTTGTATTTGAGATTGGATGAACCCTTGAGAGATTGAACCTATGTTTGAATCATTTATCGTAGATTTTAATGTTATTATGATTCGTTTATGCAAAATTCGATATTAATTTTTTCTATTTGATTGGAGTTGTGATTAAGATAATCTCTGGGAAATCGTCAGTCCGAAAGGGGGACGAACAATTAGACCACTCGTAAACGAACAGAATAAAATCAACACTAGAGATACGTTGAACTACCCTGCCATCTTAGAGTCAAATCTAATAGCGGATTTCATCGTGTTTTAATGCAACTCTAGGGTTTAGTAGTTAGGGAAGCTTCCCGCTTTTTATTTCGCAGGATTAGTTGTTGACGTTTTTATGTGATTATAAAAGTTACACCCGGTTACATGAACTTGAATGCATGATCTAGGAATCCACACGGTCTAATAATTAGTAAAAGTTTCGCTATACATGTTTAACAAATTCGATCGAGGTAGGGGATTCGAAGTCTAAAAACATCTGTTTCCAAGAGTAGTCTAATTTTTTTATATTTCCTCGTAGATAGGAAGCTCATCTAACAAAATTTTATTTTGCATAAGATCTTCTCCAAGAAATAAAGCATCAATGCAATCAATCACACCAATCGATACCTCATTTTTTAATTGAATGAGATGATCTTTGTAATGATACGGATCCAAAAAAGCCGTCAAATACAAATTACTATCAAGTCTACCTTTCATTTTCTCATCAATAACTTGAATTATCGACCCATAGTTGCTCGGAATATTATTCTGAGAAACCATAATCTCTTCTCTTGCGGGAAGCTCATACAAAGCCCATTGATGGTTTTTTTCTTATCAGAATCAACAATCCTAATTACTTTGATTAAAGTGTGAACACTTGACAAGAACACCACCCCAAACTCATTATTGTTATGTAAGCCTCCTTTCCTTTCACAATCTTAGAAAAGTTACACTCTTTCGATACCTAACTTCCAAACATCATTTTTAACTTTTATTTTTTCCATCAAACTTTGTAGAGTAAAAAAAGGCTGCAGAAATGTCACCCCGGGTCTAACATTATCCTTCTTTTACGTACATGTGAAGAGAATATTAGAATTGTGCTTTATTATTTTCATTATCCTTGTAATTAGGGGCGTAATTAGAAGTTTTGATAGTGTAGGACTTAAGAGTAATTATACCTAAGAATTAGGTATAAATATGATGTACACTATCAAAGTTAATAAGAGTTTTTATTATTCAGAAAACATAAGTATCGAATTCATATTTTTAAACGAGAGATCACGCTCGAGAAACTCGGAAAAGCTAACAACCTCTTAAGATCTTCAACGCGGATATCCGACCGATCGTATATCGTAAGATTTCTTACTCGAATACCGAGAATTCGTGCTTAGATTGCGTGTTGATTGATGAATCAGGACCTAACAATTGGTATCAGAGCAAATCGTGATTGATCTTGGACAGAATTCGCAATTTTCAGATCAAAATAATTTTCCAGATTTTTCGATCGAAAAACTCACGTGACTTATATTTTGATCAATATGCTTAATTGTGCGAATTTTCGTTGTTGATTTTGCTGATTAAGTGATAGATTATATGTTAGGATTGATTTACGTACTTATCTCAGTCGCTTAGAACGTAATAATAATTCATATTTTTGATTTAGATCAATTTTTGCGTTTGCGATTAAGTTTTGAGTCCAATATGATTTTCTTAAATCTCGATATATTTTGCTATTAAACGTGGTTGATTCTGTGTTTGATCATATTTAGAACTGTTAAACGAGTGATTATCCAGAATTTCTGCGTCTAAATTGAACATCTCGATTGAATCTGGAATTTTCACTGTTAGATTGAACTTAACTGTTCTTCGATCAAGTTCTTCGATCGAAAAACTTGAATCGAAAAATATTTTTCGACCAAGTTTGCAGCCGAGAAATATTTCAACGACAAACACTACTTTCGAGCGTTTTACTCAAAATTAAGACTCGAAAAACATTATTTGAAAAATTAGTTTTTCGCTTCATATATAAATACGTTTTTCGAGCGAATAAATTTTTCGATCCAAAATCAGGCAAAACATATTTTCGATCGAAAAATATTCCATCGAAAAATTTCACAGTCAACAATTTGAGTCAAACTAAAAACAAAGTTTTTCGATCACTAGTAATTTTTCGATCACAAGTTATTCGATAAGAGTTTTTTGTGATCAACATAGTTTTTCGACAAAATATTTTTCGATAAGATCATCTTTTCAACATTTTTTTCCGAAAAATATTTTTCGATAAACATATAACTAATTCCTTAAACATTCGAAAAACTTTTTCGATTAAAAAGCTTAATATTTTAAATAGAAAAACTTTAATGCTCGAAAAACATTTCGACCACAGCATTTAAAGGAAATAAAAAATTGAGAACTTCAAAACTTACGAAAAATATTTGTCTCCGAACTATCAATTTTGATACTCAATATTTTCGATCAATAATTCAAATTTTTTAACAAATCTTGAAGTATCAATTTTTCATTACCAAATATTTTCGAAAACATAACAATTTCTCTTTCATGACTGGAACATAGGTTCAAAAAGGAAATTGTTTAAGTACGAATCAAATATTTCTAACTAAGTTTGTCACTTGTGAAGCATTTTTCATTACTATTTCAAACCTTCACGAAGATCCTATCAATCAACAAAAATGGATGCTTACTCACTTGGAAATGACGTCCGCCCTCCAATTCTTCGAAGAGGTAAATACACGGTATGGAGAAGCCGGTTCATGAACTTCTTGGAAACGAAAGATCAAGCCATAAATTTGATCGCGTCGCACTTCAAGAAGGTCCAGCTCGATTCTGGCTCATCCAAGAAGGAGATGACACAAACAATCCTCCTATTCCTGCAACCAGAAGACTTAAAGTTCCTGATGAATACACCGAGGGGGAGCATTTAAGAGCCAAAGCAGACTTGGGAGCCAAGACTTTCCTAATGCAAGGAATACCGAATGACATCTATATACAAATAGATAGTCTATCGAGCGCAAAGGCCATGTGGGACGAGCTCCACAAGATGATGCAACGAACCGAAGTTGGAGTCAAAGCAAAGAAAGCAAATATTCTAACAGCTTACGACTCTTTCAAAGCCAAGACAGATGAATCGGTTTATGAACTCTATTAAAGATATCTAACTCTTCTTAATGAAATGAGCAAGATAGATATATTCAAGACCAACATGGAGGTCAACATCAGATTTCTTTCTTCTCTTCAACCAGAGTGGAAGAAAATATCCATTCAAATCCGACAAAATAAGGATTTGGACGAAATGGATATCCACGCCGTCTTTGATAATCTCGCCCAACATGAAGAAGATATAAGCGAGATCCAAAAAGAACTAAAGGGCAAGCAGATCGACGACACATAGCACTTATCTCTGAAAGAAAGCAAAGTCGATCTCAAAAGGATAAAAGCATTAAGCTGCCAAGTTCTTCAGAAGATGAAGAAGAATCTGACTCAGACTCCGAACCTGATATGAAGGAGTTCAAGAAACAGTTACCTCTCAATTCTAAAATGATGAGTAAAATGTTTTACAAAACAAATTCTCGTCTTCGGCCAATAGACTTCGGACATCTAGCTCCAAGCAAAGGGAAAGACCGCCGAGTCCTCAGAATAAAAAAGTGTCAAAGAACCACAAAAATGCTACAATTGTGGAAAGGTAGGACACTTCTCCAGGGAATGCAAACTACCCAAGAAAAAGGATGCCAACTACTACTCCAAAAAATTCCAACTCACTAAACAGAAAGAGGCTTGATGGCAGAACAAGAGCATTGGTTGGAAGATACCACATATTCTGAAGACGAAAATCTTGCACTTATGGCATACATAGACGACGCTTCAAATGATGACCCATCCAGGAGGCCTGACGACGACGACGACAAATCATCCTCTTCGTCACAAGAGGTACAATTGAAGAGAATATTAGAATTGTGCTTTATTATTTCATTATCCTTGTAATTATGGGCGTAATTAGAAGTTTTGATAGTATAGGACTTAAGAGTAATTATACCTTAAATATAGATATAAATATGATGTACACTATCAAAGTTAACGAGTGTTTTATTATTCAGAAAATAATAAGTTTTGAATTCATATTTTAAACGAGAGGTCACGTTCGAGAAACTCGGAAACATCTAACAACCTCTCAAGATCTTCAAAGCGGATATTTGACTGATCGTATATCGTAAGATTTCTTACTCGAATACCGAGAATTCGTGCTTATATTGTTTGTTGATTGATGAATCAGGACCTAACAATTGGTATCAGAGCAAATCGTGATTGATTTTGGATAGAATTCGCAATTTTCAGATCAAAATAATTTTCCAAATTTTTCGATTGAAAAACTCACGTAACTTATATTTTGATCAATATGCTTAATTGTGCGAATTTTGTTGTTGATTTTGCTGATTAAGTGATAGATTATATGTTAGGATTGATTTAGGTACTAATTTCAATCGCTTAGAACATCATATTAATTCAGATTTTCGATTTAAATCGGTTTTTGCGTTTGCGATCAAGTTTTGAGTTCGATATGATCTTCTTAAATCCCGATATATTTTGCCATTAAACATGGTTGATTATGTGTTTGTTCATATCTAGAACTGTTCAACGAGTGATTATCCAGAATTTCAGTACCTAAATTGAACATCTCGGTTGAATTTGGAATTTTCACTGTTACATTGAACTTGGCTGTTCTTCGATCGAAAAACTTGGATCGAAAAATATTTTTCGACCAAGTTTGCAGCCGAGAAATTTTTCGACGACAAACACTATTTTCGAGTGTTTTACTCAAATTTAAGACTCGAAAAATATTATTTCAATAATTAGTTTTTCGGTTCATATATCAATATCTTTTTCGAGCGAATAAATTTTTCGATCCAAAATTAGCTAAAACATATTTTCGATCGCAAAATATCCATCGAAAAATTTTACAGTCAACAATTTGAGTCAAACTAAAAACAAAGTTTTTCGATCACTAGTAATTTTTCGATCACAAGTTATTCGATAAGAGTTTTTGTGATCAACATAGTTTTTCGACAAAATATTTTTAGATAAGATCATCTTTTCAACATTTTTTTTCTGGAAAAATATTTTTCGATAAACATATAACTAAATCTTTAAACGTTCGAAAAACTTTTTCGATTAAAAAGTTTAACATTTTTAAATCGAAAAACTTTACTGCTCGAAAAACATTTCGACCACTGCATTTAAAAGAAATCAAAAATTTTGAACTTCAAAACTTACGAAAAATATTTGTTTCCGAACTATCTATTTTGGTACTCAATATTTTCGATCAATAATTCAAATTTCCTTAACAAATCATGAAGTATCAATTTTTACTTACCAAATATTTTCGAAACCACACGACCGGATCATAGGTTCAAAAAGGATACTGTTTAAAGTACGAATCAAATATTTCTAACTAAGTTTGTTACTTGTGAAGCATTTTTCATTACGATTCCAAACTTTCACGAAGATCCTACCAATCAACAAAAATGGATGCTTACTCACTGGGAGCCAAGACTTTCCTAATGCAAGGAATACCGAATGACATCTAGATGCAAATAGATAGTCTATCGAGCGCAAAGGCCATGTGGGACGAGCTCCACAAGATGATGCAACGAACCAAAGTTGGAGTCAAAGCAAAGAAAGCAAATATTCTAACAGCTTACGACTCTTTCAAAGCCAAGACAGATGAATCGGTTTATGAACTCTATTAAAGATATCTAACTCTTCTTAATGAAATGAGGAAGATAGATATATTCAAGACCAACATGGAGGTCAACATCAGATTTCTTTCTTCTCTTCAACCAGAGTGGAAGAAAATATCCATTCAAATCCGACAAGATAAGGATTTGGACGAAATGGATATCCACGCCGTCTTTGATAATCTCGCCCAACATGAAGAAGATATAAGCGAGATCCAAAAAGAACTAAAGGGCAAGCAGATCGACGATTCTATAGCACTTGTCTCTGAAAGAAAGCCAAGTCGATCTCTAAAGGATAAAAGTATCAAGCGGCAAAGTTCTTCAGAAGATAGAGAATCTGACTCGGACTCCGGACCTGATATGAAGGAGTTCAAGAAACAGTTAGTTCTCATTTCTAAAATGATGAGCAAAAAGTTTTACAAAAAGAAATCCCCATCTTCGGCAAATAGACTTCGGACATCTAGCTCCAAGCAAAGGGAAAGACCGGCCGAGTCCTCAGAATCAAAAAGTGTCAAAGAACCACAAAAATGTTATAATTGTGGAAAGATCAGAGACTTCTCCAGGGAATGCAAACTACCCAAGAAAAAGGACGCCAACTACTACTCCAAAAAATTCCAATTCACTAAACAGAAAGAGGCTGGAGTAGCACTGATGGTAGAACAAGACCATTGGCTGTAAGATGCCACAGATTCTGAAGACGAAAATCTTGCACTTATGGCATACCTCGACGACGCTTCAAATGATGACTCATCAAGGAGGCCTAACGACGACGACGACGCCAAAGCATTCTCTTCGTCACAAGAGGTACAAATGTCTAATTCCACATTATCAAACATGTTAGAATCGTTACAGCTTAAGTACACTAACATGAAAATTGAGCGGAAATGAACAAAGGAATTAGAAGAGAAACTAGCTCTTAGCGAAAGCAATTTCCAAAAGCAATTAGATAAGAAAATTCATCTCGAAATTCTCTTATCTATCGCTAAGGAAACAATCTCTAGTCTTGAATTAACCATAGCTACCTCTGAGACAAAAATTACTGAACTTAATACGATTCTTATCGATTGTCTGAGAGACTTAGAAATTTCTAAAAATAATTTCAAAGAAATTTCTGACGAACGTAAGAAACTTTATTAAAGGATTAAAACGTTAGATGATCTTCTAATAAAAAGGGGTCAAACGGATCAAACAATATTTCTAAAGCAACCTCTTGATACAATATTTTATAATCCTAAAGAGGGCTTAGGTTTTAATAATCCCTGTAATTTGAAAGGTCAATGTTAGACAATTATACGATATCAAGTATATGGGATTAGGTTTAACTTCTCTAATGGATATCACTAAATTCTTCCTAAATAAATGCTTCAAAAGAATCTAAACGACAAGCCACTGATAGGACTAACATTGCTTTTGACTACACCGACTTGAATAATTGTTACAAGACAAGAAATCTCAACTTGTCTACTGATTACAAGTCATTATATCCCCTAGAGATTTCTCTAACGGCAAGGAAGATAATCATGATTATTCTCAAAATTCTAATTTCTGTTATATTTGAGCTATTATTAGAAAAATAGCTGATTTAAACGCTTCCTTGAAAACAGAAAGAAAGAATTTCAAAGCTGAAAAGAACGAACTTTTACTGGAGATTTCCAATCTCAAAACTTCCTCTACTTTAAAAACTTGTCCTGATCTTATTTTGAAAGAAAAATCTTTAATGAAGGACAAGATTAAATCTAAGAAAAACTCTCCCATTATTTTTCAAAATATTTCAAAAGAAGATAAATCTTCTTTAAAAATTGTAAAGAGAGAAAACGAATCCTTAAATGCTTCAAAAAGGAAAAAGATTTTTACTAACTCTTTTTCTACTCCATCCACAGGTAGAGTAGTAAAAGAGGTCAAGCATGCTAAGGAAAGTGCCTAGAATAAAATTTCAGAAGAAAAGTGATTTGTTATCTATTTCTTCTATGTGAAAAACTAAGGACACTCGTACGAAGACAACCATTTCTAGTGTTGTTACTTCAACTTATGCGTTAAAGCCTATTGTTTTTGAAAGCACAAACTTTGAAATTGGCTCTCTACAAAAGATTAATAGATGAACCAGAGCCGCCAGCACAAACAACGTGCCGTGAAGAAAGCTCCCGCCCCAAACGTAGACATGACATCCCGATGATCCGGATCGTCATGAGGGGGAGAAACGGCAACGAACAACAAGGAGCGGCCGTGGATTGAGTCAGAGAAAGACTCAAGAATCTGGAGGATCGTCCTCACACCCACCAACCACACAACCTCAAACCCGCCAACAAACAACCACACCTCCCACTATATCCCAAACACTAACCCTCTCTCTTACAAATCCAAATCCTATCCCAACCTCAAACCTTCCCCATGTTCATCAAGAAGCAGTTGCCTACGATCCACATTTGATCGTAGATGACTACATACTAAACGAGAAGTGGACGACGGAATGGGAACCAGAGGAAGCTGCTCAAGCTCGACTCTCCAACGTCAGATACTTCCTACAACAAGCTTCAGTGGACTCGGTACTGCTTGAAGAAGAAGAACTTCAAGAAGCTGAGAACTACAGTTCCGCCCTCCCAGAGCTACCCAATGCTCAGAGTCCACTCTCCTCCCCGTCTATCAAAAGGGACAGTTAGAGTTGAGACGCCATGCGAGAATGTCAGAATTAAAGTCCCCTTCATTGAAGACATAAAAAAAGCAGATTTGGAGGACTCCAAACAAGATCAAGAAGCTCAACGAACTTAATTTGAGAGGCATCTCACAGTGGGAAGATAGGAAGAAAATGGAGCATATCTTCATGCTCAACTATCTCGGACCCGATCGTAGTGGCATTCCAACTGATCAACAGAAGGAAAAGTTCAAGAACAAGCCACCGATTCTCCAACTCTTCGGAGTCTCTCATACGAGCGGACAACAACCGCACTCGAGAAGAGATAGATGAAAGTTATCTCTCATTCCTTCCACCAGATGAAGTCTACCAAATATATCAAATGTATAAGAGAAAGTACAAGACACATCCTGGATATATCAAAACTGAAGGACTCGAGGGGCTGAAAAGATTCATGGTGCGGCAGATCAAATACCACACCGCACACGACCTTCAAATTGCAATAGAGAACAACATGAAGAAGGTCAACATGGAATCTCCGCTTATGAAGGGCTTCCCACTCAACAACTTTCCCGAGAACTACATTTTCAAGACCCCTGGCCTCGCCATAACCTATCTAAATCCAGTCATTGGAAAGACAAGGGCTATGATGAAGTCAGAAATTCATAAATTCTGCGACGGGACGCTTAAGTTGGTGAGGAAGAACATTCAGAAGAGATTGGGAGAGATCACCGAAGAGACAATCTTCGAAGATCTTTGTGAAGAAGAGGCCCCACTCCTGAACGAGCTTCTAGATGCCATAAATGAAAGATTGGAGTTGAGGAATATTGTTCGACGCTACGAGACAACATTGGGATTGAGGAAGTCTTTTTACGCCCGACAAGGATAAAAGGAGCTGAAACGAAGATAAGCACAAAGGGGGAGATTGAAGAGAATATTAGAATTATGCTTTATTATTTCATTATCCTTGTAATTAGGGGCGTAATTAGAAGTTTTGATAGTGTAGGACTTAAGAGTAATTATTCCTTAAAATATAGGTATAAATATGATGCACACTATCAAGTTAACGAGTGTTTTATTATTCAGAAAATAATAAGTTTCGAATTCATATTTTAAACGAGAGATCACGCTCGAGAAACTCGGAAACATCTAACAACCTCTCAAGATCTTCAAAGCGGATATTCGACCGATCGTATATCCTAAGATTTCTTACTCGAATACCGAGAATTCGTGCTTAGATTGTTTGTTGATTGATGAATCAGGACCTAACAACAATTGTCTAATTCCACATTATCAAACATGTTAGAATCGCTACAACTTAAGTACACTAACATGAAAATTGAGCGGAAACGAACAAAGGAATTAGAAGAGAAACTAGCTCTTAGCAAAAGCAATTTCCAAAAGCAATTAGATAAGAAAATTCATCTCGAAATTCTCTTATCTAACGCTAAGGAAAAAATCTCTAGTCTTGAATTAACCATAGCTACCTCTGAGATAAAAATTACCGACCTTAATACGATTCTTATCGATTGTCAGAGAGACTTAGAAATTTCTAAAAATAATTTCAAAGAAATTTCTGACGAACGTAAGAAACTTTATTCAAGGATTAAAACGTTAGATGATCTTCTAATAAAAAGGGGTTAAAAGGATCAAACTATATTTCTAAATCAACCTCTTGATACAGAATTTTATAATCCTAAAGAGGGCTTAGGTTTTAACAATCCCTGTAACTTGAAAAAGGTCAATGTTAGACAATTATACGATATCAAGTATATGGGATTAGGTTTAAATTCTCTAATGGCATTCACTAATACTATGCTTTAGAAGAATCAAAACGACAAGCCACTGATAGAACTAACATTCCTTTTGACTACACCGACTTGAATAATAGTTACAAGACAAGTGATCTCAACTTGTCTAGTGATTATACTTCATTATATCCCCTAGAAGATTTTTCTAAAAATAAGGAACAAAATACTTATCATTCTCAAAATTCTGTTATATTCCTGCTATTATTAGAAAAATAGATGATTTAAACGCTTCCTTGGAAATAGAAAGAAAGAGTTTCAAAGCTGAAAAGAACGAACTTTTATTGGAGATTTCCAATCTCAAAACTTCCTCTATTTTAAAAACTTGTCCTGATTTTATTTTGAAAGAAAAATCTTTAATAAAGGACAAGATTAAAACTAAGAAAAACTCTCCTATTATTTTTCAAAATATTTCAAAAGAAGTTAAATCTTCTTTAGAAATTGTAAAGAGAGAAAACGAATCCTTAAATGCTTTAAAAAGGAAAAAGATTTTTACTAACTATTTTTCTACTCCATCCACAGGTAGAGTAGTAAAAGAGGTCAAGCATGCTAAGGAAAGAATGCATAGAATAAAATTTCAGAAGAAAAATGATTTGTTATCTATTTCTTCTATGTCAAAAACTATGGACACTCGTACGAAGACAGCTATTTCTAGTCTTGTTACTTCAAATTATGCGTTAAAGCTTATTATTTTTGAAAGCACAAACATTGAAATTGGCTCTACTTCTAAAAACTTTCATTATTCTAAAACAAATGCAAGTCTTAAGTTTCATCAGAAACAAGACCCAGTCATTAAGAAAGCTTATAGCTACATACACTCTTGTTCTCACCTAAGGTATCTAGTCCACGTACATTCAGCTAAACACCTCCGGAGACTAGCCAATGAAAAGATTTTCTCCAGCAATAAGACAAATCAGACATTTGTTCGTGCTGAAATTAACCTCACATGTAAGGTTCAACCACAATGGATTCCTAAATCACCACCTAGGCAAACACAAGCCAATAAGGCTAAATTGTCTAAAGAGGTACTACCTAACCCAACTACTTCTAAGTTGGTTTGGGTACCTAAGCATTCTCATAAGTTAGGAACCAAAAATGAACAAACCTTAATTATCAAATCTGCTAATCAGAGAGGACCCATTCAAAAGTTGGTACTTAAGTCTCCCTAATTTCTTTCTATGCAGATCCATCATGTGTGGTATTTAGATTCTGGTTGCTCCACACACATGACGGGAAAACAAGAACTGTTGAGCAACTACCAAGATCGATACAATGGCAAAGTCCGATTTGGCAACGATGACTCAGCTTCCATACTCGGATTTGGAGACATTTTACTGCCAAATTTGACGATTAAAGATGACTCTTACGTCCAAGGTCTCCAGCACAATCTGTTCAGCATAGGCCAATTCTGTGACAAAGGATTTCAAGTAGTATTTCTAGCTGAACAGTGCAGAGTTTTGAATAGTCAGAATCAAGAACTTCTCACTGGATCACGAAGATCTAACCTATACACAATCAATCTGACATCAGTTCGACCTTCGACAGTTGTATGCCTCATCACTCAGACAACAATCAAGAGGAACAACTTATGGCATCAATGTGTGTCTCATCTCAATTTAAAAGCTCTTCACAAACTCAGTGTTAAAAAGTTGGTCAACGGTCTGCCAACAATTTCACCTAACCAAGGGCATCACTGTTCGGCTTGTCAAATGGGAAAAATGAAGCGAGCATCACGCAAAGTCAAGCAAGTTGCTTCTACATCTCAACCCTTAGAGTTACTTCACATGGATCTTTGCGGACTAATGCGTACACAAAGCATCAACGGTCGTAAATATGTGTTAGTAATTGTCGTCGATTATTCTCGCTACACATGGACAAGATATCTCCGAACTAAGGATGAGACTGGAGACTTGATAATAAGTTTTGTGAATACAACTCAGAATCTCATGCAAAAGAAAATCCAAGTAATCAGAACGGACAACGGGACATAATTCAAGAATCAGCGTCTCAGCAACTTTTATCAATCACTTGGAATTATTTATCAATTCTCAGCCGCAAAACGCCACAATAAAATGGTGTCGTAGAAAGAAAGAACCGGATTTTAGTTGAAGCTGCAAGACTATGCTCATATACTCCGGTCTTCCTCACATTCTATGGGTCGAAGCATGAGTGCAGCATGTTTTACTCAAAATAGGACAATTATTCACAAACGCTTCGAGAAGACGCCATAAGAGTTAATTAATCAGGGAATTCCGAATATCCCATTCTTCAAAGTATTTGGTTGCAAGTGTTTTGTGGCCAATGATCGGGAGCAACAAAGCAAGTTCGATCCCAAAGCCTTTGAAGACATTTTTGTCGGATATTCCTCTACTTCAAAATCATATCGAGTCTACCTCAAGTCTTCTCGTACAATTCTTGAAAGTTACAACGTCACCTTTCAAGAAATGACGGAATTGGCTTCTGAACAAAACAGTTCAGAACCCGAGCTTACTGGCGTGTTGGCACAAGGTCAACAACTTTCGGCAACTTCTACATCAACGTCAAATGAAGCAATTCCTGCTGACCATGAAGATTTAGATTCTCTATTCGAACACTTTTATCGGAACAAGTCTCAAATGTCTGCTTCGTCTCACTCAACACCAAGCAGTGCCCCATCTCCCTCAATGGAAGAAATTAATAATGAGACTCTTCTTTAAAATCCGACAAATGTTGGAGAATCTACTTATTCAGAATCTTCATCTAGTACTGTAGTTCCTACAAATACAAATGAGGAAATTCCTATCGACTCAACATCTGAATTGAATTTCCCAACTCTGAATGATCAACCCATTAATTCAGGATATCTCGATCTCCAATCCAATGACAAATCTACTTCAGTTATTCCTCACGAACGCAAATGGACTCGAGCTCACCCTACTGATCAGATTATCGGTTATCTTTCAAGTGGTGTACGTACTAGGACGTCTACACAAAGCGGTTTATTCACATGCTTTCTATGCCAAAACGAACCAACTAAGGTAGCCGAAGCTCTTAAAGACCCGGATTGGGTAATTGCGATGCAAGATGAACTCAACCAGTTCGAGCGCCTACAAGTTTGGACACTGGTTCCTCGACCACAAGGCAAAACCATAATTGGAACAAAATGGGTTTTCAAGAACAAGAAAAATGAGAACAGTGAAGTAATCAGGAATAAAGCATGCCTCGTTGCTAAGGGATACAATCAACAAGAAGGAATTGATTACGACGAGACGTATGCTCCGGTTGCACGTATTGAACCTATTCGCTTATTTCTAGCATACACGGCTCACAAAGACTTCAAAGTCTATCAAATGGACGTCAAAACTGCCTTTCTCACCGGCGTCTTATAAGAAGAAGTCTACGTCGCTCAATCCGAAGGATTCATGCACGAGAACCATCTTGATCATGTATATCGATTGGACAAAGCTCTCTATGGACTAAAAACAAGCCCCTCGTGCTTGGTATGATGTTCTGAGCGAATTTTTGGTCAAATCCAACTTCATCAGAGGAACAATCGATATGACTCTCATCATCAAAAGGCAAGGCAAGGACCTGATGATCGTTCAAGTCTACGTTGATGAGATCATTTTCGGATCGACGAATGAACGTCTCTGTCAGAAATTTGGTAATCTCATGAAGACTAAATTCGAGATGAGCTTAATGGGAGAACCCAATTCTTTCTTGGTTTACAAGTCAAGCAACTCGATGATGGCATCTTCATCAGTCAGACAAAATATATCCGAGATATTCTGAAGAGATTTAATCAAGACAAGAGCACAGCAATGAATACTCATATGTCTACTAATTGCAAACTGGATGCTGATCCGTCCGGAAAGGCTGTCAACATCACCACCTATCGGAGCATTATCGGATCTCTTCTCTACTTGACATCCAGCCGACCCGACATTATGTTTGCAACTTGCCTATGCGCCCGTTTTCAAGCCGGCTCAAAGGAGTCCCACATGAATGCCGTCAAGAGGATTCTACGATATCTCAAAGGAACTCCAAACTTAGGGCTTTGGTATCCTAAAAATACTGACTTTCGACTTATTGGCTATACTGATGCTGACTATGCAGGTTGTCGAATGGACAGAAAAAAGCACGTCTGGCGGAGCACAATTTTTAGGCGAAAAGTTGGTCTACTGGTCTTCAAAGAAACAAAATTGTGTGTCAACATCGACGGTCGAGACGGAATACGTAGCGGCTGCCAGCTGTTGCTCGCAAATTCTATGGATGCGGACAGAACTACGCGGTTACGGGTTTGATTTCAATAACATTCCCATTTATAGTGATTCTCAAAGTGCTATAGCCATTACTTGCAATCCTGTTCATCATTCACGCACGAAACACATAGACATACGATATCATTTTATAAAAGATCATGTAGAAAAATGCATGATAGATATGTATTTTGTTAAAACGCAGCTTCAACTTGCCGACTTATTCACTAAGGCATTGGATGAAAAAACGATTTCAATTCCTTATTGCTAAATTAGGCATGTTGAATCTCAATTTTACTTGAAATATGCGTTACATGCTCTACTATGCTTCAATTTGATATTCTATGTGCTTCTTAATATTTCTTGATTATTTTGCAGGACTCTATCTTTTAAGAATTTTTTAAAATTAAAATTAAAAATAAAAAAAATATATATATAAATATATTTTATTTTATTTTTACATAAAATATATATATATATCTAATAATACATATATATAAATAGTATAAATAAAAAAAAATGGGGGATGACGATGATTTTGACAATTTTTTAAATTACTCACAAAAATATTTCTTCGAAATATATGATTAAGTTCTTTGCCTAAAAATTCATATGACATTCTTTTATTCAAAAGAACTTTTTTTGATTCACTAGACACAAAGCCACATCATTCATATGAGAATTTGAACCTCAATTTTTTTTTTAGTGTCACACTTCAAATAACTATCCTTTGGTTTGTACATCGTAGCTTCATCTCGCTTTTGTGTTTCGTTTGTCATGAAAATGATAAGGGCATATTAGGAAATTCCTCACTTGGCCTAAATTATAAATCCTTTACTTTTTCCTCTAGAGATCCCCTTTGAGCCTTCTCCGACATTCCTTTTCTTTATCAAACACCTGATTAAGCCTTCAACATTATTCAAATGATTCGGGGTTACTCAATCAAGAAAAAGAGGGGGAGAGCTAAAGTGATGCACATTACGCATTTAACAATCATTATAGAAGAGAAACAATGATCTCACTGTGAACTTCTCCTATATAATCTCGTATACTCCTAGAAGAGAAGCACCTCGAAGTGAACTTCTCCAATGATAATCTAGATCTTATGTAGAGAAAACGAGAAGAGAAGCACAGTCTTGGGTTCAAACTCCATAACTGTGAAACTTTCTAAAGGAACACAGTCTCGACCCAAAATCAAATAAGATCTCATCTCTCAAAGCCCTGAAAAGAAATTACTATAGAAAGGAAAAGTAAAAGGATCAGAATAGAATCCCACAAAAAAGGCCCTTGGAAGAGAAGAATTTTTAGGCTCACTAACCCAAAATTCCTACCCCCTTAGTCAGAGCCTAAAAATAATCCCTTAAAAGTCCCTTTGATTCAAAATGACGAACTCTCAGTTGGTAAGTTGATTAAAAATGCTACGATAACAAATTAATTGATATAAATTTGTTGTGATGGTAAGAGTGATATATCTACTAAAAATCTCCTTGATAAAAATAAATTGAGTGATATGAGCGAAACTTGCAAGAGTTGTCGAAATGATTCATACTATGCTCTTAGAATACTAGTCTAGTTACCTAATTTTATGGCAAATTAATGTTATATATGTCTTGGAAATTTTTGTGTGATAAAATTAAAAATAAATAAATCTGACCCCCAAACAAAAATATTTTATTTTTTCGCACATTTTAAATACATTTATAGATGCATTAGTTCAGAATTGCTAAAATGCGATTAACTATTTTGAAAAACGCAAAAATTTTAAAGAAACTACGATGAATTGTTTAAAATGCGTTAATTGTACTAAAATCGGAAATTTTCATATGTACCGAAAATATGTGTAGGTACTAAAAAGTTTACTCATGCAATTGATGAGGGGGAGTTTTTATATGAGAATTTGTTATTATCCTCTACACTCGTAAATCATGAATTATAACATTTTTTTAAGCCTCGCAGAAAATTTAGAGCTCATCCGAGGAGTCAAATGTTGAATTTCATCAACATTATGAGATAATTTCATCTCTCTCAGAAATGCAGGCAGTATTATGCAAATTATTTTTGGGTTCATTCATAAATATTTTTTTTCAGACCTGAAATTATCTAAAGCCCAAGAATATTTTTTTTACGGCCCAAAAGAATTTTTACTTTACCCGATCGTAAAGTATTAATATCACTTTATCAATCGAAAAACTCTCTCACACGCTACACATTCCCAATCGAAAAACTTTTCATCTTCAAAGAACAACCAACTTCGGCATTTCAATCCAAATCCCTCATTACTCAGAATTTTTAGATTAAGCGTGCTGATTTCAAAGGTAGAAACTTGTTCCGATTCATTTTCTGTTCAAAAACATCCGATTCTCAAGCATTTTCACGAAAAATATTTGAAAAACAAAAAGTTCATGTTTATATTTTTGACGAAAACTGATTTTTTGAGCTTCAAATCAAATTGTTTAAACTCACTCTTTTGGGTGAAAATCATGATATTTGGATTCGCCACTGTTCTCTGAACATTCCGAACCCAGATAAACTCATGATTTACCCAGAAATCGAAGATTATATTTTACGTATTTACTGTTTGATTTGAAAATTTTCGATCGAAAAAGTTTGTGTCGCAAATAGTGTCATCGAAGAACTTTAGTTTTCGTTAAAATTTTATTCGATCGCAAAACTACGCGGCGAAAAACTTATTTTTTCGATTATATTTTATTCGATCGCAAAAGTCAGCGGCGAAAACTTGAAGTTTTTCGGTATTCTTTTATTCGATCGCAAAACTACGCAGCGAAAAAACTTAAGTTTTTCGACAATTTTTTATTTGATCGAAAACTTACTCAGCGAAAACTATTGTTTTTTATAACATTTTATTCGATCGTAAAAGTCATCAGCGAAAACTTGAGTTATTCGACACATTTTTATTCGATCGCAAAATTTATCAATCGAATAAACTGTTACTCGAATAAAAACACGCTGAAAAAGACTTAGAAAATTTTTCAAGACTTAGAACAATTTTCGATCGCAAATTTTAAAAATCGAATAAATTGTTATTCGAATAAAAACACGCTTACAAGACTTAGTTAATTTTACAAATTTTTCAAAATTTTTTCACTAGGTCTTCCGCGATAAATCTTTAAACATACAATTTTCCTCTAAATTCATTCTTAATCCAATTTATTCACTTATGAAAATTTATCGACTAATGAACTTTATATTATTTTTGCAGATATGGAACTCCCAACTACCCTCATATTTACTCATCTGGAAGTTATATGTCAGTCCAAACAACAACTTCCAACTGGATCTAACGACGTTTCGGTGTCCAGATGACGTCATAATATCCATCCTCAAAGGAACCCTTTATGGTCAGCCTTGACCATGACGGCCACCGTACCAATGGCCTATCTCCAGCAATTCTGGGGATGCATGCAGAGTTTCGTCAACGGCGACAGCGTGGACTATATGACAAAGCTCAACACAAGACAAATCGCCCTGACAAAAAATCTAATGGCCATGGTGCTCGATCTCCCGCACTACGATGAATACGACCAACTTCCAACGGATGCGGAGATCGTTAAAGACATGCTCCGGATGGGATACAAACCTCCGCTAACTAAAATGGCCAACTTTCAAAATAGCGGGATTCCTCATCCGTGGAATACACTGTTCGGCATCATCAACAAATGTCTCTCCCCAAAACACTCCGGATTCGACAAGGCGAATGGAAACATCCTTCGCATTTTTCACGGAGTGGTCTTCTCCAAAAGATATGACGTGGCCTAGCTGATTTGGAACAATCTAGCGGACCAGATGCATCAGAGGGAGACAAAGTCGAAGGCCAGATCTCTTCCATATGTACGGTGGTTCCCGGTAATGATCTCGCATTTCATGGAAGTCCATCCAGAGATCAAGAACAAGCCACCGATTCTCTAACTTATCAGAGTCTCGCACACGATCGGAAGATACCCAACATCTATCTACATCATTGAGCGAGCGGACAGCAACCGCACTCGAGAAGAGATAGATGAAAACTATCTCCCATTCCTTCCACCGGATGAGGTCTACCAATTGTACCAGATGTACAAGAGAAAGTACAAGACGCATTTTGGATATATCAAGACTGAAGGACTCGAGGGACTGAAAAGATTCATGGTGCGGCAGATCAAATATCACACCGCACACGACCTTCAAATTGCAATATAAAACAACATGAAAAAGGTCAACATGTAATCTCCGCTCATGAAGGGCTTCCCACTCAACAACTTTCCCGAGAACTACATCTTCAAGACCCCTGGCCTCGCCATAACCTATCTAAATCCAGTCATTGGAAAGACAAGGGCTATGATGAAGTCAGAAGTCCATAAGTTCTGTGACGGGACGCTTAAGTTAGTGAGGAAGAACATTCAGAAGAGATTGGGAGAGATCAACGAAGAGACAATCTTCGAAGATCTTTGTGAAGAAGACTCCTGAACGAGCTTCGGGATGCCATAAATTAGAGATTGGAGTTGAGGAATGTTGTTCGACGCTACGAGACAGCATTGGGATTGAGGAAGTCTTTCTACGCCCGACAAGGATAAAAGGAGCTGAAACGAAGACAAACACAAAGGGGGAGATTGAAGAGAATATTAGAATTGTGCTTTATTATTTCATTAACCTTGTAATTAGGGGCGTAATTAGAAGTTTTGATAGTGTAGGACTTAAGAGTAATTATACCTAAGAATTAGGTATAAATATAATGTACACTATCAAAGTTAATAAGAGTTTTTATTATTCAGAAAACATAAGTATCGAATTCATATTTTTAAACGAGAGATCACGCTCGAGAAACTCGGAAAAGCTAACAACCTCTCAAGATCTTCAACGCGGATATTCTACCGATCGTATATCGTAAGATTTCTTACTCGATACCGAGAATTCGTGCTTAGATTGCATGTTGATTGATGAATCAGGACCTAACAACATGCTTTCATCATCGCTAAGACTTTGTGGTGTGCATAAAGAAAAATCGTCAATGTATATCAATGACATTCTTGAACCTTGTCCTTTTCTCGATAGCTTCAGGCATGAGATCATTGTGTGAGCAGCACAAGAAGTCCAAAAGATCTGCTTCGGCCTTGACGCACCAATGTTGTTCGATGCACTATCAGTAACAATTTGAACAACATTCTCTTGGACAACTTCTTCAATGCACTAATCAACTCACTCAAATATGACTTACTTGTGTACAATATTTGAAAATCATTAGAAGAGAAAAAAACAGTACGCAAACGAGAATTGACATGCATGTTCATTATGCTCCTCCTTTTTCTATCATTCCAAGAATTTGTCATAATTGGGCATCCATTTATTTTCTACTGTTCTTTGCGTTTCTTCAAAAAATTCTTAGTTTTATCAATTTATTTCTTCAGTATTGGTGTCGTTAAATCATATCATGTTGGTGGCACAAATCTGGGTTCAAATTGACCAATCGCTTTCACCTCTTTGAAGCTATCTAATTCAATAGCATTAAAAGGAATGCCGTCTTTATAAACCCAATCACCAACATATTCTTGCATAGACTCATTTCTTTGTTTGAAAAATGCTTCATTAATGTTTTGATCCGGTGATTTGCTCTTACCAAGTCATAGAACTCTCCGGACTGATAGCACTAGCAAACTTATCTTGTGGGACAAAAAGAACAGGGTCATGCCCAAGAGACTCTACCAGTTGATCTCCACGAATATACTCTTCATTAGAGTCATTGCGAACATTAACTTGTGATCTCAACTCTATACTTTCCACCTTCTTTTTCCTCCTAAGTTTTTGCTTCATCGATTTCGTCCTTTTGAAGATTTTGAGCACATAGCAGCATTTCCTGATATATGTGATATGTGTTCTTTGATTCTGTAAACTCATCCGCTCATTATCTTTCCACATTTGATGCATTAAACCTTTTCCATGTTCCTAGCATTAACTATCATTTCATAAACCCATCCAACTTCTTCTAAAATTTATTTATGGTCCGTTTGGATTCCAAGATTTCCATTTGAATTCCAGATTTCCTCCAAGTCACCCGTTTGGCAACAGCTCGGATTTGGATTTCGATTTCATCCAAATGTGAAGGGAATTAAAACCTTTGTTGTTCGATGATTTTGAAATTCGGTCACAAGTGGTCTGTTTTCGAAATCCAAATACTCGCCGTAATGATTTTCATAAATAGTAATAATTATTATTATTATGGTTGAACGATGAGTCGAGCCGACTCACGAGCTTGATGGGCGGCTCGAGCTTTGATGAGCCTAGTCGACAAAAGCTCGTCTCGAGCTCGACGAACAACGAACGATAATCGAAAGCTCGCTAGCCAACTCACGAGCTTATTATTTTGTTAGTATTTTTATTTTATTTTTGTATATTTTAATTTTTTAATAAAAAGTTCGAAGTCGAGCTCGACAAGCTTCATGAATTGGAGCTCGAGATCCATTTTGAAATCCGGATTCCGAAATCCTAATGTTTGCCAAACAATGGATTTGAATTTGAAATTATGATTTCGAAATTCATAATTTGAGAACGCGGAATTCAATTCAATTACACGAATCCGAATGCATCCTTAAGGAATTAATGGAACATTGGAAGGTTGAGAAACACTTTGAGAGGCCACACAAGGTTCTCATCTTGAAATCTATGAAATAATATCACAAATGTGAAGTACTGCTCTTAAATAGTTCATACTCATCTAAAGTAGATCAAAAGATACTAATTCATAAAGCAAAATTCAAATTTAACATAAAAATATTTATAGATCGAAACACTGCTATTAATTTTAGAAATCGAAAGGTGCTAGATTTCATACACAAATCAAACTGCAATCGAAAGCTACTAATTTCACAATCATACACAAATCAAAAGTTATTTATAATTTGAAAGCACTGCTATTAATGTCATATATCGGTCATACAGAAATAAAAAATCTGGACCCAGATTCGTTCCACTGAAAGCTACTAATTTCATATATCGAAAGTTCACCTTCTTCTTAATCCTTTAATCAACACGGAGGCATGGTGGGCCACGACGGACCGTGGCGGGTGATGGGGGATGGAGGTGCCGATGGAGATGAGGATTTGTGTTTGTGTGTGGTCTCGCATGTTTGCGTTACGTTTAGCTTTCAATATATTTTTTTATTCATTTTGTATTTTTTTTATTTTATCGATTAGTCCCCTAAAACTTGGATTATTCTCCGATTTGGTCGGCTTTGGCGCCGATTAATCGGCTCCCACGCCTAGAGCCCCCGGTTATAGGTTTTTCAGTGCGGTCCAGGCCTGAATAGTGCCTAGGTGGCCGCCTAGACACGTTTTACAACGTTGTTTATGGCAGTGAAATATGTATAACAACGTTTTCTTAATGAAGTAACAATTCGTGTGACTTTTTTTGGACTTGAGAATAATTTTTAAGTATCATGAGGTATTTCGTCTAAAATTATTCATGTACTAAAGAAAATTTTAAAAATATGAATTAGCCCCAGATGCAGATTGAGATATCTCTCATAAGTTCAAATATGTTCAAGTTTGAGTTCAGACATGCGCTGATGTTAAAATGAAGTTGCGTTCATCATTATTTATTTACTTATTTTATCAGGTGAATTTTGAATGAAGTTCTTTTATTTTCCTTAACATATAAATACCTATGTGAGTGATTTGATCATACTTCTACAGTGACACATTTATCATACATAATTTATTGTAAATAGCTAATAATTGCGTCAAATTTATTTTTTGCGTGTGCACGCTTGTGTATATTGACCGGTTTGGAAACGTCTATTAATTTTGTTTCCTATACATACGAATTTTTCGCTATCTAGTTAAATAATCAGTTTGTTGTTTGCATTTGCAAATAAATGCTCTTTTGAGTTTAAAGGATAAGTCACTTTTGGTCCCCAATGTTTGTACGTTGGGCAATTTTGTTTTCTAATATTTCGATTTGCCATGATTAGCCCCCGTTGTTGTCTTATTTTAGACAATTTTGGTGCTTCGGGTAGACATTCGTCAATTCAGACAGAATATTCCCGGAAGATACTAATATTGTGGATCAAACTTGCGGGAAAACATGGGGGATCAAAAGTAATTTTATTCCGAAATAAATTAATAAAGAAGCCAACTCACTTTGGTACACTTCGCGATCAAGTTCATCTAAATTAACGAAAAATTAATCGATTGACAATATTGGGTACGAAATGTGACAAATCGATATATCGGGGACTAGAATTGTCAAACGGGCAAACATCGTGGACGAAAGTTGCATTTTTCCAACTTTAAACATATGAAATTATAGGATGATGACAATCCGTGTGAATTTTAATCTTTTACGAGTTCCACCATTAAATATTGATAACACGAGTCGGGAACGAAACTATGAATGTAATTGACATACAATCATCTTATCCAGTAAAAATTTGTTACTATTTAAATAAATTCAACAACAGAAAAACCGTACAATAGAATCTGAAAAACACAAGTGTCTCTTCTTTTATCTTATCGATTTGTGTTCTTAGGAATCTTATAATCTATTTGTGTTCGTAGGAAGCACGAAAATATAGCGCGTGACATATTTTCAATAGAAAACATGTGATAGCCTACTTACACAAAAAATACCGTTAAAATGAAGTGTTCATCTTCGGTTCACTTTGAACGACGGTTACTTTGTGGAAAGCAGTTCAATTTTTGCGATTCTCGACTTCACGCAGCTTTACATTGAGATACTTTAACATGCGAGATCGATATCCCAATTTCAATAACCTTTTCAAATTATCGATTCAGACATGGTTTCGTGTGATTATATGAGACCACGTGCGGGCACATGCAGGATTCCGTTAAAATTGACGTTAATGGTGACAAAATGACAAAATTGGTCTGAAATTCGACAACATCACATAGACTAAATTGGTTCAGACGAACCATTGTCGACTAAATTGGTACACAGAGTAAATACTAGGGACCATTTTGGGGTTCTCTCGTCCAACTTTTACAAAACAACCTTGAAACTAAAGTGTTCATCTTCGGTTCACTTTGAACGACAAATTCCTTATTGAAACGATGTCCAATTTTCGTGATTCTTGACTTAACACGTCCGTACACTAAGATACTTCAACATGCAAGATTGAAATCCCCAATTTTTCCCGAGCATTTCAACGTATTGTTCGAAAACTTAAGCACACTCTATAAAATCCAGTGTCACGACCACTTCACTTTTGAAGAGCAATGTCGTGATCACCATACCTTTTCACGCAACCATCAACCCGGCTATCAATACCTTGCGAAATTCCCTTCGAAACGAAGTAAAATTCATTCCAATCAAGCTATCCTACCTCGAGTTATTTAAAAAACCATCGACCATGAAAACACATTTTCAATCTTAAAAACAGCAACTTTCCACATCCATATCCCCAACTCACACGTTACCGTCGATCAACATCTCATCCAACGATACAAATTCAAAATTTAACCATAACTAGAATCCGCGTCAAGTCCTGTCAACCAATCACAGCCCACGTATCTCGTACGAGTCCACTATTTATTCAGACACCATTTCGTTAACCCTCATAAAAACTTTCTTAGCTATATTCATTCAGCAAACCAACGAGTCATCCCAATCCCAACCCTAATTCTTCCCCAGAAGCCACAATGTCCGCCGAGCCTGTTATCCCAGCGGCTGAGCCGCCACCATCCGCCGCCGAATCGCTGCCAAAGGAAGAAAACCCATCGCCCACAAAGCCAGCCGCCGAAGCCAAGAAACCCAAAGCTGCTGTCGCTAAAAGCAAGACCAGAAAGGTCCCAGCTCCGAGGAAACGCAGCCCCTCGACACACCCACCTTACTATGAGGTAACCAATTCGATCAATAAAATTTCCGGGCTCTTCTCTGTGTTAAATCGAAATTGGTTTTCAGTAGTCTGTTAGAAATTCTTTTTGCTAATTTGATTTTGTTTTTTTTTCTTTGTTTTTTTCTAATGGTGCAGATGGTTAAGGAAGCTATAACGACGTTGAAGGACCGAACCGGTTCGAGCCAGTACGCGATCACCAAGTTCATCGAGGACAATCAGAAGACTCTGCCGTCGAATTTCAAGAAGATTCTGCTGATTCAATTGAAGAAGCTTGTGGCTGACGGCAAACTCAACAAAGTGAAGAACTCTTACAAGCTACCACCGGCTCGCGTTCGCCCTTCTCGGGCTGCAAAGCCCGCTTCTCCTGCGAAGCCCAAAGCCAAGCCCAAGGCGAAGCCTGCGACTAAGGAGAAGAAGGCAACCGTACCAAAGGCCAAGCCTAAGCCTAAGGCTAAGCCTACGGCTTCAGCTGCCAAACCTAAGCCCAAGCCCAAGCCGGTTGCTTCCAAGCCTAAAACAGTGGCTGCACCGGCAAAGCCAAAGCCGAAGCCAAAGCCAAAAGCTCCAGCGAAGAGAAAGGCACCGGAGGCGCCAAAGGCTGAGAAGAAGACTGCAGCCAAGGCTCCCAGGACGGGGACCAGATCGACGCCTAGGAAGTCCGTGGCGGTGAAGAAGGCAGAGCCGGCCAAGAAGCCGGTGGCCAAAAAGGCTCCGGCAAAGAAGGCTCCGGCCAAGAAGACACAGGCCAAGTCGTCCCCGGCGAAGAAGGCTGCGCCGAAGAGGGGAAAGAAGTGAAGGGATTTTTTTGGAATTCAGTGTTTTGACTGTTTAGTATTAGTACTAATATGGGTCTTGATGTAAATTTAAGTTTATTCTGTTTTTATCATGTCATCTTCCTCAGTACTGTGTGTCCTTTCTTGTGGTAGGGAGGAAAAATATATTACATACTTCATTTTCTTTTATCGGTAATCAGGAGACGATGCTTGGTCTCTAACTAGGGTGTTCAAACAAACCTTTTACCGAATTAATAGGCAAAATCTTCCATACGTTTGGACTCGTGATGCACACTTCACCTCTAACCCCAGTCTGCAACACATTCCCCTTGTCATCCATGATGCACATCTCCCGGCCCACGGGCCAACTCACTGACCCGGGCTGTATGGCTCCGCGCTCAGGCAGAAGGTTTGATGCCATCAAATGGCTCGTCTCAGTTATTGTATAAGCCTCAAGGACGGGGTCACCAATTGTTTCTTCTAACCTTTCCAGTATCAAATGTCAAAGAGGAAGGATAAATTTGTCAAATTACTTGTACAAGCGATGATACAGTTAATTGGTATATTCAACTGAAATAGGTAACTCCATTATTACATAGGCTTACGTGAGATTGTTATCTGATTTTTTAACTTGGGCTTTTGTTATCTCGTATATTCTCATATTAGAAACAAACCAGACCCCATCTTTTTATGTTTGGTTACTTTCTTTTATGCCCTAGATTAAGACATAGCCCGCTAAAATATTAGCGGCCTCATTATAAATAATCCGATTGAACTATCCCATATAAATCTTATATCTGAATAAGAAATTGATCATTTAGGAAATTACCCTTCCTATTTATATACTACGCACTAATTTTGCATCATCCTCATTTCTACCGGCACAAAGAATATCGAAGCTTCAAGAGGTCCCAAGAACTCGGTATATATAGAATATAATTCTGATATCTATTTACAGTTGAATAATGGCTCAATATAAAGCCAACGGTACATGTATACATAAGGTAACTAAATCACTATATTAAACTAATATGTGATTGCCTTGATTATAGCTGTAAACTAATATGTGATTGCCTAAATCAATGCCTTGATTACGTATGTACAGCTGTACTGCTAATACGCCCCCGCAAGATGGAGGATCCATCGGAGACTCCAATCTTGGAGCGAAACTGAAGAAACGAACGCCGAGGAAGAGACTTGGTGAGAACATCAGCAATTTGATCTTGCGTATGAATGTGAAGAACCCGTAAGGCACCATCTGAGACTAATTCTCTAACAAAGTGATAGTCTAATGCAAGATGCTTCATGCGAGAGTGGTACACTGGGTTAGCACAAGTATACGTGGCACCAGTGTTGTCACAATATATGCGCGGGGAAGATGGAAGCCGAACCCCAAGTTCAAAAAGTAGGTTTTTAATCCATAGAATCTCAGCTGCCGAATTTGCGAGAGCCCTATATTCAGCTTCGGGGGAAGATCGTGAGACTGATTTTTGTCGAGAAGACCGCCATGAAATGACATTAGACCCAAGATATAAAATGTAAGCAGTAGTCGAGCGACCACCATCTTGTACACTTCCCCAGTCAGAATCTGAAAAAGCAGTCAGCTGTAGAGAGGAACCACGAGTGAGAAACAAACCATGATAAATAGTTCCTTTCAGATACCGAAGAACACGCTTCAGAGCCTGCCAATGATGATTTGTGGGAGCATGCATAAATCGGGAGAGCTTGTTGACAGCATATGAGATATCTGGGCGAGTAAATGCCAAATACTGTAAGGAGCCCACAATTGTCCGATAGGGAGTAGGATCTATAACACCAGAATCATCCTGTAGACACAAAGAGTCGGGAGAAGGAAGTGGTGTAGGGACCTCTTTCGCACCATCCATACGAGAATGTTGTAGTAAATCATGAATATGGCCATGTTGTGATAAAAACAGACCACGAGGTGTCGAAATAACCTCTATACCCAAAAAATGATGTAGGAGACCAAGGTCTTTGATAGAAAACCGAGCAGCAAGTTTGTGAACGAATTGATCAAGAAAGATAGAGTCACTTCCAGTGAGGACAATGTCATCCACATAGACCATAAAGTAGGCCAGCGTTCCTGTATTGTTGTAGATGAACAACGAATGATCAGCGATGGACCGTTTGAACCCGCATTCAATCAGAAACCGAGTAAGTTCCATATACCAAGCGCGAGGTGCCTGTTTCAGACCATATAGGGCTTTCCGAAGTTTGCAGATATGATTCGGAAACTGCGGATTGACATACCCCGGAGGTTGAACCATATATACATCTTCATGCAATGTACCATGCAAGAAAGCATTATTGACGTCTAGTTGGCGAAGAGGCCAGTTGTGAAGAAGGGCAAGAGTGAGAACTACCCGAATTGTAGTGGGCTTCGTTACTGGACTAAATGTGTCAAAATAATCTTTACCGGGCTGCTGTAAAAATCCCTTAGCCACAAGACGAGCTTTGTATTTATCAATAGTGCCATCTGATTTCCGTTTGATGCGAAAGATCCATTTGCAGCCGATGGGTGCGTGATTAGACGGGGGAACAAGCTCCCAAGTACCATTTTGTTGAATGGCATTGTATTCAGCATCCATTGCTTGCCGCCAGAGAGGGTCTTTCTGAGCTTGGGTTATTGATGATGGTTCAAGTGGTAAGGGAATGGGATGAGCGGTTGTGAGGTTCACAAAGGTGTTATTGAAATATCGAGTATTAGGTTTCTTTGTACGAGGTGGTCGGGCGGATGGATTAGGAGGGGAATTCTCAAGAATTGGTATGTGGTTTTCAGTAGAGTGATCAGAAGTGGTTTCAGGCGAAGTGGGGTTGGAATTTGCGGTGGGTGATGGTGATGGAGTGTGTGACTCATGTGGGGAAATAGTAGATGGCGAGGGAGTGTGGGACTCATGTGGGGAAATAGTGGATGGAGATGAGGATATCTGTCGGAGGTGTAAAGGTATATCAGGAGGTGGCAGATTGGTTGATGGCAAAAGAGAGAAGGCTTGAGAGGTGGATTCATCATCGCGCACGAGGTCTTTGAACTCCGAAGTTGTATTGCGCAGCTTCCCTGGAAAAATGTCGTGGACAAACTTAACATGACGAGATAAATAAAGACGATTATGGGTGGTGTCTAGACACTTATAAGCAGATTGAGACGTGGAGTATCCTAAAAGAGGCATGGTTTAGACCGCGGGTGTAATTTAGAATCGGAATATGGGCGAAGCCACGGGTAGCACAAACACCCAAATGGCTGAAGCTTGTGGTAGTTAGGAGGTTTTTGGTAAAGGAGCTGAAATGGAGTGCGGAGTTGCAAAATTGGAGTAGGAAGCCGATTAATGAGATAAACGGCAGTTTGAAACGCATAAGACCAATAAGTTAGTGGAAGACCTGCAAAGTGAAGAAGACTCAAGCCGGTTTCAACTATATGACGATGACGTCTTTCGGCGACCCCATTTTGTTCGGGAGTATGAGGAGGCGTGGTAAAATGTGAGATACCACATGATTTAAAGTAAGGGATCAATTTAACATATTCACCGCCATTATCTGAGAAAACGGAGACGTTGTTATGATTAAAATATTTTTCCACCAAATTTTGAATATAGGAAAAATAGTAGCAACTTCGGATTTTGTTTTCATGGGAAACAACCAAGTATACTTAGTGTAAAAATCCACAAAAATGACATAAAAACGAAACCCATCCACTGAGGTTTGAGTAGGTCCCCAAACATCTGAATACAATAACTGTAATGGTTTAGTACTCTGGAATGAATGTTGACCAAATGGAAGTTTATGACTTTTGTGGACAGAACAAGAATCACAATGTAAGGAAATTGTAGACAGCGAAGAGTGACCTAACTGACTCAAAAGATAACGAAAGATAGAGGTCGAAGGGTGACCAAGTTTGTGATGCCAGTGCCTAGGAACCATTGTAGAGACAACATTTATGTGAGGTTGATACGGAGAAGCTGCGCAATAAACATCATTGGCGTTCGTGCCCCTCATTAGAGGCGCCCCCGTGCTGCGATCCTTCACCACAAAATGAGTGTCAAAAAATTCAACAGAAACGGGGTTAGTTTTGCAAAGTTTAGCCACGGAAATCAAATTACGCTGTATGTGCGGAACACAAAGTACATTGGTGAGTTTTAAAGGACGATAGGTAGTGGGTAAGTGTGTATAACCTGTGTGAGAGATAGGAAGGGATGTACCGTTACCCAGAAAGACCTCATCAGGACCGCCGTAATCCGAGTAGGATTGTAAATTGGATGCCGATGTGGTGACATGATGCGAGGCGCCGCTATCCATCAACCACGGTGAAGGTGCAGATGGTGCACCCCGAGAGACAGTAGCATTAACAGCATGTTGTTGTCCATGAGTGAAGGCATGCGCAGCAGGTTTGATGTTGTGATCACGAAGAAATCGGCCTAGTTTTCGGCAGTCACGAGTATCATGACCTGGAATATTGCAGAAGTTGCAAAATTGAGCAGATCGGGCATTGCGACCACCGCCCTGAGACGACCAAGAGGTGCGACCACCGCCCTGAGACGACCAAGGGACGCGACCAGATCCTCGACCACGTCTGTTATTTGTAGCCGAACTAGTACCATAGTGAGGTGTCGGCGAAGAGCATTGGTCAGAATGAAAAGCCGAGGAGAAGCGTTGTGCATTGTTGGCGGTGACAACCATAGGATCGGTGTCTTGTGACTTTGACGCTCGTTCGAAATCAACCAATTTAGAGAATAGTTCACTGTAGGAGATTGGAGTTTCACGGACCTTTATCGCTGCGACAATACTGTTGAATTCTTCGCCAAGCTGACTCAAGATGTGAATCGTTAAATCTTCCTCTTGAATTGGGCTTTGAACGAGAGCCAATTCATTTACAATCTGTTGCATCTCATGGAGGAAGTCGGCAACTGGACGTGTACCCTTGGGGTTCTTTGCAAGTCTGGATTTGAGATCAATGACCCGAGATCGGGAAGAACCAGCGTAACTTGCAAGAAGGGATTCCCATGCTTGTTGCGACGTGGACACCGAGGCCAAGATGGGCTGGATCGTCTCAGTGCAACTCCCAAGAATGGCAGAAATAAGAATTTGATCTTGTCGGAACCAGGGGAGGTGAGCAGCGTTGGGAGTTTTCTTTTCGGCGTCAAGATATTGTGCCGGTTGAGGATAGGATCCGTCAATATACTTGAGAAGATCGAACCCAATCAGAGTAGATTGTAGTTGTTTACGCCACACCGGAAAGTTCGTCGGCGTGAGTTTGATTGGAAGATGAGTCGGAGCATTGAGTTGAATAAGAGACGATTCATTGGAGGAGGATGCCATGACGTCAAGTGAGAAACGAGAACGAACGTTCCGATGGGATGATGTAATCGACGGAAATTAGGATCGATATAAGACTCGTCGGAGCAATGAACGCTCTGATACCATATATAATATAATTCTGATATCTATTTACAGTTGAATAATGGCTCAATATAAAGCCAACGGTACATGTATACATAAGGTAACTAAATCACTATATTAAACTAATATGTGATTGCCTTGATTATAGCTGTAAACTAATATGTGATTGCCTAAATCAATGCCTTGATTACGTATGTACAGCTGTACTGCTAATAGTATATTCGGTTCATTATCAAAGCATATATTTGTCTTTTCTATAGTTGTCAAACATATATTAAAGCATATATATGTGTCTTTCGGTATTATCATCTGATTCTTCTTTATAGCATTTTTATTTTTAGTTTTTGGGATAAACTTGCTATGTTGTGGCTGGTTTGTTTGATAGGTTTTTGTAATGCTGTGTTGTCATTCGTATGCCAAACTTGAAAGCACGATGACGTTGCCTAAATGCATTTTAAAACCTTTTTAAAGAGAATTTGGAACAAATATTTTGTTGTACTTCAATGAACGGTGATGCAAATCGTTGTTCTACTTAGTATGGTCGAGGCTATAATCATGCATAATAGGTCATTTCTTCACGGAGGTCGTATGTGTTCTATCAAATACTCCATGGTAGCAAGATTCCTAAACAAGTTCATGTTAGACAACAAGTTCAAGTTTCTGATGTAACTTGTATAACTCACTTTTGAATGAGTAGAAACGTGTTCGCATCAGTCATCTACTACTCGAACATATCGGAAGGTTAAGCCACTCTAGATATACTACGACAACAGACGAATTGGCTATGTTCCCTTTAATATTGTCACATCATACCAAGAATAGTGTTATCCAACAAAATTTCAAAAAATCTGGGAAGACCATTAGCAAGTACTTCCACGAGATATTTAGTGCAATTTTGAAATAATTTCCGATTCTCATTGCAGCTCCTCAATCAATTGATGAAAATAACACAGATCCAAGACATATATTTCCACTTCGCCATACTAGATATATTTCTTTTGCCAAATCTAAAAAACATATCTGTTTACATTATGCATTGGTCCTCTACATGAATGTGTTGGGGCTTTATATGAGACTCACATGTAACTGCGCACGAGGCATTTTCGGTAATGCATGATCAACTCGGTCCCAAATCATTCCAAAAGTGCATTTTGATTGGATGGTGAGTACCCGCTACAATATATGGCACCCTCAAATGCAAAGTTTCACGATGAAAAAGTAACAAGCCGATCAATGAAGAGATCATCAACTTCTTGGGTTCAATTCTTATCGTGGAGATACTCGCGTTGTATCAGAAATCGTCCAAGATCCATACATGTTTCATGGTTCACATACAAATTACAAAGTGAAACTAATTCAGAAAAATATAGAGAAAACTATTAATTTGTAAAACATACCTATTATTTCAAATTTGGAGAAGCACGCTTTTTTCAAAGAATATGAACTTACTGCTTATTTATACAAAAATGTTAACTACATTAATCTTCATTTAAGCCATCAGATTAAACATTTCATCGACCACAATTGAAAGAAGTTGGCAAGATAAGACTATCAAGATTTTCCTACAGATTTTCTGGTTTCTTATCGCATCTCACTTCAGATAACAATAAATGAAGTAACATCTTTCAAGATTTTCTGAGATTATGATCAATAAATCTTACAATCTGCCAACTACAACTTCTAAAACAATAAATGAGGCAACCGAACCCGATTTTAACACAAATAGGGGTGTTTGACAGGTAAATCGAGCCAAACACATACCTAAGCGAACTGGGAACCCCTAACCGGATGTGAAAGCCAATTTACTCGTCGGGTTTCCTTCTCTTAGAATTGATTTTTTTTTGTTTGTTGTAAATAATCTCGATGTACTGCTTTCTCGTTTAAGAAGAAGATGAAGAAAATTTTATCTTTAACATAATATTGTACCTCGAACAACCTAATAATTCACGCCAAAGCAAACAAGATATTATTAGGATTGTACCATGTTTAATTTAATATTGGGCCTTAACATGCGTCTTCTAACCAAACATGCACCTCAGCTATTATATTAATGCTTAATGCCTTTTAATAACCATCTCTCATCCAATTGAATTTAATTGGTCTCTCAATTCACCAATCATTCTACAATTAATAATGGATGTTGCTATTGGCACCCCCCTTTCGGGATGAAGGGGGTGAAAAAAACATTGGAACTCGTAAAAACTAGATTAAAATTCTGTTTTTTCTCACCTTTCATTCATCAACTTCATTAATTAATTTATTTATTTTATATTAACACATTGAATTCAACACCACTTAATTAACCCAATTTTCAACGACTATTAATATATATATATATATATATAATGTACACTTGTACAGAAATTTTAAAAATAATATTTTTAATTTATTAACATTGATCTTTACGTATTAAATTTTTTTTTCCAAAAATAATTTAATTTATTAATTGTTTGTTTGATTATTAATCATATAATTCAAAATTTTCTTATTACCTACGTAGGTAGACTTAAAATAAACATTTAGAGTTGAATTAATAAAATACATAATTAAATAAAAGTGAGAGTTTGACTAAACAAGTGTAAAAATATTGATCTTTAAAATTGAGCTTTACTTTATAATAAATAGGGGGTGTAAATAGAATCCAATGGGGTGTAAATAGAATTACCCTTAATAATTATTAAAAATAATAAAAAAATTTATCAACTCTAGTTCATTACTAATAATCCAAAAACTGACACACGTATATACCTTATAGTAAATGTATGCATTTGTGAAAACAACCCATAATAATATTAATGGAAACCCACGTACTGTAACCGTACGTGATTTAAGAATTCTTGAGCAACAGATTATGAGAAGGCCGAATGTTAAGGAATGGATCAAGGAATTTTTTTCCCCATATGCTTTCTTTATTGGCATTAGGGGTTTGTTGTCGAATTAATTGTAATCGTTGTATATTCGTGAGGCTATATTACGAATTCATTTGGTTGTGCGTGTCGGAAGTTAGTTTAAATACTTCTAAATTCAAAGACCATCTCCAACTGAAAAGCTCGTTCTCAAACTCAAACGAACTCTCAAAGTCAAAATGCAGTCATTCTTCTCAAATAATTGAACTCATTCTCAAACTCAAAAGAGTATTCTCTTTCATACGAACTTTTGCAATTTTAAATATAACTCACCAATTTTATCAAAATTATATTTACTATTTTATTACATATCAATAACATAAAAAATAATAATAAGATATTTATCCACTTTTAATTAATATAATTTTATCATATATTAAATAGAAAAACTTTATAAATAAAATAATCAACATTTTAAGAAATTATGGACAAATGGAGCATTTAATTATATAAATGTGATAATATAAGATTGTATGTTTATTAGTTGAATAATAAACTCTTCAAATTATTGAAATTATAATGATGACCAACAATATAATCTCTGATAAAAAATAATTAAAATATTTTTTTTATAACGATTGTGACAAAACCTAAACTAAATAAAGATAACCCTTCTCTCTCCTTATCATCATCTTCCCCATTGCGCCGGTAATCGTCTTTTTTTTTTTCTCTTTTGAAGCATTTTCCTATTGTTTAATTTTTTAGTGGGTCCTTTAATTATTAAAAGAAACAAAGGGGATTTTATGCAAATATTAATCATCAAACGCATTTTATAGGTACAAACGCATAAATGCGTTTAGTGAGGAGAGAGAAATGTCAAAAACTCATTTTAGGAATGAGTAATAGAAAACTATTGGAGTACTTTTATCTTATTTTTTGAATTTTTGCAGCACGGCTGCAAATGCTCTAAGACCATCTCCAATGGAACTAGAAACCTGAAAAATAGGGTAACATAACTCCACCCGATCTCAAAAACCAAACTCAAAATGGGCTATCATATTCTCTCTCCTCAACTAAACTACGTTTCAACTAAAATTTTGCGTTTTCATTTCTAAGACCATCTCCAACCGAAAACTCGTTCTCAAACTCAAAATGCACAAATTCTTCTCCAACCGAAGAACTCATTCTCAAACTCAAAATCCACACCAACTTTTATAACTTTTCAATACTACCCCATATATTTTACATATTTTAAAAACAATATTTTATTATTATATATTACATAATTTTATTTTATTAATAATCTTATTTTATATTAATTGTAATATAAGATCAAGTTAAACTATTACATTTATTAATAATCTAATTTTTAAATTAAAAATTATAGTTAACTATTATTTTTATTAAAGAATCGATTCGTTTCATACTCTCTACTCTCTTTCCTATTTTTAATTATTTAATGTTAATTTTGGAGAGTACAATGAACCGTATGAGTAAAAGCTATGGCAGTTGGCGGGTCTACTCTCTCTCTATCCTATCTCATTAAATTTTTATCTCTTGAGAGTACAAGGCACAATGCGGTACAAGAAATGGCAAAGGACTTTAATGCAATATAAAAAGAGCAAATGCAAAATTTCCGTACAAACGCAAAAATGGATACTTTTCAGGAGAGAGAAATTGTTAATCCCATTTTGGGTTTGATATTGGGTTCGGTTGAGATAATTTTACCCTATTTTTCGGATTTCCAGTACAATTGGAGATGCTCTAAAAGCGCATAAAAGTCCTTTGTATGTGTCTGAGTGTGTACGAGAAAACAATATTCCCACTGGATATTTGTTCGTGTACGGATAAACTCTGTTCCCCACTAAATTTATTCATTTTCTTGAAAATCCATAAGATAAACGAAAATCCCACTCCGGAAAATCAAATTTTTTTAGGGTGCGTTTGAATTCGTGTATTTGAATTGAATTCCGTGAATTCAAAATATAAATTTCAAAATTCTAATTTCAAATCCAAATCCATCGTGTCAAACGTTAGGATTTCGAAATCCGAATTTCAAATTGGAGCTCAAGCTCGAGCTCCAGCTCATGAAGCTCGTCGAGCTCGACCTCGAACTTTTTATTAAAAATTAAAATGTACAAACATAAAATTAAAGACTAACAAATAAAATAAGCTCGTGAGTTGGCTCACGAGTTTTCAATCATCGTTCCTCGTTCGTCGAGCTTAAGCCAAGCTATTTTCGAACCAACTCGACGTCGCGTCCTCGAACCGCCTTGTCGAGCTCGCGAGCCTGCTCGACTCATCGTTCGTCGAGCTCGAGCCGGCTCAACTCGTCGTTCCTCGAGCTCGAGCCGCCTCATCGAGCACGCGAGTCGGCTCGACTCATCGTTCACTTATAATTGTTGTTGTTATTATTATTATTATTATTATTATTATTATTACTATTATTTATGAAAATTATTACGAGGGGAATTTGGATTTTGACAGCGGACAACTTGAGGTCGAATTTTCAAAATCATCAAACAACAAAGGGTTTGAGTTATCCTCGGATTTGGATGAAATCGAAATCCAAATCGGAATGGTTGTCAAACGGGTGATTTGGATGAAATCAGGATTTCAAATCGAAATCCGCGAATCCAAATATAGGCTGTGTTTGGTTTAAGGAAATTAGCGTGAAAAAGAAAATTGGAGAGAAAGTGATGTTCGTAAGTTTTTCTTTCGTTTTCCTCACAATTTGGTGAAGAAATTAGTTTTCCTTAGTTTTAAGTGTAAACTTAAACTAGATTTTCTTTTCTTTTCTTTTCCTTCTATTTCTTCAATCAACCAAACATAAAAACTAGTTTTCCTTTTCCATTTCATTTTCCTTTCCCTACTAATTTCCACAAACCAAACACACCCTTAAAAGAATTTTATGTTGAAGACAATCTGAAACTAAACAGCTTATAATCATGTTGTTCTGCTTGGCAAGAGGCTTTGGCGTGAAGGGATGAAGATGAGCGCAACGGTCTGCTGCTGGCTATGAAGTATTCATGTAAATAAAGACCTTAATCTTCTTGGGTATTTTGAGAAAAGAAAAATTAAAGTTGCAAAGCTAAGTGTTTGATGAAACTTTGAATGATTTGTGAAAGGAGGAGGATTTTGACGACGATAATGATGATGATGATGACACGTTTATTGGCCGATTACTATGATTCTGAAATCAAAAGGAATTCATTGGGATTCAGATAATAAGTTTTTTATTAATTTTATTAAATATTGAATTTAAATTAATACCGTAGTGTAATTTATAAAGTTGTAAAATACGTAAGTAATATTGAAAATTTGTAAAATTTGGTGTGGAAAAGAACATATCAAAAATATTATTTTGAGTTTGAGAATGAGTTTAATGCTTGGAGAAAAGTTCCTGCATTTTGAGTTTGAATTTGAGAATGAATTTTTTCATTGGAGATGATGATCTAATTGTATTGATACGTTTGGGTGAAAGAAAGAAAGTTAGGGCATTTACTATTTGTTAAGCTTTGATTAAGTATCTGATTTGGTGCCCGCGTTGTGTTCTGTAAACCGCATTGTAGGTATGTAGTGACTATTTTTCACACGGTTTGAACAGGGGTGGAAACTTCTCAGTAAAGAAGACATTCTTGATGAGAGATACACCAATGCTTTTCTTGGATATGGTCCGGAAGACACGCCTTTCATGATCGAACTAACTTACAGTAAGCATTATTCGGCTAATTTTTCACCTAGACATTGAGATGAGATATCCAAATTGTGCGTATGATTGAAGTACTTTCTTTCCAATGCGTAAAATGTTGGAAACTAGAGTGTATAGGAAGCAAGAACTTGTTTATAGTTACACACACATATATATATATATATTTACGTTCCACATGTTTATAGTTAAACTAAAAAAAATAAAACATCATCGAGAAATACTGGAAAGGTTCGTGAGCCTTAAAGTAAGCTCAAATTTTACTTTTTATTAAATGTCCACCCAAAAATAGTACTTTTATCTTTATTAAATAAAGGAACGTTCATTCTATTTATTGACGTAATGGAAACTAGTATTTTGTCGGATGGTTTCTCAAAGGTTTTGAGTCCAAATTTTCATCCGAAACTTCCCTTAGGTAATAGATTATACATGTGGTTGCTGGTGCAACACTTTTTTTTTTTTTTTTTTTTTATCTTTTTTAAACATTTTTCTGTAATCGTGGGTCTGATGTTCTGTAATCTAAAATATTTAAAGAAGGTTTCAGGCCCGAATTTTGTGGCCTCAGGCCCCGACTTCATCAGGCACGGGCATGCTCTTATTACAACTTTTCTTGATACTTGCTTGGTTCTTGCTTGATACAAATGGTAAGGACCTCACCCCTATTTATACTAGTTACACCTCCTTAACACGTGGCTAATATTAAAACCAATACTGCACTAATCTAGAACTCTAAATAAAAATCTACTTCTATAATCTTCTACATAGCTCCGTGGATATATCTAGAATATCTATGAGTTTCTAGATTTTGGGCTAATAATCCTCTAGGCCCATATGCTAATTCCTTATCATAGTTCTCAAAGCCCAAATTAAGTTTAACTTTCAACACTCCCTAAACTTGATTTGTCATTCAGAGCATACTTCATAGTCGAATGAAGTCTTCCTTCTTGAGTGGCTTTGTGAAAACATCGGCCATTTGATCTTTAGACTTCACGAATTCCAACTCTCCATCTTCCTTGCATTGCATTCTCTTATATAGTGGTACCGTGGTTAATATGCTTGCTTCGATCATGGAAGATTGGATTCTGGCTAGTGTGATTGATGACTTATTATGCACGAGAATCTTCGTTGGCTCGTGTTGTGTAATTTCTAACTCCTTTAATAGATTACGAAGCCAAATTGCATGACACACACATGAAGTACCAACCACATACTCTGATTCACATGTAGAGAGAGTAACGATTAGTCGCTTCTTCGACATCCATGTGAAGGCCGTGTCTCCCGTATAGAACATCAAACCACTAGTGCTTTTGCGGTAATCGACATCTCCACCCCAAGTACTATCACTATATCCAACGAGCATGAAATCATTAGAAACTGTATAGTGTTGGGCATAGTTAGTTAAACCTTTGATTTAGCGAAGAATTCTCTTAGTCGCCTTCAAGTGACTCGTTGTGGGATTTTCCATATATCGACTAACGACTCCAACCGCGTATAGGATGCTGGGTCTTGTGCAAGTCAGGTACATACCTTAAACTTCCAACCAAGCTCTTAAATAATGTTGGATCAACTTTTATTCCTTGTTCATGATTGGTTAACTTAGTACCGCAATCCATCGACGTATCGACAGAATTTGAGTCGTGGAGCTTGAACTTCTTGAGTATTTTCTTAGCATAACTTCTTGAGTTATTAGAATCATGTACCTTGGTTAACTTCAATTCCATGATAATATGCCATGAGCCCAATGTCAGTCATCTCTAACTATTCGGTCATCTCTTTCTGAAAGTCCTCGACATTCTCGGGTTGTTACTTGTGAAGATCAAGTCACCCACATACAAACATACGGTCAAGATATCGTCACCTTGTACTTTGATGTAGAGTGCATGCTCGTATGGACACTTGATGAAATTTCTCTCCAGAAGGTACTTGTCGATCCCTGAGTTCCATGCTCTTGGTGCTTGTTTCAACTCGTGTAATGGCTTCTTCAATCTTAGAACTTATCTTTTTCTCCCACTACTTCATATTCTTATGGTTGCTCTATGTATACTTCTTCTTCAAGGACTCAATTTAGAAAGGCCTACTTCACATTCATTTGATGACTTCTCCAACTATTCTGTGCCGCCAACCAGAATATTAGTCGGACAGTTTCTAGTCGAACAACTTGAGCAAATACCTCATCATAGTCAATCCTGCTCTTTGATTGTAGCCTTTATCCACCAATATTGCTTTGTATCTTTCGATTTATCCTTTGGCATTTTTATTTGCTTTGTAGACCATTTTACGCCAATCTCTTTATGCCCCTTTCGGAAGCGTTGTTAGCTCACATGTGTTATTTTTCTCGATTGCTTTATATTTCTCATCCATTGCATCTTCCCAGTTCTTCCCTCTCAGCTTGGAAGCTCATAGGCTCACTATCTGCAAAGAGACAAAAGAGAGATAAGTTATCTTGATTTTCGGTTACCTCATAGATTTCGTGTAGGCTTCGGCGTTGGACCCTCTCGCTTAAGATTTCTTCTTCTTGTAATCTCTTGGTGGGTGAGACTGGTGGAGTATTAGGCTCTTCTCTTGCATGCTTTATTATTGTTTGCCCCATGCTATTTTCATCACGATGGCTGCGAGTTTGAACTTCTGAGAGAGATCCAACCCCAAAACCTTTTATTTGTCAATGCGTCGAGTAGGAGTTCTCTATCGTTCTATTAAATTCGTACGAGAAGTTATCGATTCTTTTATGTTCTATTCCAAAGAAAATTCTGATTTCTTCGCCAAAAGATGCTCCATTCATGTTTCAGTACCTTTTTTCCCCTCTCATGTTTCATAGTAGGTTAGTCCGTTATGTATAGACGTTAGTGTTCTTTTTTCAAGGATAATGTGTATTATCAAGCGTAACAATCCTGAAATCAACCACTTATAGTCAAGCACCTCGGGATCAAAAACCTTGAAAAAGAAACATAGTTTCGAAATGAAACATTAACAAAATTAAGTCATACCGACACGTGCATCTATTGGAGAAACGGATCAAAGGCCGAACGGCGAGAACTCCCTATTGTGTGGGGATTGTCGGAAGCAGTGTTGTCCATGCTCACTTATTCATCGGTGTTAGGAACCAGAAGTCCCATCGAAGCGAACATGGCCCTCAACTCGGCCTTCGTCTCGACCCTCATACCGGCCCTCATCCCGTTCCTCATCTCGGCCCTCACCTCCTCCCTCACTTGAGCTACCACCTCGGCTCTCATCTGATTCATTTAGATGTTAGACGAATAATATCTCGATCCTTCGGATGGGTTGCCGAACACGCTCCTTATCATCCCGTACTTTCCGACACCTCTAACCCTCCCGGGGTGATTGGGTTTCCGATAGCGCTGGACAATGCATCGTGGTGCCGCACAAGGAAAAATTCTCCTTGGCTTTGTTGTTCATGCACCCTTGCCCGTCAAATATGTTATAAAATTAGTAACAACTTATTTATCTAACAAAACTAATAAATTAGGTAACACTTACTACTTTCTCGACTAAATTATGGGTGGCACCACCATCGATGACATACCCTCCATCATCCCTTTTCGTGGTCCTGGATCGGATGAAGTTTTTGGTTCTTTCATTGCCGGTGGACAACAGAAGGACCAAATTTTCGGGAAAATCGATGTTCTGTAATGGATCCTCTGTCGCCCGCTCAGGTATCCGGCCTCTGTACCCGGACGTGCCGAGATGGTGTGGATACATGTCATGAGTCTGGCTTTGTCTAGCCTTCTTACTGATTTCCTTCGAAATTAGAACTAAATATTAGATAAAAATAATATAAATTTATATATAATTATAACTAAATATTATATATATCATTTATTCTATATACTATAACAATATTGATACATATAATATAAAATATTATAAATTATAACTAAATATTAGATAAATATTATATATAAATTATATTGCTAGAATGTTTATATATAAAATTATACTGCTAGAAATTACATGAAACTCGGCAGTCGACTTATATTCCCTCCATGAAATCAATCTCTTATGATCATTGTGTTCGTAATCATCGATCAAACTTGCCCCCATCACCTTTTCCCTTTGATTAAATTTATTCGTCCAATTTTTCATTAGTTCCACGACCTTTTCCAGCACCCTTGCCTTAATGGCAGGATCATCCGGTAGATGTCATGTACGCTGCAAGTATATAATATACGTGTGATTCAAATAATACACAGAATACTTAAAATAACTATATAATTAATTAATACCTTGACGTCCTCCCACGACGTATTCTTCAATCCGCTATCGATATACCGCCAATCCGTTATGAAGGCCGCATGTGCTCGTGTCAGCTTGCCTATATAATTGCTGAATGACGCCCTAGAAGTCTTATCTGGGCCAATACATAGCCCTTCCTCGTCGAAACTATATTCTGCATCCCTCCGATGACTCAAACTCTAATCGTATCCTTAATGCCTTCGCCTTGTACGGGCCTCTCGTATGCCTCGTCGATTCCGTACCACTCAAAATCGGATGCTTTAAAGACATATTAAGAATATATATACCTGAAATATACAATAATTAATGAGTTAACGAACAAATTAAAAATATATTATATTATGATTTAATGTCGTAAACAATTGATAAAATAACAAAATTTGAACTTCTTCACTGCCTATTGTAAAAAAATATAGTCCTTCATTGTGATTTGAAATAGTGTACCTACATCAAGTTGTGTCGTCTTCTACAATAGGGGCATGAAGTACGCCGGTAGGAAATGAGAATGTATCATCGATTTTCTCATATTCTTCTTCATCGTCCACCTCACCAATTCCAACAACACTTATCTTCCCTTGAAGAATAATATGTCATCCGCTATTATCTGGATCTTGAACGTAGAATGTTTGGCTCGGATAGTAAGAAAAAAAGGGTCGTCGACATTGCCCACTTTTTTAAAGTCCACCATCGTAAAGTCCAACTCCGGGTCAACCCGTACGCCTCGTCGGTTATCTACCCATTGACATCGATGTAAAACAAATTTAGCATCATTTTTGTAGGCTAGTTCCCATATTTCTTCGATAAACCCATAGTACGAACTTTCATTACTCGTAACTTGAGCGTCTTTTCCACGAGACACTTCTCTAGCCAATGCAACTAATGTGACCCCAGTGTTCTGCGACGCGCTTTTGTCGTCTCTCCTCTTGGTATAAAAAGTGTACCCATTGTATCATACCCTTTGTATGTCGTGACATTCCATTAAGGTCCCGAAACAAGCCACTTAATCATTTTAGTTGAATTATTGAGAGCTCTTGTTTTGAACCAACCTAAAAATTATCGGTTATGCTCTTTTATGAACCACATCTCGGTTTTCGTTGGATTTTCGCGCCTTAAGATCGACATATGTTCCTCCAAGAACGGATGAACTTCTGGAACATTCTGCATACGAAGATCTGCGATGACTCTCATAGTTCTCGAGATAACGTCTTGAACACTGGCTTCGTCAACGGTTTTCCTCCCAAATGTCCATCATGGCGAGAAGTGGGCATACCTATTTCCTTTACAAAAACTCAACACATTCCTCGGTTGTATAACCTTCAACAATGCTGCCCTCTGTTTGATACCGATTTATAACGTATCCTTTTAGAATCTTCAGTATCTAATATACACAAGACCACATGACTAGATTTCTTGTACCAAATGAACGATGAGATGTACCATAATGTCGAAAAATGATGCGGAAAAAACATTTCCAACTGACATAGTGTAATCACGACATCGACCTGTAGCTCATCTAGCACTTCGGGATCAAGAGCTTAACTGCATATTGCGGTGAAAAGAAACAAAGTTTCGAAATGCACTAACGCACATTCTTCGGCATAATACCACGAATAGCGATAGGTAATAAATGTTGCATCAGTGCATGACAGTCATGTGACTTATATCCGACGAGCTTCAGGCCATTCAATGAGACATATCTCTTTATGTTACTAGCATATCCATATGAGACTTTAATACCTTTACGGCATTCGCAAAAGCTTAAATTCTCAGCCCTGCTAAGATTATAACAAGCTGGGGGAAGGAATGCCTTTCGTCCCCTTTCTATCGGTGTTAGTTCCGGCCTCATGCCAAGTTCGACCATGTCTTTCATGGATTTAAACCCATCTTTTGTCTTATCGGACATATTTAAAAGACTTTCCACTATGTTGTCACACACATTTTTCTCAATGTGCATTACATCGATGCAGTGTCTAACATCTAGATGCTTCCAATATGGGAGTTCCCAAAATATAGACCGCTTTTTCCAGCCATTGTCTTTTGTTGGTTTGCATTTTTTACCGAACTGGACATTGATATTTGCGACGATGTCACTCACTTTGGTGCCTTTCAACGGAAATATAGCCCTTGAAATCTCACTCTTCCCGTTGAATAGTGGTAGCAGTTTTTCTTTGTTCGATATTCGTGGGAACATGACATGAACTTTCGATGACCCATGTAGATGTTTCATGCAGTTGTTTAACCAATGACTATCCGTATTATCCCCACAAATTGGACAAGCTTTCTTGCCTTTCACACTATATCCAGACCAATTCCCGTATGTCGGAAAATCATTGATAGTACAAAATATCGTGGCACGTAGCATAAATCTTGATATAATGTATGCGCTACACTTCAACGCCGTTGTACCATAAGTTTTTTATATCATCAGTCAATGGAGATACGTAGTCATCAATGTCGTTACCGGTTTATTTTGGACCGTATATTAATAGCGACAACATGATGTATTTTCTTTTCGTACAAAGCCATGGAGGAAGATTGTATATACAAAGCAATACCAGCCAAGTATTGTGACGACTGCTCATGTCGCCATGTGGTTTATCCCATCAGTGCAAAGCCCTAGTCTAAGATTTCGTGCCTCGATTCCAAAATCAGGATAGAACGCATCAATGTTACTCCAATGAGGGGAATCTGCCATATGTCTCAATTTTCTATCCCTTTTCTCTCTTCATCGTGCCATCTAAACAATTTAGCGTCGTCAGGGTTGGAGAACATGCGTTTTTATGTGGGGACTGTCGGTAGGTACTACAGAACCTTAGCAGGAGCACCCCGACTTCGTCTTTTTCCTGATAACGCCAAGTGTCGCACGTCGAACACTTATCAACAGATTCATACTCGCCCCTGTAAACTATGCAATAATTGGGAACGCAAGTATTCTTTTGTATTCTCAATTCAATGGGCACATTAACTTCGTTGCCTCGTAAGTCGACCAAAGCTCATTTCCATCAGGAAGCATACTCGCGAATGTTTCAAAAGCGTCGAGAAATACTTGTCTGAAATCCGAATTTAGCTTTAACATTCAATAACTTGAACACGACTAATAACTTTGTGTATTTTGAGCAGCCGTTGTACAACGGAATATTGTTGTCCCCAACTAGACTATCAAATATGCGAGGTCGTTCTTCAAAATCCCCTTGACGCAACATGTCCTCAATATGATTGTTGTCGTCAGATTAATTGTCAACTGCATCATCGTCATTTGCGTTAGGTGGCACTCTTTTACTAGTTCCTTCTCCCCGCATTACAAGCTTCAGTAATGACTGCCTCACCACACCATATCCAATTAGTATACCCATATTTAAAGCCGGTGATTATCAAATGTTCTCGAGCTATGTCACTAAGATTATTACAAATACGACAGCAATCTAGATTATGCCTCTTTCACATCATATTGGACAACAATCTTAGATTGCCTCTTTCACCATATTGATTCAAATCAGGCTCACCATAATTTTCTTAACACTTGATCTTAACATGATTGGAAGGGAAGTTTACACTAGAAAATTTTATTTTACAACACCTTTGTATAACACACATATCTAGGCACTCTCTAACTAGACTCCTACTACTCGACTCGGCAGGTTGCTACAATCCATTGATTTCAGCAGCAATTTACATTCCCTTGAAATTACAATGCATACACACTCGTATCACGCTTAATTTACTACAAAGCTATGAGGAACAATATTCATTTGGTTTGCAAAAAGTTAGTCTTCAATAGGATTCCTCTTGGGCGAAGACAAGTCTTCAGACATCTTCTAATTAAGCATTTAATGCATTAATTATTTTTTTTTATCCAAAACTAGAGACCTTCCAACCTGAACAACTTTTTTAAATTAAATTCTGGTTCCTTTATGATACATAAGTAAGCCTTGGAGTTCGCCTTGTCTTGTTTCGAATTCAAATTCTAATTGTCTTTTTGGGCTCTTTATCCTTCAATCTGGTCTTCGAGGTAGATGACCAAGTCTCTTGAAAGCGTTGTTTCTCTATAGAGCAGTTCGGTCATGATTATTCTTCGGTCCTCTCAGTCTGATTCCCTTGATCTAGTCAAGCACGTACCTGATGAAGTCACCTGAGACGAAACACAAAATCCGGGTTTGAAACCTTCTTTAACTATTTTTGTCGATTCTTAATCAATTGGTCTTCTTTCTTCAACGTGCTACTTTTTCGAATTTTTTAGTTAACGCTTCCGCTGCTTCATCTTTCTCAAAAGTTACTTTTTAATTTTAGTTTCTTGTACCTAACAATGAAAAAATAAAAGGTAAAAGCTCGTCAAAGAATACAATTATATACCAAGTCAAAACAAAGAACTAAAACAACATAATTACATAGGGAGAATACCCAAAATGGTCCTCAATGTTTGCCCCATCGACCATTTTAGTCCCCGATGTTTCGTGTGAACCAATTTAGTCCCTGATGTTATCAATTTTGAACCAAATTGATCATCCGTTAAGTATTCCGTCAATTTGGATGGAAATATGTCACATGTCGCTACCGTATTGACCAGCGAGTTTCTCCCTCCTTAAAACTTAAAATAATAATTTAGATTGAAAAAAAAAAGAAAAAAAAGAGAGAAAAGCAAATAAATTAAAATAATTGATCAAAATTTTAAAATAAAAAATATAAAAATTAGAAAAATTGTTTTACTTATTTATTAAAAATTAAAAAGATATATTTAAAATAAAAAATATAAAAATATAAACTCAAAAAATAAAAAATAACAATATTTATTTTTTTGTTTACTTATTAAAAAATAAAAGATATTAAAAAATAAAAAAGAAGAAAAATAAAAAAATAAATAAAAATATATTTTCAAATTAATATATATATTATTTATTAAAAATAATAAAAATATTTAATAAAAACGAAAGAAAAAATAAAATATATAATTTATAATAAATAAATAAATTCTAAAAATTGAAATAAATAGGTTAAAAATAAGGAAAGATGTACGGGGAAGCGGATTATTTTTTAATAAAGAAAAATTATATTTTTTATTTCGTTTTTAATAAGTAAATTATTTTATATTATTTATTATAATTTTTTACTTTTAATTGATAAATAATAAAAATAAATATATTTTTTGAATATTCTTATTTTTAACTTTTTTTTATTTTTTATTTTTAACGAATAAGTAAAACAAAAAATATGTTTTTTATTTTTCAGAATATTTTAAATTTCCAATAAATAGTAAAACGAAATTTTTTTTGAATTTTTATTAATTATTTTTAATTTATTTTATTTCTCTTTTCGGTGAGAGGATTCTTTTTATTTTTTGAATATGAATTTATTATTATTTTAAGTTTTTAAAGAGGGAGAGGCCCTTTGGCTAATACGGTAGCGACACGCGACATATTTTCATCCAAATTGACGGAATACTTAACGGAGGATCAATTTGGTTCAAAATCGATCGTGGACTAAATTGGTTCACGCGAAACACCGGGGACTAAATTGGTCCACGCGAAACACCGGGGACTAAATTGGTCTATAAGGCAAACATCGGGGACCATTTTGGGTATTCTCCCTAATTACATATATTGTCATAGTCTTAAATCTCTCCATAAGCGACGCACAACACAAACAACATTCATCACAAATATACATCAGTTGGCTCAGTGTCGAAACCAAAGGAGAAAAAATACGAATAAGAAAAAGAAAATATACTTCTTTATTCATCAACAAATTCAAAATATAGCACCAACATCAAGTCAAATTCAACAATTATTCACGAAATTTAAACGAAAGTCTCTCGATAATACATGTGCCTCAAAAAATTAAATACTAATTATATAAAGCGAAAAATCAAAGATTGCAAAACTATATAAACTAGCAGAATTTTCGATTATAGAAGATATCAACGACAATTCGGCCACTGAAAATATTTTTCGGAAAAAAAAAAGAAAAAACAATAGTGGCATCAGCACCACACGAAATCGGTTTACCTAAGAGAAGTCTCGAATGAAAATTTGGACTCAAATCTTTGAGAAACCCTCTGACAAAATTGCTTTTGACTACGTCAGTAAGAAAAGCACGTCCCTTTTTTAACAATGATAAAAGTGCTATTTGAGCTGGATATTTAATAAAAGAAAAATTGGGCTTACTTTAAGGCCCAATACCTTTCCAATATTTTTCGATAATGTTTCAATTTTTTAATTTAAACTATAAACTAGTGGAACATAAAAAAATAATAATTTTTGTCTAATATATATATATATATATATATATATATATATATGTAAAAAATATGGGCCATTCCCAACTCTGGGCCCGAGAGGATCGCCTCAGTGGCCTCCACGGGTCTGTCTTTAATTTTCCTATCGACCTTTCTATCCAAACCGTTCGTAGAAAGATTGATCTTGATTTTTAAATCAAGTCCTGGTTTTCCTACTAATATTGTCTTCAGACAGAATGCCGACCCAGTTTGAGTTTGATCAGTCTTGTTGGTCTTTTCATTCTTCTGACCAATCTTGATACGGGTTTCATCCATACACCGATTCTCTGGCCAAGTTTAAGTTTTGTTTACTCCAATCACCGAAATTGTACTCTGAATTGTGTTATATAAAGATCGTTAACAAAATTAAAAAACCTTGATAAGTAGCGCTTTCATCAATTGAAAACTCTTTTGTTAGATATAATTAATTACTTATATGGGCATCAAAAGCCACTTAAGCATTGTACATATGATCATCAGCTAGCGTGCAATAGTATCTTTATTTCCCTGTGATGTGACATTATAATAGGCTATAAGAAGTGTTGCGTATGTGTCTGTCAAAAATGGTATTTATAGAAGTCCAATCTTGGTGCTGGAAATTGGAAACCTGCCAATTTGTTTTTTGAATTTTGCAAATGTTTCACTTTTGGTTCTTTTGACCTGTTTGACCTGTTACCACGAGAGGCAAAGATGAATGAAGTGATATCCGTAAGAATGCATTATTGATCTTTTTAAATCGAATAATTTGATCGTATAATAATTTTTGATAGAATACCAAGCCAATATATTATTGTGGGTTCAAGAATACGGATTAGTACTTCAATTTGTGACGATTTAGTCGTCACGGCATATAATATCTAATCGACGAATGAGTAAATTATGAAGTTTAATTCATATGCAAATCATAGTTGTTGAATTTATATGAGAGTTGTCAATGATCAATATTTGGATAGTATTCTATATATTCTATTCCTGGTTAAGCCTCAATGCGTGGGATATGCGAACCCATAATGAGATCGATCACATTCCATTTCTTTTATCTTGAATTTCAAACGAATAGCAACAGATATTTTTCTTTATGAATTGCTATGACAGGCACAAACCCTAAATCCATAGATGGGATCGATCATAATTCCATTTCTTTTATCTTGAATTTAAAATGAATACCAACAGATTTTTTTCTCTATGAATTGCTATTACAGGCACAAACACGAAGATATACACGCAATCCCACTATAAATATTTCCGGAAACTAGAACTAATTATTAGAAATCTAGCTGTCATGATCGTCCTACCCCATTATATAGCTTTACATTGTAAGACAATGACTATATCCGAAGCTTTTAGTAATTGCCTGGTCAATCATATGATGCCGCCCCTTAATATATATATTAATATATGTGTCATATGTGCATGTCTATATGTCCATATACAACTAACTATCGTTCGGCACCAGATTGTAAAATCTTGTCATAAGAAAAAAAAAAAATCCATCCAATGGCGATGAAGTGGTTTCACGTAGAATCTGTGCCTGAAAGCCACATTTTTCCTACAGAAGACAGACCAGGACGTGAGCCAATCGATTTCTGCAAAGCAATCCCATTAATAGATCTTTCAAGAAACGAGAGCGTTGCAGAAAGATCAGTCACAGTTGAGAAAATCATCGAAGCCAGTAAAAAGTTCGGTTTTTTCCAGGTAAATCCTTTTCTTTTTTCTTATTGACTATTTATATTAAGAAAGTTTTGTAACCAATCCCACGATCTGATAATCTTGCCTAATATCATTGACGAAGTGGCCATGGTTTTAACAAAGGTGATCAATCACGGGATACATGAAGAACTAACATGCGAGACCGTTAGGGTTTTAGAGGATTTATTCGAAATGCCAGTCGATGAAATCACCAAGGATGCTAATGAAGGTGGCTGGGTCTACATGAACAGCAAAAGCTACTCAAAAGAAGGCGTTCATCTTTGGAGGGATAACCTCAAGCACGTGTGCCATCCTTTGGAAGAATGCGTGCGACTCTGGCCTCAAAATCCAATACGCTATAGGTATATATATAGAAATAACTCATAATATAGTCATGTAACTTTCACTAAAATCGGTTTTAGTCCCTTTACATAACTAGACTTGTACATTTAGGTCATTTATTTGAAACGGTCCTTTTTTCAAAATTTTCGGCCAGTTTTTTGTCCTAGTAATTCACCGGAGCTTGACGAGGGACTGATGTTTCTCTCCATGTAATTGAAAAAATTTCACTCACCACTCTACCTACCTCACCCATGTGCACAAAAATTCGAGTGAACTCTAGCGGAGAGAGCAGATCCATTGTTTGTTCACGTGGGTGACACGCAGTGGTGACTGTATTTTGTTTATTACCCTAAGAGAAACATTATTGCCTCACCAGCTCGGGTGAATGACTGAGATAGTTTTCGTGAATGATTAGGATAGAATTGGCCGGAAATTTTCAAAAATGACCGTTTCTGATAAATGACGTAAAATACCGGACTAGTTTTGTAAAAGTTAAAGAACTAAAACTGATTTTATTTAAACTTACAGGACTATATTATATGTTAATCCAATATAGGGAAAATTATAAGATTATGTCAATAAGTGTTTTTGGGTCACTATGTTTGATAATTGCAAAAGTAGGTCACTAATATTGTATGTCAAAACAATTTGGGTCATATTAGGTCACTAAGTATATATTTTTCGATTTTAGATCAATAAGTATACAATTTTCAATTTCGGGCCACTCATTTGATAACTAACTTTGTAAACATGGTGGTCCAAAAATAAAACATGTGTACTTAGTGAACCAAAATCTAAAAATATATACCTAGTGACTTAAAATTGAAAATTTGACTCAAAATTGTTTTGACATACAAAGTTAGTGACATACTTTTGCAATTATCAAACGTAGTGACCCAAAAACTAAAACATGTATACTTAGTGACCTAATCTTATAATTTTGTCATCCAGTATATATACAATCATAGAATGCGAACTATTTTTTATTGACGTTTTTGATATTTCCTAGCGGATCAACATTCTGAATGATGCTTATTATATATTTGAGGAATGTGATGAAATCATACGTGTTGGAAATAAGGAGATTGAGCTTGACGATTCTCGAGATGATCAGTGAGGGACTGGGATTCGAGAATAAAGGTTTTCTTGGAGAGATGAGCCAAGTTCAGTTCATGACAGCGAGTAACTACCCACCGTGTCCCGACCCGAGTTTGACCTTGGGATTGCTCAAGCATTTCGATCACAGCCTTATAACGATTCTCTTCCAAGGAGACGTTGGAGGCCTTCAAGTGTTGTCTGAAAACGGTGAGTGGATTGGTGTTCGGGCATTGCCTAACACGTTTGTTGTCAACATTGGGACACAGCTGGAGGTAATATATATATAATTGAAGTGTTAGTTCATTGAAATGTAATTACTTTCTCTTTATTGATATTATATATGTGTTTCGAAGATTATCAGCAATGGGAGGTTGAAGAGTGCGGAACACAGGGTGGTTACAAATGAAAAAGAAGCAAGAACAAGCATTGCCACATTCATCAACCCAAGCCCCGAATGCATCATCGAACCAGCAAAAGATTTGATCGATTCAAATCCTCCTCTTTATCCGTCGTATTCGTTCAAGGATTTTGTTAGTGCTAACAAACCTTTTGGCCCCTTCACTGATGCTGTACAACATGTATTATCCCCGAAAATAAACTAGTGATGTTCCGGAAATCTGCAAAATATTCAAATATTGAACAGTTTTTCTTTAATTCCGTCGCAGTGTGTTGTTCCGATTATTGATGTACGTTGGGTTGAATATTTCAGTTTAATTAGATACTTTCTAAAACAAATTAGGTTTGGACTTAATGGTAGTAAACAACTTCCATGTCTTGAAGTCGCAGCGCAAGGAACTATTTTTGTATCAAGAACAAGTTAGGATCGGGTCTTTAGACGGTTGAATAAACACCAAGTCATTTTGCTCTCTTTTGCAATCTCTTTCGACGGTTGGTCCTGTAAGGACTCGGTTCTCAATTTACACATCATATCTTTATCAATGGTTGTATTGGGGCTCCGGTTAAAGAGGTATGCCATATAGGATAGATGAGCTAAAATCACGTTAATCACTGGACCGCTCTTCTCACTCATCGTCTTGCTTTGCTCACGCAAGTGTTATTCTTTACTCGGCTCTTCTTATTCTTTTCTTTTTCTCGACTTTTATTTTTATTTTCTACAAAGCATTTCCTCTTTGACTTTTCATTTCTCGAAATCGAGGTTATCGGATGAAGGATTCATAGTACTCACTACAATATTTTTTCTAAGCTTCTCTTTTCTTTTTAGCAGGTAGGCGCCACCGTAGTCCCACACTCCGATATGTATAGGAATATGAGATATCAGATGGGAATATGTTCTGTTGACGAAAGAAATCATTGTGAATGTGACGGGGGTCCCTTTTAATATGGATATAAAATGTACTAAGTTGTAAACTAATGTTGGATGAAATGTTGGGTTAACACTGGATCCAACACTAGAGTGCACAGCGGAATATGTAACTTAGTTTCGAAAGCGATAAACACGAAATGCGAATTCTGTGCAGCAAGTAAATAATCTTGCTGCGTGCCTCAAGGCGAAAAATCCACTAATAGCAATGGACGGCAAAACAACTATCAAAAAGGATAGTAAAAAATAAGCCTAAAAATACTAAAAGCTTGCAAAGATCCTTCGGCTTTTGCAAGAAACTAATCTAGGCTAAAGACAGCAACCCTCGTAAATCTCTCCTAATAATGATCTCTCAGATATAAGCATAACGGAGAATACGAGATAAGAGTATAGCTCTAAATAACGTTCGAAGTTGTCTCTTCAAGTTATTCCATTTTTCTGCGCTGTCCTGCTCTTCTTATCCCGCGTTGAATATCCTACTGGGAACATTTATAGTATTCCCGTTCGATCAGAAATCCCTCAACGTCCACTTGGAAGTTAGTGGTCTTGACTTGGTTGCCTCTTGTGACTTAGTCCTTACTTCTCCTATTTTTAGTAAATTCCTTCCAAGACTTGTTCCTCCTTATCCCTATTATCCTCGTTTAATCTGATCCGTTCCTGACCTCGATCCAAGTCCTATAAAACACAAATAACAGCCTTTACACGGATTAAACATGTTTTGGGTATGAAAGATAAAACGGAGAAAGCACACATTTTCAGTCAACAAATGTTGTCCAAAATGTTGCCCTGACATTGTCAATGTTGAGTGCTCAACATCAACAATCTCCCCCTTTTTATCTTTCTTCCCAAAACTAATGCAGAAATGAAACTCCCCCTGAAGATCAAATCTACTCAACCACAAAAATTAGGAAAGATGGTTAGAGTAAACAGAAAACTAAATAGTTAATAAACTATTTAAAGTACTAGATGCCATAAGGGGTTTTAGAAAACTTTAATCCAAAAACAGGCAAAAAATCGCATGCAAAACACATGGCGCAAAATAGCATTTAAGCACAAAAAGACTTAGATCTCTAAGATCTAAAACTGAGGACTTTGACTCGACTCAGAGTCTTGATCTTCTTCTCCTTCTCTTGCTCTATTTCCAGCTCCTTCTTCATCCTGTCCGCCATATCCACTTGGGCCTGTTTCAGCTTCAGCTCTTGCCTCCGTCGCATCTCTCAATCCCTCTGCCCTTTCTGCCGTCTCTCCCCCTTTTTGGGAAGAAAGTAGGCTCTTCAAAATTTCTCGTTGAGCCACCAAAGCAGCGATGGACTCATCGAGGCTCTTGATCGCATTTTCAAGGGCTGCCTGAGATGTTGGTCCAACATTCTGACCAACATCTTGAGTGATCGGTGCTGAAGTGCGCCAAGGAAGATCTACCACTCTGTCTAGGCCAGCTAGATGACTCGGTTGTACAGGATATGGCGTCTTCTGAGAGATTACTTTGTCCCGGCAGTTCGGCTGGAAACCTCCTTGAAGAAGCACTCCATAGATGATTGAGGGATAAGGAAGAATTCCTTTCCGCTCGACTTGCGTTGACAAGTGCTTTAAAATTATCTCTCCCCAATTAAGAGGTAGATTTTGACCAAGAGCGTATAGCAAGTGTGCCATACTCTCAGTCACTCTCGTCTCGTTCAAAGTGGGCAAAAAATTACAAATCCCAACTTTGAAAAGTACTGAGTACAAGGAAGTTAAGACACTCCCCGCACAATTTCCTTCCCAAACTCTTATCCTACCCGCCGTAATGAACCTCACAACCTCGTCATTATCAAATTCAGACACCATGTCCACCTCGGGCGTCCCCAAAAATTGATTAATCGCCCGAGAAGACATGTCATAAAGTCTCCCCCTCAAAAAAACCTTCCCATACTTCCTAGAACTAACATTAGCTATAGAAGAGAAAAGATTAGCGTATACCTCCCGAACTACTGAGTCACAATAAGTCCCCAACATCCTTAGCATTCGGTCGATGTGTCTTGACTCCAGGAATTCCATCAAGTTATACTTCCTGAAGTTCGAGGCATCTACGACTCGTTCCACTCGAAATGGTCGCTGGCTTAGTGAGCGCCATACCTCCTTATTTGTTGCCCGGTAAAACTTACGGTTTGGCAAGGGAGCTTCCCAATCAGAATCAGCTGTTAGGACAACATCTGGGAAAACATCTTGCGCAACATCCAGCGGTTGAGCTGAAGAAGGGGATTCAGTCCGAGTTCTCTTAGAAGGCCTTCTTGCTTCTGCGACTGGCCTTTTCCCTGCTCTCTTCTTGATTTTATTCATCATCGCCTGCAGGGTTTCTTCAGCTTCTTCTCCTTCTTCTTCACCTTCTTCTTCACCTTCGGGAGAAGGTGAAGCAGTTAAGGATTCTTCTACCGAGGTGGGAGTCGGCTCCTTGACGAAGTTTTCGTCATCACTTATTCTGTTGCTTCGACGCCTCTTCAGAACGCGAGGAGCAGACCTAGAATGTGGACTCGACGCTGGTTCACTGAACGGAAGAGGGCTTATCTGATTTTGCAGGATTTCCTCTGAAATCGGGTCCGTCGTGCCTTGGTCTTCGGCGTTCTCTTCCCTGGTCTCGTCGAAGTTGGTTGTCTGTTCATTCTGGGGCGAAACCGGACCTATATAGGGTACAATCGCTCACATATCTACTGGGTCTTCGATCGCAACAGGGAGAGGATAGATGTTGGCAGCGAATGTTGGATCAACATTTGGTCTGACAGGTGTGTTCGACATATTTATAAACCAGAACTGATTGCTCGAGAATTTCAGAGAGCTAGGGCTTGAAGGAAATTTGAGTGATAAAGTTGAATATGAACGATAAAGCTTGGCCAATTTATTTATAGATCAGTCCCAACGGTAAAAAAAAATGCTCAGTCAATGCAGGTAAATAGCGTATGAACAGAAAATAGCCGTTGTGAGAGGGGAAAAAATAGAACTTTTTGACCGAATTTTGAGGTTTGGAAAAATGTTGACTCAATCATGACTCTTAATATAGTAAATGAAATACTTAGTCATGCTAAAAAATAGGAGTCAAAAAATTAAAAATTTTCCCAAAAATCTACTAAGTCAAAAATCATTATAGGAATTAGAGATACTCACCGTTCAGGATTATGAGATGACCATCTGAGATACTCATAGCAGGCTGTTTTTTCGGGAATTCTAATGCACTTCTTAGAGATAAATAAACTAGACACATGACACTAACAAATGAAAGACTCACTGACACAAAGAATAAACGAAAGCATAAAAATGTAGCATTATCAAAATGACAGTTACACATGTTGCCCCAACATTTGACCCAACATTCTAAATCTGTAATCCCAGACTTTTCTGCTCAATACTGCTTGAACTAGTTCTCTTGATTTTTACCCTTTTTATCTCACTTATGATATTCAGCACAACTCTTATACTTAAAGCATCAAGGATTGGTTTTTCGTCGCATAGAATACATCGTCACCGCGAATGCCGTGTATCTAAGGAAACTTATTACCAAGGACCTATATCTTGCTAAGAGCTTATAAGTTGGCTTATTAACGGATTGGTCTTATGTCGCCAAGTATACATCGTCACCGCGAATGCCGTGTACCTTGGGATCTTAACCAAGAGCCTGTGAGGAATTCGGTTTATACCAGAGACTAATCAAGAAATATCAAGTCATTTCAAAGGAAAACAGAAAAGAAAGTTAAATCAAACATCAGAACAGTAACTATCAATTTCGACTTCTGCTATGTTGACCCAAATGTTGGACCAACATTTATGCTGACTGATGTAATCCTATGGATTTCTTAAGGTCCGAAAACCTTTCAGAATCCAACGCTTTTGTAAATATGTCAGCTAGCTGATGTTTCGTGTCTACGTGCTCAATGCATACTATTCCTTTCTCTAACATGTCCCTAAGAAAGTGATGCCTTATATCTATATGCTTAGTTCTCGAATGCTGGATATGATTCTTAGATATGTTGATGGCACTAAGGTTATCACAATACATGAGAACAGACTCGCACTCTAACCCATAGTCACACAACATACTAATTAACCATATTAGTTGCGTGCAACAACTACCCGCAGCAACATATTCGGACTCAGCAGTAGACAGAGACACACAATTTTGTTTCTTACTATACCATGCAACCAAATTATTACCTAAAAAGAAACAGCCGCCACTTGTGCTCTTACGATCATCTTCATCTCCTGCCCAATCAGCATCGCTATAGCCTACAAGACTCAAGTTAGTATCTTTCGAGAACCACAATCCAAGGTTATATGAACCACTTATATATCTAAGAATTCGCTTAACCGCATTAAGATGGGACACCTTAGGCTCAGATTGATACCTAGCACATACACAAACACTATACATAATGTCTGGTCTACTAGCCGAAAGATAAAGCAAACTGCTATCATAGATCGATATAATGTTGGGTCAACATTTGTCCAACATTATCTTTACTTACCTTATGTGTGGATCCCATAGGCGTTTTCATTACCTTAGCTGTGTTCAGCCCGAATTTCTTTACGGTATTCTTGGCGTATTTCTCTTGAGACACAAAAATACCTTCATCGGTCTGCTTGATTTGTAACCCTAAGAAAAATGTTAGTTTTCCAATCATGCTCATTTCGAATGTTGAGTTCATAGCCTGCACAAAAAGATCTAACATGGACTGAGAATTAGATCCAAAAACTATATCATCAACATACACTTGAGCAATCAGAATGTGTGAACTATCTCTTCTAACAAAAAGAGTGTGGTCGGCTTCTCCTCGGACAAAACCAAATTCAAGCAAGAATGCGGTCAACCTACCATACCAAGCTCGAGGAGCTTGCTTTAAACCGTAAAGAGCTTTCTGCAACTTAAAAACATGGTTAGGATAAATCGGATCTTCAAATCCCTTAGGTTGTTCAACATATTACCTTATCAATATAGCCATTCAAAAACGCACCTTAACATCCATTTGATATAATGTAATGTTAAGCCAACATGCAATAGCTAATAATAACCTAATGGATTCCAACCTAGCCACGGGAGCAAAAGTCTCATCAAAGTCAATTCCTTCTACTTGAGTGTAACCTTGAGCTACCAAACGTGCTTTATTCCTAACAACCTTACCAAGTTCATCAGATTTATTTTTATAGATCCACTTTGTACCTATGACATTAATGTCAATCGGACGTGGAACCAAAGTCCAAACTTGGTTTTTCTCAAATTGCACAAGTTCTTCTTGCATTGCATTTATCCAAAAGTTGTCCTTGAGAGCCTCAAGTATATTCTTTGGTTCTATTTCAGACACAAAGCAAGTAAAACGTACCTTAGAGTATGTCAAATTCAAGCAAACGTTCCTTACTATTGACTTGTAATCCTTGCGAGGTTTGATTCGGGTCTTCCTACCATCATTGATATTTCCGATCACTAGGTCTGTAGGATGTGCCTTCTGGATTTTAGCAGGAGGATCTCTACGAACTTCGAGTTGTTCGGCCTCATCAATTTGTTGTGTTGCGGATGTTGAATCTGATGTTGGTTCAGATGTTGGGTCAGATGTTGGCTCAACATCTTCCTCAACATCCTTTTCTGTCTCCTCAACATTCTGGACAACATCTGAGACATCAGCCAGAGGAACAGTTCTGATAAAATCACTAGCATCATCAAAACAATATTTATGGATTCCTGAACAGATTTCATACGTAAATTGTACACACGATAAGCACGACTGTTTGAGGAATATCCTAAAAAAATGCATTTGTCACTCTTAGAATCAAATTTTGTCAAGTATTCACGGTCATTGAGCATATAACAATAACATCCAAAAACGTGGAAATACTTCACAGTGGGTTTCTTTTCATTCAATAACTCATAAGAGGTTTTCTTCGTACCAAAACGGAAAAACACACGGTTAGAAATATGACATGCAGTATGTAAAGCTTCAGCCCAAAAATGCTTAGATATATTTCTAGATTGCAACATAACCCGAGCCATTTCTTGTAGGGTCCTATTCTTTCTCTCGGCCACCCCATTTTGTTGAGGTGTTTTGGGAGAAGAATACTCATGTAAAATACCCTTCTTACCACAGAATTCATCAAAAAATTGGTTTTCAAACTCTCTACCATGATCAGACCTAATCCTTTGAATAGAAGCTTTAAAATTATTCTTGACTAAAGCACAGAATTTTTTGAAAAAATCAAAAGATTCGGATTTTTCCCTAAGAAAGTAAATCCAGGCATATCTCGAGTAATCATCAACTAGCACATAAGCATATTTTCGACCTCCTATGCTTTCTACTTCCATCGGTCCCATCAAATCCATGTGAACCAATTCAAAACAGTGAGCAGTTTTGAAGTGTTGGGCAAAATGTTGGTCAATATTATGACTAACATGTACCTGCTTACCCTTCAAACATAACTCACAAACGTTCTTACCAAACTCCTTGAGCTTTGGAATGCCTCTTATAGCGTCGTGTTTGATAAGCTGCTCCAAAGTCCTGTAGTTGACGTGGCCTAACTTGAAGTGCCACAGAATTACCTCGTCTACGGCCTTCGAGAGTTGGCATACATCACTTGTATTGGATTTATTACTGACTTGATAGCAATTATCGTCTGATCTTTTACCTGCCATAACTAAAACACGGTCGTCATTAAAAACTTCACAACATTCTTTGTTAAATTTTACCTCAAGGTCGTCGTCGCAGAGTTGACTAATACTAATCAAATTTGCTACGAGACCATCAACATGAAGAACGTTGCTCAGCTTTGGAAAATCGGGCACATTCAATCTGCCCCGACCGAGAACTCTTCCTTTCGCACCACCTCCAAATGTTACTGATCCGCTTTTTAAAGGAATGTAATCAGTTAAAAACTGTTTTGTTCCCGTCATGTGTCGAGAACACCCGCTATCGAAGTACCAAGATCCTGTCACATTAGCTCGCAAAGACGTATAGACTACGAGACATTTATTGACAGATTTCTGGACCCAAACTTTCCTAGATAAAGAAACAGTATTAGGACGATTGGAACTTAAAGAATTGCTGGCAGATATTTCTCCAGACACCCCTTTCAACACTGATTTCTCAATGTTGGATGAGATGTTGGATGACATTTCGGCCAACATCAATTCCTTCGCAGGAATCTTTTTCTTCAATTTCCAACAGAAAGGCTTAATATGACCAGGTTGCTTACAAAAGGCACAAATATATGATTACTAGAAACAGGTCGAGATATACTCTCATTCTCTTTACTCACAACATGCTCGACATTTTCCTTCACAAAAACGAGCTTAGGTTTATCATTCACAGAGGAATTATATCCTAAACCTTGTCTATCAGTGATACCTAAAGAGAGTACCTCTTCAAGGGTAGATCTACCCTTGTTCATTCTTGAAAACGTCTTAGCATCCTCATCAACTTGCTTTTGGAGCTTGACAATTTCCATGTCCTTTCGAGTGAGCCAGACCTCCAGATTGTTCATTCCATCTAGCAAGCTTTTAATCGTCTTCTCATTTCTTTGGTTTTCTTCTGACAGTTTTCTCAGCTCGACTTTGAGTTCCTCATTATTTGACTTCTCTTTCTCGTAAAGCAATTTGACAGCTTCATTGATCTCTACACAATCGTCCGTACCTATATCTGAATCATCAGAACTAGAGTACAAAAAACTGTTTGTGTCATCATAATCGAAAATAATGTGTTTTTTAGAAGTTGAGTCAGATGTTGGCTCAACATCGGTTATGGCTGTGAAGCCTAGTTGCTGATCTTCCTCATCTTCGCAATCTGAGAATGAGTGAATAGACACAGAGGATTTCTTCTGTTCCCTCGGGCTCGGTTCTGTGTCTTCGTCATCGGATAGATCGATCCACATTGCTTTTCCATGCTTGCGGAGTGTGTTGGCACATTCGTTGGCAAAATGACCCCAGCCCTGGCATTCGTAGCATCTTACTGATTCCCAGTTGATGTTCTTCTTCTTTCCATCTGGTCTCTTTTTGAAGAACGGAGGAGCAGAATTTGCTTCTTTTAGGACTCGGACCCTTCACGAATGTTGGGCCAACATTTGGACTGACATTTTTCTTTTTGTAGAATTTTGCGAATCTTTTTGTCAGCAAAGCCGTATCCTCATCATAATCAGAGTCATTCTCGGTGTTAACCTTAGATGGTTGACTGACTAGAGCAAGACTTTTTCCGCGAGAAGCCTTCTTTTGGACTTCTAGGTTGATCTCATGGTTCTTCATGATATTCATCAGTGTGTTGAAGTCCATGGTGCTGAGATTGTGTGCTTCTTCCACAGCAGCTACCTTCACATTGAATTTCTCAGTTAATGCACGTAAAGCTTTGGAAACTAATACCTTATTTGAGATTGTTTCTCCGAGGCTTGCACATTCGCTTGAAATGGTGAGGATCCTTCCAAAGTAGGTAGAGATGTCCTCGTCTTCCTTCATTCTGAGATTCTCAAATTGATTTGAGAGAAGCCGTAGTTTGGTCTCCTTCACACTTGCGTCGCCTTCACAATATCTCTGAAGGAGATCCCATGCGTTCTTTGCCGAGTTGCAGTTGAGGATGATCTTGAACATATACATGTCAACAGTTGTGAAAATGACATTGAGAGCTTTGTCATTGAAGTCGGCCGCGCTTCGTTCGGCCACGGTCCATTCCTCCCTTGGTTTGTCAACAACCTCTCCATCAGCGTCTGGCACAGTTCGAGGAGACGTGTATCCGTTGAGAACAGCATCCCATGCGCGTGTATCGATCGACTTTATGCATTGGCGCACACGAACCTTCCAATATGCATAGTTGGAGCCATCTAAAACTGGAATTTTTGCGGTATTGTTAGTGCTGTAGATATCCATAATAGAAATGAATCGTTGCGCTTAGTAGCGTCAAGCGTTCGCTCTGATACCACTTTGACGGGGGTCCCTTTTAATATGGATATAAAATGTACTAAGTTGTAAACTAATGTTGGATGAAATGTTGGGTTAACAGTGGATCCAACACTAGAGTGCACAGCGGAATATGTAACTTAGTTTCGAAAGCGATAAACACGAAATGCGAATTCTGTGCAGCAAGTAAATAATCTTGCTGCGTGCCTCAAGGCGAAAAATTCACTAATAGCAATGGACGGCAAAACAACTATCAAAAAGGATAGTAAAAAATAAGCCTAAAAATACTAAAAGCTTGCAAAGATCCTTCGGCTTTTGCAAGAAACTAATCTAGGCTAAAGACAGCAACCCTCGTAAATCTCTCCTAATAATGATCTCTCAGATATAAGCATAACGGAGAATACGAGATAAGAGTATAGCTCTAAATAACGTTCGAAGTTGTCTCTTCAAGTTATTCCATTTTTCTGCGCTGTCCTGCTCTTCTTATCCCGCGTTGAATATCCTACTGGGAACATTTATAGTATTCCCGTTCGATCAGAAATCCCTCAACGTCCACTTGGAAGTTAGTGGTCTTGACTTGGTTGCCTCTTGTGACTTAGTCCTTACTTCTCCTATTTTTAGTAAATTCCTTCCAAGACTTGTTCCTCCTTATCCCTATTATCCTCGTTTAATCTGATCCGTTCCTGACCTCGATCCAAGTCCTATAAAACACAAATAACAGCCTTTACACGGATTAAACATGTTTTGGGTATGAAAGATAAAACGGAGAAAGCACACATTTTCAGTCAACAAATGTTGTCCAAAATGTTGCCCTGACATTGTCAATGTTGAGTGCTCAACATCAACAGAATGCATCTTGCATTATCTTATGCGTGCGGATCAATTATGATATTTTCTTTATGCTGATTGGAATATTTTAAGATGGAAAGATATTAGTTGATTGATTCTATTTTGGATAAGATGCTGATTGGGGTTATATATGAATGTGCTGAATTGGATGAGATAACCCTATATGGAAAATATATGCATTAATGTGTGTGAGTTTGTGAACTTATAATGCCTTCCTCGAAATTTGTGAATATATATGGCATATAATCATGCTAATTAAGCCTATAAAAGTGGTTGATCAATATAAATTGGCATGATTATATACTTTATAAAGGCATGGTTTGTGTACGTAATTGGAAAAACTTTTGTGGTTAACCTCTCATGTAAAGTGCCAATTGTTTTATGCTTGTATACAGAGCAATACATTGTATTTTCGTGCTACGACAAGTTGAGCAGAATAAACGAAATCATTTGAGTGTTGTGCGTTCACTTGCGAATATTTTCTACTTTTCAGCTTCCACTTGTGATAACCTTCTAGCGAGTGCGCTTACCTAAGTGACAACCTTCTGTCGACTGAACTTACACTTGCGATTCCATCATTGGTCGAGTGATCCCCACCCTACCTCAATACCATATATTCTATCTTCGGACGTGATTGATACACGAGGAGACAAGGCCGACGTTTGCATACACATGAAGAGAAGGACGCTGTTCTGGGGGCCCTTCGATAGCGAGCTGTTTCCGGTCGAGAATTGGAGATTCCCTGGTGACGTGAAGTGAAACTCGGCGTGTGGAAACCTAGCTGAGGGACTAGAGTTAGACTTGCTTCGGGTTGTGTATTCGGCAAAATCAATCAGTTTTGTAACCAACTACGTTATCATTAACTCTTGAGGAGCAAACCTCAAGGAGAGTAGTAAACCCCAATTGGGGATATAACCTCTATAAAATCGTGTGTATCACTTCACTTTTCAGTTCTTTAAATTTATGTGAGACAAACAAAAAAACTTTTTCGAAACATTAGGAGATAACTCAGGAAACTTTTTTAAAGTTAAAGGTGATAACCGAGATACATTGTTGCTTTTCAGGATATAACTAGAAATCTGCATTGTTATCACATTTTTCCAAAGGAAATGATTTTGGAATAGAAGAAGCAAAAGTTTATAACGCCTTGGTTTGGATCTCCGATTATCTAATCCGTAGAATGGACTCTAGTCCACTTTCTCTCATGTGGTAGAGTTTGTACGACATTATCGTCATTGTGCAGATCCACGTACTACATGTCAGTGGAGGTGGAGATCTTGACGGCGACTTTTGCAGCTAATTGGTACACATCAGAGACGGAGCTTGACTTTATGAATGATAATGGAAAGAGATACGTTAGGCAATTACCTCCTTTATCGCCATCAATCGTTTACTGAGAAGTTTCCTCATGTTCATCCTCTACCTATTGATCTTATCGAGAATATGTTGACGTTTCGATCCTAGAGGAAGAATTACATGTAATAATATGTTTGGGTACAAACATGTTTTTATGTTAAGCAAACAATTTACCCTCTAGCCCAACCCAGGAGCTTAAATCCATAAATCTGTGAGGTTCCACTCTAAAACCAATTGGTTGTTGGATGGAATAACCCATATATTTACAAGTTAGTTCCAATTTCCTTATTGAAGATGCTTGCCTTTCAATCCTAGAGGAAGAATTACATGTAATAATATGTTTGGGTACAAACGTGTTTTTATGTTAGGGAAAAAAATTACCCTAAAACCCAACCCAGGAGCTCAACTCAAATTCATAAATCTGTGGGGTTCCACTCTAAAACCAATTGGTTGTCAGATATAGTAGCCCATAAATTTACGTTAGTTCCAAATTTCTTATTAATTTGATGTGAGACTGCAATTTCCAAACCCAACACTTTATTGTAATCTTTGATTAATCTTCATGATATTGTTTTGAATTTTTCTAACATGGGGATTCTAAATTATAAACTATACATTTCCAACTCATTTATTAGTATCAACATCGCTTCGTCAGAGAATTCTCCGAATCTGTGACTTTTAGGGGCGGAACTAAGGGGTCCCCCTGACCCCACATGTGTGAATATAATTGTATATATGATGATGCATTTTGAATAAGTTTGTTTAATCTAGTGGTTTCAGACTTAATGTTTCCATCCTTGGCTATTTTGCTATTAAAAGTCCCGTGTTGGTTTTTTTATTAATATTTATTTTTCGGAACCCCGTTAAGTTTACATTAAATTTTGACCCTCCAGGTCATAAGTTCTAGTTCCGCCACTAATTTTTGTGAAATTGGGGGTCCCGTAAAATGATATTGAAATAGCTACGTTGAAAATAAAATAGAAATGTTGACCCCAATGTTGAAACAACACTCGAGATCAGAAAGTTTTAGCACAGCGGAAATTTTAAACTTAGCAGTAAAAACAACGGAGACACAATTTTAAATATGCAGCAAGTTAAATAACTTGATACACGCCTTCAGGGCAAAATTCCACTGCTTAGAATGGATTACAAAAAGACGAACTATCAAAAGATAGTAAAATCAGCATAGTAAAGAATCTATCGATTCTTTTAATCTTCACACAGAAACTCTACGATCTATGTAAAGGTAAAAACACTAGGCAAAAAACTGTTTGATGAAAATATGAAGAGAGCTCTCTCGTTTTCTTTCTACTCGTTCGCCACTCGCTTTGTGATCGGAAATGGAGTCTTCTATTTATACTCTTGATTGCTTCGGCTCCAATCATATTCACGTTCTCCATGATGTCCACGACTCCAGTACTGAGAAAGTGTCTCGACTTATTCGGCCATGAACTCCATCACTTCTATTTTTAGTAAGCACTTGTATCCGTTGAGCATACTGCCTATTTTCAGTATCCACTTCACGTTTGAACAAGTCCAGCTCGTACATAACTTCTGCACACACGTAAATAAAGCCACAATAATAGGGAAAACAATTTCTGGGTTTGAAAGATAAAATTAAGGTTGGACCAAGTCTGAGTCAAACGATGTTGACTCAAATATTGTGTCCACATTGTTAATGTCAACAATGTCAACATTAACAATCTTCCCCTCTTGTCTTTCTTCCCAAAACCAGTACAAAGATAAATCCATAGAAGTCCCAATCGACAGAACTTTAAATCCATGGAACTCCCCCTGAAAGCATCAAGTAACTTAGAACAAAAACTGGTGTAAAATATTAAACGTTAGTACATAACCACTTAGAAGTCTTAAGCACATCTGCAAAACACAAAAAAATAAAAGTCTACACGCAAAAACATGAATTAGACAAAGCAATCAAAATGAGAAAGCTAAAAGTTAAGACTCTCAATAGAGTCATCTGAAGTAGCTCCTTCTCCAGCTTCAGCTTCCTTGTCCGCTTCTCCTTCTCCAATTCTTGCTGCAGCAACTTCCTCTTCTCCTGGACCAGCTTCAGCTTCCTCTTTTGCTTGATCAGCTCCCCATGCATTTGATCTCCCAGCTTCAGCATCCATGACAGCTTCATAGTCAGCTCTATCATATGCACCATCACCATCTCCCCCTTTTTAGGAAGAGGGCAACCCTCGAGGAACTACTCTCTGTGTAATCAAAAAAGCAATAGTATCGTCCAGACACTTGATCTCCTTCTCCAGGTGTGATGTTGAAGAGGATGTTGAACCAGGATTAGGTTCAACATTTTGAGCTCCACTCCAGGGCATATCAATCAAATTGTTGTGCCCAATAACATGGTTGGCTGCAATGGTGAAAGGGACTTTCTTGTGCTCCACATAGTCTCTTCTCAGCGGCTTGAACCCTCCTCGTATCAAAATTGACCAGATGATTGAAGGGAAGGGAAGAATGCCTTTTCCAACTCTTTCGGCTTGATAAGCTATCTGGTTGAAAATGTACTCTCCCCAATTGATGGGAATGTTCTGACCCAAAGCATACAAGAGTTGCGCCATCGATTCCGTCACTCTACTATCATTTGCCGTAGGCAACCAATTGAATATAGCAATTTTGAAAAGAACCGAGTAGAGTGAGGTCAAATAAGTGGCGGAAACGTTCTTCCCCCACTTCGTAATCCTACCCCCGGTACTGAAAGTAACTACCTCATCAATGTTACTCTCACTAAACTAGTCTACTTCAGGGGTAAGAGTTCATTTATTAGCCGGCAAGAGAATTCATAAAGTTTATTGCGCAAGATCCTACCAAATTGTCAGAATAGGTCCCCATACTTCGAACAGCCTTCCCCAAATGCCTAGATTAAAGGAATTGAAGCACCCCGTACTTCATGAATCTTTGGACATCAATGATCCTCTCAACGCGCAGTGTTCTCGAGCTGATGGAGGACCACAGACTTTCATGTTTCTCAGAATAGAATTTCTTGGGAGGCTGAGAGATCTCCCAATTAGATCCTTCAGGCAGTTCTTCTTTTGCCGGAAATGTTGAATCTGGAATCGTCTCAGCATTGATCTCAACATCTGCAACATCCTCTTGTGGTGTAGGATCTGCAACTTTGGTCTTCTTCGCGGGACGAGAGTCAGAACCCATCGGCCTCTTACCCACCTTCTTCTTTAATTTGTTGAAGATGTTGCTCAATGGGACTGAGTCATAAAAATTGTCTTCTTCTTCAGAGCTTGTGGAAGACTCCATCGCTGTGGGAATGAAATTATCGTCCGAGCTTTGAGAATCGTCGCTGGAAAATGTGTGCTCATCGATAAGAGAATCTGAAGATGAGCTCGACGGCGGTTTCGGACTTGGATTCTTAGCAGATTCATGCGGGTTGACTTCGGAGATGTCAGCATCGTCTCGTAGAGGAGATGCGACTCTAATCGGAGTAGGCACTCCATAAATCGCCATCGCCAGTGGATTTGTATCTATGATACCGGCGCTTGATGTTGAATCAACGTTCTAAGTCTAGGTGAGTTTTGCATAGAAAATATAGAAACAGAGTAAATTTTGAGATCGATTGAGAGCTGGAAATACTTAGATTTGCAGAGAGAATACATATAGAATGCAATAGGGTTTGTGCGTTATGAGTGGAAATCAGGCGAGTAAAAAGAGATGAACATTGTAACGGTAAAAAAACGTGTGATGATGGGAGTGGAAAATAACCGTTCGAGTGCTTGAATAAAATAATAATAAATAAAAATAATTTTTTTTATTTATTAAAATAGGTAAACATGTGCAATAACCGTTAAGATTTGAGAAAATCATGGAGTATGGAAATCGTGTGACATGATAAAATTGTGCACAAAGTGATCATAACAATAATTAAGTCGAGATCAAGTGCTACTAACCGTTTAGGTGTTCCGATGAACGCATGAACCATGTGAAGATAACCGTTCTTCTACTAATACGAAATGAGAAATATAGGTACTAGACACGACATTCTTAATATATGTATACCTAAAACCAAAGAAACATAAAAATAAAAAGAAAATATAGCATGATCAAAATGACTAGTCACATATGTTGCTCAACATAAGCTCCAACATTCTCAAACGATTTCTGTGCAACACCCTATGACTCAATTTTCTTTCATTTTCTGCCATTTTCTCACCTCTATTATAGATAGAAAATATTATGCACTGCTCTTAAATGATTTCCATTTCATCAAGGTTCAGACTTTTGCACGCAAAGAATACATCGTCATCGCGAATGCCGTGTATATAAGGATTCTTAGTATTCTGAACCTTTATCTTGAAAAAGGATAATGAGCATACTTGTGCTAGGTGGTTCATTTCAGAAAATGGTCTAGGTGAGTCTAATCATTTCATGAATTTAACAAAGAGAAAGTTAGATCAAATATCAAAACAGTAACAACAATATTTGACATATGCCAATGTTGATCCAAATACTGGATCAACATTTACAGACACTGACACAGATCTATAGACTTCTTCAGGCTTGAGAACCTTTCGAAGTCTAAGGCTTTAGTGAAAATATCTGCTAACTGATTCTTAGTATCTATATGCTCTATTTTCACTAACTCTTTTTCTATTATATCTCTCAGAAAATTATGTCTAATGTCTATATGCTTAGTCCTAGAATGTTGAATCGGATTTTTCGAAATGTTTATGACACTCAGATTATCACAATACATCAGTACAATTTCGCTCTCTAACCCATAATCACTCAACACACTCTTAAGCCATATGAGTTGTGTACAACAGCTATCCGCTGTCACATACTCAGATTCGGTAGTAGAGAGAGAAACACAATTCTGCTTTTTACTAAACCAAGACACTAGATTATTACCTAAGAGTAAACAACCACCACTTGTGCTCTTGCTATCATCTTCATCACCTGCCCAATCAGCATCACTAAAACCAACTAGATTAGTGTTAGTATCCTTTTAAAACCATAAACCAAGCCTACATGTAACACTAACATACTTCAAAAATCATTTTGACAGCGTTTAGATGAGAAACCCTTGGTTCAGCCTGATATCTCGCACATCACAAACACTAGACATAATGTCTGGTCTACTCGCAGAAAGATATAATAACCTTCCTATCATTGAACGATATAATGTGGGATCAACATTTGCCGCAACTTTATCTTTACTTACTTTCGTCGTAGATCCCATATGAGTTCTCATTACCATGGCATTATCTAACCTGAATTTCTTTACAGTATTCTTCGCGTACTTCTCCTGAGACATAAAAATGTCGTCTTTACTATGTTTTACCTGCAGACCTAGGAGAAATGTTAGTTCACCGATCATACTCATCTCAAATGTGGAATTCATAGTTTGAATAAACTCATCCGACATAGATCGAGATGTTGATCCGAAGACTATATCATCAACATAAATTTCATAGATTAATATATCATTTCCAACTCTTTTTATGAAAAGAGTTCTATCGGCTTTTCCTCTAACAAAACCAAAGTCTAAGAGAAACGAAGTAAGTCTTCCATACCAAGCTCGAGGAGCTTACTTTAGACCATAACGAGCTTTTTGTAATTTAAAAACATGATCAGAATGATAAGGATCTTCAAAATCCTTCGGTTGCTCAATATAAATTTCTTTATCAATAAAGCCATTTAAGAATGCACCCTTAACATCCATCTGGTGTAGGGTAATGTTGAGCCAACATGCAATACAAGAAGAAGTCTTATAGATTCTAACCTTGCTACGGGCGCAAATGTTTCATCAAAGTCTATTCCCTCAACTTGGGTATAGCCTTAAGCAACTAAACGGGCTTTATTCGTAATCACATTCCCATATTCATCAGATTTTTCTGAAAATCCACTTTGTACCAATGACGTTACCGTCGCTTGGTCGTGGAAACAAATACGTTCGAGAAACTCGGAAAGCTAACAACCTCTCTCAAGATCTTCAACGTGGTTATTCGACCGAATGTAATCCGTAAGATTTCTTACTCGAATACCTAGAATTCGTGCTTAGATTGCTTGTTGATTGATGAATAAGGACCTAACAATTGGTATCAGAGCAGATCGTGATTGATTTTGGATTGAATTCGCGATTTTAAAATCAAAATAATTTTCCAGATTTTTCGATCGAAAAAACATACGTGATTTGTATTTTGATCAATATGCTTAATGTTTGTGAATTTTGTTGATAATCTTTCTGATTAAGTGATAGATTATATGCTAGGAATGATTTACGTACTAATTTCAATCGCTTAGAACGTCATATTAATTCAGATTTTCGATTTAGATCGATATTTGCGTTTGCGATTAAGTTTTGATTTCGATTTGATTTTCGTAATATTTGATATATTTTGCTGTAAAACGTGGTTAATCTTGTGTTTGCTCATATTAAGAACGAAGAAACGAGTGATTATCCAGAATTTCATCACCTAAATTGAACATCTCGGTTGAATCTGGAATTTTCACTGTTACATTGAACTTAGTTGTTCTTCGATCGGATTTTCGATCGAAAAACTTGGCTCGAAAATTAACTTTCGAATAAGTTTGCAGCCGAGAAATTTTTCGATGACAAACACTGTTCTCGTGTGTTTTACTCAAATGTAAGACTCGAAAAACATTATTTCGATAATAAGTTTTTCGATTCATATATAAATATCTTTTTCGAGCGTAATAAAGCGTATTTTTTTTCGACGGATAATGTTTTCGCTAAATAAATATCTAATTTTGACTCGAAAAACTTGAAATAGTAAAACAAGTTTTCGATCTCCAGATTTTTGATCATCTAAATTTTCGAGTAAAAATTTAGCGAAAACATATTTCGATCGAATAATTCACACTCGAAAAACTTTGAGTCAAACTAAAAACAAAGTTATTCGATCACTTGTAATTTTTTTATCACAAGTTATTCGATAAGAGTTTTTGTGATCAACATAGTTTTTCGACAAAATATTTTTCGATAAGATCATCTTTTCAACATTTTTTTTGAAAAATATGTTTCGATAAACATATAACTAAATCCTTAAACGTTCGAAAAACTTTTTTGATTAAAAAGTTTAACATTCTTAAATCGAAAAACTTTAATGTTCGAAAAGAAATCAAAAATTGTGAACTTCAAAACTTACGAAAAATATTTGTTCTCGAACTATCGATTTTGATACTCAATATCTTCGATCAAAAATTCAAATTTCTTTAACAAATCTTGAAGTATCAATTTTTATTTACCAAATATTTTCGAAACCATAACAATTTTTCTTTCACGACCGGATCTTAGGTTCAAAAAGGAAATTGTTTAAAGTACGAATCAAATATTTCTAACTAAGTTTGTCGCTTGTGAAGCATTTTTCATTACGATTCCAAACTTTCACGAAGATCCTACCAATCAAAAAAAATGGATGCTTACTCACTCGGAAATGACGTTCGCCCTCCAATTCTTCGAAGAGGCGAATACACGGTATGGAGAAGCCGGTTCATTAACTTCTTGGAAACGAAAGATCAAGGCATAAATTTGATCGCGTCACTTCAAGAAGGTCCAGCTCAATTCTGCCTCATCCAAGAAGGAGATGCCCCAAACAATCGTCCTATTCCTGCAACCAGAAGACTTAAAGTTCCTGGTTAATACACCGAGGGGGAGCGTTTAAGAGCCAAAGCAGACGTGGGAGCCAAGACTTTCATAATGCAAGGAACACCGAATGACATCTATATGCAAATAGATAGTCTATCGAGCGCAAAGGCTATGTGGGACGAGCTCCACGAGATGATGCAACGAACCGAAGTTGGAGTCAAAGCAAAGAAAGCAAATATTCTAACAGCTTACGACTCTTTCAAAGCCTAGACAGATGAATCGGTTTATGAACTTTATCAAAGATATCTAACTCTTCTTAATGAAATGAGGAAGATAGATATATTCAAGACCAACATGGGGATCAACATCAGATATCTTTCATCTTTTCAACCGGAGTGGAAGTAAATATCCATTCAAATCCGACAAAATAAGGATTTGGACGAAATGGATATCCACGCCGTCTTTGATAATCTTGCCCAACATGAAGAAGATATAAGCGAGATCAAAAAAGAACTAAAGGACAAGAAGATCGACGATTCTATAGCACTTGTCTCTGAAAGAAAGCCAAGTCGACCTCGAAAGGATAAAAGTATCAAGCTGCGAAGTTCTTCAGAAGATGAAGGAGAATCTGACTTGGACTCAGAACCCGATATGAAGGAGTTCAAGAAACAGTTAGCTCTCATTTTCTAAAATGATGAGCAAAAAGTTTTACAAAAAGAAATCCTCGTCTTTGGCCAATTGTTCGAACATCTAGCTCCAAGCAAAGGGAAAGACCGGCCGAGTCCTCAGAATAAAAAAGTGTCAAAGAACCACAAAAATGTTATAATTGTGGAAAGATCGGACACTTCTCCAGTGAATGCAAACTACCCAAGAAAAAGGACGCCAACTACTACTCAAAAAAATTCCAACTCACTAAACAGAAAGAGGCTGGAGTAGCACTGATGGCAGAACAAGAGCATTGGCTGGAAGACACCACAGATTCTGAAGACGAAAATCTTGCACTTATGGCATACCTCGACGACGCTTCAAATGATGACCCATCAAGGAGGCCTCACGACGACGACGACAAAGCATCCTCTTCGTCACAAGAGGTACAAATGTCTAATTCCACATTATCAAACATGTTAGAATCGTTACAGGTTAAGTACACTAACATGAAAATTGAGCGGAAACGAACAAAGGAATCAGAAGAGAAACTAGCTCTTAGCGAATGCAATTTCCAAAAGCAATTAGATAAGAAAATTCATCTCGAAATTCTCTTATCTAACGCTAAGGAAAAAATCTCTAGTCTTGAATTACCATAGCTACCTCTGAGACAAAAATTACCGACTTAATACGATTCTTATCGATTGTCAGAGAGACTTAGAGAATTCTAAAAATAATTTCAAATAAATTTCTGACGAACGTAAGAAACTTTATTCAAGGATTAAAACGTTAGATGATCTTCTAATAAAAAGGGGTCAAACGGATCAAACTATATTTCTAAATCAACCTCTTGATTCAGAATTTTATAATCTTAAAGAGGGCTTAGGTTTTAACAATCCCTGTAACTTGAAAAAGGTTAATGTTAGACAATTATACGATATCAAGTATATGAGATTAGGTTTAACTTCTCTAATGGCATTTACTAATTCTTCCGAAATAAATGCTTTAGAAGAATCTAAACGACAAGCCACTGATAGGACTAACATTCCTTTTGACTACACCGACTTGAATAATAGTTACAAGACAAGAGATCTCAACTTGTCTAGTGATTTATAATTCATTATATCCCCTAGAAGATTTCTCTAACGACAAGGAAGATAATATTGATCATTCTCAAAATTCTAATTTCTGTTATATTCTGGCTATTATTAGAAAAATAGCTGATTTAAACACTTCCTTGGAAACAGAAAGAAAGAATTTCAAAGCTGAAAAGAACGAACTTTTACTGGAGATCTCCAATCTCAAAAGTTCCTCTACTTTAAAAACTTGTCTTGATCTTATTTTGAAAGAAAAATCTTTAATGAAGGACAAGATTAAATCTAAGAAAAACTCTCCCATTATTTTTCAAAATATTTCAAACGAAGATAAATCTTCATTAAAAATTGTAAAGAGAGAAAACGAATCCTTAAATGCTTCAAAAAGGAAAAAGATTTTTACTAACTCTTTTTCAACTCCATCCACATGTAGAGTAGTAAAAGAGGTGAAACATGCTAAGGAAAGAGTGCATAGAATAAAATTTAAGAAGAAAAATGATTTGTTATCTATTTCTTCTATGATAAAAACTAAGGACACTCGTACGACGACAGCCATTTATAGTATTGTTACTTCAACTTATGCGTTAAAGCCTATTATTTTTGAAAGCACAAACTTTGACATTGACTCTACTTCTAAAAACAATGACCATCATTCTAAGACAAATGCAAGTCTTAAGTCTCATAGGAAATAAGATCCGGCTATTAAGAAAGCTTATAGCTCCATCCATTCTTGTCCTCACTTAAGGTACCCAGTCCACGTACATTCAGCTAAACACCTTAGGAGAGTAGCTAGAGAAAAGATTTTCTCAAGCAATAAGACAAATCAGACATTTGCTCGTGCTAAAATTAACCTCCCATGTAAGGTTCAATCTCACTGGGTTCCTAAAACACCACCTAGGCCAAGCCAATAAGGCCAAGTTGCCTAAAGAAGTACCACTTAAATCAAATACTTCTAAGTTGGTTTGGGTACCTAAGCATTCCAATAATTTAGGAACCAAAGCTAACCAAACCTTACTTATCAAATCTGCTAATCCAAGAGGACCCATTCAAAAGTGGGTACCTAAATCTCTCTAACCTCTTTCTATGCAGATCCATCATGTGTGATATTTAAATTCTGGTTGCTCCACACACATGACGGGAAAGCAGGAACTGTTGAGCAACTACCAAGACCGTTACAATGACAAAGTCCGATTTGGCAACAATGACTAAGCTCCCATACTCGGATTTGGAGACATTCTACTGCCAAATCTGACGATTAAAGATGTCTCTTACGTCCAAGGTCTCCAGCACAATCTATTCAGCATAGGACAATTCTGTGACAAAGGATTTCAAGTAGTATTTCTAGCTGAACAGTGCAGAGTTTTAAATTAGTCAGAATCAAGAGCTTCTCACAGGATCACGAAGATCAAATCTATACACAATCAATCTGACTACAGTTCGACCTTCGACAACTGTCTGCGTTATCTCTCAGACAACAATCAAGAGGAACAAGTTATGGCATCAACGCCTATCTCATCTAAATTTAAAAGCTCTTCACAAACTCAGTGTTAAAAAGTTGGTCAACAGTCTGCCAACAATTTCTTCTAACCAAGAGCATCATTGTTCGGCTTGTCAACTGGGAAAAATGAAGCGAGCTTCACATAAAATCAAGCAAGTTGCTTATACATCTCGACCCTTAGAGTTACTTCACATGGACCTTTGTGGACCGATGCGTACACAAAGTATTAACGGTCGAAAATATGTGTTAGTAATTGTCGATGATTTTTCTCGCTACACACGGACAAGGTTTCTCAGAACTAAAGATGAGACTGGAGACTTGATAGAAAGCTTTGTGAATACCACACAAAATCTCCTGCAAAAAAAAATTCAAGTAATCAAAACTGGTAATGGAATTGAATTCAAGAACAAGCGTCTTCACAACTTTTATCAGTCACTTGGAATTATTCAACAATTCTCAGCCGCAAAAACGCCTCAACAAAATGGTGTCGTAGAAAGAAAGAACCGGACTATAGTTGAAGCTGCAAGAACAATGCTCATCCACTACGGTCTCCCTCACTTACTATGGGCTGAAGCAGTGATTACGACATGTTTTACCCAAAATAGGACAATTATTTACAAACGCTTCGAGAAGACGCCGTACGAGATAATCAATCAAAGAATTCCGAACATCGCATTCTTTAAAGTATTCGGTTGCAAATGCTTTGTGGCCAACGATCGGGAGAATCGAAGCAAGTTCGATCCCAAAGCCTTTGAAGCCATCTTTGTCGGATATTCTTCTACTTCCAAATCATACCGCGTCTACCTCAAGTCTTCCCTACTATTATTGATAGCTACAACATCACCTTTCAAGAAATGACGTAATTGGCTTCTGAACAAAACAGTTCAGAACTCGAGCTTACTGGCGTGTTGGCACAAGGTCAACAACTTTCGGCAACTTCTACATCAACGTCAAGTGAAGCAATTCCTGCTGCCCATGAAGATTTAGTTTCTCTATTCGAACACTTTTCTCAGAACAAGTCTCAAATGCCTGCTTCGTCTCACTCAACACCAAGCAGTGCCCCATCTCCCTCAATGGAAGAAATTCATTTTGAGACTCCTCTTCTTCAAAATCCGACATATGTTGGAGAGTCTACAAATTCTGAATCTTCATCTAGTGCTGCAGCTCTTACAAATGCAGATGAGGAAATTCCTACCAATTCAACCTCTGAATTGAATTTCCCGACTATGAATGATCAACCCATTAATTCAGGATGTCTCGATCTACAATCCAATGACGAATCTACTTCGGTTATTCCTCACGAACGCAAATGGACTCGAACTCATCCTACTGACCAAATTATCGGTGATCCTTCAAGTGGTATACATACTAGAACGTCTACACAAAGTGGTTTATTCACATGCTTCCTAATCCAAAACGAAGCAAATAAGGTAGCCAAAGCTCTTAAAGACCCGGATTGGGTAATTGCGATGCAAGATGAACTCAACCAGGTCGAGAGTCTACAAGTTTGGACTTTGGTTCCTCAACCAGAAGGCAAAACTATAATTGGAACTAAATGGGTTTTCAAGAACAAAAAAAATGAGAACGGTGAAGTAATCAGGAATAAAGCACGGCTCGTTGCTAAGGGATACAATCAACAAGAAGGAATTGATTACGACGAGACGTATGCTCCGGTCGCCCGTATTGAAGCTATTCGGTTATTTCTAGCATACGCGGCTCACAAAGACTTCAAAGTCTATCAAATGGACGTCAAAACTGCCTTTCTCAACGGCGTATTAAAAGAAGAAGTCTACGTCGCTCAACCCGAAAGGTTCATGCACGAGAACCATCCTAATCATGTCTATCGATTGGACAAAGCTCTTTATGGACTAAAACAAGCCCCTCGTGCTTGGTATGATGTTCTGAGCGAATTTTTGGTCAAATCCAACTTCATCAGAGGAACAATCGATACGACCCTCTTCATCAAAAGGCAATGCACAGACTTGATGATCGTTCAAGTTTATGTTGCTGACATCATTTTCGGATCGACGAATGAACGTCTCTGTCAGAAATTTGGTAATTTCATGAAGACCAAATTCGAGATGAGCTTAATGGGAGAACTCCAAATTTTTCTTGGATTACAAGTCAGGCAACTCGATGATGGCATCTTCATCAGTCAGACCAAATATATCCGAGATATTCTGAAGAGATTTAATCAAGACAAGAGCATACCGATGAATACTCATATGTCTACTAATTGCAAACTGGATGCTGATCCGTCTGGAAAGGCCGTCAACATCACCACCTATCGGAGCATTATCGGATCTCTTCTCTACTTGACATCCAGCCGACCCGACATTATGTTTGCAACTTGCCAATGCGCCCGCTTTCAAGCCGACCCAAAGGAGTCCCACATGGATGCCGTCAAGAGGATTCTATGATATCTCAAAGGAACTCCAAATTTAGGGCTATGGTATCCTAAAAATACTGATTTTCGACTTATTGGCTATACTGATGCTGACTATGCATGTTGTCGAATGGAGAGAAAAAGCACGTTTGTTGGAGCACATTTTTAGGCGAAAAGTTTGTCTGCTAGTCCTCAATGAAACAAAATTGTGTGTCAACATCGACGGCCGAGGCGGAATACATCGCCGCTGCCAGCTGTTGCTCGCAAATTCTATGGATGCGGACACAACTACGCGATTACGGGTTTGATTTTAATAACATTCCCATTTACAGTGATTCTCAAAGTGCTATAGCCATTACTTGCAATCCTGTTCATCATTCACGCACGAAACACATAGATATTCGATACCATTTTATAAAAGATCATGTAGAAAAGGCACGATAGATATGTATTTTGTTAAAACGGAGCTTCAACTTGCCGACTTATTAAGGCAATGGATGAAAAACGATTCCAATTCCTTATTGCTAAATTAGGCATGTTGAATCTCAATCTTACTTGAAATGTGCTTTACATGATATACTATGCTTCAATTTGATATTCTCTGTGCTTCTTGATATTCCTTGATTATTTTGCGTGACTCTATCTTTTAATATTTCTTTCTTCATAAAAGAAAATTAAAAATAAAATATATATAAATATATATATATAATACTATATATATAAATAGTATAAATAAAGTAAAAAAAAATGGGGGATGACGATAATTTTGACCATTTTTGAAATTACTCACAAAAATATTTCTTCGATATATATGATTATATTCTTTGACTAAAAATTCATATGACATTCTTTTATTCAAAAGAACTTTGTTTGTTTCACTAGACACAAAGCCACTTCATACATGTGAGAATTTGAACCTCAATATTTTTTTGTGTGTCACACTTCAAATCACTATCTTTTGGTTTGTACTTCGTAGCTTCAATCTTGCTTTTGTGATTAGTTTGTCATGAAAATGATAAGGGCATATTAGGAAATTCCTCACTTGGCCTAAATTATAAATCCTTTACTTTTTCCTCTAGAAATCCCCTTTGAGCCTTCTCCGACATTGTTTTTCTTTATAAATACTCGATTAAGCCTTCAACCTTATTCACAAGATTCGGGGTTACTCAATCAAGAAAAAGAGGGGGAGAGCAAAAGTGATGCACATTATGCATTTCTCAATCATTATAGAAGAGAAACACTGATCTCACTGCGAACTTCGCCTAGATAATCTCGTATACTCCTAGAAGAGAAGCACCTTGAAGTGAACTTCTCCAATGATAATCTAGATTTTATGTAGAGAAAACGAGAAGAGAAGCACAGTCTTGGGTTCGAACTCCATAACTGTGAAACTTTCTCAAGGAACACAGTCTCGACCCAAAATCAAAAAAGATCTCATCTCTCAAAGCCTTGAAAAGAAATTACAAAAGAAAGGAAAAGAAAAAGGATCAGAACATAATTTCACAAAAAGGGCCCTTGGAAGAGAAGAATTTTTAAGCTCACTAACTCAAATTTCCTACCTCTTTAGTCAGAGCCTAAAAATAATCCCTTAAAAGTCCGTTGATTCAAAATGATGAATTCTCACTTAGTAAGTTGATTAAAAATACTACGATAACAAATTAATTGATATAGATTTGTTGTGATAATAAGAGTGATATATCTACTAAAAATCTCCTTGATAAAAATAAATTGAGTGATATGAGCGAAACTTGCAAGAGTGGTCGAAGTGATTCATACTATGCTCTTAGAATACTAGTTTAGTTACATGACTTTATGGCAAATTAATGTTTTATATGTCTTGAAAAATTTTGTGTGATAATGTTCAAAATAAATAAATCTGCCTCCAAAACAAAAATATTTCTTTCTTTTCTTTTCTTCGCACATTTTAAATGCATTAATACATGCATTGGTTTAGAATTGATAAAATGCGAATAACAATTTTGAAAAACGCAATATTTTTAATGAAACTATGTTGAATTGCTTAAAATGCGCTACTTGTACTTAAATCGGAAATTTTCATATGCCAATTAGTACTAAAAATATGCGTAGGTACTGAAAAGTTTACTCATGCAATTGTTTGAGGGGGAGTTTTATATGAGAATTTGTTATTATCCTCTACACTCGTAAAACATGAATTCTAACATTCTTAAGCCTCGCAGAAAATTTAGAGCTTATCCGATGAGTCAAATGTTGAATTTCATCAACATTAGGAGATAATTTCATCTCTTTCAGAAATACAGGGAGTATTATGCAATTTATTTTTGGATTAATTCATAAATTTTTTCAGACCTGAATTTATCTAAAGCCCAAAATATTTTTTTTACGGCCCAATGTAATTTTTACTTTACCCGATCGTGAAGTATTAATATCACTTTATCGATCGAAAAACTCTCTCACACGCTACACATTTCCAATCGAAAAACTTTTCGACTTCTACGAACTCTTCGGCGATTCAAGCCAAATCCTGCAATATTCAAACTTTTTTAGATTAAACTTGCCGATTTCGAAGGTAGAAACTTGTTCCGAATCATTTTCTGTTCAATAACATATGATTCTCAAGCATTTTCACGAAAAACAGTTGAAGAAATTTCATATTCTTACTTTTTCGATTGAAACTGATTTCAAACCTTCAAATTAACATGTTTAAACTCGACCTTTTGGGTTAAAATCATGCTATTTGGATTCGCAACTGTTCTCTGAACATTCCGAACCCAGATCAACTCATGATTTACCCAGAAATCGAAGGTGTTTCACGCGTTTACTGTTTGATTTGAAAATCGAAAAACTTAAGTTTTTCGCCGCGTAGTTTTGCGATCGAATAAAAGAATATCGAAAAACTTAAAGTTTTCGCCGCTGACTTTTGCGATCGAATAAAATATACTCGAAAAATTAATTTTTCGCCACGTAGTTTTTCGATCGAATAAAAGAATATCGAAAACAAAAGGTTTTCGACGCTGAGTTTTGCAATCTAATAAAATTGAACTAAAACTAAAGTTCTTCAAAGACACTGTTTGCGACACAAACTTTTTCGATCGAAAAATTTCGGCAAAAACTTAAGTTATTCGACACATTTTTATTCGATCGCAAAATTTAACGATCGAATAAATTGTTACTCGAATAAAAACACGCTTCTAAGACTTAGTCAATTTTACAAATTTTTCAAAAATTTTCACTAAGTCTTTCGAACTTAAACCTTAAGCCATACAATTTTCTCTAAATTCATTCTTAATCCCGTTTATTCGCATATGAAAATTTATCAACTAATGCAATTCATGCTATTCTTTACAGATATGGCAACTCCAAATTATCCTCACATATATCCTTCATCAAGCTTCATGCCAGTTCATGACAACAATTATCAACTGGATCTAACAACATTCCGGTGCCCGGATGAAGTCATCATTCCATCCTTAAGAGACACCCACTGTGGCCAGCATTAACGATGACGGCCTCCGTACCGATGGTCTACCTAAAACAATTCTGGAGACGTATGGAGAGCCATGCAGTCGAAAACGACTTGGAATATACAACACAAATAAACAGAAAACACGTCGTTCTGAACCGCAACCTAATGGCCATAATACTTGATCTTCCGCACTACGAAACGTATGATCAACTTCCAACAGACGCGGAGATTGTAGCAGATATGCTCCGGATGGGATACAAGCCTCCACTGCCCAAATTGGCGAGTTTCCAAAACAACGGCCTTCCCCATCCGTGGAAGACATTGTTCAGCATAATCAACAAATGTCTCTCCCCAAAACACTCCTCGACAAGGCGAATGGGAACATCCTTCACATTTTTCACGGTGTAATTTTTTCCAAGAAGTATGACGTGGCCCGCCTAATTTGGAATGATCTAGCGGACCAGCTACGTCAACGGGAGACCAAGTCGAAGGCCAAGTTTCTCCTCTACGTACTGTGGTTCCCGGTGCTGATCTCACACTACATGGAACTCCATCCAGAGATCCCAAGACTACCACCAATTGGGGAATACACTCCACCACGCCTTCGATTTTTTCACAACCCGAAGGCCGTGACAACAACGCAGCCCGAAGCCACGACTCAGGAGATTGAGCCCGAAGGTGTTCCTCAAGATATCTCTCCTAAGGCAACCGATTCAGATGAAGCATACATACTCCAAAGAAGGGGCCCTCGTCGACAACAACTCTCGGCCTCGTCTGTAGTGCGAGTGCCTTCAATCATACTGGCTTTGGAGCCAACACATCCACCACCAACTGATCAGCCTACTGAACAGATTCAAATTGAATCTGTCTCAACACCCATAGAGGTGATACCTATCGTGTCATCTCAAGGATTGGGTGGAAGCCCTATTGGACCCCCGATATATTCGGAGCAAACAATAGGCCAACCCATTGAAATGGTGACTTCAGGGTTGATAACGGATGTCCTTGGACGTTCCGAAACTTCAAGACCTACTCAAAGCAGCACATCGGAAATCTACTCCGATGTTTTGACAGTGGAGCGCCTCCTTGGCCCCACTCCACCACTGTTTGTGTCGGAGCAAAGACTACAAGAAGCACTCTCCACAACTCTATCTTCTCTAGAAGATCGTCTGATGGACCGTCCACGCTCTCGAGACTTCCCGAAGAGACACCAGGAAAACACTAGTCTCAGAAGCTGCTCCGACCGACACACAAACGACCCCCATATCCTCACCACTTCCTACCACCACCCTACACACCCCACTACAACCAATCCTCACCACCCCAACTCCCTCACCCTCACTTATCAATCCCTACACCATCCCGATCACCCAGCTTCACGATATACTCATCTCCCGCCTCCTCGCCTTAGAGACCAGATCTCCCGCTGAGGAGAGACTCTACAAGAGGTTGATAGATGAACCAGAGCCGCCAGCACAAACAACGTGCCGAGAAGAAAGCTCCCGCACCAAGCGTAGACATTACGATCCCGATGATCCGGATCGTCATGAGGTGGAGAAACGGCAACGAACTACACGGAGCGGCTGTGGATTGAGTCAAGCACAGACAAAGACTCAAGAAGCTTGAGGATCGTCCTCACACCCACCAACCACACAATCTCAAACCCGTCAACAAACAACCACACCTCCCACCATATCCCAAACACTAACCCTCTCTCCTACAAATCCAAATCCGATCCCGACCTCAAACCTCCCTCAAGTCCAACCAGAAGCAGTTACCTACGATCCACATCTGATCGTAGATGACTACATCCTAAACGAGAAGTGGATGACGCAATAGGAACAATAGGAAGCTGCTCAAGCTCTACTCTCCAACGTCAGATACTTCTTACAACAAGCTTCGGTGGACTTGGTGCTGCTTGAAGAAGAAGAACTTCAAGAAGGCGAGAACTACAGTTCTGCTCTCCCAAAGCTACCTGAAATGATAAGGATCAGAGTCGACTCTCCTCCCCGTTTATCAAAAGGGACAGTTACAGTCGAGACGCCATGGGAGAACGTCAGAATTGAAGTCCCATTCATTGAAGACGTAAGAAAGCAGATTTGGAGGGCTCCGAACAAAATAAAGAAGCTAAATGAACTTAACCTAAGGGGCATCTCACACTGGGAAGATAGGAGGAAAATGGAGCATATCTTCATGCTCAACTATCTCGGACCTGATCGAAGTGGCATTCCAGCTGATCAACTGAAGGAAAATTTCAAGAACAAGCCACCGATTCCCCAACTTATCGGAGTCTCGCATACGATCGGAAGATACCCAACCCCTATCTACATCATTAAGCGAGCGGACAGCAACCGCACTTGAGAAGAGATAGATGAAAACTATCTCCCATTCCTTCCACCGGATGAGGTCTACCAATTGTACCAGATGTACAAGAGAAAGTACAAGACACATTCCAGATATATCAAGACTGAAGACTCGAGGGACTGAAAAGATTCATGGTGCGGCAGATCAAGTATCACACCGCACACGACCTTCAAATTGCAATAGAGAACAACATGAAGAAGGTCAACATGGAATCTCCGCTCATGAAGGGCTTTTCACTCAACAACTTTCTCGAGAACTACATCTTCAAGAAACCTGGCCTCGCCATAACCTATCTAAATTCAGTCATTGGAAAGACAAGGGCTATGATGAAGTCAGAAGTCCATAAGTTCTGCGACGGGGCGCTAAGGTTAGTGAGGAAGAACATTTAGAAGATATTGGGAGAGATCCCCGAAGAGACAATCTTCGAAGATCTTTGTGAAGAAGAGGCCCCACTCTTGAACGAGCTTCTAGATCCTATAAATGAGAGATTGGAGCTGAGGAATGCTGTTCGACGTTACGAGATAGCATTGGGATTGCGGAATTCGTTTTACGCCCGACAAGGATAAAAGGAGCTGAAACAAAGACAAGCACAAAGGGGGAGATTGAAGAAAATATTAGAATTGTGCTTTGTTATTTCATTATCCTTGTAATTAGGGGCGTAATTAGTAGTTTTAATAGTGTAGGACCTAATAGCAATTATACCTTGAATCTAGGTATAAATATGATGTACACTATCAAAATTAAAACAAGTTTTATTATTCAGAAAATTACAAGCATCAAATTCAATTTTAAATGAGAGAATATGTTCGAGAAACTCGAAAAACTAACAACCTCTCTCATGTTCAATGCTTCAGCCCAGAACCTTTTAGAAAGACTCTTGGATTGGAGCATTACACGAGCCATTTCCTGAAGAGTTCTATTCTGCCTTTCAACTACCCCATTTTATTGAGGTGTCTTAGGAGAAGAAAACTCATGGATAATACCCTTTTTGTCACAAAAATCTTTAAAAATTTTCAAACTCTCTACCATGATCAGACCCAATACGAAAAATGGTAGCACAAAAAGTTTTGAAAAATCAAATGTTTCAGATTTCTCTCTAAGAAAAAATATCCATGAAAACCTAGAAAAATCATCAACTAGGACATAAGCATATTTTCTACCGCATATATTATCTACTTCCATAGGACCCATAAGATCCATGTGAAGTAGCCGAAAGAAGTGGACAGTTCTAAAATGTTGACCAACATTTTGATCGACATTGTGACTGCATACTTCTGCTTGCCTTTCAGACATTGCTCACAAATAATCTTACCAAATTCCTTTAGGTTGAGAATTCCTCTAATTGTCTCATGTCGAATCAATTGTTCTAAGGTTCTGTAATTGACATGACCCGATTTATTGTGCCATAGAACAATATCATCTTCGGTCTTAGAGAGTTTACATACCTCTTTTCTCTCATCCTTATCACCAACTTGGTAGCAATTATCACTCGATCTTTTACCTGCCATCACACACAAATTCTTGTGATTAAAGACTTCACAGCATTCTTTATTAAATCTTAGCTCAAGATCGTCGTCACATAATTGACTTATGCTAATTAAATTAGCAATAAGTCCATCAACATAGAGGATATTCCTTAGGGCAGGAAATCCAACAACATTGAGTTTGTCACGTCCGAGAATTTTACCTTTTGCTCCAACTCTAAAATTAATTGTACCATTACCTAAGGGAGTATAATCTATTAAGTAATTTTTGGTGCCTGTCATATGGCGTGAACAATCACTATCAAAGTACCAAGATCCTGAAAAATTAGCTTTTAAGGACGTGTAAACAACATTACATTGAATTGATGACTTTCTTACCCATACTTTCTTCTGAATTGATGGACTCCAACAAGCTCTATTCTTATGATTAACAGAACTTGAACTAAGGTTGTCTGAAATATCTCAAGACATTCTCTTCAGCACTTATTTCACAATGTTGGAGCGAATGTTGGATGAGTTTTCAGTCAGCATTTGTTTTGTGGAAATCGCATCTTTCAGTTTCCAACAATAAGGTTTGATATGTCCAGGTTTTAGACAAAAATGACACTTAAAACTTGTAGACATGGACTTAGATGCAGAATGCTTAGATTTTTTTTTATCAAGAATAGGATGTGATTTGAATTCTAGACCATGTTTAGAAGTATTAACGAAAGAAAGTACCTCGTCAAATTTTGACTTTCCTTTATTCATTTTTGAAAACGTATCTGAAGCCTTGTTGACTTGCGCTTGCAGCTTGTCAATTTCTTTGTCCTTTCTAGTCAATAAAGCTTCCATCTTGCTCCTCCCATCAAGCAAGCTATTGATTACATTTTTGTTGTTAAGATTGTCCTCAGTCAGCACTTGAACGGAATCCTTCAGTTTCGATATTTGACTTCTCTTATCCGTCCACTCTACGTACAGTTGTTTGTACGTTTCTTCTAGTGATTCACCATCGTCATCACATTCGAAAAGATCTCATGAATCATCTAACAACAAAGATTCATCAAAATTGTTTGGTTCATCATAATAAAAAAGAATATAATTTTCAGATGTTGAATCCAATGTTGGATCAACATCTGTTACTGCATTAAACTCATTATAATGTTCTTCATCTTCGTTATCAGAGAAGGTTGGATTTGGGACTTCAGTTCATTGGGCGACCTGATGCGTATTTCTCGCTGGCGCGTCTTCTTCATCATCAGATAGGCTAACCCAATATCCTTTTCCATATATGCGAAGAGTATTAGCACATTCATTTGCATAATGACCCCAGCCTTTACAAGCATGACATTGGACAGAGTCCATGTCAAGTTTGTCGGCGTTCGCTTTATCAGCAGACTTTCTTCTGTTTGATAGAGCGATTAGGTGAAGATGAAGACTCTTTCGCATTGAGAATATTCTTTAATGTTGGACAAAAATTCAATTCCCTCTTATTTATCAGTAACTTTTTGAACTTCCTAACTATCATAGCCATATCTTCATCGTCGTCAGGATCAACCTCAGATTAAACACCTGAAGGTTGCGAGACTAGAGCAAGACTCTTACCACTTAACACATTTTTCTGAATTTCGAGATTGGTCTCGTAGTTCTTCATAATGTTCATCAGGGTATTGAAGTCGAGTGTGGCTAGATTGTGCGCTTCCTCTACAGCTGCTACCTTCACATTAAACTTCTCAAATAGTGACCGAATAACCTTAGAATTTAAAACATTGTTTGAAATCGGTTCACCAAGACTATGAAACTCGCTAGAAATATTAATTTTTTTCGAAATATGTAGTGATGTCTTCATCGTCCCTCATACGAAGGTTTTCAAATTGGTTATTCAAAAGTCGCAACTTAGTGTCTCTCACACTAGCATCACCCTCACAATATCTTTGCAACGTGTCTCATGCATGTTTCGCATTGGTACATTTTTGAATGACTTTGAACATAAAAATTTCGACCAAGAAAAAACGGCATGTAACGCTTTTTCATTAAAATCGATTGCTGCTCTTTCAAGAGCAGCCCATTCGGCAATGGGTTTGTCAAACACTTCTCCATCAGCATCATGAGGTGTTTTAGGAGGGGTATAACCATTGAGAACCGGATCCCAAGCACGCGAGTCAATAGACTTTATGCATTGTCGCATTCGGATTTTGCCACAATAATAGGAAAAACGGTTTTCGGGTTTGAAAGACAAAATTAAGGTTGGAACAAGTCTGAGTCAAACGATGTTGTCTCAAATACTGTGTCCACATTATCAATGTCAACAATGTCAACATTAACATTTTGCTTTTGAATTTTTTTAATCATCTTATGATGTTCATTTTCCTTACAGCCGAAGATTCATTGGCCCATCCGTGCTTAAACTCACTCATGACATAAGCGATAAGTTGTTTTGTTTGACGCTATTTAGCTTCGACTTCGAACATGCATGATGAAAGAAAAAATAAAGAAGCTGATTTATCACGAGGCTCTTGCATAACCCCGTAAATTAACCCAATGAATTATACATAGAACTTACATGAATTTTATTAGTCAGTATATACGTGCCCTTTGCAGGGGCGACTCATCGTTATGTGATGCCTAAAGCGAACATTAAAACGAGGCCTTTTTTACGTGGCGATCTAGCACAATCCTTCTCCTTTATCGGGTTTGGGACCAGCACTTATAACAATTTATAGAAGGCAGAGGTAAAAAATAAAAAAAAAGGATTTTTCGACAACACATGGGCTACTGTGCTAAGTTTTAAACAACACCGGGGATACAATGCTAAGTTTTAGATAGCACAAGGTAGTTTTGCGCAATAAACAAAACATAGGATAATTATGTACATTTCGGTATAACCACATGGGGGTATTGCATAATTTACCCAATTAAAAAGGCCAATAAAAAGTGCAACCTAAAACTAATTGCATCAAGAGCGGTCAAAACGGGCCAGCGGGTTGACCAAGTCGAATGCTATGTTGACCAAGTTGAATGCTATGTTGACCAAGTCGAATGCTATGTTGACCAAGTAATGCCTTGTTGACCATGTCGAATGCCATTTTAACCAAGTAACCCTTGTTGACCAAGTCGAATGTCTTGTTGACCAAGTCGAATGACTTGTTGAACAAATCTAATGCCTTGTTGAACAAGTCCAATGCCTTGGACCCCATGTGGTTCTACCGAAATGCACATAACTATCCTATGTTTTGTTTATTGAGCAAAACTACCTTGTGCTATCTAAAACTTAGCATTATATCCCCGATGTTGTTTAAAACTTAGCACAATAGCCCATGTGTGTGTCGAAAACTTAGCACTGTACCCCTTGTGTTTTCTTAAACATAGCACGATACCCCCAATTATTATGTGAAAATGACAATGAATGGATTTTATGCTATTTCTGAACCATAGGGGTTTTTATGCTTATTTTTCAAACCACAAGTGGGTTATATGCTATTTACCCTTTTTAATTAAATATTACTATTTTATTCCAAAATTAACAAAATAGGGCTGATTTCGTGAAAATTAACAAAATATGACAAAACGCGTATAATAGAAGCGTCGTCGCGACTTGCGACGATTGTGTAACATGATTTGACATTTCATTCACGTGGTTTTTTATGCGGTTTCAGTGATTGAGACCGTGTCGGATTATCGTCGACTCTAATACATGCGACGACGCGACTAAGAGATGCAACGACACGTCTAAGAGATGCGACATTTTGACCTATATAACAACCTCACCTCCGAGTCATATTTTATAAACTAAAACTAAACTAAACCGTGAAATCCAATTAATATAGTTTTTCCACCCTTAAAATTCATATCATGACATCTCGTAAAATTCAAGTCGTTGTCCATTATGGCGGTGAAATCATCACTGAATCAAACACCATCGGATATAGTATTTCACCCACTGATTTTCGGCGAATTCGTCGCGATGCCAATTTTGCTCAATTTTTTGTCATGCTTCACGAGATGACTCGTGTCGATAACATTTCATTCTCCTTAACCGTACAGGTGAAGAATGAATACTTCCAGAATTCTCGGCTTTATCATAGGCTCTTCGTATTACTAATGATGCCGAACTAGCATACTTCTTGGATACTGATGCAGAACTAAACTTAATTGAAGTAATTGTCGAGGCGAATGAAAACGTCCGTTCAGGCCACCACATGGGGTCATCTATTTTATTTACGCCACGTCGTCTCAAACTTTAACAAGGAATTCAAAGATAAGGCTCTGAAACAATTATGCTATAGAGTTGGGACGACGCACTCATTGGAGAAGTTTAATCGAATTATGGATCACATTAACGAGTTGAAGGATGAAACACGGACTTGGTTTGACAAAATTGACAGAGAACAATGGTCTTTTGTTCATGATGGGGGGCTTCGATGTGGTGTAATGACCACTAATATCTTAGAGGCCCTTAATGGAGTCTTCAAAGGGGCTCGATTATTGCCTCCAAAAGCAATAGTCGACTTCAACTTCCATCGATGAGTTAAGTACTTTCATGATCGATTTCAACGGTGCTCTGCCGCGGTGAATAATTCGGATAATGACTGGTTCCCTTATGCTTGGAGAATGTTTACTGATTGGACAACCCACTCTTTCAGTCATGTTTCCTTCAATTTTGTCTCGCATTTGGGAACAAACCGAGGTGTATATGTCTAGGGTGAATCAAAGAAAACATGTAGTAAGCATTCAAGCCAAGACGTGCAGTTGTGGGAAATGGGACATGTATTTAATTCCATGTGTCATGCCCAAGCAGCGTGTCGTGGGGGGGGGGCGTGCATCATATTGCTCCTTTCTACAACAAAGAAGCATATCTTATAACGTATGAGGGCTTTTTCTCTCCGCTGCATGACGATTGCTACTAGGAGCGTGGAAACTTTTCCCTTGTACATGATGAAGATCGCCGTACCTGAAAGGGCCAGGTAGATATCGTAGTACTTGTATTCCAAATGAGATGGATCAAGGTGGATCAAGTCGGAGAGCGAGTCAAAGAGGTCGTGGGAGATGTTGACGCGCACTTTTGAGTTATTATGTTGAGTTTCTTTCTAAGTGCACGTAGTTGTGTTCGCTTTATGTACGTCTTAAGAATTTATATGTTAGATGTAATGTTCGATTTAATGTTAACTATCATTATTTCGATTTAATCGTCGGGGTCGAGACGGAGTGCACACGAGATGGCTGGTGTGGAGTAGAAGTTGCGGTGGTCGCCGAGGTCGCGGGAGGCGGCGGTGGGATCGAGACGGCTAAAGATCGAATTGGGAGGAAAAGAAAGGAAGGGAAGGTAATAAAACCTGTCGACGCAACCAATGGATGCGGCGTCGCGTCTCGCGACGAAAGCGATATGGGCCAAAATCCTAGGCCCATATTCGAAACCGCTGTCATAAGGTATCGTCGTGTCTATTAGCAGCGACGACGCGGTTATTAGACGCATTTTATCACATTTTGTTAATACTCGCCAAAAAAGCCCTATTTTGTTAATTTTTAATTAAATAATAATGTTTAATTAAAAAAGCCCTTTTTATTTGTATATTTGCCTTTTGATATTTTCTCGTGTGGAAATACCACCTAATATTTTCAAAGGCACTTGTTTTAGTAAAATTTTATTCGGATTAAATACACTTAATCCGATAATTAGGGATAACGGTCTCATTTGAAAGCATCATTATAATGATTTCGTTTAAAAAAAACATTAGAAAATAATAATGGGATGAAAATTCATTTCAATGTGATATAAATTATACAGTGAAATCTTGATGATGATCATGATAGTATGTCTCTTGGGGCATAAGGTATTGAAATTATAATTTGTTTGTGCAATACGTTGAATTTATGCTTTTTTTTTTTATTCAAGAGTGCCCCCAACTTAACTTACTATGGATTTGGGCCACACACTTAGGTGTTGGCTTGGCTATGGCCGCTATGGGCTTGTACACCACACTTTTCAGGGTGTAAGACTAATCTCTGGGGTCAAATAAGAATACCTCATTCTTTATCCAACATCGAAGTCAAGGGGCCTGAATACGTCATTCCTCATCAACAAAGAAAATCAAGAATTTTAAAGAATCGAATACATAATCATAATGGAATATGCTTTCCCAAAAAAAATGGAATATGGCTGTTTGTGCTTGGGAAAGGAAATACCACTGGCTCTTTTGAAGGGGTCTGGGCTGCCTGGTCTTGACTTCCTTATCCATCATCAAATAAGTGCCCTTGACGAGAATATTCCAAAATATTGGTAAATGTTTTTTGTTATTCTTTCTTTTTTATCTCAGCGTTTTGATTGGTAGTTTACGTTCTGAGTAAATTTAAACCGAGCCATGGGAAGTTTTTACTTAAACGACGTCGTCGGGACATTCAACGACTTCTTGATCGCGAATTACAGAAGGAGAAACTACCCCCGATCACACCCCCACAAACCCTAAGAACGCATCGATCAGAACATGGATACAGAAGGTACACAATCTTCACAGACAGCAATCTTTTCTTTTTTCCGTTATATTTATTTTTGAGGAATACGATTTTCTTGAATTTTCCTCCGTTCTAATTTGTAATAAGGGCAACTCACGCCTGCGAAACCATCTGCAATGCTGGCTTCACTTTTACGCAACAGGGCCAAATTGCATGAAGAGCTTAAGAACATCGAAAGACAGGTACAACATTTTTTATTTTAGTACACACACAGAAACTTGTGCTTGTGTTTATTAGTGGTGTTCTTGTTAAAAATCTCTCTTAAAATAGGTTTACGATATGGAGACGATTTATCTACAAGATCCCAGCCAATGCGGAAATGTGTTGAAGGGATTTGATGGGTTCTTGTCATCTTCCAAGAGCACAACTCTGTAATTGATTTCTTTACACTCTTCGGCAAAAGATCAATCTCTTTTTTTTCAATTAAATTCTTTGGACCGTGTGTTTTTTTTTTTTAAGAAATGCAACGTATTTTCTCAACTTGTCTTTGCTTGTTATCGTGGCCAAGAATGTGATTTGTCCTATTACATTTTCAGGTTGAAACGATCAAGGAAGTTCCAGACAGAAGATAGACTCTTTTCGTTGTCATCGGTTACTTCACCGGCTGTATGAGTTTATTATACCATTTTTTTAGGCTGTGTTTGATTTAAGGAAAGTGATAAGGAAAGTGATGAGGAAAAGAAAAAAAATGAAAGAGAGAAATAATTTTAATTTGGTTTATTAGGAAATAGAAAAAGAAAAGAAAAGAAAAGTTAAACTGAATTAAAGCTTGAACCATGTAAAATAAATTTCTTCATTAAATGGTGAGTAAAAGGAAAGAAAAGCTAGTGAAAAACCAATGTCTCTGTAGTTTTTTTTTCTCACCACTTTCCTCGATCCAAAATCAACCTTATGGCTATGGAACGTTCTCTTCTCATTACCACTATGATATTCTTCTTGAAACTGAGTATCTACTGATATTTAGTGGACTGACTAGCGTCCTTTATTTGATTTTATTTAATTTTTCCACGTTTGTTAGGCTGAAGAAATTGCACGAGACGGTGGCATCTCTGCAAGTGGACCGTAAGTATTGAATGTTTCGATAGTTCCCATCATATCCTTTGGGGATAGAATTCTAAAATTTTATCCCATCATATCCTTTGGGATAGTTCCCATCAAATGCTTCAGTACGAAATCCCACATTAATAAAATGTCTGAACACAAGCGAAGTCATACATACCATAATAATCTTGTGGGAATAAACAAAAAATAAGAAGTTATTAAATTGCTAAATAATAGTTTTGGGATAGAATTCTAAAATTTTTTCACAACTAAAACGACGTGGTTGACACTTGCTTTATCTTATTTTGGTTATTGCGTGTTATGGTTACATTGCAGAGGGAAACCGAGAAGAGGCAGGGCACCAAAGAGAAGACGAACGAGTGAACCTGACTTTGATTATGAAGATGATCCTGATCTGATGTAGTAAGAAGATGTTCAGCCTTAATTGTGTATTATTATTTTTTTATCAGTCCCGAGTTATCACCACTCAAACTGGCTATGCACTACCCCTAAATATCGGCATGGACTTTTTGCGCCGCACAGACTTAACAGAGACTTAATTGCGCCACACACTCCAGTATATAACATAGTCCCAACATGACAAGTTAAAATGGACTTAAAGTCACCGCAATCAAATTTGGAGAAATTATTAGCTTTTATTCAACTATTAAATTAAATCTAAATAAGCAAGTTCTCATCTGGCATTGATTCAACGACCATCATTGTGGAGAACTGAGTGCTTTTTTTGTTATAGTTCATGCACTCAATATAACATCCAACGTTGGGTATTCAGTAGGAAGAATACATAACATGTTTCGACAATCAAAGTGATTTGGACTTGAGCAAAAATACTATGTACCATTCGAGGATGAAACACTGATGTTCGTTATCATTGCCCATACTGTCTATTGAGGAGAAAACATTAAAGTTACAGACTATCTACACATATAATAATTATGACAAAGGCTATTTCCAAGGAGTAGGCAGAGTTATTTGTTGGGGCGCTCCTCGACTCGATTATCATCCCTGCGTTCATGTTAGGGATTTCTGATTTGTGCACCAGAAATTTGTATGCACTACTGTTATTGGCATATCCGATGAAAATGCAATCAACAGTCTTGGGCCCTATCTTAACCAGCTTCGGTTTAGGTACTTCGACATTTGGTAGGCACCCCCACACTTCGAAGTGTTTATAGGATATTTTCCTATTTTTTTTCCTTAACTCGTACAGAGTCTTATTCCCTTTTGTGTGTTTACACATTTAGAATGCGATTTGCTGACAGAAATGCTTCCCCCACAAGTTCTAGGGTAGCCAGAACTCTCAGCATTACAATTCATCATCTCCTCAGAGGCTCCGCCAAACATGACGAAGATGGAAATACTTAAGCCCAACTTGGCCTAAACTCGGGCATAATGCGCAATACATTAATACGCAAGAAACTCTAGTGGGCCCAATAACCTTATTGCAGAAAGCCAAGGTAGTCAAGCACACCATGACAACACACAGTGCTGCTTCGGTTTTAGGCTTGTAAGAAATGCATGTCCCTTTCTCGAGAGTATGAAGCTTAAACCTCCAGTTGAATTTTCTTCTTCTCATGAAAGTGCGTGCTTGAGTGAACTTCCAATGATTGAATTTTCTCTTACATCAGCAGTCAAGTCTTGACGTGAAACCTGTGTGTAAGCCCTCGTGCTCGTGTAATATAACCTGGTACCTCGAAATTACTGTGGTTTTTGGAGTGGTCGCCATCGATCAAAGACACACTAGATACGTCTTACGATTGTTGGTATCACGGTAGTGTCGGTGTATTTGTCGGTGGCTAATTTATGCAGACTCAAACGGGGTAAGTCGAGGCACGTACTACGTACGCTGTCCGTAAAACGTATCTCCCCGATATTACGTGCTCAATCGGTTTAACGGCGAGCGTCCCCAAGATACAACGACTTCTAACTTCGGAATCGCAGCATTTTCGACTCAACGAAGTTTTTCGGCGAATCTTACTACGAGACTCGGTTCTTTCTTGCACTATGATCCTAGGACGTGATTTCTAATATGCGATGAATGCAACGTTGTTCTGTCTCAATTCAATGATGTGGGGAACATATTCATAATGACTCAAGGGCCATCAAGTACAGAAATGTACATCTCTTCAAAAGAAATACCTTTTCAATTGTACCTTATGGAATTAATCCATGCACAATTTCATAATGTGCCTTTTAGATTAATTTTCATTCACAATATCCAACAGTTATTGTGTGGGTCCCACCAAATTTACCTCGTGGGTTCCACTTTTTTCATCGTTGTACCGAGTCAATACGAGACCGATTTTCGCTGCGGGACTCATTGAGCACCCGGGGGCCCACCACCCTTCCCAACATATTTCTCGAACGTATATGAATTATGATGTTTATTAACTATGTTTGCAACTTAATAATTCGTGTCTTACTGTTAAATTGAAGGTTCTTTTCTAAAACCAATTGGTGTTAGGAAGATGAGCCTCTTTGATTTATATATCTAGTCAGTTGAAGTTAATTCCCGATGTGGGATAAATAATCTCAACACGCCCTTTCACGTGTGCCACAATTCAAAGCCTAACACGTGGACATATCAAATTGGGTGGCGGTGAGTCAAACAAGCGTGATAACCCACAGATCAAACCCGCTCTGATACCATGTTAAATTAAGGGTTCCTTTCTAAAATCAATTGGTGTTAGGAGGAGATGCCTCTTTGATTTATATATTGAATCGGGTAAAGTTAACTTCCCGATGTGGGACACATAATCGCAACACTTACCGTCAAGTGTTTTTCCTGCCGCCCGCGGGTGATTTGGCCATTTAACGATTAAGACCATCGATTCTCATTTCCTGACGTAAACCCAAAAAAAGCCTCCAAAGGACACACATTCTTATGCCTCATACTAGTTTTTTGCCCGTGCTATATACGGGTCTTATGTCTATATATAAATAATTGAATTTAATATATTTCATAATTATGAACATGCAACATTATAAAATGTTAGTTATTTAAAATATGCCGGGAAAACCTTGTATGTCGGAGATATTTTTAACATAAGACATACCATAAATTAAATTTACAAATTTATAAATTATATATCTCAAAAACTAATATGTCAAACTCAAATATATTAGATGAGAGATATTATAAAATAAAAGCTAATTGAATCACAATTGTTGTTGTTTGAAGAGCAAGTTATTATATTCGTCCTCCCATTCGCTTTAAAAACATACGAAACCTTAAGTCAGTCCTCGTTGGAGCACGCAGAATAAAAACGAATTCCGACTTCAAACGACTATTTAAGTAATCTTCAATTAGGAATGGTCCATCATCTCCACCCTAAATTATTGTGACGGAAAAATTAATAAGTTTAAGAATTTAGAATAGAAAAGGGCTATATAAAAAACTTTTACCTCATAGTAAATTTGCTTTAAGTCCGATGCTGATATGCCCAATATGAATTTCGAGTGATTCCAACATGTCAAATGTTTGGAACATGATTTATCACTTATCGTTAAATTCAATCTAAACCTGAAAGTAACATAACAATATGTTACATAAAATCGAAAAAATATAGGTATTAATATATGAAGGAATCGCAAAATAATTTGAAAGTGAATGTAAGTGATTACCTTGGGATAGAGTATGACACCAACCTATTGCAATTTATGCAAAAACCATCCGTAACTTTGTTGACTTTACAGAATGAGCACGATTCATACCAAATCGTTGTCATATCTATTTGGTATATGCATGCTCGTACACGAAAGTATTGTACCTGCATGTAATTAATAAGATATAAATATTTTAACATATAATAGATTGATTATTTTATTTTACGAATAATGTAAGTAATCTTACGTTTTCAGCGACACTATAATCAATTAAGTTGATCGAAACAGCATCAAGCAAGCACTGAACTTGGTGTTTTGTTTTCTCTCTTCTCTGACTAAATGAAATGTGCTTTTCTGCAATATTATTACTGGCAAACCTGAAATATAATAACACGTTAGTTTAGTAATATGCACTCGAAGAAGTATAAATGTTTAACATGACTTTAATTTGAAAACAATATTACCATATAATGATCTTGTTTGCCTGGTCGATATTTGGATCAACAAAAACTCTGTTAAATCTTGTTGTATTTAAATATGCACCTAAATATGTTACATCAGTATCACACGATTATTGAAAAATAAGGGTCGAGAGTGTCGAACTCACCATTGAAACTCTTCACTTCAACTCTTGATACAACCAGAGTTAGAAGTTTTTTGGCATCTGAAGAACTACGGTAACATTCATTTGTGGCAAGATTTCCCCAGAGGGAAAGTTTAATTATATTCATGCTGAAAAAAATGAGAAAATATTCATGACGATGCTAATAATTGAAGTCTAAAAAATTATAACTATTTTAGCATGGTACCTCGTATCACAAAGCAACACATTTTGAACGTGAGTGTGGACAACGTTGCCATTTTTTTTTCTCGAAAGTAACATTTTCCAACTCACCGACATAAACTACTAAGCCAATTGCATCTGCGATAAACATAAGATAAGATACATGTATAATGATTTAGGAAGAATGCAAAAAGAATTAAAAGTACTCACCGACTAAGTGGTCTTTACAGGTAGCATAACGTGGAATTGCACTAAGTTGATCAAACCGAAAGTTGTATAGAGGAATATCATCACCACAACGTTGTTGAAAATCTTAGAGTGATGAAACTTCAACTTATAATCATTCCTCACGGGTCAATCCATATCCGAAGCAAGCTCTACACTTAAATTTTCAATGTAATATACGTCCCCTACTTTCATAATATCTCGATAAATTTCAATATCATTGTTTTATAGAGTGACTTGTATTTCGCTTCCCTGTAAAATAAATTGTTATTACATAACATTACTTAAGATGAGAATTGAATGATAAGTACTAAGATTTAGAATGTAATGAAAAGTATTTTCATTCCTCGACATCAATGAAGATTAAATTTTGTACTTTATAATCCCTATTGGATCGTAATGTAGTATGAACGTCATAGCGCCACAGTAAACGTCCTCGCAGATTCCACATATAATTATAGGGGCATATATGTCTAAGTGGCCTATATCTTAGATGTTCCATCTACAATTAATTAAAACAATATATAGTGTTAAGTTAAATATAATGAGAATCAATGTCAAAGTAAAAAAAATATAGGAATAAATTCAAAACAATAAATATGAAAAAGAATCCTTAAGAAATAATTTGAAATAAATATTATATGTTGGATAAAACTTCACTATATACAACATTCTTTGTCACATTTTTAGGTAAATCACTCTTATTGCGTATCAGAATCTTGAGACCATTGGGCGATGTAACACGGGATATCGCAACGTAAAGTTGTCCGTGGCTGAAGACGGGATTCGAAAGATATAAGCCAACTGACTTTAACGATTGACCCTGACTTTTATTAATTGTCATCGCAAATGCCAATTTAAGAGGAAATTGCCTTCTTCTTATGGCAAAACCCGCCTCTTGGTTGGAGGGCGATAAATCAACGTGTGGTATGAAACATTTTCTCCAGTCTTTGGGCCCGATATATCTGACTCTTCAATCATCTTATCTCCTAGTTTGTAAATAACCAATCTTGTTCCATTGCACAACCCGATCGACTGATTCATGTTACGCAATAAAATGACTGGTGCTCTTACTTTTAGTTCTAGACAATAGTTTGGAAGGCCCGCAAAATTTGAAGAATGAACCAACTCTATGGGATTCATTTCTTCCACTGATTCACCACCTTCCGACGAACATATTCTATCAGAACTCAAGTAATTTCAACAATATCCGGGAAGAATCGTTAATATTTTTGAATTGAGATTGTCGACATCACTATTGGTGGGTGCTAGGATTGCTCGTTCCTTAAGATATACCAAATCGGAATACCGTACTGATAGGTCTTGATAAGTTGCATCAATTAATCTTTCAATACCATGTGCATCATTTTTTATCAAGAAATCTACCGGAATATCAATCCAATTTGAATTCCCGTTGACTGTTAAGGATCTTCCAGGCACTTTACCATCCACTATTTCTAATATCCATTTCCGAAATTTGTCATTCTTCGTAAATCTTCACTAGAAGAATCAACACCAAGTAGACACATGTTTATTTCCAACTTCATTAACCGACATTGATCCCAAAAGTTAGCCCGGTGCAAAGTAGATGCGACAATTGATTCCCGACCACCGTTTGCGACAATCGGTAATATTTGTCTAAAGTCACGTCCCAATAAAAATAGTTTTCCTCCAAATGGCAAATTACTGTCACAAATATCCCTGAGGTGACGGTCCACGGTCTCAAATGCGAGTCGGTTAGTCGTTGGAGCCTCGTCCCAGATTATTAACGATGCCATTCGAATTAGTTCAGCTCGAGAAGACGTTTTCTCAAATGAACAAACAGAATTCTCTGCAGGACTTAGCGGTATTTTAAAAGTAGAATGAGCGGCTTTAACACCATGTAATAATAAGGCAGCGATTCCCGAGGATGCAACTGAAATAACAAATTGCCTTTCCGATCTAAATTTAGAGATCAATGTGTTCCATAGGTAGGTCTTTCCAGTTCCACCACTACCATAAACAAAGAATAAACCACCAGTATTTTGAGCGTGAGCTCTCATAATGCAAGAAAATACTCTATATTGATCTCCATTTAGCCCTCTAGCAAGACACTCGTAATTTTGCATCTCTAATGATGTATCATAGTCGTGTTCGTCCCTTATCAATCGATTGGTAGAACGGTGTGCGTCATCTAACGCTCGTGCGGCATTTGTGGATAATCTTTCATTGACTTGCCATTTTTGTTAGGGTATGTTCAATCTCAAGAAGACCTAAATTACGTCAATCTTCATCTGTAAGGCGCAATTCATAATTGTTAGATTGACGATGAATCATGTGTTCAATATTATCAGTCATGCTATCCCAATATGTTTCTCATAGTCTTGCTGGATCGGCTACTTCAGTGGACATTGATATGACATAAAACAAATTTCGTAGTTGTGAACCGGTAGTCCAAGTAGCTGCTTCTCTAAAAGCATCATTCCATTCATTGTAGTCATCCAGCAAGCCTAACTCAAAACAAGTTGTCTGAAATGTAGGTTGAACAACTCTCCTTACTGTTCGTATGTCTTCATATGACATCGCACCACGAACCTTCATAAGGCGCATCCTGAGATAGTAGCGCTCACCAGCATATGGGTGCGTAAAAGGTAGTCTCACAATTGAAACTCTCTGTTGACGTTTTCTTCATATTTTAGTTTGACGGTGCCATACCCATTCCGTTGGAAAATCCGAATATGTCAAACATCGAGTTTCGGAATAACACATGTTTGCCTCAAACCACATTGTTAACATTGTGTTTTGCGGGTGATTAATTACTTCATGTAGATTGTCGTCATGAAAAATAATGTTTTGATCCCCTGGCAAATGAAATTGCATTCTCTCTACAGCAGGGTATTGATGTTGTAGGGAAAAATAAAAAATCCTCCAAGATGCTTCAATGGCAGACACATGAAGACAATCTAAATATTGTTTTATCTCATCTACATGATGTGGGTGGTGCCACGTCAATGTTATTCTGAGGCCCACTCTCTTCAATGACAAATGTTGCTCGATCATGACCTTTATGGATGTACTTGTATAAGTACTTAACAACGCTTCGGACTGCTACACGTTCAACATGTAAGCATCAAATTTGACACACAAATCCTTATTAAGGGAACTAGACATCTGTTATCGATTTCTCGATCACTTGCTAAAGTTGTCACAATTGTTCTTCAACGCATGAACTGTACAAAGCTTCGATCATCAACAATTGTTTCATCATAAAACTTTTTAGGATAACGCTTTGAGCACTTTCCATCAACTAAGCATGGACCACATGGTCCATGAATCATAAAATTAGTGACTGTTTTATATGCTAGAGGGTCATTGTCTTTATCACGAATCTCAGCACTGATGAATTTACCATCATCTGCACATGTAGGTTTATCATTTGAAGCCACAGTCAGAAGTATATGTGCATGTGGAAGTCCATGTTTTTAGGAATTCAACAACATATAAATCTGCATCATTTATTTGAGTAGTGTTAGATCTACATAATAACAATAAAATTAATAATGCTGAATTTTATTATGATAAATATAGGAAATTACCTGCAATGATCGTTCCAAACATCCATAGGTCCTTCAAATCACAAAGTAATTCTTTCATTTTTAGCCTGAAAACTCAAGCCACAATGTCTGGACGATCTTCAACTCGTTCAGATTGAAGCAACTCTCTAGTTATTTCAGGCCAATTTGGATTACAGGTGAAACTGATGAAAAAATCAGTAGGACCCATTGTACAACATATTGCGACAACATCTTGATAATGTTGTATCATATTACGCGGTCCACCAGTAAATGATGATGACAATATTTACTTTCTTCCAACCGAACTTGCATTAACATCTCCACTTAAGACAACATCCTGGAGCCCTCTATAAAATTCTGTACGCAAACGGCCTTGGTTACTTTTGATGTAAAAAAGTCGATTTTTCTCAATAGCAATATACGTCGACAATGAATTGTTGGTAGAGGCGACCACCTTTAACCAAACTAACACCATCCTCTTCCCTATCTTGGATTCGGAATGCATAAAATTCTCTCACCGAAACTTTATCCCTAGAAGTATTTGAAGAGTTTGTTGGTATGTTGATTGACCAACCATATGTTTCGTATGGAAATAGCAAAGGATATTGCAGAGGCACATAAGGTGGATGAGTTTCATTTATCCTTTGTAAAATACCATTCCTTGTTTGTATAATCACGTCTTTGTGTCCTAAGTCTTTTGTACAATCACCAACCAATAAAGCCGCTACTTTACTTGACGTTGGACGCGTATATTGCCTACCTTCTCTTGTTTGAAGGATACATATATGTAGATTCATACTATTTTCTTGTCCTTCCAACATTATCTTGAGCTCTTCGAAAAACTGAAACGTAAGGATTTACATCATCAAGCATGTCTTGTAGGCCACGAAGTATGTCGACATTTATATCCGAAGCATTCGATGATCTTATAGCATTGACACGGTTGAAATCCTCATTTTCAGTGTCATAAATATATAGTTGCGCAAATTTAGGTCCATTTCCCGGTTCGGGAATTAATGAACCAACTCGGTGGTAATTGCTACCACATATGCGAAACACATAAGGTCCCGGCATCATTGACACTATTGTCGATCCTTCCTCCCAATGAAGTGAATGCCAATAAAGAATTGGACATTCGGATTTTGTCTTTGAAGACTGATTGAGATAGCATTGACTGAAGGAATGTTGGTGATATTGGTATATTTGGTAGTATAACTTGACCGTTTCCGCAACATAATTGGAACCTTGGATTTGCCAAGCTACTATCTCGAACTTTTTCAGAAACCCACAGATGGCATTGCAATTGGAGCACTTGGTTGTTCTCTCTCCAATATCTGAGCGTTGCGAGAAAAAACATCTTCTATTTGTAGTTGATGTTTCTACAAATAATTTATTTTGAATCAATGCTTAGTTAATCACAGATTTTATTATTAACAAAAAGAAAAAAAATAATAAAAGGAATTACAAGCTTCATTACGCAATCTAACCGACTGACTATTTATAGAATGCCTTGATTGGTTATTGCGGAAGTTTGTCATCCTCGCAGCTCGAATTTCCCGTTGTAATGACAACTGGCGCGATCTTCTTGTTTGCATATTATGATTTGAAGGGATACCGGAACGATTATAATGCGCGTCTAAAATGTATTATAAGATATTGGCGATGTATGATACCTAAAAGCATATCGTATAATCGCTTACTTTTTTATTTTATCATGTAAAGAAGTAAAAAGCGATGAACTGTTTAATAAGCTATATGGACGTCTTGCAATGATTATCTTATAAAGTTTAATAATAAAATCGACACAAATGATGATGAAAATCTCACATGATAATTGATATGGAGTAAATCAATTTATAGCATGATTTGTGAAAAATAATATTATATGGCAATCGAAAAGAAAATAAAAGATATCGTACTAGTTGATTTTCAAAACCTGCATATTTAAAGTAAATTTAATAAGTTATATATAAGATAATATGATAAACATAGTTGAATAATAATATCATGCAATGTTCGTTATTGTACGGGCATATCCTTACAATTATAATACATACATCACATGCAATGTAAAATATTGAAACAGCGTATGATTTTTCATTATTAAATGATATAAGTATACCAACAAAAGCTTATATGTTAAGTAATGATGTGGTTATAAAATTAATGATTAAAGACAAACATAATTATCATGGACGAAATCAGTTGATTTGGTTGAATATCAATAGCTACGTACCATTTAAATTATTTAAGTTTACCAAGATAGATGAATATATCATGTAATGTTCCTTATTGTACGGGCATATCCTTGGAAACTATATTTGCATAACATATTAGAATTCATGCAAAATAATACAGCAAAAATATACTAATAGTATAGTAAATATAAACTAAATATGAAATATAATCCAATCAAGAATACAAATATGGAAGCTTCAACATAAAATATATATTATATTTACGTAAAAATTCGTAATTTATAAAATATAGAAAAAGAAAGCGTGTCAACAGAAACTTTGAATATATCATTATTACAAATGAACTATATAAGATTAATTGGTAAAAACATAGATTTACACCCACCATTACATAAAATACCCTAACAATTATGAAATTTATGAAAAAAATTGCCATCTTCTTGTTTGCATATTATGATTTGAAGGGATAGCGGAACGACTATTATGCGCATCTAAAATGTATTATAAGATATTGAGGATGTATGATACCTAAAAGCATATAGTATAGTCGCTTAATTTTTTTTATTTTATCATGTAAAGAAGTAAAAAGTGATGAACTATTTAATAAGCTATATGGACGTCTTGCAATGATTATCTTATATAGTTTAATAATAAAATCGACACGAATGATGATGAAAATCTCATATGATAATTGATATGGCACAATTTATGGCATGATTTTGTAATAAATAATATTATATGGCACAATTTATGTCGAAAAGAAAATAAAAGATTATAATGAGGTTCATATTTATTATAATTAATTTTGCTAGTACCTCTTGACAGTGGAGAAGCGCTGTACTAATTGATTTTCAAAACCTGCATATTTAAAGTAAATTTAATCACCAAAAGTTATATATAATATAATATGATATAAATAGTCGAATAGTAATATCATGCAATGTTCGTTATTGACGGGCATATCCTTACAATAATAATACAAACATCACATGCAATGTAAAATATTGAAACAATATATGATTTTTCATTATTAAATAATATATTAGAATTCATGCAAACTAATACAACAAATATATACTAAAAGTATAGTAAATATGAACTAAATATGGAATATAATCCAATTAAGAATACAAATATGGAAGCTTCAACATAAAATATATATTATATTTAGGTAAAAGTTCGTAATTTATAAAATATATAAAAAGAAAGCGTGTTAACTGAAACTTTGAATATAAAATTATTACAAATGAACTATATAAGATTAATTGGTAAAAACATAGCACCCACCATTACATAAAATATCATAACAATTAAAAAAATTTTAAAAAAATTGCCATCTTAATTTCTGAAAATAACACAAAATAAACAAATCATAAAATTATATAAGATAAGAAATTATATAAAAAAAATCCAAAAAACATAGAAAATAAATTCAAAAAACAAAAATGAAATAGGGACAAGGTAAAAAATACGAAACTAACGGACCTTTTGTAGACAATTTCGAAGTGGATTCCTATCAAGAACTAAAGTGAGTAAGGGTATATACAACAAATTAAATATGAATATAAACGTTTCAAGTTGCTCTTCTAGCCTAATCCCATAAATAAGAGTATGCTCATATCCAGTGGATATTATAAGTAATTGAAGCTGTAGATTAAAAAGCAAGTAACACGAAAAATATATAAGAACATTTAGCCATCACTGACCTATCTGGTGTATGAAACCTTCGCAGGTACCTAACTTAGATCTGTAAAGTTGGCTATGCTTATGCCCCACTTGAATGTCTGGTGCCCAATAATGAACTGAGATAATTTAAAGCAAATAAATATTGAAAAAAAAAAGATCGATGCTTTAGCAGAAAAAAAGCAAACAACATATGTAAGTCTATTTTCATGGTCATCCAAAAGCATGTCGAAAAGCAAAAGAAAGACATTAACCTGGAACATAACAAATAACATGTTTGTACGCAAGCATAAGAAATGAATATGAAAACAATATTACATGAAGCTCGTTACGTACAATGAAAATATATTAGCTTGAAGACTAATTTCCCTTCCCGATTATCGCTAAATTTGAGTTAGCCGTAACCAAGGCGTATTCGTATTGGTGTCCCTACAAATCCTAAACGAAATCGCATGAACAAATATTATGTCGAATAGTGTGAAAAACTTCCATAATGTTCTGAACCAAATGTATATATGCTCTAAGAAATGAGGTTAACGTGAGAACAATTACATTTGAAACGTGGTGTAGTGTTTGCTTAACCGTAGATCATGGTTTATTTTTTATAAAATAATATATTAATATTTTTTTTGCTTGTGACGGGAAAAGTATGATTTAACAAAGGTCATATATAAGTCTTTTTAATTAGGGTTAATTAGGTTTCAGGCCCCATTAGCATATTTTCAGTATATTTCAGACTCCAAAATATTTAAAAATAGAGAGAAGAATCCATTTTATATTTCTCTTAGAGCTAAGGACCTATTTGCAAGGAAAAAGACTCATTGACCCTCCTTGTTGCAAAAATTACTAATATTTGCCATCATCTCCCTCAACAATCGAACCAAACACCATGTTCAATCGAAACCAAAAATTACATTAAAAAACGGCTCAATCTCGACGTTTATGACCGAATAAGGTTAAATCGACGACAATTTCTCATGGGTGTTAGTAATCAACAATTTCGAAGTTTATAATGAAATAATGTTTTAGATGCAAATCGAAAATCTCGTCGAAAATTGGGAAAATCCGAACTTTAATATCCCAATAAGGTGAAATTGATCATGAGTCTCAATAATCAATGAGAATTGTTGATGTTAATCGTGGAAAAACGAAGAATTTTGACGCGATCTATGATTGAAGTGTTTGCTAATAAAGCGCATGCTTGCTAGGTAACATGTCATGTATTCTGCATAACACTTCATGCATTCTGGATAACACTTCATAGGTAACAAGTAAGGGGCTAATAAATAGTTGAAAACCACCAATGACACCCAAAAATCAATGAATTTGCTAGGGTCTATGGCATTAGTGACCGAATAAGGTTAAATCGATCTCAATTTCTCATGAATTTTCATAATCAATGAAATTTTTTGAAGTTTATAATGATATAATACCTCAAATTTAATCAGTGGTTGAAATCTCCACTTTAGTGGCCGAATAATGTGAAATAGACTCAATTTGTCCATGGGTCTTAGTAATCGATGAGAATTAACGATGTTAATCATGAAATAACGAAGAAGTCAGATGCAACCAAAGATTGAAACGTTTGCTAATTAACACACTATCTGCGAACACTTCATACAACATTTATAACAAATGTCTTGCCGTACATAACAAATATTGCCTCAGAATAACACATCCTATAGAAGAAACAACGCTTCATTTATTGTCAATAACGCATTTTGTACACAAGCAATGGATCGTGATGAATGTTACCAAAATCGCCAACTAAAAAACAGCTTAAAACCGCTGAAGTCTCTACGTAATTGGACGAATAAGAATAATTCTACATCGATTTCATATGGGTCTCAATAATAAAGGAAAATTATTGGTGTTTGTACCAAAATAATACTTAAAACCAATTCGAAAATCTCGGGGTGAAATATAAATTTTAATGGTCGAAAATTGTGAAATCAACTCAATTTGATTATAGGTCTTAATAATGAACGAAAAATATTGATGTTAATAATGGAGTAATGCAAAGATTAGCTTCCCCCAAAATGGAAATATTTTTTAGCCTAATAACACTTCGTGTACTGATTATAACACATATACGTGCAAAAGAAAACACTTCATTAAGAACGTTCTAGAAGGTTCTGGATTGTCAGAGAATATTAACAGGATAATCACTGAATGTTACCAAATTGCCGATAAATAATACCACATGTCGGATAAAAAATAACAATTTAAACTCATTTGTAGATACTGGTACTACCTAATAGTTTCGCAGTACCACATTACTAATTCTATTAATTTTTGTTCATAAATGCACTTTTTTCGGATGCATAAGATTTTCATTCATGGAAATAGATAATGTGATGAAGTTAAACAACCAAATTCCTTTAAAAGACATGTTATGCAAATGTTGATATTAAAAGTGGAATGTTGAAGTCATTAGTTATGTGAACGTATAGTCTTCCATTCCAGAACATACACTATATCTATCTCATTGAACATAACATTATGAATCTCATCACAAACTTATTCAAAGGTCAACATTAACTCACGAGTAACATTTTATAGAACGCACTCCCTAACTCCTAAGCTCCGAACCCTAAACCCTATGCCCCGAACCCTAAACCCTAAACGCGAAACCCGAAACCCCAAACAATTTTATTGTTGTATCCTATAAATCATAATTTGTATATCATATTACCAAATTTTTGTGTCGTAAATCCTTAATATTAACCCTGAAACCCTAAACCCAAAAACTAAACCTAGAAACCCTAGCACATAAACTGCAATATGTAACATATCATCCATTTCGGATAACAATTAAACACTTACCGGTAACACTTAATCCCTACCATTTTATATATTTCAAGAGATTTTTTAATCCTTTATGCTGCCACTTTATTAGAAAAAAATACATGTTTGGCACGAAATAGATGGTTTAACATCATAAAATCTTATATTTCCGTGATCGACAATCTTATATATCCGAAGAAAAAGACATTTATGAAAACAATTAATTGAATTATTGTTGTGGTACTGAGAACCTATTATGCGGTACCAGTATCTACAGATGTATTAAAAACTGAGATCGTATTGTCATTCAGTATCAGACATGTGGTATTATTTGTAGGTAATGTGATAATATTCTCTGGCTATCTAGAATCTTCTAGAATGTTCTTAATGAAGTGTTTTTCTTGCATTTACATGCGTTATATTTATTGTCAAAAGTGTTACTCAATTCAAAAATGTATAAAGCCATTATAGTTATAAATAATTCTCGTTGATATTTATGGCTCATGATAAAATTGAGTTGATAACATAATTCAACCATTAATTTTGAGTTGCCCGTTTTTTCAACGGGGTTTTAGAATTGGATTTAATGCATATTCATTATAAACTTCATTAATCTTTTTAAAAGTCCTTTTAACTCTTGGGTCATATCAAATTCTTCGTTACTCCATGAAAACACAGTAACACATGTTTTTCTTAAATACCTTTTAATTCTTTATTGATGACAAATGCATCGAAATAATACTGGTTCAAGTAAGAGTTCTTTAGTCAAATTTATTCCGGAGATTTTTGTTTCAGTTCTGTTAACCTCGAAAGACGAACGATTGATCTAACACGGTGGGGGAGACGTAATGTCCAGCCTATGGGTGTCCACAATTTGTACATATTGTCCGCAATACCGACCGAAAATATTATTCGATGCAAAATTAATTTTTTTTATTTGTGTCGAGATTTCGAAATACTTCGCACTACGATCATCGACGTAAGATCGGAATCAAACTTTGAGAACACATCCTATTTTGTTTGGTAAGTGGGGTTGGAGGAAGGGGGTGCCCGTGCGAACGACGAGAAATTTCGATCGTGGGAACTATATTTGCTTCTGTTGATACCACTTATAATCATCTGGGTAACATATTAATGACAATCCGTAACATATTAATGACAACCTTTAACATATTAGTTATCAATGATACCATTATGCTGTTAATTAGTAACAGAAAATATTATTCAAATACCGTTATTTAAAACATTGTTTGTAAGGGTATTTTGGTCAGATCGACTTTTAGGTCCTTAAAACTATATTTCTAGCGAATTGGGTCTTTAATAATATTTTTTTCACTGACATAGCCTAAACTCTTTTTTAAAACTTTATTGGAGCCTGAAACGAAATTGCCCCTTTTAATTATTGGACACGTGGCAATCTCAGGTCAAAACTACATTTGCATATATATATATATATATATATATATATATAATAAGATAAGATTGGCATCATACGAATCAACAAATCTAATCATCCCATGACGAATTTCAAGAAAAATCGGCACGCCCAATAATTACTGTAACCAAAGCAAGCCACAAATGCAGGATAAGCAATATAATAACTTATAGCAATTAACATAAAATCTCAACTCAAACACGACGATATGCAGGAAAAACCAACATCTCAAAAAAGCAAGACGTATATAAATACAATTAATAATTTCTTAAAGCTACCTTCTTAGAAGCAAGCTATACCGTAAATTCTTTGGGTGAACTTTGGACAAAATTTGTTTAGTATGTGTTACGGATACGAAAAGCGATATTGTGAGAACGAAGATGAGTTTCAATAATCACGACGGATAATATAATAGTGACTTAAGTTAGCCGTTAATGATAAATTTTGAGGTGGTGGGTTGTTTTTTTGAGAACGTGGATGTTAACATGCTTAAAGGATCGTGCTCTACGATATTTGAAAATGGGTGGTTAAGTCTATTTTGTATACGATGGTAAATGTGTAATAAATAATCATATTAATAATAATAATAAAGGACAAATGTCAATATTAGAGTCCACCTACATTTGCATATCTATACTCTTTTATTAAAAAGGGTAATTTCGTGTATGAAAATTAACCAATCAACTATTTTCTTTGGAATTAATATTGAGAAAAAATAAAAAATAAGTAGCCACAATAGAAAATTAACTGTTGGACTTTGTCTTTCATCATTTTTTATTTTATTAAATTAATAACAAAAAATTATTATAAAATATAACCACCCTGGGAATGATTCAAATTAATACAGATAAATTAATTTTTTCGTTGCAGTGCGAACAGTATTTATAAGATGCGAAGAATAACGTCACTTTCTCTCACCTCCAAACTCAAATTTGAGTTTTTACTATTCATTGACTCAAAAGTTTTTAAATATTACAACTAGATCCACATAAATTGACAATTCTCATTTGCAGTACTTTGGCCTTTTTTTAGACTTTCAGCGGCCAAGCACCCACGCTCAGCTCTTTAACGCCTGCCAAATCACTAGTCCTAGACAATTCTTTCTTCAAGGCTCGTGCTATGGCTACTGATTCTGCAGCCTTTCGCCGGTCAAGAACGTTACCATTCAGAGGGACAACTCGTACGAATTTGTTCAGCGTCTCATTATTAGTGTCCTTGAGTTCCGTTTCTATTAGATGGGGGTGTTCTTATTGAATTTGTCTCTTCGTTGCTCGTGTTTGCTTTCTCTTGATTACTTGGGACTTTGAGATTTTGCTGATATTAATTGAATCACGTATTATTATCAAGTCGAATAACCTGAAGGGTCACTGCCTAGGGATAACGTTCTGAAAAACATTAACAATATAATGTTATAGTCAGGGCCGGTTTTCGGGTAAAGCAGGTGAAGTAAGGGCTTTAGGCCCCCGACTTTTTTAGGGCTCCCGGTTTAGTAATACTATTATATTTAGATGTCTTTAGGTCTTCAATGCAGTTATGATATTATAAAATTTAGTTAGTTAAAAATGTAAAATATCTTGAGGCTCTCAATTTACTAATGCTATTATATAAATAAAATTTCGTGAGTTAAAAAGGTCCAATATCTTGAGGTCCTCAATTTAATAATATTATTATATAAATAAAATATAGTTAGTTTGTTACACATTTGCGAGTGCCACGTCAGCATGTATAAACATTGCAAGGCGGGAATGCAATGTTGTGCAAGTCACCAAGGCACATAGCTCAGGAATCACTTGGAGACACGCACGAGCGGCACGACGCAGGACAGGCCAGCCAGGCCAAGTCCAAGCGGGCGACGGTGAGCGAGCTCGTGCGGGACGACTTGGACGTTGAGGTCCAAGGCAACGACGGGCGGGGGCTAGGCGGATAACAAGCCAAGCACGGTGGTGCATGGCGGCGCAGGTGGCGCATAGCGGCGGTCCGACGGTGGCAGACGGCAGCGACGGCGGCGGCGGTGCCGGGAGGAGCAAGGCCGAACGGCGGCTCGGCCAAGCGAAGGTGTGCGCGCGCGAGAGAGAATTGCGCGCGGGCTGACCAGGTCCTGCGAGGATCTCGGGAACGGTTGGGCAGGATCAAGATCAAGACAAATGAGGATGACCAAGTCTTCGATCCGCATGAAGAATGACCAAGTCTCGGGGCTGTAGAGAAGATTTGGGGAGCCAAGTCAAACGGGAGAAATCTCGGGGAGAGATTCTCGCCACAGCCTAATTCGAATTTGAATAAGGTTGTTAAGGAAATCTCTCCGAGCCAAATCCTATTTAAAGGAGGCCGCCGATATCGAGTCATTCAACCTATCAGAGAGCCACCTTATACGAGAATTCCACACACACATTCGAGAGAGAGTTCGAAGGCGCGACACTTCAAGCGAACCCGAGCTCGGGACGCCGAGCTTGGGAGGGGTCCCGCGGAGGGTTTCGCGAGCGAGAGAGAGGGAGTGATTAAGATCCCGAAAAAGGGGACGTTAGGAGATAACCGTGTCGTGTTGTAGAGTAGATGTGTTCGGTGCCACGGGTTTCAGTGTTCTCATTCGTTGTAAACTTTGCGTGAATAAAGATTGCGACAAGCCGGGTAGGCCAACCCGGTTGTCCCCGAATTGACCGTGTCTTTGTTTTTACGTTTCCGCATATACAAAGCAGGGTCGGGTGAGAGGCTTATCGCGGGTGCCTGGGGTATCGGGCGAGCGAGGAACGAGTCAAACGCGTGCCGATTGTGAAGCGTGCAGGGCTTTTTAATTCGAAAAAAATTCTAAGTCCGGGTTTGCAACAAGTTGGTATCAGAGCAAAGGTTCGGAAGTGTGATGACTTCGACGAGTGCTAGAGTGACGGAGCTTGAAATCCAGTACGAGGCTTTCCGAGCACAACTCGAGGCACTGCCGAACATGGTGGATTTGTTGGCTTCGACGGAGGAAGTCATGGCGGGCTTCAACCGACGGACTGATGGGCTAGGCGTGCAGGACTTAGCCACGGTGAAGGCGGCGACCGAGCGGCTTGTTGAGATCATGCCAATAACAACCGAGGCTACAAGTGAGGTGGCCTAGGGGTGGCCGAAAGAATGGGAACCAGGAGAAGCACGCGGACGAGCCCGCGAAACCACAACAAGAGAGGAAAGGTGTTACGTTTGTGGATCAAACGGGCACATGGCTCGACATTGTCCTAAACGTTCACGGACGACGGCGGTGGTAATCGATGAGGACTGCCCGAACACAATGTTGAACACGGTGAGGACTACTTCTCCTAGCGAATTGGTGTATTTCACGAGGTGGGGGCAGGCGAGCGTCGTGCAGCTAAGGCGTGCGGCGGGGCGCGCTTGCGGAGCGAGCCATTGCGGGGAAGCGCAGGCTGACACATGCGGCTCCGGGATGCTTAGGGCGCGAGGAGACGTGCTAAGGGGTGCGGTGCGGAGCGAGCCATTGCGGGAGAGCGCAGGCTGACACACGCGGCATCATGGGGCCTTTGCGCGCGGCGCATGGCGGGACTACATGCTAAGGGCGCAGGCAAGCAAGCGGGTTGAGGAGAAACCAGGCAAAGTTGGGGAAGACTTGGCCGAGTGACCGGGGCGAGGTCGCGCGCAAGCAAGCTGTTGCGGAGCACGGGAAAATTTTAATGCAGGTGCGAACGAATGGAGTCAAGAGCCGTGGACGAGGTAACAAGGGGCTCGTCAAAACCTTCAACGCCAGGCATGCAGCGCTGGCCGGTGCGGGCGATGCAGGCCGAGGGAGCGCGACCCCCATGTCTGGGCGTGCGCGAGACGCTGGACGATGGTACCACCCGCGCAAGCGAGTCACGATGTACTTGACGTGAAGATTTGTTCGGAGCATCAAAAGATGCCAAACATGCGGTGTTTGCCAAACAGGTATTGGTGACTTGAGGTTATCGAGGAGCTAAGCCATCAACACGAGGAGGTATTTTCAAGCTCGTGGGTGCGGCCTAATCGGACTTCGCTGAGGAAGGGCGCGAGACGGTCGGGGCGAGCGAAGCTTAGGAATGTTCGTGTGTGCGATCAACTTAGACTTCGAGGAGGAAGGGCGCAAGGCGATCGGGGCAAATTGCATGCTGAGATGAGGGATTGACGGTGGCAACAAAGGGGGTCGTCGACGAGGACGTCCACACTCTTCAAGTGGGGGAGGATTGTTACACCTTTGCGAGTGCCACATCAGCATGTTTAAACATTGTCAGGCGGGAATACAATGTTCTGCGAAGTCACCAAGGCACATAGCTCGGGAAGCACTTGGAGACACGCACGAGCGGCACGACGTAGGCCAGGCCAGGCGGGCCAAGGCCAAGCAGGCGACGGTGGGCGAGCTCGTGCGGGACGACTTGGACATTGAGGTCCAAGGCAAGCACGGTGGTGCATGGCGGCGCAGGTGGCGCATAGCAGCGGTCCGACGGTGGCCCCGACGGACGGCGGCGGTGGTGCCGAGAGGAGCAAGGCCGAGCGGCGGCTCGGCCAAGCGAAGGTGTGCGTGCGCGAGAGAGAATTGCGCGCGGGCTGACCAGGTCTTGCGAGGATCTCGGGAACGGTTGGGCAGGATCAAGATCAAGTCAAGTGAGGATGACCAAGTCTTCGATCCACGTGAAGAATGACCAAGTCTCGGGGCTGTTGAGAAGATTTGGGGAGCCAAGTCAAACGGGAGAAAATCTCGGGGAGAGATTCTCGCAATAGCCTAATTCGAATTCGAATAAGGTTGTTGAGGAAATCTCACCGAGCCAAAACCTATTTAAGGCCGCCGAGATCGAGCCATTCAACCAATTAGAGAGTCACCTTATACGAGAATTCCACACACACATCCGAGAGAAGGGTCGAAGGCGCGACACTTCGAGTGAACCCGAGCTCGGGGCGGCGAGCTTGGGAGGGGTCCCGCGGAGGGTTTCGCGAGCGAGAGAGAGCGAGCGATTAAGATCCCGAAAAAGGGGACGTTAGGAGATAACCGTGTTGTTTCGTAGAGTAGAAGCGTGAGGCCGAGACGTGTTCGGTACCACGGGTTTGAAACACTCCTTCGTTGTAAACTTTGGTGAATAAAGATTACCACAAGCCGGGTAGGCGAACCCGGTTGTCCCCGAATTGACCGTGTCTTTGTTTTTACGTTTCCGCATATACAAAGCAAGGTTGGGTGAGAGGCTTATCGCTGGTGACTCGGGAATCGGGCGAGCGAGGAACGAGTCAAACGCGTGCCGGTTGTGAAGTGCGCGGGGCTTTTTAATTCGAAAAAAATTTCCAAGTCCCGGATTTGCAACATAGTTAAACAAGTCCAATATCTTGATATGCTCAATTTAACAATGCTATTATATAAATAATATTTAGTGAGTTAAAAAGGTCCAATATCTTGAGGTCCTCAATTTAATAATTTTATTATATAAATAAAATTTAGTTAGTTAAACAAGTCCAATATCTTGATATGCTCAATTTAACAATGCTATTATATAAATAATATTTAGTGAGTTAAAAAGGTTCAATATCTTGAGCACCGCAATTTAGTAATGTTATTATATAAATAAAATTTAGTAGTTAAAAAGGTCCAATATCTTGAGGCCCTGAATTTAATAATGTTATCATGTAAATAAATCTTAATTAATAAAGCCCAAAAATTAAAAGATCCTAAATTTAACATAAATCGATAGTTAGACTACATTGATATTGGATTATGTTGACAGTTCCCGTGACTGTTGGTTCTGAAAAAAAAAATTCATAATTGAAAATTATGCAAAATTATGTAAGATCCACGGTATCAACAGAAAGATTAATTGGATTCGCTATATCAATAGAAAATGAAATATTAATTACAAAATTTTAGAAAAGAAATTTCGCAAGAAAAAGTTATACAAATAAATTTCATGTAAAAATTATTTTTTTTGGAAAACATTCCACTAAAAGAAAAAAATTTCTTTTTCTTTTTAAAAAAATGTTAACTATTATAAACTTTAAGTGTTATATTCGCTTCTTGCTAGCTCGAATAAAGGATGGGAGTTGTGCTAGGTTGGCAAGTAAAAAAAGCCCTGTTTTTATGTTCGCTTTAGGCCACGAGCCGTCCCTGATTATAATCCTTTCTTCAATTTTAGACTTTTGATACCTACGTGATTGGAAATGAAGATGCTCGATGCTCCTAGCATCGTTGTTGGTTGACCTAGGATTCAATGGGTATTCTTGTTTCTTGAAGTGTTTAGCTATGTAGTGGAAAAATACTATCGTGGTGTAGTTTGTAAAATTATGAAATATATAGTTAATATTAAAAGTTGTAAAAATTGACGTGAAAAAGAATATTTTCAAAATATTCTTTTGAGTTTGACTTGAGAATATTTTTCGATAGGAGAAGTATTAGTGCATTTTGATTTTGAGAATGAGTTTGAATTTGATAATGAGTTCTTCGATTGGAAAAAAGCACTGTATTTTGAGTTTGAAAATAGGTTTGAGTTTCAAAATGAAAACTACTTGCAATCCGTATGTGATCATTATTGACAAGAAGAGAAGAATATTTGAAGACGTTGAGAGATGTTACAGAAGGATAACACAAGAATTTTATGCTGGATGATACAGTGTTACTTAACAATGACAACTCAAAACACAAATATCTCTGGTCTGATGTCATCCCACATAATTATATTGTGGCTGCTTTTCGAATCATTTATTGCAACCGCAACATCCATTAATAGGACTAACATTGGTCTTACATGCTGGAGAAGGATAACCTCGTCCTCCTTGTTTGGCGATGCGCCTGGGAACGATGACTACACAAATGAACATTTTAGTCCAAGAAATGTTATAATTCTACTAGTCAATCGTATAGCTATTAGATTATGCCCTTACATGTTAACTACATAATTAAAATAAATAAAAATAAAAGACAATACATGATTTTGCGTGTCATGTCAAAGATAAGCAAACCTTCAGCATCGAAGAAGTATGACGTTCTTGCAGCTTCAAGTAGCTGGCAACTGCTCAAGACAAGAAAGGTTATAAATACAAGGCGTAGAACATCACCACGACCACCACTCTGATAAGCTCTCATTTGGAGTAACTAATGATTTCTTCACTGTATAGTGTCAGGGGTTTCGTGAATATAATGTCTAGGTTAGACGCGTGTAAACACATAAAACACGTGGTATCAACTTTCGGCCGAATTATTGAAGAAGAAAGGAAAAGTATTCGTTAATTTCCTCCTTTTCCTCGGTGGGCAGCTGAGAATAAAAGAAAGAAAATGTTTCTTTTCTCTCCAACTTCTGCGTCGAGGTCATTGCCGAGAAGCATATAAGAAAATATGTTATTGTTTGATTTAATTTATTTATTTCTCTACTGTAGGTGATGGAAAATATTTAATTTTAACAATCGTTTTCTTAGGATGCGGTTAGATTCGTGTATTTGAATTATACCACCTGATTTTAAATTATGAATTTAAAAATCTTAATTTCAAATTCAAATCAATTGTTTGGCAAACGTTAGGATTTCGAATTTTGAATTTCAAAATGGAGTTCGAGCTCTACAATAATGAACTCGAGCCTAACTTTTGTCTAGTCGTCTCGACTCATTGTTCGACGAGCTGAACCCGAGCTTTTGTCGAGCTCGAGCTGCCTCGTCGAGCTCGCGAGCCGGCTCGACTCATCGTTCATTTATAATAATAATGATAATAATAATAATTATCATTATTAGTATTTATGAAAATCAATACGGCAAGGATTTGAATTTCGAAACTGGATCACTTGTGTTCGAATTTAAAAACCATCAAACAATAAACGTTTAAATTCGATTTGGATGAAACGTCAAAGAGGAAAGCCGGTAAAAAGAAAATAAAGGAAGAATCTCCGAAGGTCAAAGAGCCCAAGGAAGAAGAGAATAAGGAAAAAGGAGCTCCAAAGGAAGAAGAGATCGGAAAAGAGGAGGCGATTGAAGAGACGTCACCGCGACAACCACCTGAGAAAGTCGAGGACATCGACACGAAGGCATCGGAAAATGCCGATGAAACAAAAAACAAAGCCGGCGGCGCCATGGACACGATGTCGGAGGAAGCAAAAATAAAGCCCACGAGGTGAACGAAAACGCCATAGAGACAAATGAGACGACCTCCGAAAAAGGCGGTGATGCCGAAAAAGAAACAAGAAAGAAGCTGACGCCCCAACAGGCTGAAGAAGCTGCGGGGCGAGATAAACATGAGTGCGACGCCAGAGAGACGGTCGGCGGAGCCATGATGGAGGCCCTGCGACATGTTAATGGCAAAGTCGCGAAACGGAGAACTAGAGAACCTACGGAGGCCATCCCTAACAAGGAAGTGCATGTTGACAAAGAAAAGATACGTCAGGTAGACAAGAAGGTGAAGGAATGGATCGATGCGAGGAACAACCTCGAGACTTATATGAACAACTTGAGGAATCGAATCAACGATAACGATAAGATCGCCGATGAAATAGAGGCGGACGAGAAGACTGTGAAGGGCGCGTGGGATAAGGATGCAAAGAAAACTCTCGAGATGCTGACGAATGCCAAGCGATTCGAGGCGAAAGACCCGATCGCCATACCTTCGGACACTGGGTACAACGAGAACCGCAGAAAAGTCACGGAGGAGGTCACTAATAAAATTGATGTGCTCGTGAACAACGAGGCAAAGCAGTACAAGGCCGCCACCATGGAGGAGATTAACAATAAGGAGCATGAAGGGCTCGACATGCCCGATAATGGCGACAAAGTCAATATTCATTGTACGGGTTCGGGTGATGAGGTGACAAGGCTGAAAGGCTACGTCACGAGGATGAAGAAAGAAGAGAAAAATATTTATTATATGATCAATGAAAAACTGATAATCTTGGAGTTGTTAAAATTCGAGAACGATATATTATTTATGCAGGAAATGTCTGAGAGAAAGAACATGTTAGAAAAACCGAGTCGAAGAGCCAAGGTGCATGGTGAAAAAGTACGATGGGACGACAAACATTGGGTGGATCACGAAGGTTGTAGACGGCAAGTGGCGAGCCGCGACGTGCGACAGACGGAAAAGGGTTAAATTCAAGGAGTGACGAAAGACCGCAAGGCTTCGATATTACGGGGGGAATTTGTTGGATAATATAAAAGCGGGTCCCACAAGAAGAAATAATAAAAATAGATACAAAGCAGCCGAAGTCAAGTTGGAGAACCAAGCGTGCAAGGAGAAGAATAAAATGGATACGCATGATATTTAATTCTTGTTTGTCCTTTCTTAGCCATGTCGTACGTCGGAGCAACTAGTGGTCTGCCCGTTCCGCGCCTCACCAAATCCAACTACGACAACTGGAGCATCCAAATAAAGGTGTTTCTCGGCTCGCGGGATGTATGAGAAATTGTTAAAAACGGGTATATCGAACCCAAAGATACGAAAGATTACACATAAGCCCAACAAAAGACGTTGAAAGACTCCCGTGGACAAAACAATGTCGCGCTCGCCATCATCGACCAATCGCCAGACGAAGCCGGTTTCGAAAAAGATAGCCGGGGCGAAAAATTCGAAGGAAGCACGGGATAAGCTGGAGAAAGCGTACAAAGGTGCCGACTGAGTAAAACAAGTTTGGTTGCAAACACTCCGTGGCGAATTCGAAATTACGAAAATGATGGAAGGCGAAGGAGTATCATAATATATAACGAGAGTGCAAACCATCGCCAACCAATTGAAGAGAAATGGCGAGGCTCTAATAGATGTCTGTGTAGTCGAGAAAATTCTACGCTCTCTGATGAATGAGTATGAGAACGTGGTGTGTACAATTGAAGAATCCAAAGACCTCGAGAAAATAACAGTCGATGAACTCTCCGATTCGCTCGAAGCTCACGAGCAACAAAAGAAAACGTAAAAGCAGGAATCTCTGGACGAGGCCCTACAGACGAAATTGTTACTTAAAGAAGAGAAGGCGTTGTATACACAACACGGTCGAGGAAGAGGACGTGGCCAACGAGGACGAGGTTTCGGCCAAAATACAGGCCGATGACGAGGATACAATCAAGATAAACAAGGACAAACCAGCAACAAAAATTGGAGAGAATGAGGTCGATCCCAAGGACAAGGCGGTCGCTCAAATCAACCGAACGTCGATTGCTACAATCGCTGGAAGTACGGGCACTTCACAAAAGACTGTTGGTCCAACAAGAAGGTGGAAGAAAATGCGAACCTAATCGCACAAGAAGAGCCAAAAGACGAAGGTGTTCTCTTAATGGCGCTCGAGGACACTAAATCGAGCAGTGATATGGTGTGGTGTCTTGACACCGGTGCCAACAATCATATGACCGGGCACAAACATCTCTTCACGGATATGAAGATCGAGGACAGGCATGTGTCTTTTGGTAACGCATCAAAGATTGAAGTCAAAGGCCGAGGGAAAATATGTTTCTCTCAAAATGACGACAAACAAGGATCGGTCGAGGACGTTTATTTCGTACTGGACTTGAAGACGGACATCTTAAGCATGGGGCAGTTGCTTGAAAGGGGTGTTCGGTGTTCATGAAGGACCGCTTGTTACAACTAAGGAATAAAGATGGTAAAATGATCGCACGGGTCGAGATGGAAAGGAATCGAATGTTCAAACTCAACCTGAAGATGATTCAAGACAAATGTTTACAACTTGACTTGGAGGACAAACATCATCTGTGGCATATTCGATTCGGACACCTACACTATGGGGGACTAAAGGAGCTCTCCAAAAGAGGCATGGTGCACGGAGTGCCGACGATTGAAGGAAGCTTTGCGAGAGCTGCGTGATAGGAAAACATTCAAGAACAACGTTTTTAGAAGCATGCCGGATATCGAGCACGCAAACTGCTCGAGCTCGTACATACAAATATATGCGGTCCGATCACACCGGGATCATTTAGCGGAAAGAGATATTTCATCACTTTTACAAACGACTACTCGAGAAAAACATGGATGTATTTCTTGAAAGAAAAATCAGAAGCGCTGGAGACGTTTAAAAAATTCAAGACTAAGGTCGAGAAGGTGACGGGCTCAAATATCAAAGCACTCCGATCAGACAGAGCTGGAGAACACATGTCGGGTGCTTTTGTTACTTTCTGCGAGGAACAAGGCGTCAGGAGGTTCCTCACCGCAGCGTATTCTCCACAACAAAACGGCGTGGCTGAAAGGAAGAATCGAACTATACTCGACATGGTTCGATCAATGTTGAAGAGCAAGGAAATGTCAAAAGAGTTCTGGGCCGAGGCGGTACATTGTGCTGTATATATTCAAAATCGGTGTCCACACAACAACATCGGGAGTCAAACACCACAGGAAGCATGGAGTGGCCATAAACCGACCGTAGCACACTTCAAAATATTTAGAAGTGTGGCGTATGGTCATGTTCTTGATCAGAAGAGAACCAAGCTTGATGACAAAAGCAAAAAGCTTATTTTCATTGGCTACGATGAGAAGACGAAGGCTTACCGGCTGTTCGATCCAAAAAACAAAAAGGTGACAGTCAGTCGAGATGTCTGTGTAGACGAAGAAAGCTCGTGGAACTGGAAGGAAGAAGAAAATTCAACGCAAGGAGAACCATTGAGCGTTGCACCAATGCCCATACATGTGGTATCTCAAGAAAATAACGAAGGCGGCGAACCAAGGCAGCCCAAGATGCGAAGCTTGCAAGACCTGTACGAATCGACTGAAGAAGTTCACTTAGTCTGCTTGTTGGTCGATTCGGAACAAATCACTTTCGAAGAAGCGGCAAGAGACAAGAGATGGAAGGCGGCGATGGACGAGGAGATCAAGGCGATTGAAAAGAACGATACATGGAAGCTTGTTGAATTGCCGCGCGGTCAATCCGTCGGAGTAAAATGGGTTTATAAGAAGAAAATGAATGCTCAAGGAAAAGTCGAGCGTTACAAGGCGAGACAGGTCGCAAAGGGCTACCGACAACGAGCGGGAATAGACTACTATGAAGTTTTTGCTCCGGTTGCCAGAATGGAGACAATTCGTTTGCTCTGGTTGCCAGAATGGGAGTGAAGTCTGTTTTTCTGAACGGGGATCTCGAGGAAGTCTATGTGGAGCAGCCTCCGGGATATTCGAAACGAGGAGAAGAAAGTAAGGTGCTGAAGTTGAAGAAAGCGCTCTACGGGCTAAAACTAGCGCCTCAGCATGGAACACCCGGACCGATGGATACTTCAAAAGGAACAAGTTCAAGCAATGTCCGTTCGAACATGCCCTCTACGTCAAACGAGAAGGAGCGGAAATGATCATCGTCGCCCTTTATGTTGATGATCTAATTTTCAAGGGGAGCAGTGAGAAGATAATCACAGACTTCAAAAAGGCGATGACGAAGGAATTCGAGATGACGGACTTGGGACTAATGAAATATTTTTTCGGTCTCAAAGTCCAGCAAAGAAGCACGGGAATCTTCGTCTCACAAGAAGCGTACGCGAAGGATATATTGAAGAAAAATAAAATGGAGGAAAGTAAGCCGGTAGCTACACCAATGGATCTCGGAGCAAAATTGTCTAAGTTTGAGGGAGGACAAGGAGTAAACTCAACCGAATATCGAAGTCTCGTAGGAAGTCTGCGATACTTGACATGCACGAGATCCGATATCGCTTACATCGTTGGAGTTGTTAGCCGTTACATGGAAGAACCGAGGCAGTCACATCTCAAAGCGGTCAAGAGGATTCTTCGGTACATTCGAGGAACACAATCACTCGGATTATTCTATTCAAAGACGAGTGACAGCAAATTGATCGGATATACGGATAGTGACTGGTGTGGAGATATTGATGATCGAAGAAGCAACCAATCGTGACTCTGTCAACCTTTGGAGCAGAATATGTGGTAGCATCGTGGTGTGTCTATCACACAATCTGGCTGAGAAATTTGTTACTCGAGTTAAATCTTCAGCAACTCGAGCCACCTGAAATTCGAGTAGACAATAAGTCAGCAATTGAGTTGGCGAAAAATCCAATCCATCATGAGAGAAGCAAGCATATTGATGCTCGTTTTCACTTTATTAGAGAGCACGTGAAAAATGGAGAAGTGAAGATGGTGCACGTTGCGAGTCTGTACCAAGTTGCAGACATTTTAACAAAGCCGCTACCGATAGGTATGTTTGAAAATTTGAAAAGAATGCTCGGGGTGAAATATCGGAAGGCATTGAGCTCAAGGGAGGAATTTGTTGACTAAGCTCAATCCATTCCAAGAAGAAAACAAAAAAAATAATAAAAAAGTGAAGGACAACATGATATGAGCACACATAAGAAGAAAAAAATACAAAGCACTCAAGTCAAATTTGGAGAACCAAGCGTGCAAGGAGAAGAAAAAAAATGGATACGCATGATCTATATTTAGTTCTTGTTTGTCCTTTCTTAGCTAATGAGTACTATATATATATATATATATATATATATATATATATGAGTGCATGCAAGAGATTATGTGAGAGAGTTTGTACTATATCGTATAAGTGATAAAGAAAAAAGAAAAAATACTTCTCCCTCCCTCTCATGCACATAAGAAAAAAATAAAATATTTCGTCCTCATACCCGCCCAAAATAGAGAATGAGTGTGAGAGCAAGTTACACTGAGCAAATAAAAAAAATAGTGAGGAGTAGAGAGTCTGCGAATCCAAAACATCCGTCCCTCAGTTCGAATCTTTTCAGCGTTCCTAAAAAATAAAAACAACAGTGGATCCTTTAACTTTGACGCATTACGATCCACTCTTACCAACGCATTCAACTCTGGGAAAGGAATGAAGATGCAGCTCTTAAACGAGGTACGCTTCTCGATCACGTTCCACCACTATCAGAGGCGGATCCAGGATTGTATGCTCGGGGACGTGAAAAATATATAGAGTGGATAAAGTTAAATTAAAATATCAGCAACATAAATATATTATTTTGAAATACAATGATTAACCGTAAGAAGAAAATTTATACGAAAAGAAATTCGACATTCTTTCCGATTTTCGAAGTCTCCAATAATAGTTTACATGCTTAAACTCCTAGCAACTTATCTCTCAATATAAACTATTACTGCATATAATTTTTATGATATTTATTCTCGAAATGAGGGTTCTGTAGTAGCGGTAGAAATTGGAAGAGTAGGCACATGTACAATCACTCGGAAAATGAGATTGTATGTCATCGACTTGTTAATCTTCACCAACCATTGGTATAATTATGAAATTGTTGAAATTCTTTTATAGTCGGTGCATTTGACTATATTGAACTATATAGAGAAAGAATTCGAGTGGATAAAGCTGTTTTGTTAGAAAAATTCAAAATAATTGCCGGTTTGATTATAAATTTTATTTTAGCTCGCGGTTTTTAAGTGATATATGATTTGATTAATGTTAATTAGTAAACCTTCTTTTGTTATTACATCCTCCTTCAGCGACTCAACCCTATACTAGATCCTCCCCGTGACCACTATATTGATCGACTACGAGTTCTAAATTCAACCCCATGGGCTTTTTGAGAATGATCCATTGACGATCGATTTAAACTGCTGCCGATTTTCTATCCATGTGCATGATCGCCCATATATGATGCGTTTCTAAGCAGATTTTGGAGCGGGTCGGAAACAAAGTTGGTAAGTTCCTGGAGTCTGACCATATGGACATCTAGACATGGAAATCGGTTGTATATGTGTGTATATGCACTCTTATGAAAAAATCTTCGTATAATGATATGATTAAGATATTGAAAGTGAATTCTTTCATAAAAATGCTTATGTTGTTTACGAAAGTAATGTTGCATGTGAAATCTCAGCTTTGGTTGATGTGATTGACCGTTCGTTGAGATATATGTATTTTTGCAAATTATTCGATAATTCGCATGTGTTAAAATATTATTTCAATTAATATTGCATCATATCTTAAAAATCTTTAAATGATATAAAGATTCGTTAATTTGGATTAATAAAATCGAGTCCCTTTAAAATTAAGTTAACACACTTGCTATTCTATCCGCGCCGAATTATCGATCGTTCATTAGTGGGACCTACTCAGTAGGCACCGTGTTCAAACTCTAAGAGACGTGGAGTATGTCCGACATGTCGTACCAAATAGAATGATGCTGACTTATCAAGAGGCCAAACCGTTTTGGGTCTTGGGGAGTTGTTTTGCTAACATACAATGTTATCAAAACCGAGAATCAAATAAGATTTGATTAGCAATGACCTGCTTACCTAAAATAACTAAGATAAAGTTTCATGCCGCCGCTGGCTTATTCTTAGTGAAAATATGGATCTCGGACCTACTACTATGTGGCAATGAATTGTAGTGAGAGTTTTATTTATGAATAAAACATTACATGAAACTGAACCTTTTCTTTGTGACGTAGATAATGGCAGGACAATCACTTTCATTGCGTTCTCTGTTGGATAAGGATAAACTGAGCTCTAACGGGACCAATTTTATCGATTGGCATCGTAACCTGAGATTTGTTCTTAGGCAAAAGCGTAAGGAATATGTATTGAATAAACCCATTCCCAAGGATCCAGGTGCTGACGCAAGTGAGAAAATAGTGAAGCGATTCGAGTTGGCCACGTCCTACAATATAATGGAGCAGCTCAAGAAAATGTTTCAAGAGCATGCACGTACCGAGAGGTATAATGTGACTAGAGCTTTGTTAGCATGTCGATGTGAGCAATTGGAGAAACTTGAAGCTCCTATGAGCAAGGAGTTGGTCACAGACATTATTTTCAACTCTCTTCCTCCTAGCTATTCACAATGCATCATGAACTATCACATGCACGCGATGGATAAGAGCTTGGATGAGATCCATGGGATGCTGAAAACTGCTGAACTTGACATGAAGAAAGGAGTTTCTCATGTGCTTGCAATTCATGCGGGTGGGAAAAAGATTAAGAAAGACAAATTTAAACGCCAAATAAAAGGCAAGCCAAATGTTGGTAAAAATAAGGCTAAGGTTGTTGCTCCGAGTAATTCTAAGGTCAAGGTTGTCGCTACCGCTGAGTGTTTTTACTGTAAAGGCATTGGGCATTGGAAGAGAAACTGTCATAAGTATCTTGATGACTTAAAAAAAGGAAAGGTTTCATCTACTTAGGTATATTTGTTATTGAGATTAACATTGCTACTTCTATTTTTGAATGGGTATTTGATACCGGTTCGTGCACTCATATTTGTTTGATATGCATGCACTACAGAATAAGAGAGTGGTAGGAAAGGGCGAAGTACAACTACGCGTCGGGAATGGTGCAAGTGTTGCAGTCGTTGCTATAGGATGTATAGATTTGTCTTTGCCAAGTGGACTTGTTTTGGAACTTGTTTATCTTGTTCCTTCTATCTCACGAAATATTATTTCTGTTTTATGTTTTGACATGGATTGTTTTTATTTTACTATTAAGAATGGATGCTTTTCGTTTTATAAAGACGATTTATATTATGGATGTTCTTATGAGAAGAATGATCTATATTTGCTTGAAATGGAAAAACATGTTTTGAATATCAATAACAAAAGATTCAAGACTTCTCATGAGAGTATGACTTTTATGTGGCATTGTCGTCTAGGCCATATAAATGTGAAACGCATTAAGAAATTACGAGAATTAGGACTTCTTGGTCAATTTGATTTAGAATCAATTGAGACATGCGAATCTTGTTTGCTTAGAAAATGGCTAAAGCGCCTTTTACGAAAAAGGGTGAATGAGTAAATGACTTGTTATGACTAATACATAGTGATGTATATGGTCCCATGACAACTAACGCCAGAGGAGATTATCAGTACTTCATAACATTCACTGATGATTTCAGTAGATATAGTTATGTCTACTTGATGAGACATAAGCCTGAATCATTTGAAAGGTTCAAAGAGTTTAGGAATGAAGTTGAGAACCAACTCAATAAGAAGATAAAAGTCTTACGGTCAGACCGCAGAGGTGAATACTTGAGCATGGAGTTTGGTGTGTAGCTTAAAGAATGTGGAATTGTTTCCTAGCCAACTCCTACTGGAACGCCACAATGGAATGGTGTTTCTGAAAGGCGAAACAGAACCTTATTGGACATGGTTAGGCCAAACTGAGCTTTTTCTTTCTTTTTGGGGTTACGCGCTCGAAACTGCCGCATTCACGTTAAACCGAGTTCCTTCAAAGTCTGTAGAAAAGACGACATATGAGATGTTGTTTGGTAAAGTACCAAGTATGACCTTTCTGATGATTTGGGGCTGTGAAGTTTATGTCAAGAGGTTGATGGTTGATAAACTTGGCCCCAGATCTGACAAATGTTTCGTCGTAGGATATCCTAAAGAAACTAAAGGATATTACTTCTATCACAAGTCAGAGAACAAAGTGTTTATTGCTCGACATGTTGTTTTCTTGGAGAAAGAGTTTCTCGTGAGAAAATGCAATGATAGTAATGTTAAACTTGACGAAGTTCAAGAGACACTACAAATGACATAGTTATGGTTACCATATGTCCCCAACAATAATAGCTTCCACCAGCCCAAGCCGAGAAGAACCGATTTCGCAACAAGTTTCGGAAGAGGCTCAAGAATCGCCTCAGGCTTATTCGACACCCGTCGAAGTTGAACCCGAACCACAAATTGTTGTAGAGGAGGTTCAAGCGGAAGCACAACCTTTTTGTAGGTCAATAAGGACAGTCCGACGACCTGCAAGGTTCATGGGACTGCAAGAAGTATTGATATTAGATATCGAGGACCCAATGACCTATAAGGAAACATTAGACAGACCCGACTTTGATGAATGTCTTGGAGCCACGAAATTCGAGATGCAGTCTATGTACGACACCCAAGTATGGAACTTAGTTGATCGTCCCGAAGGTGTAAAAGCCATTGAAAACAAATGGGTTTTAAAAAGAAAGACAGACACGAACGGCAACCTGACTACATGTAAAGCACGACTAGTAGCGAAAGATTTCAAACAAGTTCAAGGAGTTGACTATGATGAAACATTCTCACCAATAGTTATGTTTAAGTCAATTCGGATCCTTTTAGCAATTGTCGTATATTACGACTATGAAATATGACAAATGGATGTTAAAACCGAATTTCTAAATGGTGATTTTGAAGAAGATGTGTACATGACACAACCAGAGGGTTTTGTAGATCCATTGAATGCTAAAAAGGTATGCAAGCTTCAAAAGTCTATTTACGGGTTGAAGCAAGCATCACGAAGTTGGAATAAATGCTTCAATAAATAGATCAAAGTGTTTGATTTTATCAAGTGTGAAGAGGAACCTTGTGTATACAAGAGAAGTAGTGGGTGCGCAGTAGTTTTTCTAGTGTTGTATGTAGACGACATACTTCTTATCGGAAACGATATTCCTTTACTGGAGTCCGTCAAATCCTCATTGATGAAAGTGTTCTCTATGAAGGATTTGGGCGATGCTGCTTATATTCTAGGAATTAAGATCTATAGAGATAGACATAAGAGACTCATTTGATTGAGTCAGAGTGCATATATTGACAAGGTTTTGAAACGGTTTTCTATGCAAGATTGCAAGAGAGGTTTCATACCTATGTCTCATGGCATACATTTCAGCAAGAATCAGTGTCCTAAAACACCTGATGAGCTAAATGAGATTAGTAGGGTTCCATATGCTTCAGCAATTGGATCTATCACATAGCTATGATTTGTACTCGTCATGATGTATCTTACGCACTTAGTGTGACAAGTAGATATCAGGCAACTCCAAGCATAACACATTGGCGTGCAGCTAAAAATATCCTCAAGTACCTGAAAAAGAATAAGGATATGTTCCTTATTTATGGTGGTGAACCTGGGCTTGTTGTAAAAGGTTACACTGATGCTAGTTTTCAAATCGACTGTGATGATATGAGATCGCAATTGGGATACGTATTTTTGCTCAATGGTGGTGCTGTGAGTTGGAAGAGTTCAAACAGGAATCGACAGCAGATTTCACCACCGAGGCAAAATACATAGCAGCTTCCGAAGCAGCTAAAGAAAGATGCTGGATAAAGAAGTTCTTAACCGAGCTTGGTGTTGTTCCTGCTAGCGCTGACCCAATTGAGTTATATTGTGATAACAATTGAGCTATTGCTCAAGCAAAGGAGCCTAGATCACACCAAATATCCAAACACGTTCTACGTCATTATCACTTAATACGAGAAATCGTTGACAAGGGGTGATGTAAAGGTTTGGAGAGTTGATTCTGTCAGAAACACATCCGACCCGCTGACAAAACCTCTACCTCAAGCCAAACACACAAATCATAGTGAATCTATGGGTATTAGATACGTTGGGAATTGGCTGTAAAATATATGTAATTTTCAGGAAACTTGTTTTTAGCTATGTGCATTGAGATGCATTGGATTTGTCTTTAGATCAAGTGGGAGATTGTTAGGATAGTGATCAAGAAGCCAAATATTTTGGAATATTGTGCTTTAAATTTATTTTCATGAATTGAATGATTTATATCATTTTGTTCCTTGAGTAAAATAATCATTTATGAATCATTTAAGTCGATGACTTAAATTATAGAATTTCATATTGAAATATATTATATTTACTCTAAATTATCCTTAATCTTGATTTTAGCATGGAACACTAATTATCATGTTTAAAGTTTATGTGTGGATTAAATGATAGTTATGTTATACAAACTATTTGATAAAGAATTATCAATTTAATCACATAAATATATAATGGAGATTATGATATTGGATAGACCCGAAATGAGACATATTATGGATTGTGTTTGTGTCATTAATGTTTCATACGTGTTTTGAATTCTATAATTGAGATGCTCATATTCCAACACTTGACATGCATGTCTGTTAGTATCGTTCAACGTTAGCCGTAAAAGGTGACTATATTGGCAGTGCTGCAACAGGCGTGGCTAGTGTAGTGGATTATGAGACAAACACACAAATCATAGTGAATCTATGAGTATTAGATACGTTGGGAATTGGCTGTAAAATATATGTAATTTTGAGGAATCTTGTTTTTAGAATGTGCATTGTAGATCAAGTGGGAGATTGTTAGTATAGTGATCAAGAAGCCAAATATTTTGGAATATTGTGCTTTAAATTTATTTTCATGAATTGAATGATTTATATCATTTGTTCCTTGAGTAAAATAATCATTTATGGATCATTTAAGTCGATGACTTAAATTATAGAATTCCATATTGAAATATATTATATTTACTCTAATTATCCTTAATCTTGATTTTAGCATGGAACACTACTTATCATGTTTAAGTTTAATGTGTGGATTAAATAATAGTTATGTTATACAAACTATTTGATAAAGAGTTATCAATTTAATCACACAAATATATAATGAAGATTATGATATTGGATAGACCCGAAATGAGACATATTATGGATTGTGTTTGTGTCATTAATGTTTCATACGTGTTTTGAATTCTATAATTGAAATGCTCATGTTTCCAACACTTGACATGCATGTCTGTTAGTATCGTTCAACGTAGCCGTAAAAGTTGACTATATGGGCTGTGTTGCAACAGGCGTGTCCAGTGTAGTGGATTATGTTCATCAAGAATATTTTGTCCCTCATATTATATGTGAGTGATAATATCCACGGGCCCCTTGATGCAAGTATTATTGTAATGCATGCAATGTGATTAAGAGGTAATCATATTTATGATAAACTTTTGGGATCAAGAAAATTAATAAGTTTGCAAGGATGACACATTCCTACAATGAACTTACTTACGTTATTATGCGACAATGAATTGACACGGGCAATTACTGTTTAAGGATGATGATTCGTATTTGAGATACTTATTGTCTATGTCACTTGGGTAATCATAATGTACTTGCTAGGTACCACTTATGATTTATAGAATTAAAATGAGTTCTATTTCTATTGCCAACGTGACATGGATCCTACTGGGTCACACCGAAAAGAAAAGATCAAAGAAAATTATTTTATACTACATGGTGATGTAAATATGATGAGAAATTATTATGAGATAATTTATTTGTTCATCATATAATAACAAAATTAAACACGATTCAAATGGCATATATGATATGAAATAATGATATATGTATATGTGATATATATAAATATATAGGTGATATACATTTATCATTATTATTTATGGATGAAAGATTTCATTTGAAGGACGTTCGGCTATTACCATGATTAAGGACTATTCTTAGGCAATATACTTACTAGTTAGGAAAGTCATCTATGATTGACAAGGGAAAATATATGACACGTTGAAAAGATAATTCTTTATTTATTCTAGTGACTAATTGCTATAATTATGAGATACAACCATGCAGTGATGGTAAGATAAACATATAATTAATGTCTTTAAATGGGAAAATAGAATCGTTATTTATGGAGATATGATGATAAAGAGGAAACCCGTGGCGTATAAAAGGTGATAGCCGATCTCCATAGTTAAAAAACATAACATCCAAACATATGTAAGAACAAGAAAAAAGGTTTTATGTTCTAGTGAATCAATAAGATCGTTCGAGTATTACTAGCTAAAGAAAGAGCGACTCTTTGATCAAATTCTTGGTGGATATCGGTAGAGATACCATACGTTTGGTATTATAAGGTATCGCTCATCTTCGAAGGAAATTTGAGGTATGAAACTCTACGAACTAGTTAGGGTTTATTTGCATGGATCCTGGCAGAATCGGTTTGATATGTTGATAACAAAATTTTAAATTCCGCTCGTGTAATGCTTTGATTACGTGCGTCGATTCCCAACAGGTACCATCTCAACCAACAAAGCACCCTCCAATTTCTTTCAGCAATACATCAGCAAAAAACCTCCAACAATCTTACCACAATCATTCACCTTTGCTGATACCAAAAGGCTAGCCCACCTCCTCATCAACCAAAACTACCCGGCGTCTTAAATTACAAACCCTAGCCAGTAATATACGACCAAACCCTTAAATTCAAGTGTCGTCGCAGATTCAACCTTTTTCAGAGAGGCGCTGATTTCTTGTGAACTTAGGATTTGGGATATTTCGGGATTCCTTTACGTGGAGTGATCACAGTTGCTACCACATACATATACCAAAGGTTAGATAGGTTTTGTGCGAACCCGTCCTGGGATGCGACTTTTCTGGATTTTGGTCACTAACATTCATACCGTGCACTCGGATCATCACGCGGTAATACTTAAATTAATGCCGGCATGAAGAACAAAGGTCGAGCATGTTTCGCTTTGAGGCTATATGGACGGAAGAAAACGCCTGCAAAGAGATAGTAAGACAGTGTATGAATGAGGCTATGTCAGCTGAACCGGCCAGACGACTCACTAATTTTATGGAAAATAGCTGAAATAAGCTTAGAGACTGGAGGTATGACTTCTATCGAAGGTCAAACATAGAACGAAAGGAGATTGATGAAGAACTCAAGCGTGTGGTGTCAGAGGTGATCACAGAGGAATCAAAGTCAAGGGAAACTAAGCTTCGCCTACAACTTCATATGCTACTAGGAGGATCTCTATTGGAAATAAGGAAGCAAAAATGAATACTTGCTTCATGGAGACCGTAACACCAAGTTCTTTCACCGCCAAGCAACGAATAGACACAAAACCAATCGAGTGCATAAACTTGTGGATAGGGGTGGAGTGTGGCATACGGGGCAGCAAGTGCTCGAGCAGATTGTGATCAAGCATTTCTCCGATATTTTCGAGACTTAGAAGCCCACTGCCACAAAAATAGAAGTCGCATCTCGACTTATCACACCTCGAGTTAGTCAAACAAGGAATGATTCGCTTCTTCGTCCATACATGACTGAGGAGGTTAAGGCTCCACCCGACTCGATGACCCCTTTTAAATCGCCCGGCCCGATGGCTTCCCGCCGTCCTTCGTCCAAAAATAGTGTGACATCGTAGGTACTGAAACTATATGAACCATCCTTCAGCTTCTCAACAATGGTTTGTCACTGCCCTCTCCGCATAAAAATAATGTGGTTCTTATCCCGAAGTGCCGCCACCCTGATAGCATAAAACACTTCCGGTCGATTAGCCTATGCAATATGATTAAGAGGATTGCATCAATGCATAACTAATCAACTTAAGCCTTTCATGAACTCTCTTATTTCGCTAACACAATCTGTTTTTATTCCAAGACGTCTCATTACATATAATGTTCTTATAACATTTGAAATTAATCATGCTCTTACGAAACCGATGAACAGGAAAAAAGGGGTACGCCTTTATTAAGCTGGATATGAGTAGTCATGCCCAACAGCCGATTTTGGTTAACTGACGGTTGACAAATGGTGGTTGACGGTTGGTTGGAGACCAACCATCTCTAACCGGCGGGTGCGGTCGGCGGTTGGCTGTCCCCCGGTTACGATTGGGCAAACCGACGGTTAGTCAACCTCCTGTTACAGGTGAAACGGCGATTAGTCCGCCGATTGTTTTTATTTTATTATATTTTTGAATTTTTTTAATTAAATTCGTTACTGCTTTGCATAAATTTTCTATGTATTTTTCGATACTTTTCTATACATAATTTCAGCTTTGAAGGACATAAATTTTAAGACACATAAACTCCATTTAAAAATTTAGATACAATTACAATGTAAGATAAAAAAGGCAAAACGATTTGGTGTCTCGGACTCTGGGGCAGGCGTCTGCTTGTGCGAATTTTGATCAAGTTGAGTCGGTGCCTAAAGAAAATGCATAAGTTGATATTTTTTTTGCAATATAACAAAAATTAATCGATAAATTAAGGTTTAAAATTTGAGTACTATCTTTGGCGGTCTTCGTCGCCGGAATCGGCATTTGGAAAATTTGAGGTTAACTAGAAATAAGTATATATTAGTTAGTAATTATTAATTAAAAACATAAAAATAATTTAATTAGAAATAAATGAAATTATTATTAGAGACTTATCTTTTTCGGGCTTCGCCTTCGGATGTCACGCCAGCCTTTCCGAGCGAGTCGTTTAATAAGATTCTATTACTAAGTAATTATTAAAAAAATATAAAAATTAACAAGAAATTAATACGATGACAGATACTTATCTTTTTTGGGGCTTTATTTTTTCGAACTTTCAAGTCGGCAGCTGCCAGATCTCTCTACTCGTACTTGTCGTTGCCACCATTGCCGCCACCGCTAGTCTTCGTGCTGGTGGTGTCGTCAAAAACATCGTTTTCTGAATCGATATTTGGGAAATTTTGTGATCGATTTTCGACTCTTGTCCAATCATCGAGAAGGCATTGGTATTCGACGTTTTCTACCGTCAACCTCGAAAGTCTTTTGCTTAAAGTTAAATCGCCCATGCTAAATGCATGTTCAACCGCGACGGTTGAAATCGGGATGACATAGATTTCCCGAGAGATCGTCGTCAACGTTGGATACATTAGCGACATCATCGACCACCATCTGTCGACGTTGAAGTGATCGTCGTCCTCGATAAACTCAAACGTGGTCGTCAAATAGTTATCTATTTCTATGAACGAGTTTTGGGAAGACCTTTGGCATTTGTTTGAGTTGATGATATCGTAGTAGGAGGTTTAGTACGATAATGGTCGACCACTCTCACTGCCACTATTAGAAGATGATTGACTCAGACCCGATCAAGTTGGGTCTTGAGCTTGACCAAAATCAGTCTTATACGCTCTAAAGATTTCCTTTAGAGGTTCATATCCTATATCCCTTACTTAACGAGCAAATTTATCGGGGATGACACGAGAATGAGAGGAAATAGACTCGTAGTATAGCTCTAATAAATTCTATGTACCATCCAGACGCATTATGGGATCCAATATCTTCGCTCAAATGAAGATATCGCACAATTCCACAAAATATTTGAGCCAGCCCTCATGGCCTCAACAGTTGCGCCCAAAAAATCATCCACTAAGAAAGCACTAAAAATGCAAGCGACTTTGACGCGATGATCTAATGCTAAGATTGATGTCGGGTAATATGTTCCCGACATCTCATTCGTGGTATCGTGAAATACTTGAAGTAGTTCACATAGGCCATTGCATCCATCCCACATTGATGGATGTATCGTTATGCCACATTTGGTATTCTCGTCGTAGAAATCGCAAAGGTGTTCACGATATTCGTACGAGGTACCCAACATCTTGTAGGTAGAATTCCACATGTTGGGTACGTCTAACGCAAATGTTTTGGGACGTAACGCCCACACTTCTACACCGACGCTTCCACTTCTTCTGTACAGAAGAGTATCACATCATGTAACTTATTGTCGTTCGTATTGGCATAACGTGTGCCTTTAGATCACTGAGTGAGCACTTGAACACATAGGTTAAGTGTGTGACAGAAGCATCGAACATGGAAGAATTGGCCGTAAAATAACGGCAACAATAGTTAATTAAATCTTCAATGCTCGCGGTATTAGTGCTAGCATTATCAAAGATACCGAAAAAATATTATCGAGTATCTTATATTCCGATAAAATACTTCTAATCTTGGACGAGATGTTTTGAGCTGTGTGTTGTGTGTCAAATCCCTTATATGCAATCAAACGTTTTTGTATTGTCTAAGAATCATCAATCTAGTGACATGTAATGCCAATGTAATGATGATCTTACCAGTGATTGCTCCACATATCGGAGGCAATCGACACTTTACATTCTAATTTTCCTTATTGATATATTAACTCACGTATATACGCGAGTACAGTCTTTCTAATGTCTCGCGTAAGGGTGTTACGTGACACTTTCTTCCATTGAGACTTATACGACTTTCTGATCCACTCTTCGAACCGAAAGGGAAGATGTTTCTCGCATACAAATTTTGCAAGTTTTTTGCACGCGATGAAATCGTACCACCATGCATTTAACTTTGACTTTGATTAATTCTTACTTTAGTTGGATGTTTCTACTTGATATGGCAAGTGAAATAGCCATATCTGCCGTACTTCTTAAATTGATAATATTTACCGCAATAATTATATATAACTCTAAATGAATATTTAGTTGAGGTCGGTACCTTCTTGATGTGTACTGCGAAAATGTCGGAGCATAGCGGAGCTGCGGTGCGTGCCTGAGTCTCGCTCGGCGTCGGTGCCAGATCCTCCTGCTCATGTTGCGTGTTGTCTCCTCACGTTGGCTCTCCTGCGTTCCATCCATGTCCGAGCCGAGTACGTCACTGAGAATGAGAGGAACGTGGAGGAGCCAAGATCTTAGTAGTTGTCTTGCGATGAACTACCAACAATTTGTTTTCTCCTCGATTTCGATGCTCGACGACGGCTATCCATTACCTAAAATTTCGAAAAAATAAACGTTAGATAAAATGTGCGTAAACTTAGGTGGACCGAGGTGTGTAAAATTCTGTGTGTCGTGTGGTGTTGGCCAGGGTGAAAATGAAAGTGAGTGTAGATGATTGAAGATAAGGAATGAGTAGTATTTTAATTAGTTTATTTTTAATTCGAGGATGAGAGAGATTGAGACTTGAGAGTGAATAATTGAGAGAAAGAGATAGAATTGAATTGTGATTTTGTGAAGGGGGAAATGGGTATTTATAGAATTTATGGGTGCAGTTTGAACGGTTATGGGTGATGCGATTTTGTGGTTTTTTAACTGATATAAATAAAATACTTATATTTTATTGAATGATCCTACTAATATTTTATGATGAGTCTAAGCTCAAACTAATAATTAACAAAGTCTTATTACTACATTATAATCATACAGGATACTCTTGCTCAAATACATTGATCCTCGATCCAATTTATTCGTGTCATGACCTCTCACTATCTCAAGTTAGCGGTTTGCACAACCACTATAGAGTCATTGGCGATTTAGTCGTACTTGGACGTTCTAGCACCCTACTAGAGTCCTAAGACATACAAACATATTCTATCTGTCAGAATAAGAGACACGGTGTCGTCCTCTCTCATCGGAAGAGAATTGATGCTCAACTACACATAAATGTTTCGTTTTTTATTGCACAGGTTGCCTAGTAAACTTTAACTTCGATAATCCAACAAAATTGCCTTTTGAGAAAATAGACTATCTCACTCATTTATTTCTAACAGTACAAACGTATACGCCCTATACTTTCCTAGTCCTCATATGAAATTTCGAGGGCATATCCCCAACAAAAGGGAATGAAGAGAAGAAAAGGAAGAATGACGAAGAAGAAAAAAACGGATTTCTTTGATACAGGTCAATCTAACAACGGTTCTCATTCCGGTGTGAGTTTTCTCATGGGTAGATGAAAAGAAAAAGAAAAAAAATAAATGGGAAGAAAAAAAAATAAAGATTGAAGAAATTGACGACCTAGTCATGTGCAATTTGCTCGATCCAAATAAATTTATCTTGATTTTTTAAATCTATCGTAGGTTTCAGAAAATAAAATCAAAATTATCTTAAATTCTTCATTTTTTAACATTGGTTAGACCTTCAAGGATTTGCTTTAATTCGTTGGTTTACACAATCCCGCATGGAATTCTCATAAATAGAACTTCCAACGACGAGAAAAACTAATGCCGATGACCTGAAAAAAATGCAGTTGGGTTTGAATGTCGGTTAGCTTAAGAATTCTAAAACTATTGAAGAATGGACGCCTTCTGGTTTCCACGCAGGTAAAAAGCTATCTAGACATTGAAATGTAAGTGTAATTTGTTTGTTTTTGCTGGTAAATGACGTTAATTTCTCGAAAATGGTAATTTCGTACAAACATTATATAATATCATTTTAATTGTATAATGTATTTTTTAACGTACTATTATAGTACTTACTTGCTTAGTATATAATATCTTTATAGGGATTATAATTGTACTACTGTTTAATTGGTTGACCTACCATTTAATCGTGAGGTACCTTGTTTGAATTGCTTCGATGAGGATGAAGATGGCGATGGTGATGGAGATAACCCCAACATGTTCGTGTTTGGTGTTGGAGTGATACACATTTCATCAGAATTCGATCTAGTTTACACTTTCATAAGCCTTATTTGACCAAAAAAAAATTTAAACAGACTTTGATGGAGTTCATGGGCGTTCGTTGCACCAAGAATTGTGTCCGTTCATAGATAATCGTGGGATAGAGAGAATTGTGGGTGGGTGGCAATTTGGCTTTAATCGATCGATTTTAATGTAACCATGGTTTTGTAGTTTTTCCTTTAAATATAATGCTTGGTAAAATCGTAATAATGCAAGTTCTCAGGGATATTTTCGTCCAATTGTTCTTTATTTGAATGAAATGTTCATAGCTGGACCTTAACGAAATAAATTTATGACGGAGGAGTTAAGTTATGTAATTTTAGGCTTGTAGGTAATTAAGTGAAATTCTCCCATAAGATAATTATTTTACTATAATCTACAAATCGGTTTGTACCCTTATTAGATTTCTGCATGGATTCATATAATTCCATTTGAAGTGTTCTAATTCTTTTCCCGATTTAAATATAGTGTAGCTAATAAAAAAATTAATAAGTCATATTTTATTCCATATAATCAATACTTATCAAAGTTACATAATAAAATTTTTAGATGGTATTGGTTAAAATAAGTTTATATAACGCCGATATGAGTTTTGGAGATGTTTGGTTGATAAGTTCAAATAATGATGTCTGATGTGTTGATGTGTTTAGACGATATAAGGTTTAATTATACAATCTTATCAATATTTTTAATTTAAAAATTTTATAAATAAAGGATAAATGTATAAAAATATACATGGGATTGGATAGAAATACTGATTTATTTAATACCTTATTGCAAGTTTTAATAAAGCATGTGAATCAAGTTCTATATTAAAAAGAAAAAACCTTCCAACCAAACCTCACATATTAACTAATTATAATCTCGTTAATGCACCTAATGTCCCAACCAAACATGCTGAAAGTTTGGCCCACTAAATTTGCTTAGTACACTTAAAATTGGCTATAGTAGGCAGTAGTTTAAGTTTCATATTATATTTCTCTGCTTAGTACACTTAAAATTTGTTATGTAGACAATAATTTAAGTTTTATATTATATTTCCCTATCACGTTAACGTTATAAATTTTATCCATCTATTACATGAGTTTGATTAAATATATTACGCAAGCTATAAACAAGTTTAGCTATTTTTAGTTAAGCTAATAACTTCTTATGGAGCAACTTGAATATTTGAACATATTTTATCAGTTTATAATCAAAATCACAAGGGTCGACCGACCGACCAGATCAACACGATTGGACTAGGTTTGATGTTTGAATTAGAATTTCGTTTTCTCTAAAAGACGAATACAATGTGGACAAATGGAAATGAATTGAAGCAACGATCATTACATATCATGCCAAACCTTCTTACAAAAGATTCTGCTTTTATTTTGTAAAGAAGAAAAATAAACCTTTGTTTTCTTGATCGGAATATGAATGGTTTTCTGTTAAAAGAAAATGACAGCTTCAATTAAATATTGCATTATATAATCAAATATTGTCTAAGGCCAGTTAGATTCTTGCCAAGGGAGCCATACTTTTCATGTTTCTTACAAAAAAAGTTATAAATGTCTGCTCAAATACCATATTCTCCCAGAATGGAGAACAAATTACTGTCAAACTAAAATTTGGCTCTCCGATCTTTTCCATGAAAAGTCGAAAATTCCATTCGGCTGCTTACTTGGAATGTTTTCAACATATCTAGTTGCTGATTTGAAATATGATTACGTAACATTTATTGCTTATTTTTTCGGAAAATGGATGGGAGACATAAATCTTTTCCGAATACGAAACTAATGGTGTATTAAATTGGGTCACCCATAAAATCTAAAACCATTAGATTGACGTGCCAACAAGTTACATGAAAGCTTTATTTCAATATGAAAAACTCGTAATGCAATTCCTTAATTATGTGAACTGTAGCTGTGGCTCGGTGCTTCTTTTTATTTTTGATGTCCCGAGGTAACCTCATTCGGCCTAGTTATCGGCTAGCCCCTAAATACTGGCGTGGGCTTGCGCCACACAGACCTAGCGAAGACTTAATTGCGCCACACACTCCAATGGTGGAACTAATCTCCGGGGCCAGATGAATATGTCTCAAATTCACCGACAACAATAATCATGGAATATAAATTTCATGTGGGCTACTCAAGAATTGTGGGAGGGGGATTCGATCCAACCCACAAATCCTTGAAATATCCATCATGATCACTAAGCCAAGGCCTCGTTGGCAGCTTCTAACTGGGTTAATTTATATGAGCAAATTACAGGTCTTGATGTTGCAGAAAGTCACAAACAACAAGGATTAAACCAGGTTTGAAAACTCCTTCTCATCTTGATGTCAATCTCTTCCGAAGAGTGGTTGGTAAGTTGATATATTTATTTTTAACTAGTCCAGACATATCATATGTTGTCCAGATATTATCAGAAAACATGCATAGTCCGAATAAGGCTCATTTTGATATGATGTATAGAGTTTTACGATATCTGAAAGGGAAGTCGGGACTTGGATTATTGCTTAGTGCTAATACTGATTTGTCATTGAAAGTTTTTTGTGATGCAGATTGGGCATCGTGTCCAAAAACTAGGAAATATTTGACAGGTTATTTGGGGTTCCTTGGAGATTCCTTGATATCATGGAAAACAAAAAAACATAATACGATCTCGAGGAGTTCGGCAGAAGCAGAGTATCGAGCTATGGCAATGGTCACCGCCCGAAATACTATGGCTGAATAGCATTATGAAGGAACTTGGTTTAGAGAAGTCAGAACCAATCAAGATTTACTCGGATAGTAAATCCGCGATACAAATTGCGGGAAATCCTGCATGAGAGAACGGAGCATATTAATGTGAATTGTCATTTCATACGGGACAAGATACAAGAGAATGTGATTAAAACCGAGTATTTGCCATCACAAGAACAACCGGCCGATCTATTAACAAAGGCCTTGGGGAAGGAGCAATTCGAGTATCTGCTTTTCAAGTTTGGTGTATGAAACTTGTTTGACAACCAAACTTGAGGAGGAGTGTTAAGAGTGTGGAGATTATTGAAATGTTTATGTTATAAGGACTTATTAGCAAATATCTAATGTATAAGGGTAGATTTGTATTGAAGTAGACGAATGAGGATTAGAATGTAAAATAGTAAGGTGCATATAAGAGATCTCCTCTGTAAACGATATACGATTGATTTCTTACAGTATAATGAAGATTCTTTCTTGAGGATCTTGATAATCTTTACACCACAATCTTTTTATTTTCCTTATCAATTTTCTTGTATTCCTGATCAATTACATATATATATATATATATATATATATATAATTTTTGGGTTCTCTCCTCTCGTGTTGAGAAGTTCGAGCCTAAAACTCGCCGGAGTGTGACCGATGAAGGCATGAAGTCGCTCAGATGAACACAACTCAAAAAAACTTGAGGTTGCCAGATTGAATTTGAGCCGTTTGATATGTTACGCGAGATCTGACGGATAGAATTTAAACAGCTTAGTTTTGAATATCAAGCGTTGGATACCGCGGGAATGAAGATAAACGGCTCAGATTCTATTATGGATCATTGAAAGACGATCAAATATAATGAGATGATCTAACGGCTTAGAAGATAAGCGCATATAACTTAAAGAAACGTTGCAGCGTTTCTTTAAGATAAAGTGATGAGAAGCTGAGAGGCGTCAGATCCTGTCATGGAGAGATCAAACGGTGGGCAGAGAGCGCGGGAAATGAAGACACAAGCAACGCGCGACTCCTCTTACATATATTTTAGAAATCCGAGTGTGAGGCATCATCTTCTCAAGTGTGTATCTTTTGCGTGAGTGAAAATCAGGCAAAAATATAAACACGAAAGTTGTAGTAGACGTGTAGGGCTGTAACTTTTGTGTTGGTGGAATATACAAACGGTGCTCGGTTGGTGCGTGGAGTAGGCTCGAAAAAAAGCCAAACCACGTTAAATCTGGTTTTAGTGTGTGTGTTTGAGCTGCGAATTCCGATCCGATTGAGCCTCGATAAGCTCTAATCCATCGGAGATAAGCGCATACACTAATAGTATATTGAATCGCGATCTCAACGGTGGTCTTCGATCAACATCTCGTATGAGACTGTATCTCTCCTTAATAAGAGTTCGTTATGATCTTCTACATATATATGAGGAATGGACATCGTGTTTGGTGATTCACACTATGAAGGGACTTTTATCCTCACACGTAGAAAATGTTCGTAAGTTTTAGGACTCCAGTAGGACACTAAATGTCTGAGAAGAACGACTTATCTGGCGACTCTAAAGTGATTTTGCGACCGCTTACTTGAGATAGTGGAGATCGAGAAAGGAATATATTTGATCAGTGATCGTAGTATTTGAACACGACTTGTAGTCGACTGATACACATTGCTTGTCACTTTTGTAGTGCCAATGATCGGCCCAATTTCACACTGAATGATCATAAGCGATTTTTTTAAATTAAATTTTAAATTGAAGTTTTGAAAACTAAAACCATGCGTGCGGTTTGAACGGTTCTGGGCAATGCGATTTTGTGGTTTTTAACTGATATAAATAAAATACTTATATTTTTTTGAATGATCATAGTAGTATTTCTTGATGAGTCTAAGCTCAAATTACTAATTAACAAAGTCTTATTACTACATTATAGTCGTCCATGACACTCTTGGAGTAATAAGCCATGTGATCGAACGACTACGAGCCTTGTTCAAATACATTGATTCTCGATCCAATGTATTCGTGTCACAGCCTCCCACTATCTCAAGTGAGCGGTTTGCACAACCACTATAGCGTCATTGACGATTTAGTTATATTTAGACGTTGTAGCACCCTACTAGTTACCTAAGACTTACAAACATTTTCAATCTGTCAGAATAAGAGCGATCGGTGCCGTCCTCTATCATCAGATGAGAATTGATGCTCAACAATACATAAAGTTTCCGTTTTTTTATCGCGCCGGTTGCCTAGTAAATTTTAACTTTGATAAACCAACGATATTGCCTATTGAGGAAATAAACTATCTCGCTCATTTATTTCTAATAGTACAAATGTATACGCCCTATACTTTTTCTAGTCCTCGTACGACATTTCGAGGGCATATCCCTAACAAAAAGGAATCAAGAGAGGAAAGGGAAGAATGGCAAAGAAGAAAAACACGGGCTTCTTTGATTCAGGTCAATCCAACAAGGGTCATTCCAATGTGAGTTTTCTCATGGAAGATGAAAAGAAAAAGAAAAAAGTAATGGGAAGAAAAAAATAAAGATTAAAGAAATCGGCGAGCTAGTCATGTTTTGCTCGATCCAAATATGTCTATCGTGGTTTTTTTAAAATCAGTCGTAGATTTCGGAAAATAAAATCAAAATTATCATAATTCTTCGTTTTTTTAACATCGGTGAGACCTTCGTTTTGTAATTCGTTGGTTTACACAGTCCCGCATGAAATTCTCATAAATAGAACTTCCAACGACGAGGAAAACTAATGCTGATGACCTGAAAATAATCGATTGGGTTTGGATGTCGATTAGCTTAAGAATGCTAAAACTATTGAAGGATGGACGTCCTCCGGTTTCCACGCAGGTAAAAAGCTATCTAGACATTGAAATGCAAGTGTCATTTGTTTGTTTTGCTTGTAAATGACGTTAATTTCTCGAAATTCATAATTTCTTGGAAACATTATGCAGTATCAATTTAATTTATGTACCTTTTAACGTACTATTATAGTACTTACTTGCTTAATATATAATATCTTTATAAGGATTATAATTACACTATTGTTTAATTGGTTGACGTGCCATTTAATCGCGTGTTACATTGTTTGAATTGTATGATGAAGATGACGATGGCGATGGTGACGGAGATAACCCCAACAGGTTCAGGTTTGGTGTTGGAGTGATACACATTTCAACAGAATCTGATCTAGTTTACGCTTTCATAAGGCTTATTTGACCTAAATCATAAACAAGAAAAATTAAACACGTTCATGGGCGTTTGGATTAGGTTAGAGAGAATCGTGTGCGGGTGGAGATTTGGCTTCAATCGATCGATTTTAATATAACCATGGTTTTGTTGTTTTTCATTTAAATTAAAATGCATGGTAAAATCGTGATAATACAAGTTCTTAAGGATATTTTCGTCCAGTTGTTCTTTATATGAATGAAATGTTTATAGTTGGACCTTACACGAAATAATTTCCTGACAGAAGAATTAAGTTATTTAATTTTAGGCTTGTAGGTAAGTAAGTGAAATTCTCCCATAAGATAATTATTTTACTATTTTCTACAAATTGGTTTGTACTCCTGTTAGATTTACGCATGGATTCGTATGATTCCATTTGAAGTTTTCTAATTCTTTCTCCGATTTTAATATAGTGTAGCTAAAAAAATTAAAAATTAAAAGTCATATTTTATTCCATATAATCTATACTTATCAAAGTTACAAAATAAAATTTTTAGATGGTATTGGTTGATATAAGTTTATATGATGGGGGGATATGAGTTTTTGATGATGTTTGGTTGATGAGTTTAAATAATAATGTCCGATGTGTTGATGTGTTTAGATGATATTAGGTTTAATTAATTTAATTTACCATCTTACCGATATTTTAAATTTAAAAATCTTATAAATAAAGGCTAGGTGTATAAAAAATAAATGGGATTGGATTAGGGGGATTGCTAATTTATTTAATAACTTATTGCGAGTATTAATAGAGTTTGTGAACCAAATTCTATATTTAAAAAAAAAACCCTTCAACCAAACCTCATGTTAACTAATTATAAATCTCGCTAATGCACCTAATGCCCAACAAAACATGCTGATAGTTTGGCCCACTAAATTTGCTAGGACACTTAAAATTGGCTAATTTGGTCCCTCAGTTATAGGCTTATATCAGTTTTAATCCCTAAAAAACACACCTCATCAATATAGGTCACTCACTTTTTAGCCGTTAATCAATTTTAGATATTTTCATTAACTTTGATCGAGTTGACCGTCAAAACTAATGGAATTGACCGTTAGTGGCTTTAAATAATTAAAAAGAAAGAAAATTGCTTAAATATTAAAATAAAAATAAAAAACGAAATTAAAATTTAAAAAATAAAAAATATTATTAAAAAATGAATTAAAATTTAAAAAAGGGCTTTCAACACTTAAATACCTAGAGGAATAATTAAAAAACGAATCAGTCACATGTCAGAAATGTTTTTTAGCTAGGTACCCACCTGAAACTTATTTTACTGATAGGTACCTAACTGACGAATTTACCCTTAAAAACGTATTTATTACATTTTCTACCTAGGTTTCTCAATTACCTTTCAAAAGGGGGGATAAATAGAAAATAAAAAAAGCCATACACACTCACGCGCAACCAACCTTTTCTTCCCTATACCCAACACACTTTTTCTTCTCCAAATGAACACGCCTCTCCCGAAATCAAACGAGATCAAAGCGAATCTCGTCGCGACCGATCATAATTTCTTGAAGAACCCTCGCACGCTCGTCGAACTCATTTCCCGTCAAAGTGATGTGCGGTGGGTTTTTTCTTAAAATTTTCTCACATTATCGGCTAATCGTTGTGTTCGTATATCTTATGGGTTGGGTTGGGTTAGGTGTTTCAATAAATGGTTGTAATGATTTTTGGTCGATTTGAGTTTATTCGAATGCGTCGATTATAATTTGCAGTTTCAATTTGATTTCGAATGAGTTTCTAATTGATATGGATTTGATAAGATATCTGACTATGCTGCAATTAGGTCCTCGGTTAAGCTTCGATTTTGGTACTAAATTTGTGATTCTTTGTACTATATATGCATTGTATTTTGTAAAATTTGTTTCAGCATCTTGGTACTCGATGTATGAAGAAAATGGTACTATATCTTATTAAATGATTTATCAGATTTGGTTTTTTTTTTTTTTGCAGAAATGGCACCAAAGGCAAAAACACCGCGGAATAGATATGATTTTTCTTCCAGGTGCATCCTTCTTTATTATGATCTAAGGTAAGCGGAATGAGTATCGTGCTTCAATGGTTGTCGCATTTTACGCGACGAGCACAATTGTATGCTAGACCTCTTTGGATGATTTGTCTTAGATGGTTGTGAGACTCTGTGTGGATGACTGGGACTTGATATTTGTGTTTGTGTTTTGTGTTTGTGATCGTGTTTGTGTTTGTGAGACTTGTTTGGATAACGTACCAAAAATGTATCAAAAACGTACCTTGCACTACCTATATGATGTACAACAATTTAAATATATCATATCGGATCTTATATAAATGGTATGCCAGAAGTCAAATATATATTGTACCATTTGGTAAACAATCGAAAATAAATAGATTCTTACGCAAATAACATTGCGTGATGTTAATCAAACATAACGATAATTAAATAATTTATTAAAAACCATGTTGTAAGATGTTCTTGCCAGTATACTTATATTTTAGGATGGTTGCGCATGAAAAACTAATTGGAACGGCCTCGAAAAACACGTATCCTAGTATGACGTATCAAAGATGTAACGGATACCGTATCATATGTAACCACATAGTTGTACCTTATATGCTTATTACGAGGTAAATATTTAAGTTTGGTTGCAGTACCCTTTGTTAAACCATCGAAAAATATAAATTATGACGCAAATCATGTATGGTTGCGTGATGTTAATCAAACATAACGATAATTAAATGATTCATTACATAAAAAATTCACATTTTGTAGTCACCACATATCCAAGCTATGTTGTAAGATGTGCTTGCGAGTATCCTTATATTCTAATGAAACTAGGGGTTTGATGGATTAATTCATGCGTGTAAGGGTTAATGCACTCAATTGATAATAAATGTAACATATACTATATATAAGTATTTTAGGATGGTTTCGCATGAAAAACTAATTCGAACGGCCTCGAAAAATACTTACCCTAAAATGACGTATCAAAGATGTAACGGATACCGTATCATATGCAACCACGTAGTTGTACATTATATGCTTATTAAGGGGTACCTATTTTAGTTTGGTTGCAGTACCTTGTGTAAATTATCGAAAATAAAATTTTTTTTTACGCAAATATGTATGGTTGCGTGATGTTAATCAAACATAAAGATAATTAAATGATTTATTACAAAAAAAATTGCACATTTCGTAGTCACCATATTTTCAAACTATGTTGTAAGATGTTCTTGCTAGTATATTTATATCTAATGAAACTAGGGTTTGAGGGATTAATTCATGCGTGTAAGAGTTAATGCACCCAATTTGATGACAAAGGTACCATATGCTATTATAAGTATTTTAGGATGATTTCACATGAAAAAAAAACTGATTCGAACGGCCTCGAAAAACTTTACTATAATCTTACGTATCAAAGATGTAAGGGATACTGTATCATATGTAAACACGTAGTTGTACCTTATATGCTTATTATGGGGTACCTATTTAAGTTTGGTTGCAGTACCCAAAATTTTTATATGACATCAAACATCTTCTGAAAGTCTCTGACATGTTAGACGAGCTGTCTTTTCGTGAACAGGTTACCTTGTATGTCAGACACCTGTCTTATCGTGTCAGAAACTGTCTCCAACAAAATCAGACATCTTTTTGTTACATATTAGCATTTATTTTATTACGAAGTATCTCCTCATATGTTACCGTACTCTTACCACAATTTAAACCGTACCTAGCACACGTATGATACTGTACTCATACTTCATTATACATAGTTCATTTTTATTTACTTATGTCGTACCATATGTGCGTGCGTAGTGTTAAATAACAATATCATATGATAGCATGTTGTCGTACCTCTTTTAGATAAGTTATGGCAATCTATTTAGACAACGTGCATTACAATTTTAATGCGTATGGCATACCACATGTTAAATACTAGCATGAACATACATCACCAGTTATCCATCCAGACATAACTTCAGCAGCATACATCAGCAAAAAAATGTGCAGTGACCATATTGCACACATCCGAATTTTTCACGTTCCACTTTCATCGGGATAATTGAAAATCTAAATCGAATAAACAACTAGTACATATTCCACACATCTAAATTTTCTTTCAAAATTTGAGTACAAAATTTCGTACGAAACTTGATACTTTATTGAGTCATGCCATAAATCGATACCCGACCATTTTTTTGGAGGGATACGTATATATCGATAAGTCTCGTCGCTTCATTTATCAATCGTAAGAATGTCTCCTTTTTATACTCACACAATGCAGTTAAAGGTACATCATATAACATATTTAGGTACGAGAACACAATGTAAAATGGTACGTAATAACAATTATATAAAAGTTACGATTTCCGACAGAGTAGCCTCAATTACTACCAAATACTGACCTCCGACCCTTACATCTCGCCATTGATCGCTATTCAGGTCATCGGATTTTGCTCAAGCTCGAGCACACGAGTACATTCGAATAACCCCAAGCAAAATAAAAGCTTAGCCGGACAAAATCGAGTAACTGGATCGAGAAACCCACCGTGGAATGGGTAACCTCGCACCTTTTTCGACACCGAGACGACGGACGGCGGCCGACAATCGTGGTCGTCCAGATATTTTTTCCGTCAACGGCGTTAGGGTCTAGGAAAATTCGATGCAGAAAAAATGATAAATGAAATTGTAATTCATTAAATGAGGGCAAAATGGTAATTATAGTGGAACGGGTACCTATCTATAACAATTTTATTCCATTAGGTACCTATATACAAAACATTTCTGACAGGAGATTGATGTGACTTTTTTTTTATCCCATTAGGTATTTAAGTCTCATTTGTCGTTTAAAAAATTAAAAATATAATTAAATTAAAAATAAAAATAAATTGAAATCGGAAATTTAAAAAATTAGTTCCTTCCACGATCGATCCTCTCTCTTCAAAATATTTTCTCAAAAGTCCTCTCCTATGCGGAGTGATCAACGGCTCTTTTCTTGGACGTGTCTCTGACCCTTCCTTTCTTGGGCAGAGAAATCAACTGCTCCTCCTCCGCCTCCTCCGACATCGCTGTCAGAACTTCGCGAAGCTTCTGACAAAGTAGAGCAGTCATTGTCAGCCGTGGGAGAGAAACCTGTGAAGTGGTGTTCGTGAGATGACCGTGACGACAAAGGATTTGGAGAAGGGTAACAGTGACGAAATGTTGTTTTTGATTACTTCACAGAGGATATGGCTTGGGGAATTTTTTTTGGAGAGAGAGGATTGATCATGGAAGAAGCTGAATGTTTTTAATTTTTAATTTTATTTCTTTTTATTTTTGCTTAATTATATTTTTTTAATTTTAGTTTTTTTAATTATATTTTTTATTTTTATTTTCGTTTTTATTTTCATTTGAATTATATTTTAATTTTTAAAATTTTAATTTCGTTTTTTTAATAATATTTTTAAATTTTTAAAATTTTAATTTCGTTTTTTATTTTTATTCAATTTTTCTTTTTTAAATATTTAAAGTCACTAACGGTCAACTCTGTCAAAGTTGACGGAAATGACTAAAATTGATTAACGGCTAAAAACTGAGGGATCCATATTGATGATGTGTGTTTACGATGGACGAAAACTGATACAGGCCTATAACTGAAGGACCAAATTAGCTATTATCCCTATATTTCTCTATCGAGTTGAACGTTATAAATTTTATCATCTGTTACTCGAGTTTGATTAAATATATTGTTACCCTTTGGGTTTTCGGGCAACGGTACAATATCCCGCTAAATATAAATAGCCGGTAAAGAGGCGGGATGAACTTAAAACCTCCCCACGGCAGATAGCAAAATGTTCGGGTGCTCTCTTACGATGAGGAGGAAGCAGAGCCCCAAGAAGAGGATGGCGCCGATGGACATTCCAAATTCCGTTTCGGGAAAGACCCTCGGGATCGCGTCTCCACACCCCGACTGGAAAACCGCTCGAGCTTTTTGAATGAAGAGGCGGCCGAAGGGACCATATCAGCTCTAGAACGAAGGAGACCCTCGGGGTCGAAGCCGCTCGAGCTTTCTAAAGGAAGAAGGCATTGAAAGGACTAATCTCCCGACCGAGGGGGGCGTTCGGGGTGGTCCTCCTACACCAAGGAGTCAGCCGGGAGGAATGAAGCCCGAGGAAGTAACCCTCGAGTGCCCCTAATTCGGGAGACGTCGAACATGATATAAGGAATCGTGGCACACGTTCAGGGAAATGAAAAACGTGGGATAATGGGAAGACTTCACCATGAAATGTGGGAGGCTTGAGGAGTGGGCCGACGTGGGTAATTATCAACAGACATCAAGGTAGTGGTTCGATTCTTATAAATGTCCCGATCGAAAAGTGATTTTGATTGGGACATTAGTGGTTTTCATATAATTTCGCGATATTCGTACGAGGTACCCAACATCTTTTAGGTAGAATTACACCTGTTGGGTACGTCTAACGCAAATGTTTTGGGACGTAACGCCCTCACTTCTACACCAACGCTTCCACTTCTTCTGTACAGAAGAGTATCACATCATGTAACTTATTGTCGTTCGTATTGGCATAACGTGTGCCTTTAGATCACTGAGTGAGCACTTGAACACATAGGTTAAGTGTGTGACAGAAGCATCGAACATGGAAGAATTGGCAGTCAAATGACGACGACAATAGTTAATAAAATCTTCAATGCTCGCGGTATTAGTGCTAGCATTATCAAAGATACCGAAAAAATATTATCGAGTATCTTATATTCCGATAAACTACTTCTAATCTTGGACGAGATGTTTTGAGCTGTGTGTTGTGTGTCAAATCCCCTATATGCAATCAAACGTTTTTGTATTGTCTAAGAATCATCAATCTAGTGACATGTAATGCCAATGTAATGATGATCTTACCAGTGATTGCTCCACATATCGGAGGCAATCGACACTTTACATTCTAATTTTCCTTATTGATATATTAACTCACATATATACGCGAGTACAGTCTTTCTAATGTCTCGCGTAAGGGTGTTACGTGACACTTTCTTCCATTGAGAGTTAATACGACTTTCTGATCCACTCTTCGAACCGAAAGGGAAGATGTTTCTCGCATACAAATTTTGCAAGTTTTTTGCACGCGACGAACTCGTACCACCATGCATTTAACTTTGACTTTGATTAATTCTTACTTTAGTTGGATGTTTCGACTTGATATGGCAAGTGAAATAGCCATATCTGCCGTACTTCTTAAATTGATAATCTTTACCGCAATAATTATATATAACTCTAAATGAATATTTAGTTGAGGTCGGTACCTTCTTGATGTGTACTGCGAAAATGTCGGAGCATAGCGGAGCTGCGGTGCGTGCCTGAGTCTCGCTCGGCGTCGGTGCCAGATCCTCCTGCTCATGTTGCGTGTTGTCTCCTCACGTTGGCTCTCCTGCGTTCCATCCATGTCCGAGCCGAGTACGTCACTGAGAATGAGAGGAACGTGGAGGAGCCAAGATCTTAGTAGTTGTCTTGCGATGAACTACCAACAATTTGTTTTCTCCTCGATTTCGATGCTCGACGACGGCTATCCATTACCTAAAATTTCGAAAAAATAAACGTTAGATAAAATGTGCGTAAACTTAGGTGGACCGAGGTGTGTAAAATTCCGTGTGGTGTTGGCCAGGGTGAAAATGAAAGTGAGTGTAGATGATTGAAGATAAGGAATGAGTAGTATTTTAATTAGTTTATTTTTAATTCGAGGATGAGAGAGATTGAGACTTGAGAGTGAATAATTGAGAGAAAGAGATAGAATTGAATTGTGATTTTGTGAAGGGGGAAATGGGTATTTATAGAATTTTTTAAGAAAGTAGCTGTATTCTTTTATTTATTTATTTTTATCTAACAACTAGAAGAATAACGGTTAGTTTTTTTAATTTTTTTTTATCCAACAGTTATATATTATATAATTAAACATATATGTGAATAATATATATAAACCGGCGATTTACAATTGACGCTTTGCGGTTTGGGTTTTCTCCAAACCGCCCGGAACCAGACTACCACGGATGCCTGTTCCGGTTGGTCGCCGACCGGAAGCAGCGGTTTGGAACCGCCGGTTTCGGTTAATTTTGGGCAAGACTAGATATGAGTAAAGCTTATAACCACGTCGAGTGACATTTCCTAGAAGCGGTATTGAGTAGGCTCGGGTTTCATCAGGCTTTTATCTGTTTAATTACGTTGTATCTCTCATCACTAACATACTCTTTCTTATTAAACTGTAATTGTTTCGGATGCCTAACTCCCACGAGAGGTCTTCGCCAAGGCGATCCCCTAGCTCCATATCACTTCCTTTTTTGTGCAGAGGCATTTACAGGACTACTACAGAGGCGGAGAACTCTAAGGAGATTGAGGGTGTTTTGATTCGGAAGGGCGCTCTTTCTATCTCACATCTCATCTTCGCCGACGATACCATCATCTTCTGTCAAGCCACGACACATGTGGCGCTCAAAATTAAGAATACACTCAATGTTTACGAGCAAGCTTCCAGGAACAAATCAACCTGGATAAACCTTTGGTGGTATTTTCGGGGAATGTGGAGCGAGCAACACGTGATATCTTATGTCGTACTAGCGATCCATGAGCAGCACGGATGAGAGATGTATCTCGGTCTCCCATCTATGGTGGAAATTGAAGGGAAGTATTCGAATAATTAAAAGATCAAATTTTGCGACGAGTGAGTGGTTAGTCTAAGAAGTTCTTATCACAAGCCGGACACGAGGTGCTGCCTAAGGTTGTTCTTCAAGCAATTACAGCTTATGCGATAACTTGCTTCCTCCTACCGGGCACGATCATACATGATATTGAGAGAATACTAGCTTGCTTCTGGGGCGACGGAATAAAAAAGAAAAGGCACATATTGGTTAGCATCGAAACGGCTATGTCGGCTAAAGGAGGGCGGACTAGGATTCCAGGACCTTGAATCCTTCTATTTCGCAATGCTTGCTAAACAAGTTTGGCGCTTAGTGCACTATATGAATGCTATAGTAAGTCGTATTTTTCAAGCTCGTTATTTTCATGACGAGATTTTTATGGCAGCCCCTCTTGGCCACCATCCCTCCATGACATGGCGAAGTGTCATCCGGGCTCGGGACAAAATCATACAAGGGCTACGTTGGCAAGTGGGATGAGGGAACAAAATCGAAGTATGGGGCGACCCTTGGATACCACATGTGGAAAAATTCAAGCTTGTTGTGACGTCACCTGGGGAAGACATCATATCTATGTTTTCAGACCTCCGACCTCACATCGGGACGCAGGAACACACAACTCATTTGGTCTGTCTTCATCCCATTTGATGGTGAGAGAATTTTATCTATACCGCTCGGGGTATCTACCCAATCGGATCGACTCGTGTGGCACTAAAAAAAGGATGAATTTTCTCGGTTAGGAGTGCATATTATCTAGCCGAGAAACATAAATCCTGAGCATTTTCATTTTCCCCTCTATCCTGGCGTACGATATGACATACGAGTTGTACTCCGAGGGTTCGATTATTCTTGTGGAAACATGCAATAACAGATTACCCACAACCGAGGATCTCTTCAAGCCAAAATGTATTGCTCATCCAAACAGCAACCGATGTGAGGGCGCTCAAGAAAATACATTGTCTTCATTACATGCCGCATGGTGAAGCCTTTGTGGAAAAGAACGAAGATCTCATAAGATACGGTGCGAATGGGACTAGGAGATATTTAAGCCTGGATTCGAGGGATGCGGGCACAATTGAACGGCGATGACTTCGACCTCGTCATCACACTTTGGAAGATAAGTGTTTTGCGGAAGAAAAGTGCATGCCTGATGAGCGAGCAATAGCTGAAGCAGAGGCCATATCCCATCTTTGGAAGCTTCATGATACCACGACTGCAAATGCTCCTTCACAGCCGAACTCGGGGTGGATTAGATCAAATCGATATTTTTTATGAAGATTAACTCATATGCTACCATACATAAATTAAGAGGATTATCGTCCATTGGCCTAATAGCGAGAGACATGTTCTGATAATGTTTGGGCTGGCGTACGACGAAGTTGGTCGGACTTTTTTCACCTGAAGAAATAGAGACAATTTCCATTCGTGAAGCTTTACTTTTCAAATGCTTTAAAAGGTGATTCAACAATGCTCTTCCGAAAATCATGTCGGTTGGGAGTTATCTTAGGTTCTTTTCTTTCAGGAGAATAACAAAAAAATCCAAACTAAGATGGTACCTTCAAGACAATCTTATTTGTTTCGTAATTTCTCTAGATATTGTGAACATAAATATCATTGCCGAACATGAAAAGTTTAAAATTACCTTATATACCATGTACTGCATATTTCAGTCCTTTCGCGGGCGTCCGATCAATATAGAATTTATCAAGACGAGTTTGGATTTGTCTCATGCCTATACTCAGACAAAATGGACTCGGAGTGCTACCGGAGACTGGAGTTTAGAAGTCTAAGCAGGTCTTCAGATATTTGTTGAGTCTGCTACGTTCGTGGACTCTAAGTTTATACCACTAGACTGTTCTTTAACTTTTAAGTGAACATAACTTTATAATGCACCTCTTAGGTATAACATATATCGTAATTTAAAGTGTCGTCTTCCCAAAACACCTCTCTCAAAGAAAACCTCTTCTTCTCCGATGGCGGTCATAAATCTACAACCAGCATGGTTGTCGGCAGATCTGGTTGGAGCAACCACTATCATTTTATTTTCCTTATCAATTTTCTTGTTTTCAGCATGGTCGCCGGCGGATCGGGTTTTAGGACTCTAGTAGGACACTAGATGTTTGAGAAGAAACACTTATCTGACGACTCTAAAGTGATTTTGCAACCACTTACTTGAGATAGTGGAGATTGAGACAAGAATATATTTGAATATATTTGATTAGGGATCGTAGTATTTGAACGACTTGTAATCGACTGATACACATTGCTTGTCACTTTCGGAGTGCCAATGATCGGATGATTGGTTAATTTAACACTGAATGATCATTGGCGATTTTTTCAATTCAATTTTAAAACCCTTGCGCATATACGTGAGTTAATATATCAATAAGTAAAATTAGAATGTAAAGTGTCGATTGCCTCCGATATGTGGAACGATCACTGGTAAGATCATCATTACATTGACATTACATGCCACTAGATTGATGATTCTTAGACAATACAAAAACGTTTGATTGCATATAGGGGATTTGACACACAACACACAACTCAAAATATCTCGTCCAAGATTAGAAAATATTTTATCGGAATATAAGACACTCGATAATATTTTTTCGGTATCTTCTATAATGCTAGCACTAATACCGCGAGCATTGAAGATTTAATTAACTATTGTCGCCGTCATTTGACGGCCAATTCTTCCATGTTCGATGCTTCTGTCACACACTTAACCTATGTGTTCAAGTGCTCACTCAGTGATCTAAAGGCACATGTTATGCCAATACGAATGACAATAAGTTACATGATGTAATACTCTTCTGTACAGAAGAAATGGAAGCGTCGGTGTAGAAGTGTGGGCTTTACGTCCCAAAACATTTGCGTTAGACGTACCCAACAGGTGGCTACCTACAAGATGTTGGGTACCTCGTACGAATATCGCGAAATTATATGAAAACCAAATCTGCTTAAAATGTAGTGGTTTGAGAAGAAACACTTATCTGACGACTCTAAAGTGATTTTGCAACCACTTACTTGAGATAGTGGAGATCGAGACAAAAATATATTTGATCAGGGATCGTAGTATTTGAACGATTTGTAATCGACTGATACACATTGCTTGTCACTTTCGGAGTGCCAATGATCGGATGATTGGTTAATTTCACACTAAATGATCATTGGCGATTTTTTCAATTCAATTTTAAATTGAAGCTAAACTAAAACCATGCGTGCAGTTTGAACGGTTATGGGCGGTGCGATTTTGTGGTTTTTTAACTGATATAAATAAAATACTTATATTTTATTGAATGATCCTAGTAGTATTTTATGATGAGTCTAAGCTCAAACTAATAATTAACAAAGTCTTACTACTACATTATAATCATACAGGACAATCTTGGAGTAATAAGCCATGCGATAGAACGACTACAGCCTTGCTCAAATACATTGATCCTCGATCCAATTTATTCGTGTCACGACCTCCCACTATCTCAAGTGAGCGGTTTGCACAACCACTATAGTCATTGGCGATTTAGTCGTACTTGGACGTTCTAGCACCCTACTAGAGTCCTAAGACATACAAACCTATTCTATCTGTCAGAATAAGAGACATGGTGTCGTCCTCTCTCATCGGAAGAGAATTGATGCTCAACTAACATAAATGTTTCGTTTTTTATTGCACAGGTTGCCTAGTAAACTTTAACTTCGATAATCCAACAAAATTGCCTTTTGAGAAAATAGACTATCTCACTCATTTATTTCTAACAGTACAAACGTATACGCCCTATACTTTCCTAGTCCTCGTACGAAATTTCGAGGGCATATCCCCAACAAAAGGGAATGAAGAGAAGAAAAGGAAGAATGACGAAGAAGAAAAACACGGATTTCTTTGATTCAGGTCGATCTAACAACGGTTCTCATTCCGGTGTGAGTTTTCTCATGAGTAGATGAAAAGAAAAAGAAAAAAAATAAATGGGAAGAAAAAAAAATAAAGATTGAAGAAATTGACAACCTAGTCATGTGCAATTTGCTCGATCCAACTAAATCTATCGTAGGTTTCGGAAAATAAAATCAAAATTATCTTAAATTCTTCGTTTTTTAACATTGGTTAGACCTTCAAGGATTTGCTTTAATTCGTTGGTTTGAATGTCTCAAAAATAGAACTTCCAACGACGAGAAAAAACTAATGTCGATGACCTGAAAAAAATGCAGTTGGGTTTGAATGTCCGTTAGATTAAGAATTCTAAAACTATTGAAGAATGGACGTCTTCTGGTTTCCACGCAGGTAAAAAGCTATCTAGACATTGAAATGTAAGTGTAATTTGTTTGTTTTTGCTGGTAAATGACGTTAATTTCTCGAAAATGGTAATTTCGTACAAACATTATGCAATATCATTTTAATTGTATAATGTATTTTTTAACGTACTATTATAGTACTTACTTGCTTAGTATATAATATCTTTATAGGGATTATAATTGTACTACTGTTTAATTGGTTGACCTACCATTTAATCGTGAGGTACCTTGTTTGAATTGCATCGATGAGGATGACGATGGCGATGGTGATGGAGATAACCCCAACATGTTCGTGTTTGGTGTTGGAGTGATACACATTTCATCAGAATTCGATCTAGTTTACACTTTCATAAGCCTTATTTGACCTAAATCGTAAACAAAAAAAAATTAAACAGACTTTGATGGAGTTCATGGGCGTTCGTTGCACCAAGAATTTTGTCCGTTCATAGATAATCGTGGGATAGAGAGAATTGTGTGTGGGTGGAGATTTGGCTTCAATCGATCGATTTTAATGTAACCATGGTTTTGTAGTTTTTCCTTTAAATATAATGCTTGGTAAAATCGTAATAATGCAAGTTCTCAGTGATATTTTCGTCCAATTGTTCTTTATTTGAATGAAATGTTCATAGTTGGACCTTAACGAAATAAATTTATGACGGAGGAGTTAAGTTATGTAATTTTAGGCTTGTAGGTAATTAAGTGAAATTCTCCCATAAGATAATTATTTTACTATAATCTACAAATTGGGTTGTACCCTTATTAGATTTATGCATGGATTCATATAATTCCATTTGAAGTTTTCTAATTCTTTTCCCGATTTTAATATAGTGTAGCTAATAAAAAAATAAAAAATTAATAAGTCATATTTTATTCCATATAATCAATACTTATCAAAGTTACATAATAAAATTTTTAGATGGTATTGGTTAATATAAGTTTATATAACGCCGATATGAGTTTTGGGGATGTTTGGTTGATAAGTTTAAATAATGATGTCTGATGTGTTGATGTGTTTAGACGATATAAGGTTTAATTATTACAATCTTATCAATATTTTTAATTTAAAAATTTTATAAATAAAGGATAAATGTATAAAAATATACATGGGATTGGATAGAAATACTGACTTATTTAATAACTTATTGCAAGTTTTAATAAAGCATGTGAATCAAATTCTATATTAAAAAGAAAAAACCTTCCAACCAAACCTCACACATTAACTAATTATAATCTCGTTAATGCACCTAATGTCGCAACCAAACATGCTGAAAGTTTGGCCCACTAAATTTGCTTAGTACACTTAAAATTGGCTATAGTAGGTAGTAGTTTAAGTTTCATATTATATTTCTCTGCTTAGTACACTTAAAATTGGTTATGTAGACAATAATTTAAGTTTTATATTATATTTCCCAATCAAGTTAACGTTATAAATTTTATCCATCTATTACATGAGTTTGATTAAATATATTACGCAAGCTATAAACAAGTTTAGCTATTTTTAGTTAAGCTAGTAACTTCTTATGGAGCAACTTGAATATTTGAACATATTTTATCAGTTTATAATCAAAATCACAAGGGTCGACCGACCGACCAGATCAACACGATTGGACTAGGTTTTATGTTTGAATTAGAATTTCGTTTTCTGTAAAAGACGAATACAATGTGGACAAATGGAAATGAATTGAAGCAACGATCATTACATATCATGCCAAATCTTCATACAAAAGATTCTGCTTTTATTTTGTAAAGAAGAAAAATAAACCTTTGTTTTCTTGATCGGAATACGAATGGTTTTCTGTTAAAAGAAAATGACAGCTTCAATTAAAATATTGCATTATATAATCGAATATTTTCAAGGCCAGTTAGATTCTTGCAAAGAGAGCCATACTTTTCATGTTTCTTATAAAAAAAGTTTAAATGTCTACTCAAATACCATATTCTCCACGAATGGAGAACCAATTACTGTCAAACGAAAATTTGGCTCTGCGATTCTTTTCCATGAAAAGTCGAAAATTCCATTCAGCTGCTTACTTGGAATGTTTCCAACATATATGGTTGCTAATTTGAAATATGATTACCTAACATTTCTGGCTTATTTTGTTGGAAAATGGACGGGAGACCCGAATCTGTTTCAAGTAAGAAACTAATGGTTTATTGTCGAAATTATCAAATTGGGTCACCCAGAAAACCTAAAATCTAACATTTGAAATATGATTACGTGACATTTCTGGCTTATTTTGTTGGGAAATGGATGGGAGACCTGAATCTGTTCCAAGTAAGAAACTAATGGTTCATTTTTGAAATTATCAAATTGAGTCACCCAAAAAACCTAAAACCGTTAGATTGACGGTCCCTTGCCAACAAGTTACATGAAAGCTTTATTTCAATACGAAAAACTCGTAATGCAATTTCCTTTAATTATGTGAACCGTAGATGTGGCCTGGTTCTTTTTTTTTTTTTTTGTCCCAAGGTAACCCCACTCGACCTAGTTATGGACTATCCCTTAAATACCGGTGTGGGCTTGCTACAGACCTGATGGAGGCTTAAATGCGTCAGACACCCCAATTGTGAGACTAATCCACAGGGCCAAATGAATATGTCTCAAATTTACCCGACAACGATAATTATGGAATATAAACACCATGTGGACTACTCAAGAAATTGTGGAAGGGGGATTCAATCCAACGACCTAACTCACAAATCCTTAAGGCATCAACCATGACTATTATGCCAAGTCTCATTGGCAGTTGTGACCCGGTTCTAACTGGGTTCATTTATATTAATAAAATAAAGTAATATATTAATAAACAGACGTGTTAATTCTGTCCTTAAACCATTGTAATCATCTGCATGTCTCACTATGCCGGCCCTGTAACGTCAATTAAAATATCTACCAAAGACTCAGAAACAGCATTTTACACATCACTGACCATTTCTTTACTCGTTTATTAATCATAAGTAGAATATTCCGAAGCTCTTTAAACACTGGTCATCATGCCCATTCACAAAACCCTCTCCTCCTACGCTAAAACATCCCTTCTTTACATTACATCATAAGACATTTAAGATTTCCTAATGCGCGCAATGCCACCCCATGACCATAACTTCAACTTCCCAGGATCCATATTTCCCGGGACGAACAGTGATCCTTCGAAAACCCTAGATAGAACCGAGCTCTCACAATGGGTCGAACACGTCACGAAGCAGCTCATCGAAGATCTACCCGAGAACGAGCACGAACTAACCGGTAATAGCTTTCAAGATCAAATCTCATCTTTCCATGAAGAGTCTTCTTCAGTCACCGACCTAATAAGGCCCACAAAAATCCCGAGAAAGAGCTCGAACAGCAGCCCCGGGTCCATCCTTACAAGAAAATTAGAAAACCCTAGCAGAAACAATCATCAAGATCCTTACAATACCAAGAAAGCAGCAGCAGCGGACATAGAACAACCGCCGGGCATGAACTTGCTCTCGCTCTTGTTCGAATGTGCTGTGTCTATCTCCGTAGACAACCTAGGAGAGGCCCAGAAAACCCTCCTCGAACTAACACAGATGGCATCTCCTTACTCTTCCTCATGCGCAGAACGAGTTGTGGCCTACTTCTCAAAATCCATGCTCAACCGTGTGATCAACTCGTGGATAGGCATAAGCTCGCCTCTAATAGACATCAAAAGCACCCAAAACTCTCTCCAGCTCTTCAACACAATCTCCCCCTTCATAAAATTCGCACACTTCACGTCAAACCAGGCAATACTCGAAGCCATCCACGGGCACGATAGGGTCCACATCATCGACCTTGACATCATGCAAGGGCTGCAATGGCCCGCCTTGTTTCACATCCTGGCCACGAGGCCTGAGGGCCCCCCACACGTAAGAATGACGGGCCTCGGAAGCCCGATCGAGATCCTAACCGAGACGGGAAAACAGTTCTCCAACTTCGCGAGGCGTCTAGGGCTTTGTTTCGAGTACCATCCCGTTGACAAGAAATTCGGGGACATAACCGATACCTCTGTGCTTCATGTAAGGCGGGGAGAAACCCTAGCGGTGCACTGGGGGCATCACTCTCTGTACGATCCGACGGGCCCGGACCACAAGACGATGGGGCTGCTACGGAGGCTCGGGCCCAAGGTGATAACTCTAGTGGAGCAAGAGATTTCACACGGTGGGTCTTTCTTGGACAGGTTCGTCAGCTCGCTGCATTACTACTCGACGATCTTCGACTCTCTGGGGGCGTTTCTGGGAATCGATGATCCCAACCGGCATAAGATTGAGCACGGTTTGTTGCATCGGGAGATTGGGAATGTTTTGGCTATCGGTGGGCCCGCGAGGAGCGGTGAGGACAAGTTCCGGCATTGGCGGGGCGAGCTTTCGAGGAACGGTTTTCTGCAGGTGCCTATGAGTAGTAACTCCATGGCTCAAGCACAGCTGATACTTAACATGTTTCCGGTGCCGTTAAATGGGTATAGCCTCGTGCAAGGTGATGGTACGCTTAAGATTGGGTGGAAAGAGACTAGCTTGTACACTGCGTCTTCTTGGACTTCACCTGTTAATCATTTGAGATAAATTTTAATATCGCACATACATGTGGATATAGACATGTTTGTGTGGGAGTGTTACAGCTTGTTAGGATCCTTTAATAAATATATATTAAACTGATGGTATAAAATAGTATAAATGAATTTTTGGTTAGTGGATTTAAACTGTAGGTTTTCAATATGAGACACAATCAATATTGTAAAATTTGGTGGGTTTAAAATAATCACCTCAGAAGTGTATTTTCTGAATTTCTATACGTATACTTAGAGTTGTGATATATAAAACCCGTCTTTTATATAAAGTTAGGTAGCGAACACACCAACGTACAACAAATTCACATTAAAAAAATCTTAAACCCACGTAGGAAAGAAAGCCGTTAATGCATATTTGATAACGAAAGTTAATTTTATTTTTCAGTTAATGGAATATGTTTGTGGTGTGCGCATAATTATGATGAGGCTTCTTAATTAAATAGAAAGTTCATTTAAAAAGGACTTTATTATTTTTTTCGAAAGACCTTTGAAATTAATTAAACAAAATCAGAACATAGGATATTAGGCTAAGGCATACATGCGTCGGCAAAGAACAACCTTGACTATTATGGCCTAATGATTTGGCCAAATTAGGTTTCTTCGTACAATGACGCTTCACGGTCGCCCTATCGAGACGGTTTCTACTAAATAATATGACAGTGATTTACTCCAAGTAGCATATGTTATGTTTCCCTTGGTCGCAACCTTCCTAGATCGTTCCTTCGGCCTCTCAACATATGACGTTGGCCTACTCCAGTCGACTCATATCTAGCAGTGGCTGACTAATCCAACTTAACGAGACCCGGATTTCTAAATAATTTCTCATTTCCTAATTTCTAATATTTTATTTATCATAGTTAGACGTCAAAACTAATGAACCTACGCGCCTAGCCAAACAAAGTGAATACACATAATATGCAACACATAAAAATTTATCTATATGAAAACATTATTTCAAATTTTATGCAAATATATTAAGCAGGTCTATGTTAGGCATAGATTTCATTTAATATTTAACATGCAATGCATGACGTATTGGCCGAAACAGTTTTAAGGGCCCCGGATATCACAGTTCTAAGAAACATATGGTAATTTAAAATTGGTTGTTCTAAGATTCAGTATCAGTGAAGCGTTAACCTAAAATGAAATAGGTTTCAAACCAACTCCATTTTTTATATTGTTGTTCGGAAAAACATTAAAAGTGAAAAAAAAAGCATCAAAAGCCGCCACGCATTAAACATTATGTGTGTATTATTGACAAAAAAAAAAAAACTTGCAGAAATCAAGCGCTAAAGAGCCAAGACGCCCCCGTCCCGTATATAACTCCGTCAAGAATAGCCAACCAAGAACATACAAGTCGACTACACCCACACATACAATGTGTATCTCATCGCATCACAAGATAAACATGAATTCATTAATGCTTCAGAGAAGATACTCCCAGCTCGCTGAGGCTTTCACCGCTTTCTCAGCTGCATCTTCTACTTCTTCGGCAGTGATCAGGGTCAGGTCATGCCACTTTCCTGTGGAAAATTAGGAAACAAGCATGTCTTGTAATGAATTTCCAACACAGTTAACCTTTAAAATTCTCTTTCCTTGGTCAACGTTTGTTCCTTCAAGGCGTACAACCACGGGTACTTGTTAGTTTAACCTAGTGAGGAGAGGAATTTGAAAAACACTCAACATTAGTGGCATTGAAAAAAGAAATAACAGGAGCACAATAGCATGACTTTTAAATTCTACCTGTTTAGCAGCATTATTCACAATTCCCCTTGCTATTACGTCGCATTAAGGAGATGGTGGCCGGAAAAGAAGGTGCAGCGACCGAAGATGGAGGAGGTGCGGCGTTTGAAGATGGTGGCGTGTCAAATGAGAGCTCGATGGGAAATTGGGTTTGAAGAAAGGTAGATCGCTAAGAAAGAGAACGGACAAGACAAGGTTAGGGCGGTGAAACTCTTGGGCTTGAAAAGGGAGTTCCAAAATTTGCAAATGAGGGAGAAAGAGACTCCTCAAGAGTATTTCTCTAAGGTGATTGAGATTGTGAATCAAATAAAGAATTTGGGTGAAGCTTTGACCGACAAGTCGGTGTGCGAGAAGATTTTGATTAGTCTCCCTTCGAAGTATGACAATATTGTGGACGTTCTTGAAGAAACCAAAGACCTCGCTACGATGAGCGTGCATGACCTTATGGGATCTCTTGAGAGACATGAGGAAAGATTGAATAGGCATGGTGATCAAGTTCTTGAAAGCGCCTTTCAATCGAAGGTGAATGTGAAAGAGCATTACCAAAAGACAACTACCGAGAATACGTCTCGCGGTGGCTATAGTGGTGGTAAAGGCCGAGGTCGATTTGGAGGTAGATTCGGTCAAGGAGGTGGTAGAGGTGCCAACCAAAGTGGAGAAGCTAGAACTTGCAACTTTTGCAAGAAGCCGGGCCACATCGAAAAAGATTGTTGGAACAAGGGGAAGATTCAATGCTACAATTGCAAGAAGTTTGGCCATAAAGAGAAGTTTTGTATATTAAAGAATGAGGAGTAAGCAAACTACACCGAAGAAAAGCATCCCGATAAGAGAGGTGATGGGAGCACTTTTTATGCGTGCCAATCGGAGATGAAAAAGACAGAAGATGTGTGGTTTGTTGATAGTGGATGTAGCAACCACATGACGGGTGATGAGTCTATCTTTTGCAAGCTTGATAGCAACCTCACGACTCAAATTACTATGGGCAACGGTGCGGTGGTGAAATCCAAGGGAAGAGGCACGATTGCGGTTGCATCAAAGAAGGGTAGGATGCTAATCCACCATGTCTTGCTAGTGCCGGATTTGGCTCAAAATTTGCTAAGCGTTGGGCAATTGATTGAGCATGGTCATGCGGTTCACTTTGATGGTGCGGCTTGTCGAATATTTGATAAAGTTGAGAAGAAGAGAGAATTGATGGCCGTAATCAAAATGGAGAGGAACAGAAACTTCCGGCTCACTCTCAAGCCCGAAAGAAGTGTTGCTTTGAAGGTTGGTGTGGAAGATGGCTCATGGTTATGGCACAAGAGGTTTGGCCATTTAAATTTTGAGAGCTTGAAGTTGCTAAGCAAGAAGGAAATGGTGTATGGGCTACCAACAATTGAAGAGAAAGGTGGCGTATGCGATGCATGTGCTCTCGCAAGATACATCAAGAGTCGTTTCCCAAGGAGAAGGCGTTGAGAGCAAGAGCACCATTAGAGCTTGTTCACATCGATATTTGTGGTCCCATGAGCACGAACTCACATGGCGGAAACCGGTACTTTATCACATTCATCGATGATTATTCAAGAATGTGTTGGGTTTACTTTTTGAGGCAAAAGTCGGAAGCACTTTATGTCTTCAAAAAATTTCAAAGAATGGTGGAGAGACAAAGTGGCCGGTTGCTAAAGAAATTGAGGAGCGATAGAGGTGGCGAGTACAACTCTAAGGAGTTCGAGAAGTTTTGTGAAAATATTGGCCTAGAGAGGCAGTTGACGATTGGCTTTACACCGGAGCAAAACGGAGTGGCCGAGAGGAAGAATAGGACCATTGTCGAAATGGCGAGAACGATGATGAAAGAGATGAGGCTACCGTTGACATTTTGGGCCGAAGCAACGTACACGACGGTTTACTTATTAAATCGGTGTCCCACGAAGGCGGTTGAGAACAAGACCCCATTTGAAGCTTGGTCCGGAGGCAAAAAACCATCGGTGAATCACTTGAAGGTGTTCGGGTCCATTTGCTATGCTCATGTTCCGAAAGAAATGAGGCATAAACTTGAAGATAAAGGCGAGAAATGCGTCTTTGTTGGCTATAGTATAAAATTGAAGGGGTATCGGCTCTTTAGCTTGAAGAGAAACAAGGTGATCGAGAGCCGGGATGTGATTTTTATGAGGACACTTGGGATTGGAAAGAGAAAGGTGTTGAAAGTGTGTCATTTCCGATTCAAGGCGATGCACATGAAGAGCCAAGTGGTAGTGGGCATGTTGTTGAAGATAAAGGGCCATCGTCTCCAACAAATAATATTGGATCAAGTTCATCATCTCCAAGCTCGACGCCGGTAAGAATAAGACGCTTAAGTGAAGTTTATGCAAGATGCAATTTTGTTGTGGTTGAGCCGGAGAGCTTTGAGCAAGCTATTGGCGAAGAAGTGTGGAGAAATGCCATGGAAGATGAGATAAAAATGATAAGAGAAAAATGAGACATGGGAGTTGGTTGAGAAGCCGAAGGAGAAGGGTTGAAGTGGATATACAAGACGGAGACTAACCCTGATGGTTCGGTGCAAAAGTACAAGGCGAGATTGGTGGCGAAAGGGTACTCTCAACAACCCGGTGTTGACTATCATGAGACATTTGCACCAGTTGCTCGACATGAGACTATTCGGTTGTTGATTGCTTTGGCGGCATACAAGGGTTGGAAACTTTACCAACTTGATGTGAAGTCGGCGCTCTTGAACGGGGTGTTGAAAGAAGAGGTGTATGTAGAGCAACCACAAGGATTTGAGGCGGATGGTGAAGAAGAGAAAGTATACAAATTGAAGAAAGCCTTGTATGGATTGAAGCAAGCCCCGCGTGCGTCGTACGGGAATATCGATGCATATTTCTCCGATAAAGGATTCAAGAGGAGTCCAAGTGAGCCGACGCTTTATGTCAAGCAAGGTACCGATTCTATGCTTCTCGTTTCTCTTTACGTTGATGATTTGGGGAAATGATGAGAGGATGATGCTTGAGTTCAAGAGTGATATGTTAAGGAAATATGAGATGAATGATTTGGGCTTGTTGCACTATTTTTTGGGGATTGAGGTTGATCAAAGAGAAGATGGGGTATTTATTTCTCAAATGAAGTATGCCCAAAATATTCTTGCGAAGTTCAAGATGGAGGAGTGTAATCCGGTTACGACTCTGTTGTTGGTGAATGAGAAATTGGTGAAAGAGGATGGTAGTGGTGATGTCAATGCGGGACAATATAGGAGTCTTATTGGGAGTTTGTTGTATCTCCCCACTACGAGGCCCGACATCATTTATGCTTCGGGATTGTTGTCTCGGTTTATGCATCGACCGAGCAAAATACATTTTGGAGTTGCCAAAATAGTGTTGAGGTACATTCAAGGTACCAAAAGTTTGGGTATTATGTATGAGTGAAATGAAAAAGAAAGCTCGGAGTTGTTTGGGTTTTGTGATAGCGATTGGGCCGGGAGTATGGATGATATGAAGAGTACTTCCGGATACACATTTACACTTGGTTCCGGAGTGTTTAGTTGGGCGTCGAAGAAGCAAGAGAGAGTACCTCATTCTTCGGCGGAAGCCGAATATGTTTCGGCAAGTGAAGCTACGAAACAAGTAATGTATTTGAGAAAGATTCTTGAAGATATGGGGGAGAAGCAAGATATGCCGACGGTTCTCTTTTGTGACAACAAGTCGGCGATTGCAATGTCGAAGAATTCGGTGTTCCATAGCCGAACGAAGCATATTAATCTCAAGCACCATTACATTCGAGAGGTGGTTGAAGATGAAGAGATCGAGATCAAGTACGTGAAGACCGGAAACCAATTGGCGGACATCTTCACGAAAGCACTCCCGAGTGACAAGCTTATTTACCTTCGGGAATTATTGGGTATGCGAGGTAAAAATATTAAGGGGGAGTGTTGAATTTAATATTTTTGAATGTGGGCTTTATGTGTTTGGCCCATTTAGCTTTTTGAGTTCTTTTGTATTGTGTAGCTATGAACGATTTTGGGAGTTGCTGCAAAAAAAGAAAAACAAACAAAAAAAAATATTTTGAGAGCTGAACGCAAAAAGCCAGCGGCTGCCCTGTTCTTCCTTAACTCTTCCATAAAAAAATCACAAATAATATATGCCAAGGCCAACACCATCACTATTATTCACCCTACGAGTATTGAAAACGACAAATCCTAACATTTGGTATCAGAGCATACCGATCCTTCGCCACTGAGAATACTCGGTACAAAGAAACCCTTGAAGCACAAAAGAGAGCCGAGCAAGCGCTGGCCCCTGGCGAGGCTGTGAGGCAGCAAGATCTCTTAAATCGAGAGAGCAATGAAAAACATCTTAGAGAACAGATTAAAGAACACCTTATGGGCTTAGATATGAAAATCCAAGACCAAATGCGAGCAAAGAAAGGAGTTCATGAGCAAGTTCGATGAGATATCAGCCGCGATGAATATTCTCTTGAACATCTCCAAACCATCTCAGGCAAATAACAATGACTCCTTATTAGGGAACCCAATGACTATCAAATCGATCAGGAGTTCATCTCACACAAGATTTATCAATCTTACTAAGGTTCCAAGTCATGGAGAACAAAAAGGGGGGGATCATAATACCATGGTTAGCGTTAACCTAGCTCCCCGGGCTAACTTTCCGAGGTTTAATGGAACGAATGCAAGGGCTTGGATGCTCAAATGTGATGGTTATTTCTAGCTGGTACCTAACATTCCAGATGATAAAAAATTATATTAGCCTCATTACATTTTGAAGGTAAGTGTTTGCCTTTTTGGTCTATATGCTTTCAAGAGTTTTGATGATATATGTAATTAGGGCTATAACTTGTGCAATTCGATTCAGATATGATAATATTCGACTATGCATGTTTTATGGGATATATCTTTGAAGAATGTCGAATATTTGATCCACATGTGATTATGTGCTGAACTGGTAAAACTATGTGATCACATATTATAGATGTCTCACACGGTATGGAATATCGGATTGTAGATACACTGTGCTGTTTATGGTAAAAACGTGTGAGATATCTTGTTGAGCTATTATATGGAAAATATGATTTCTAAATATGAAATGTGTTATATCCGTTTGAATTTTTCTGGGATGAAATTATGTTGATAACCTTTGCATGCATCCTACTTGATCTTATATGGAAAAATCGATTGGAATTTCTTATTACTAAAATTAAGGAACCATAAAAGGAAAAGATCATGATTGATTGAATTTATATGATGCTAGTTGGAATCACATATGAAAAGTGTTGTTATGGAAAATATAATCCCGAATAGAAGTATATGCCTTGATTTTCAATCTGTTCTTTAAATGGATAAAATCATGCTATTATGAGCTTGTGACCGTTGTGATATTATATGAATGACATGATTCGTTTGGCATATTAATTGCTCGATTATTACATGGATTATGTGCTATTTTAATCTTGTGATTGACTTTCCCTGTAAGTGTTGATTGAAAATGCTTACATACATGAAGCAACACTTAGAGGATCGAGCTGACGAGAACTTGTGAAAGTACGCACGCGAAAGATATTGAGCAGAAGAAAACAATTGAGAGACTTTGAACATTAACTTGCGAATAGTCTTCTGCTGTTGAGCGTTAACTTGCGAATCTGAGCGTACCTTGTGCTTCCATCCTCCACGCCATATATTATGTCTTCAGACATGTTGTCTTCGGACGTGATCAGTATACGAAGGATGCAAGGTCGACGTTTACGCGCACGTGAAGGGAATGACTGCGTTCCGCGGGTCCTTCGGTAGCGACCTATTTCCGATCAGGAATTGGAGATTCCCTGGAGTGAAACTAGGCGTGCGATAACCAAGTGTGTCTAGTATTCGACTTGTTTCGATTTGTGTATTGGGCAAATCAATCAGTTTTGTAACCGACCAAGGTAACATTATAGTGATTGATTAACTCTTGTGGAACAAACCTCAAGGAGAGGACTAAACCTCGATTGGGGATATAACCTTTATAAAAAACCTGTCTCACGTTATTTTGAGTTCTATATATTTTCCGCGAGATATATGTGATACACATACGACGCAATTAGGAGATAATCAACGAAACATTCTTTGAGAAGTATTCACTTAGAAAAAAAACGTTTCTAGGATATCACATCAAAAGTTTTTTAAAACGAAGAAGCTACATTTTTAAGACTAATTCACCCCGCCCCTCTTAGGCACATTTTTTACTTCATTTGGTATCAGAGCAAGGTTACTCAAACGGCAGGCCTAACACGCCTAAGTAAAAGATATAATGACTTCTTTGAGTTTTGATGTATTTGCCGAGGGACAATCCCATTCTAGGCCACCATTCTTCGATGGAACGAACTACGCTATATGGAAGAATTGCATGAATGAATTTCTTCTGGCGGTTGATTATGATCTATGGGATATCATTACGACCTGGCCGTACACTCCCGCAGACCAAGATGAAACCTCAAGGAAAGTTGATGAATACGATGTAGCAGACAAGCGTGGAATCTCATTAAATGCTAAGGCTAAAGATATGATCATTTGTGCACTGACGAGGGAAGAATACAACCGCGTGAGTTCATGTGTGTCCGCTAAAGACATGTGGGAGATGTTGCAAGTCACTAATGAAGGAACCACTCGAGTTGTACAAGAAAGAATAGTGCTCCTAGCTCATCAATACGAGTTGTTCACAATGAAAGCTGATGAAACTATAATTCAAATGTATGCAAGATTCGTGACCATCATAAATCTGATGTTTTCTCTTGGCAAGATCATTCCCAATAACGAGAAGGTTCGAAAAATCTTGAGATCACTTGCGAGAGAATGAAATCACAAAGTTACAGCTATCTACAAAGCCAACGATTTAGATGTGTTATCTATCTCTGAGCTAACCGGGTCTCTAACCTCATATGAGATAACTCACATATCCATGAAAGAAAAGCCGCAAGCTTGGAATCAACAAACCATTGCTTTCAACGCTAAACAAGAAAGTGATTCCGATGGAGACATCGAAGAAGAAGAGGATATGATAAAGCAATTAGCCATGTTGATCAAAAAAATTGAGAAGTTTCGACAAAGAAGAATATTCAAAGGGAACTCCAATTTCCAGCAGAAGAACAAGGGAATATCCTCATCCGAAAATAATGTCCAGAAATGTTTCAGGTGTAATAAGTCATGTCACTTTGCCTCAAACTGTCAATTACCAAGCGTTGATAATAACACAAAGAAGTAGAAGGCCATAGTGACAAACTGGGAAGATTAAGAGAATTAACAAACGGAGGAGGAAAACCTTGCTTACGCGGCTGATGATGATTAGGTATCTTCTTCATCTAATATTAAGAAAATTAATATTCTCAATGAGTTATATGCGAGTATGGAAGAATCTCCTGATAACGCCTCTTCAGTTTTTGAAGTAGATGAAATTGAGAAAGAGCTATGTGAAATAGTTCAAAATGGTCATGAAAACATCAAGTCGCTAACGAAAATGTTGGCTAAACAGCGAGATGACTTAGCGAGTGAAACACATCAGGCAGATCTAGAAATCTCACGCTTGAAAGCAGAGATAGATTCTTCTAAGAAAGAAAACGTTCATGCAATTGCAAGGAACTTGAAAAGACAAAAAACGATATATCTAGAGATATCACTGTACTTAGACATTCCTTACAGGAAAAAAAAGCGCACCATTGATAGACTTCTCGAAGGGAAACAAAACCTAGATATGTTACTGAATATACCTAAAAATACTGGAAAATCACGGATATAATATTCCATGGTAGGAGAACATGTTGCACCAGTTGTACGAAAACCAAAATATTTTTCATGTGTAGTCATGGTAATTATTCATACAAATGTTTTCCTAAAGAAAGCTGATAAGTCAAAATACGTTTGCGGGCTAAAGAAATTACCTGATAACCATGCTCCTAAAGCTGGTCTATCTAAGTTCGTGAGATCACAGTCTAGGATGAATGATATATCGCATGTCAACATGAGTTACTTTGCTACAACATGTAAGGACCCAACCTGCATTGGGTACCTCAGAAAAGAACTCATTCATGCATGTACAATGAATAAGTTCCAACAAGAAAAACAGGTGGTCCCTCGAAAACGGGTGTTCCCAACATATGACAGGTGATATCAGCAAATTTGTGTTGTTGAAAGCATATGACGAAGGATATGTTTCATATGCTGACAACACCAAAGCTAGGATCATTGGAGTTAGAACTGTCGGTATCAATTTACATACCACTATAGATAACATATGGTTAGTTAAGGATTTAGAACTTAATTTAATCAGCATAAGTCAATTGTGCGATAAGGGTTTAACTTTTGTAAATGATAAATGCGTAGCTAAAAATGATTATGACGTTATATTCAGTGGATCTAGGTATGTCAATATCTACTGCATCTCTCTTGATGATATGATTAACTAAAATGTCAAGTGCCTAGCAGTTACACAGGATATCACATGGTTATGACATAGACGCTTGGGACACGCCAATACAGAGCTGATATCTCATATAACCAGCAAAGAACTGGTAAGAGGTGTTCTTGACATGAAATTCACCAAGGACGGGATGGGTAAGGCATGCCAAATGGGTAAGCAGACTAAGACGTCCGTTAAGGTAAAAAATGTGATATCTACTTCCAGACCTCTAGAACTATTTCGTCTCGACCTTTTTGGTCCGGTTCAGACAATGTCTCTGCGAGGTAAAAGATATGCATTTGTTATTGTAGATGAATATTCTAGGTACACATGGATGATATTTGTTGAGCATAGTTAAGCATTAGAAAACTTTGCACCGCTAGTGAAGAGACTTAAAAATGTAGAAGAAATGAACGTATGCAAGATATGCAAGTGATAACGGCCTAGAATTTCATAGTAAATCATTTGCATCTTTCTGTGATCAGTATGGGTATATTCATAACTTATATTCTCCTATAACATCCCAATAGAACGGCGCAGTTGAGCAGAAAAATAGAGTGTTACAAGAGATGACTAGATCAATGCTACATGAGTATGATATTTTAACCAAACAATTGTAGGCGGAAGCTGCTAGTACATCCTGCTATATGTCTAATCGTGTTTTCCTTTGGTAAATATTAAAGAAGACCTCCTATAAAATTTGGAACGGTAGAACTCCAAATATAGGATATTTTCATGTGTTTGGCTGTAAGTGTTTTATTTTGAATGACAGAGATAAAAAAGGATAATTTGACTCTAAGGTACATGAGGAGATATTCCTTGGTTACAGTCTTCATTCGAATTGTTATTTACTACTTGTGTTATAATTGTTGAGTGTTATTAAGCTCGAAAATATTTCAGTTTTGGGGAAAAGCTATTTTTTGCATTATTCATGATTAACATCAATAATTTTCGTTCATTATTAAGAGCCATGGTCAAATTGAGTTAAATTCACAATTTTCGACCATTAAAGTTGAGATTTCACCCCGAAACTTTCGAATTTTCATTTACTACTTGTGTTATAATTGTTGTAGGAAGTTTTACACATGTAATGGATTTTTACATTTTTGTTCCCCGATGTTTGGCGTATGGGCATTTTTTGTCCCCCATTTTCCCGAGTTACAGTTTTAGTCTCCAATGTTACCGATTTTGGGCGTCTTTTGTCCCAGGTTAACTTAATCGTTAGTTTATATGGAATTTAACACGTTACACGCACCTGGTTTCATTTAATCAACTTAAATGCTCGGAAATCATCTTCTTCAACATGGAATGAAAGTCTTTGGGGGAGAGTTAAGGCAAAAAATCAAACTGAGGATTCAATTATAACAATGAGATATTCTGAGCGTTTAAGTCGACGTAAGTACCTTTTTTGGGTTGGAATATGAACATAGAATATTTTAAGTTGGAAATAGTGAAATCAGGTGCGTGTAACGTGTTAAATCCCCTCCAAACATACGATTAAGTTAACCAAGGGACCAAAAACGCTCAAAATGGGTAACATTGGGGACTGAAACTGTAACTCGGGAAAATGGGGGACAAAAAACGCCCATAGGACAAACTCAGGGACAAAAAATGTAAAAATCCCACACATGTAACATAAATTAGCAAACGTTTCAATCTTATCGCATCTGACACATGTAGCATTAATTAGCAAACGTTTCAATAACTCTCGTCGATTACTAAGGCTCATGAACAAATTGAGTCGATTTCACATTATTCAGCCACTAAAGTAGAAAGTTGACCAACGAATTGAGTTTGAATTACTATTCCATTATAAACTTCAAAAAATTCGTTGATTATGAAAATCCATATGAAATTAAGGCTGATTTAACCTTATTCCGTCACTAATGTCGGTGATCCTAACAGCTTCATGTATTTTTGGGTGTCATCGGTGGTTTTCGATCTATTCGTCTTAGCCTTTTGCTTGTTACTCAGGATGTGTTATCCAGAATCCATGAAGTGTTATACAGAATGTACGAAGTGTTATCCAACGAGCGTTTTATTAGCAAAACCCTCAATCATAGCTCGCGTCGAAATTATTCGTTCTTCTAAGATTAACATCAATAATTCTCGTTAATTATTAAGACCCATGATTACCCCGTTTTTCTAAAATATTTTCGAATTGCATTTCAACACATATTTCGTTGTAAACTTCGGAACTTTTCATTAATTATTAACAACGATGAGAGATTCTCGTCGATTTAACCTTATTCGGTCATTAACGTCGAGAATGAGCTGACTTTCAAAACACGTGAATTATGCTATTTGATCCTCTATTTTCTTTATAGCCCGTGTTGGAATATATCTTTTATATTATCGAAGTGTAGGTTGAGGCGAGACGAATCTTCATTGCCCTAAAAACTATTTCAAGAACTCTCTCTTGTAGCTCAAAGGGTTCAACAACCTCTTCCAAATTACCTCATGTGTTTTGGGAGCAAGAGAAATGAATTATTTATAGAGTGATCAATGATCTCAAGAGACTCCTCACTGAAGAGCCATGTTCATGATCATTCAAGAGCCATATTTATGCTCATTCATGAGCCATATTCATGCTCTATTATGACTCATATTTATGATAGTTTAAGAATCATGTTTATTCTCATTTAAGAGAAATAGAACCCAAGAGTCATATGTCTCTACACATTATTTGATAAGAATCCAAAGACATTAGATTAATATTAATTGTTATATATATATATATATATAACGACCCCCCACTCATTGGACTCTTGTCAAATTTTCCCGATCACCCTGGAAAAAGCACACTTAAGTCAGTTCTCAACAAACTATGAACCATAACCTTAGACAATTGAGACTTGATTCACTAGGAAAGTGGTGTAAATAATTTTCTATGAACCCCAACCATATTGTAAAACAGAGGTCACAAAGTCATGATGTTTTTCATGTCTCCATTTCATACGTGGTTGGGAGCCTCTCTAGCCATGCACATCATTTTAAATTTCGAGAAAAGCTTTAGGAAACTTAGCCTTGTTTCCATAGAGGCGGCCACACCTCTCTTTTTTTATAGGTGAACAAACATTTATGGAACTCATTTCCTTAAGTCATGAACATATGACTTCGTTCATTAAGAGCCGAACTCAACTTACACTTAAAATTTCGAGCTTCTCTAAAACATAGGTATGTAATTTAGGGAATTATCTCCATTAACATGCGCTTCTTCTTACCTATATGAACTTTTTTCATGGGATCTCCATTCATCAAGGTTAGGTATCCGCACACACTAATGATCAAGTGACACAAGTCCCATACCCCTCTTTGTTTTCTCAATTAAGAGCCTCCCTAAGGGCTTAGTCAGAGGATCGGCCAAATTTACCTATGACCTCACGTAATCAATGGAAATTACCCCATTTTCAGCAATTGCTTAGTCACATTGTGTCTGAAGCACATATGTCTATTTTTTCCATTATACGTCTTATTTTTCACTATAGTAATTGCTGCTTGACAATCACAATGCATAGATATAGAGGTGATCAGTCTCTTATCAATTGTAATGTCACTAATAAAATTTTAAGCCACTCTGCTTCCACACAAGCAAGTTCTAATGCAACGAACTCTGAATCCATTGTAGAAGAGCAATTAAAGTTTCTCTAGAGGATCTCCAAGCCACAGCTCCTCCTCCCAAACTGAACACATTTCCACTTTACTTATCTTCAGAATCTGAAATCCAATTTGCGTCACCGAAGCCTTCAATTACTTCAAAAAAACCACTATAAAAAATATCATAATTTGCAGTGCCTCTGATATGGCTCAATAATCTTAACATGCTTTCCAATGCGTTTCACCAGGATTTTTAGTATATCTTCCTAGTCATGAAAATGCATACGCCAAATCAGGCCTTGTGAAATTTGCTAAATGCAACAGGCTTCCGATTAATTGAGCATAAGTAGTTCGTGCCTCAGGAGCACCTCGATTTTTCTCAAGATGCACACTTGCATCAAAAGGGGTCGATAATGGTTTATGATCAAAGTATCCAAATTTTTCAATACTTTTTCTGCATATTGATCTTATACCAATAAAATACCCTTTTCTTTTCTATAACTTTAACACCAAGAATTACTTTGGTTTCTCCCAAGTCTTTCATATCGAATTTCTTTGATAAGAAATCTTTTCTGGCCTTGACTACACTCAAACAAGTGTCGAAATCAGAATGTCATCAACATAAAGAGCAATGATTATACAATGATCATTCTCTCTTTTTAGATACACACATCGATCAACTATCGAAGCTAAGAAACCTTCATTCTCTAGTGTGTTATCTAATTTCTCATGTCATTGCTTTGACGCTTATTTTAAACCATAAAATGATTTTCTCAATTTACACACTTTACGTGCTTGTCCTTTCACAATGAAACCATCAGGTTGCCACATATAAATTTCTTCTTCTAAATCTTCACTTTGAAAAGCTGTTTTTACATTCATTTGATGCACAGAAAGATTGTAAGTGGCAGCCATTGCAATCAATACACGGATTGATGCTATTCTCGTGACAGAAGAAAATGTATCAAAATAATCAACATTTTCCTTTTGTGTAAATCCTCTAGCAACTAATCTTGTTTTATATTTTTTCAACACTTCTATCAGGTAAATTTTGTTTTTTAAATAGCCACTTGCTACTAATTAGTTTTGTACCAGACGGTAATTCAAACAATTCCCAAGTGTTGTTACTCAAGATAGAATCCAACTCCGACTTTATGCTATCTTTCCATTTCTTATAATAATTTCGCTTTTTTTTAATCGCTTTGGATGTGATATCCTAGAAACGTTTCTTTTCTAAGTAAATACTTCTCAAAGAATGTTTCGTCGGTTATCTCCTAGTTGCGTTTGGATGTGTATCAGATATATCTCACTAAAAATATAAAGAACTGAAAGTAACGTGAGACATAATTTTTATAGAGGTTATATCCCCAATCGGGGTTTAGTCCTCTCCTTGAGGTTTGTTCTCAAGAGTTAATCAATCCCTATAATGTTACCTTAGTCGGTTACAAAACTGATTGATTATGCCCAATACACAAACCGAAACAAGTCGAACACTAGACACACTAGGTTACCGCACGTCGAGTTTCGCTCACGGGAATCTCCAATTTCCGACCGGAAATAGCTCGCTACCAAAGGCCCCCCTGAACACAGTCCTTCCCTTCACGTGCGCCTAAATGTCGACCTTGCCTCATTCGTGTACCTCACGCCGAAGACAGAATGTATGGTGTGGAGGATGTTATCCCTCATTACGCTTAGATTCGCAATGATCGCGCAACGGCAGAAGACTATTTGCAAGTTTTCGCTTAAAGTCTCTCAATTGTTTTCTTCTGCTCAATAACTTTCGTGCGCGTTCTCTTCACAAGTTCTCGTCAGCTCGATCCTCTTAGTGTTGCTCACATATATAAGCCTTTTCAAATCAACACTTACATGGACGGTCAATCACAAGATTAATCCTCAAAATAACACATAATTCATGTAGTAATCGAGCAATTAATATGCCAATGAATCATGCCATTCAAATAATATCACAACGGTTACATTCCATTTAAAAGCACATATTCGAAATCAAGGCATATAATTTTATTCGGGATGATATTTTCCATATGTGATATCCAACTAGCATCATATAAAGCCAATCAATCAGAATCTTTTCCTTTTATGTTTCCTTAATTTCAGCAATAAGAAATCCTAATTGATTTTTCCATATTAGATCGAGTAGAATGCATGCACGGATTATCGATATGATTTCTACCCAGAATAGATAAATTCAAACGAATATAGCACATTCCATATTTAGACAGCATACTTTCCATATACAACTCAGCATGATATCTCACACGATTTACCATAAATAGCACAGTGTATCTGTAATCAGATATTCCCTAGCATGTGAGACATCTATAACATGTGATCACATAGTTTTATCAGTTAAGCACATAATCACATGTAGATCAAATATTCGACATTTTTCAATGATGTAGTCTATAAAACATACATAGTCGAATATTATCATATACTTAGACATTTTAATACATCATAATTATTTGCTCACGTTATGGCCCTAATTACATAAATCATCAAAACTCTTCAAAGCATACAGACCAAAAAGGTCAACAGAGGTGAATAAAGCGGTGTTCTCGCATGAATAATGCCATGATTTTCACAAAAATCATCTAAGGCAATATATTCACCACCTCTATCAGTTTTTAACCTTTTAATTTTCATCCCAAGTTGATTTTCCACCTCATTTTTGTAGATAATAAACTTGTCACGAGCTTCATTTTTATTTTTAAGGAGATATACTTTCGCATATCTAGAGTAATCATCAATAAATGTGATATAATATTTATTTCCACCTCTAGATTTACAATAATGTATATCTCCTATGTCACTATGAATTAACTCAAGTGGTTGAGTTTTTCTCTCAATTTTGTGACATGTGTTATTAATTAGTTTGGATTTTACACAAACTTCACATTTGTTTGTGTCTTCAATCCGAACATTAGTAAGGATTCCCGAAGTTATCATCTTATTCATGTAACCATTATTTACATGGCCCAATCTTGAATGCCAAAGATTAAAAGAGTCAAGCAAATAAACGGAAGAAGGATTCTCATTATTTGAAGCAACATTGAGTACATAAAGCCCATTTGACTTATAGCCCTTTCCAATAAATACATTATTCTTAGTAAGAATAAGCTTTCCACTCTCAAAGGAGACTTTGACTCGGCCTCATCAAGCAAGGAAATTGACACCAAATTTGCTCTAATGGTCGGGACATGAAGTAGCTCTTTTAAAGAGATTGTCTTCCCGGAAGTCATTTTGAGTTCCATCTTTCCTTTGCCTCTAATTGGTGTGGTGCTAGAGTCGCCCAAGTAAACTTCTCCCTTAGTCTCTTTATACTCAATGAAGGCTTCCTTTGTTTGCACAAATGTGCTTTGTTGCACCAGAGTCCACAATCCACGTGCCTTGTGATAGAGAAGAGACAATGTTTACTTCCGAAACCATGGATAGAATCACATGATCATCTCCTTGAACAAGATTAAAATGGTTCTTAGTATGAGGATTCTTCTCATTCTCAATAGTTGCCATCTTTCGGCATTGCGCGGAAAGTGCAGTTTCCCACAGACAAAACATGCTCCCTTCTTCTTGTTGATAAAAGAAGCCCCCGGTTTGAGTGAACTCTCACCCTTCGAAACTTTCGAGAAGTTTTTCTTAGGAAATTTGGATCTCTTATCATTTTCCTCCACAAGATTTGCTTTCGTTGGAAAGTCTTTCGACCCCCACGGATTTGAATCCGGTGTTTATTCTCAATGATGATATGCTTCATCATCTCATTCAATCCATCTTCTTATTTTTGTGCTCAATTGTTGCTTATAATCATTCCAAGAAGGAGGTAATTTCTCAAGAAGCAACTCGGCCACAAACGCCTCGCGAAGAATGATATTCTCCAGTTTGAGACCTTCAATAAGTTGAAGATACTCATTGATTTGCTCATGAACATCACGAGTTTTCACCATCTCCCACCGATAAAAGCGGGAACAAGCAAACTTTTGTTTTATGGCATCCTCGGCCGTGTATTTCTCCAACATGGACTCCCATATTGCTTTCGCATTTATGTAACTCAGATGCACGTCAAAAAGAAAGTTAGAAAGCGTAGAGATTATAGTATGCCTACAAATCTTATTCGCTTGCTCCCATTTTATCAAGTTGGTGGCTTCGGTGAGCGGAGTCGTGAGCACCTATGCCACAACATGCATGTCGAGCAAGGAGAACACCCTCTCCTTCCACCTCTTGTAATTTGCACCATGGAACTCTTCGATTCTTGAGATATCCGGGTACTTCACCATGGTGGCCATCGGGTTGAAATCGGTATTTTGGTTCACCGAGAATGGATTTGATGGAGTCTTCGAGGTATCATGAGAACCAAAAACAGTTGTCCAGATTCTCGAACTCATCATTGTTCGCCATAACTTTTTAGATTGTTGGACTATATTTCTTATATTATCGAAGTGTAAGTTGAGGCATGAAGAATCTTCACTGCCTAAAAAGCTATTTCAAGAACCCTCTCTTGTAGCTCAAAGGGTTCAACAGCCTCTTCCAAATTACCTCATGTGTTTTGGGAGCAAGAGAAATGAAGTATTAATAGTGTGATCAATCAACTCAAGAGACTCCTCATTGAAGAGCCATGTTCATGGTCATTCAAGAGTCATATTAATGCTTATTCATGAGCCATATTCATGCTCTATTATGACTCATATTTATGCTAGTTTAAGAATCATGTTTATTCTCATTTAAGAGAAATATAACCCATGAGTCATGTGTCTCTACACATTATTTGATAAGAATCCAATGACATTATATTAATATTACTTGTTTATATATATATATATATATATAGCCCATTATTATTATTATTATTATTATTATTATTATAAAATTAGTGTTATATTATATAAAATATAAAGCTAGCTCGGATCTCGTAACTAGTTCACAATATTAATATCATAATGTATTATCGTTGTTTGAACTTTTTCAACGTTATCAATTATTTGCCTTTTTCATACCGATATTTCTTTGTATTGATTATAGCGAATCTATATCATAGAGTTAATATATTTAAATGGAATATATATCACCATTGATATTTTTCAATGAAATGAGGAAAATGACATCTATGTTCAACGTTAAACTCATCACCAATATCATAATACAAATTTATATTACTCCCCCTTACTCATCACCAACGTTAAACCCAATCTTCTTGCATGGTAAAGAGTGGTGCGAGGCGGCTTTGAAGGAAGGCTTCTCTTGTTATTTCCCTCACTAGTCGCACCATTTGACAAGTTTCAACGTAAAGCGTCAGAAAATAGTTTATAAATTATATACATACATGAAAGAAAATGCTTCTTATACATACCCTCATTGTCACTACCGTTAGCATATGTGCTATCTTTTTGAACATTTTCTTGTTCTTCGGCGGCATTCGGCGCAAGTGAACTCATTGTTTTGTTCTCTGTCTCTTCCGCTTCCGCCCTTATACGTTTGAAGGTGAATAAGCCATTCGAGACATATTTGAAGACTATGAGGTCACCCTTGGCAATGGAATAGTCGGTGACGAATTTGCTCCAACCTTCGGTAAAGAACCAATAGTTTTTTATGCGATTAATATTCACTTGCCATATTTTGTTGTGCCCATCTTTTAGTGAAACCATTTCGGGAAGCATTTGTCCCTTGAGGTCCTCATATATGAATGCAGTTGGAATTTTCTATTTGGCCAGGAAAAAAGATAAATGTCGTAAGCTAGTGGAGATTAATCCAATAAGTCTAAATAACAAATTATAATAATTAAGTAGAACTTACTTCATACGTACCATGCTTTCTCTTTCGTCAAACAAAAATTGTTTTGTGAAGGTTGGGTGTGCTGACATCTTATTGAAATATACAGGATGAACTTATAATTGACCAAAATTGACGAAAATAAAAGATCAAATCACAGGAAAGAAAGATGACAAGAGCTCTTAGTGTTGAATGGAGAAATTTGTGGTCTAAACTGTTGTGAGTAGGTCTGTTTAAATAGTAGAACGTAATAAATTAGTAGCATATGCATTACGATTTAGTTAATTTTTGCCAATCCTGCCCATGTTGACGTAATAGAGTAAATTAATAAGAGATCTCTTATATTACGAAATCATTCGATCTTTGTTATGAATTTTCAATAATTAATTGTATCAATATTTCAAATATTACAAAAAGTTGATTGTGGTAATAGTAAATTGGGAAAAAAATCGTTACATGTGTGGTCAACAATTAATTCTTATATATTACAAACATCTAATCATTCCCAATACATGTATTTATTACAAAGATAACCCATTTTGGTTGGAGGAGTAAGTTTATATGCTATTACTTTTAGTTGGTTTTATATATGGGATATGAGTTTTTGAATTGTTTGGCTGATGGTTTAGAAAATGATCTTCGATGTTTAGGGTGGATGGATTATCAGTTTAATTATACTCAAATTACAATTTTACTCTTAGTTTAATTAAACAATTTATAAAAGAGTAAATTTTGAAATCCCAATATATTCTCATAAAAAATTTGAGCAACAAAATTCCATGGGTTTTGCATGTTCAGTGGGTTTTGCTTTTGATTTTTTATTTCTGAAAGCCGAGTTGATTTATCTTATTTTGACTCGTAGAAAGTAGTATTGTAGCCAATTCCACTAATATAGGTTTCCTTTTTTCAAAAAAATGAATTTTTTAAACCGAAAACTGCAAAAATAGGGTTGACATCAACAAAAATAGCTATAATGACAAACTTATTTTTACGTCTTTTCATAAATGTTTGATAATTTTATAGCTTCTTTTGATAAGTATTTCCTTAGGCGATTGTCTTTACATCTCCACGGATTGCTTTAATCAATTTAAGGCTTTGTTCATTTTAATTGGTTATTCATCCGGCGGCCTTGAATTCTCAAACAACTTAAATTCCTTTGGAAGTTTCATATATACGCCATCATCATGTGAACAATATAAATTTGCAGAAAAAATATCCATAAGATCCATTTCGAGTTCTTCACATATTGACAGACTAATTAGCCAGTGAAATATTGTTGGATCAACCATAAAAGATCACGCCTCCTCGTAATTGATACATGGACTTAATGAAAAGCTTTGCGCAACAAGTCGGGCTTTGTATCTCACAATTCCACCGTTTTCATTTCTCTTTCGTTTGAATACCCTTTTACATCGAACAGACTTTACATTTTCTGATATGGGGACTAAAGAAAACTTTTCGTTTCTCGAGTGATTCTGCATCGATTGCATCTTTCTATTCCGGTTAATTATTTCTTGTCTGCATTCTTTTGCAGAACTTGGTTCATATTCTCTGTCATCTCCTGTAATGTTACGTAAAATATTAATAATTTTCAATTTGACTTTACTTTGTTGCATCTACTTCCGTTTTAGGCATAAGTATCGAAAACTCTTCATTATCATTACTTTCAAAATTCTTTACGGTACCTTAGTGTGTTATTCACAATATCATTCAAGTCTACTAACTCTTCTAGAGTCGATCAATCGTTGACTGAGTTATTCTTATTTTTTGCTCAATTTTAATGAATTCTCGGAACCCAAGGGACTACCACGCTTCAGCTATGTCTTATACACAATAATGTTCTTTGTAGTTTCTACAGGAACATCGAATGTTCCATGAGCACTAACAGCTGGTATATAGGACTTAGTCACTCTTTCTGAGCCAACAAAACTATGTGGCAATTGATTAACTAACTTTGTAAATAAAATAAGTTTTGAACTTCATGTTAAAATTCTTGTGTTTGAGGATCGTAACGATTTAACGATAATTCATTCCAACGAATATTTCTTTCCAATTCTTCCATCGAAATGACAATCGCACTAATGCCTGAAAATTCGATTCATCAAAATGACAGTTGACGATTCTAGTCATAAATAAAACTATAGTTAGATGTTCTATGTATTTTACTATTGATGGAGTTAAATCCGACATATATTCTCATCGTCCTTTGAAGTATCATCTTAGTGCATTATAGTGGTGCAATTGGAACATATATCGCACACCCGAAATTTCTTAGATGTAGAATATATGTTTCATGACCACAAATCATTTGTTGTGAGTAGATATTATGATAACTTTGTCATGGTGCGAATTATTTCCGCTACATCTAATATAGCATGTTCCCGACAAGAAGATTGATGTTTCGAATTTATTAATAATGGTCTTGCAATGAATTGTAGCCATTTAATAAATGATTATTGAAGACTCTTGTGTATTAATGTGGCACATGATGCTCAACATCAATTCCAATAGAGATATGATAATAATCAAAGGTCTTGTAAGTAAATTGATTGGCATTACAATGCTTATTTTCTTTGTTAGATAATATGGAAAATGTGCTCTTAATTGAACCAATTGAGCAAGCTATCTAGGAAACGATACGTTTTTTGTTGATAGCATACATAGACAAGATCTTGTTGATGCATTAGTCAATGTCATGATATATAAAAATGGTTCAATGCTAGATGGATCGATTGACAAATATCACCATGTATAAGATCCAAAAATTTGAATTCTTTATTTGTGGTGGTGATGGCTTAATAATTAACTTCCTTCTGCAAGTGACGCATAAATATTTGTTAAATAGAATAATTAACTGTCGACATGAACATCCAATTATTTCATCATCATGACTGAAGTGAAATAACCAATCATCCATGCCAAACAATTATGTAGTAACATTATAAATTTCTTGTTTATGATAGCATATTGGTTCAATTGTTCTAAAATATGTCTATCTGAGAGCTAAATGAAGATAATATTTTCACAATTCCTTTATAATTCGAATTACCTTTGTGATGTGCACATATTCAACTCCTTTTTCTTGAGTCTCAACATGAGATACGCCATGTCGAATAACATTAAAACAATACTTCTTTGAGACATACGAGAATATAATGCAATTTTAATTATCACTCCAGTTCTTCTGGGTAGTAAAACATTAGCTCCTCTAGAGCCTTTAGTTTCTTGTTTCCCGTACGTCGGATATATTGTGTCTGTTCGGTGATAGATTAACTGTCAGAATACCCTTTGTACGTTTAAGTAGAAGGGAGTATTACGGTCTGTAAGACGATATTACTCCAATTATACGTGTTCAATCGGTTAACGACACCCGTCCCCAAGATACAACGACTTTAATAACTTCGGATCTGCAGCACCACGACACAACGAAGCTCTAGGGCAAATCTTACTTGAAGACTCGAGATAATCTTGCACTTCTAAGTGCTTAGGGACGCCGATTACTACAATATATGAATTCAGGGATCACTTTGGAATTATTCTTCCAATTATGGGGGTAGCAAGGTGCGGTCCTGCCCATGTATCTGCTTTGCTGACAGGCCATGTTGTGGGTAGTGGAGCTAGAATCGAACTTGTAGACCATGTGTCGGTCATGGGCCTTGTTGGTGTGGGCGCATGATCTTGCACCTGTGGTTATGACGTCCTTCCATCCCCCTTTTTTGACAATCCCAGAAGGAGCACTGCCTTGAGCCATGAGGCGCTCAACGACAACAACTATTTGGGTTGAGAGTACATTCATCTTGTCCAACAGGCTAATTTTTACGTTGGTTAGGCCAGTGATGAGCTCTAATTGCGTTGCAGCGAGCATGTCTATATTTTGCAGAGGTCCCTTAGTTCTTTTTTTACAGAGGAGAGGTGACAAATCTATGTTTTTATCTTGGCAAGTTCGCGTTCGGTCTAATGAACGTATACTATGTTTCATGACCGTCTAGGACCGAGTTCCAATGTCTTGCGGACTTGGAGGGTTTTGGGATGTGGGGATGGGCAGGAGTGATGGCGTGTTCTTGATGTTGGGCGCACTGAAGTTGTGCGCTTCCTTGAGTTTGTCCAGAGGGTCATTCTAGATTAGCCTTTTCGTGGTGGAGCTCTTCAAGGTGCATTTCTTCGAGCGACACTTGCTCATGCCCCTACACTTCTGTATAGGGCACTAGTTGCGGTGAAGAGATAGAATCTTCGCGCTGCGATCGAACAGGAGGGGTTATCTCTTGTGCAGCAACAGAGAGGACTGTTTGCTAGTGCACTCAGGAGAATTACTAGCCGGGGACTGATGTTGCTCAGTAGCCACGGCGGAATGTGAGCTTGCTGCTCCGCTTCATCGGAAGTACTTGGAGATCTCAGTGGTTGTGCCCGAAGAGTTGCAGGAACCGAACGGGGCATAAATGCAATCAACGCCTGAGTCACGGGACTGGGATGATCCAACTTGTCCGTTCGTCAACGTGTTGAGGATGGTGGAGCTAACCGGTCCTCGCAGTATGAGCTCCCTCCTTATTGTTTCCATCATTGACTCCAATCTTGCATTTCCTCCAGATGAAGTCTCTATAGGTCTTTCTTCTCGGCAAGCTTCCTTCGAGTTGGCCACTCTTTCTTGAAGGATTTACGCCAATTCTGCCAATGTCAGGTGCACACTCAACAACTCCCGGGACTGAATTATAGTCGCGATTGACTCTAACTGCATTTGTAGCAGCCGCGAATCCATCCCCCATGGTCGTCCCGACTGTTTTCTTGGATATCTTAGACAATGGAGTCCCTATACGAACCGCCCACCAGTCCTAAAAATATTGAATGGATCCAGCAATAGTGTACTCGATATGTTCATAAATCGCTTGCATTGCCTCATCGCAGTAGGAAGCGTGTCGAGGACTGATTGCTTCTTTCCTTTCCCTGGTATGTCATTGCTTCCTTTGGGGCTGGGACTTCGGCAGGTTCCGGAATAAAAAATCCAGGAAGTACGGTCCTTAGTGGCATTGGTTGTTGGTCCTGACCCTCAATGACCTATCTTGGGACTTCAACGTGGGCTTCATCATGAGCAACGCCCTCTTTGGAAACCTCTAGGATATATTTACTTGGGATCTCGAGAGCGGCCCTCGCTTGTTTGGCTTCTCCAGTCCTGGGCTCGAGGACTTCGTCCAGACGTACAAGTGTTTGGGACTGGATTTCCCTCAGGATCGGGGAGGTCGCCATGTCCTCACTTGGTGGGACCTCGGCTTCAGCAGTAGGTTTTTTGATGACCTTCTTCAACTTCTTCTTTGATGATGGTGGAGGTGGTGGTGGGGACTGATGCAGAGGAGATCCGGTCCTCGCCAAGATGACGCTAGTCTCGATGACTGTTTCCAAAGGCCGGAGCACAACCTTGGAGTTGTTCTTCTTTTCAGCCTTCTCCTTATCAACTTCCGAAAGGTCTGTGGAAGGGGCGGCGGGAGCGTCAACCTTCTTCGTTTTTTGAGGAGGCTCATCCTCAGTGACTTCCGCGGGGGCTACTAGGGCCTGGGAAGGGAGAACTATTGCTGTTGGGACCGAGTGCAGTCATATAATGTGTTCAAAATATAATGCTTCCTTCCTAGCCATAGTCGTAAACTTGTCGCCGGGGAACTTCAGTGTGAGCATGCGGGTAAGCTGTAGACCGAAGTTCTTGTAGACCGGGTTCTAGGATGCTATCATGCTCTTAAAGACATCAAAGATAAAGATGATTGTGCCTCAATCGACGTCAGCTTGGGTAATGACGACTACAATGTCATTTACTTTCTCCGCCGTGAGCATGTCAAAGTAGCCTACCTTACCCAGTAATCCCTTCGCCAACATATCGTGGAAAAGACGGTAGGCGGGCTTTGGGACCGTCTTCTTGTCGAAATCCCTGAAGCCGTCTCCAGATAAGGACATGTGAGCCTTGATGTCGTCCGTGATGTCTTGGACGACATCCCTTATTCTCGTCGATCCTTTAGTGGGGAGTTTGAAGGTAGAGATGAACCAATCCTTCGTTATTTCGACTCAACGGCCTCCTGCCGTTGATACCATCTTCATCGGAGCGATAGTACAGCAGACGCGTAGAACTCCCTTACTTCGCCTATGAAAATCTCCTTGGCACTGTCAAGAATGGTCGTTGGCCCCGAGTCCATGATGCATAGCGATATCTTACAGACTTTTCCGTCCTTCGACTCGAGAAGTTCGATGACGTCGACTTTAACGACGACTTGTATGAACTTTATGGAGTTTGGGGCCATAGATATTGAGGTTTCAGAGGTCTTGGTTGTTTTGGGTGTCATTCATGGTTTTCTAGGTGAGATATGTGAAGAGATTTTAAAATTTTCGAAATTTTGGAGTGGAAAGATTGAGATTTGCAAGGAAGAAAAATTTTGAGAAGGGTTTGATTTATAGGGTTTTTGATAGCATAAGGAGAAGGTAAAGGGGTATTGTCTTATGTAAACACTTTCGGCGGGATAAAGTGATTTTGCATTAAATGCGTCTCATAGATGGCAAGATACCTCATACGAGAAATTCGTTGGATTTGTGGCATCTGAATTGAAAAGGCGTTTTGGCCCATTTGTTATAAACAAAACCAGCCCTCATATAGCCTTTTTCTCGAACTAGCTTCTTTGAAAATTTCCGAGTATTTTTGGTCCTGAGATAGTTCCTTCCATCTCTTTATAGTGAATTCAGTATTGAGAGTAATTCCCCCTATGATTCACAGATATTTTAGTATTGATTGCAGTCCTTTTCTTTATTCTCTTTCTTTCTACATTCGTCAAGTCTTAAATTCAGTACTCGATGTTATTTACGCCATTCCCCTCAATCTTTGCACTCGATAGATCTAACAGTGATAGTGCATTCCTGAATACGATGAATTTTTCCTCAGGCAATGGCTTCGTGAAGATATCCGCAACTTGTGGTTCTGTAGTTATGTGCTTCAATCGAACATCCTTCTTTGACACATGATTACGGATGAAGTGATGTCTTATCTCGATGTGCTTTGTTTGAGAGTGTATGATCGGATTATGTGATATAGCAATAGCACTTCTGTTATCGTAGAACATGAGAGTGCTCGACTCATAAACCCCATAGTCTTCCAGTTGGTGTTAGATCCATAAGATTGGGAGCAGTAACTTCCTTCGGCTAAGTACTCAGTTTCTGCCATTTCGGTGGCTATTGAGGTTTGCGTCTTGCTAATCAAAGAGATTAATCGGCCTCTAAGGAATTTGCATGTCCCTCTTGTGCTTTTTCTGTCCAATTTGCATCCAACATAGTCTGCATATGCATGCTCATAGAATGAGAAGGATGAGTCATTTGGCTACCAAAGACCAACACTTGAAGTACCCTTAAGGTTTTTTAGTATTCGTTTGGCTGCAACGTAGTGGCTCTGCCTTGGATCTTCTTGGAATCGCGCGCACAGACATATATTGTACATAATGTCTGGTCTGCTTGCTGTAAATAGAAAATAGATCTAATCAGCCCTCGATACTTGGGAATCCCTACCTTAGGACCATTTTCATCTTCGTCCAATTTTATGGAAGAACTCATACGCGTTGGTGTGGGAGAGCAGTCATGAGTGTACTTCTGATGGCTAATTAAGATCCTGCTATCCATCTGTTTTACTTGCAGTCCTAAAAATAAATTGAGTTCTCCAAACATGCTCATCTCGAACTTTTCTTGCATTAACTTCGAGACCCTTTTAAAAAGCTTAGGGTTCATTGATCCAAAAATTATATCATCCACATAAATTTGAACCAATAGAAGATGTTCCCCTTTGATAAACATGAATAGGGTCTTGTCCACTGAGACTATCGTGAACCGTTGTCAAAGAGGAACCCTGACATGGTATCGTACCAAACTCTGGGTGCCTGTTTGAGACCGTAGAGTGCTTTCTTCAGTTTATAGACATGGTCAGGTCTTTCGTGGTCTTCAAAACTAGGGGATTGAGCCACATACACTTCTTTGGACAGTACTCCGTTGAGAAATGCCCTTGAAGTCCTTGTATGCGGCGTAGGCTAAAATTATCCTTATAGCCTCAAATCTTGCGGCATGGGCACAAGTTTCGTCATAGTCGATCCTTCCTCTTTCCTAAACCCTTGTACAACTAGCCTCACCTTGTTCCTCATTACCAAGCCGTACTCATTAACTTTGTACTTGAATACTCACTTAATGCCAATCGCAGTTTGTGATGGTCTGAGAACAAAAGTTCATACATCATTCCTCTTGAATGGGTTAAGTTGTTCTTTTATGGCAGCGACCCAACTATCATCCAACAAGACGTCTAAAACCTTTGTGAGTTGGGATTGAGAGATTAACACATAACTGAACAGATTTGGGCTAGTTCTTCAGGTCATCATGGGCACCATAAGATCACTTCCTTGAGGGCTAATTCAAAGTGGTTCTGCTTCATTTTCATATGTTCCTCCTCGGTACTTGCTTCTGCGCCTGTGGATATAGTCATAGTACTCGTGTTTTAAGAGGCGAGTACTGGTTGTACCTCAGTACTATTTTTGTCAGGACTCATTGCTGGGTTATCTTCAGTACTGATATTATGGGGAAACATTATTGGGTTTGGCTCACTAACATCATTAGTGGCAGGAACTGTATTTTCCTCAGTGCCAATATTTTCCGGTATTGGGCTTTCGTGGCTATTTTCTTCAAAACACTGTCTTGGCCACGTTACTTTGTAGCAACAAGGGCTCCATCCTTATCAATTGACACATCCTAATTGATCTTCTCCAATAGATCGTTGAGTCGATGTACATTCGACGGCGAGCGATCATGTTCTTGTGATTCTTGGAAGACAACAAGTTATGACTCCTTGATCGACAACGTCTTGTATTTCAATCTCTGTAGGCTTTGCTGATGGCATGTTACCCAACAAAGAACCCATTCTTTGCATGGTTCTAAAACGCCGAGATCGCTCCAATTGATGTGGACGAAACAACGACTTCCGAAGGTCTTCATGTATCCAATAGAGGGTACATTTCATGTCCAGATCTCATAGGGCGTCTTTCCCAATCTCTTGCAGATCATGGACTATGCGAACTCGTGTGATTTGAGTGAACATCTTTGTAAACAATTGACTTTAAAATCAGTGGTGAGTGTATTCGTGAGTGAACATTGTTAAGAATGTAAAAACTCTTGTGGTGGAAGCATAGCTAGACGTAGCTAAGGTTTTACTTTTTACAAAGTAGTCCAACTTCTAGTGATACCTTCCTTCCGGGGAAGAAGGGGAGACGTGAGAGATTTTTAACTCTAAACTTTTAAAACAAAGTCTTGTTTGCAAACAAACTCACTAACACACAAGCACAAATAAGTACTGAGCAGTGGTAACTTCCACGCCACTGATTAAACACAAGTGAGGACCGTATTGAACCCTTTTAGGATCGGGTGGGTATTGTAGTGTTTAGAGGGGGGGTGAATGAACACTAAATTTTTTTAAGTATCTTTCACTTAGTACCAGATTGGTCGGCTACCATGTATACTTTTCCGTCTAGTATTTAGTCAATCACTGTAGTAACACGGAAGAGATTACTACTGAGTACCGAAATGAGTTAGTGTTTATTTGTGTTTGACACCGAAATTGTGCATGGTAGTTCGGAGTGTTAATAAACTCATTCGTCTCCTCTTCTTCCCTCAGGAAGGCACCCTTAGAAGTATGGTTTACTTACAAGTACAACCTACTACTTCTACTACAACAGCTTGTCAAAGTCCGTTGTTTACATTGTATTTCACTCAACACTATGAACACTCAAGACGTAAGAACTTTACACAAATCTCTTGCTAGTACAGACTCTCTATCTATAGTTGTTCTTGCGTAAATATGTTTTGAGGTTCTTCGGCTATTTATACTTCATGCTCTAGAAGTAGCCGTTGTGATTTGAATGCTCGAGCCCGCTCTTGCAGCATGAACTTCTTTTCATCTTTGTTGACTCAGCGTCTGGGTACCGCTTTTTCCCTTTTGAGTAAGCCTCATGCTCAACTTCATTACTCAGTGCAGCCTTGCATTCAATACTCCACTTGTCTTCTGCACCTTGTCCTTGATCAGTAGGTGCCTCTTCATCCAGTAAAAAAAGCTTGCCTCCGGTACTCTGTATGGTCTCGGTACCGGTGGATTCCGGTTCTTGCTCAATCACCAAAACTTCAATATCGATTAATTTCCCCCTTCTTGATGATTGGCAAAACCTCTATCAAGACCCCTAGAGAGCTCTCCTACAGGTTCTCATCCTTTATTTTCTTTCTCCTTGTCAAACTCCGTAAGCTCCCTTTGCGTAATCGCCTGCGTATGAGACTCTTTTAACGTAATCGCCTGCGTACGACTTCACTTAGCTGTTCATCGGTAAGAGAGGTTGCAATATCCCTAAGCTCGTGAGGATGGTAAATGTGTTCAAGCGGTCCTACTTGGGCTTCTACTCTTCCTTGTAAACTAAGAGGCGGGAGATCTTGATCCGGAATTACGTGGGCAACAGCTTTGGTTCATTCTTCATTGTTCGTTGTGAACCTCGCGCCTTGGTAGAGTGGAGATGCTAGAGACCCGCTGGTTTGTGGCCTTGTCGGTTCCAGATTAAAGTTGGGTACCGTTGACGTAGGCTCGAGGACCGGAACTTGTTCGGTCTGCTCTCTGGTGCCAGCCTTGGAGCTTCCATCACGTTTGCCTTTCCCTTCCCCCTGTTTGGAAATCACCGTGTGAGACTTGCCCTGAGTAGCGAGATGCTCGACTACAACAGCGAGCTGAGCGGAAAGGACTTTGATTTCGTCCGTCACACTCTCCCTTACTTCGGTGATACCATCCTGTATTTCTGTTTGGTTCGCAGCAATCGTGTCCACCTTCTGCATCAAGTATTTGTGGAACTTGGCGGAATTGCGACGCTCGTACTTAATTTTGCTGAGCTCTCGATAGGTGCGCCTTACATAGATAAGGACGCGCGAGGCATGCTAACGAATGCCAGGGTGTTGGTGGGTCGTTGAGGGTTCTGAGGCGAGATGGAGTTGAGTCGGTGTCACAGTCCGCTCGGTGTTTGGAACTTCTGTTGGCGGCGTGACCTCAGCGTGTTGTAGTTGAACCGGAGTACAGATCTCTTGCGCTCCATGCTGATCTTCATGCACAATCTGCATCTTTGGAGCAGCATCGACATCATCTCCTGCTAGGAGAGGAGAAGTTGAAGCGCATATGTCGGCTGAGGCGGTGAAGACGGAGGGACAGGGGCTTCGATACCAGCCGGCGGCGGACTTTGCTGGTGTGAAGCCTCTTGAGCCCCGAGTGGAGAAGAGCTCTCAATGGCCTCTTACAGAATCGAAGTAGGTTGTTCTGCTTCATTGGCCAAGCTGGGGAGAACCGTTGTGGTTTCCCTTGAGGACGATGGAAATGTTGTTGGGGCCTCTGAGTAGAAGGCATGGAACCAACTTGAGGATTCGCAGCCGGGGTTTGAGATGTCCCGACGTCTCCAGCTCCGTAGGTGTGAGGGTCACAGAGCTAGGCGGTCCCCGCATACTTAGCTGTGCATGCACGACCCCCACACGCATTTGCAATCTCTCCATCTTCGTGCACACTTTCTTCAAAATTTTCGTCTCGCGGCGGACCTCCTTGTGGTTGGGGTCGAAGGCTGCTTCCCTTTGTTAAAGGAGGTGCGTGACTTCATGCAGCCGGGTGTGCACCTCCTAGCCGCTGCAGGAAGCGGTTTTCGATGGCCATAGCGCTGCTAGCACTACGCTTGGAGATAGTGGCCAGAGGCATTCACAACCGAACACTCCACCAGTATTCAAAGTCTTGAAGCACCAGGTTGATAGCTTCTTTGATTTGTTCCTCAATGGCGCTCAGAACCATTGTGGTGTAGGAGGAGTGGTGAAGGCTGAAGTAGAGGTTTTTCCTTTTCCCACTTGCGCGCTTTTTCTTCCTTTAGTGCACCTCAGTGGGTTCTCTGATGACGATGCCCGGAAGAGCGGTGCGGGCTGTAACCTCAGGTCGGTCCTCAGCCACAGTTTCTAAGACCATTTCGGGGGCGGCAACGTCTTCAGTGCCCCCTCCCGGAATCTCCAGAGCAGATTCACTTTGGAAACCGATTTCGGTGCTTTGACTCGTAGTATCCCCGGTTCGGTGTCTGGGGATGTGCTCTATATCTTCCGGAAGATCTCGGTGAGAACCGGAGAAGTCGGTCGTTGATCTTCAACAGCAGGTTCAATCATCACCTTTCTTAACTTCTTTCTTGGCGGCTGTGGTGGTGGTGAGAGTGGAGCATCTGCTGCAGCCGGATCCGGTACTGACTCTAGGGGCTCCGGTTTCGGTACTGGCTGTAAGCCCATAGTCAGTGACTTCTCCTTCGGTGCCACAACCTTCTATTTCTTGGGTTGCGGTGTCGGCGCTTTTGCCTTGGACGTTATGGGAGCCGCCACTCTCTTCGTCCATTTGACAGGAGAGGGAAGGGGTACATCCTGTACCGAGTGAAGCCCGATCACTCGTTCGTCTTACAGGTAGTCCGTTCAAGCTGTGTTTTCAAAAAATTCCCCGGTGGTCGTCTTCTTCAAGATGTGGGTGATCAGGGGCCCAAAGTTTTTGATGAGGCGTGTATTGCTCCGAAAAGTGGTTTGGAAGGCCTTGAAGACGATGGCGCCCCAAACCACGTCTGTGTGGGTGGATATGGCCACAATTGCATCAAGTTTTTCACCCGTGAGCATGTCGAATGCTCCAGCCTTTCCAAAAAGCCCTTTCGCCGCTATGTCGTGGAGGAGGCGATACGTGGGCTTCAATACCGCCTTTCTATGGGAGTCTTTCAAGATGGCTCCGTCGAGGGACATTTGCGGCATGAGATCTTCGCGCATATCTCCAATAGCCTCGCGAAGATTTGTCGGTCCCTCCGTTAGTAAGTCGAATTCTTCGACGATTCGTCACTTCAACGTCGCGGTTCTGAACCCGGCTGAAGATGGTCGTCTCTGAAGGGAAGACGACATCGTTGATGAATTCACGAACGTGATCGGTGAATATTTCACGTTCGTTATCCAGAAACGTCGCAAGGCCATCATCCATGATGTAGGACGCAATTTGATGGATCTCGTCGTCGTTGGCGCCCATGAGTTCTAGGACATCGACTTTGACGGCAACCCTCATGAACTCCATGGGGTTATGGGTTGATGCGGTGACCAACGCAGATTCTGTGGTTTGCGAGGCCATTGATGGTGAATTTTCACAGGGATTTAGAGATTAAGGTTTGAATGATTTGAGAGTGTATGGAAGCTTAAAGGTTTTAGGGTTTTGATTTGAGAGCGTAAGTGTTAAGTGGGACGTTTCATGTGTATAAGTAGAGACAAATGGGCGGGATAAACTGATGCAACAACATTTAATGATCCGTCAGACGATTTGACCACTCTGAGGAAATTCCTCGGACTGACGGCTTGTGTCACAGTCCTTTTTATCCCATTTAAGGAAAACCAATCCGGTTCCTCTTTTCCCTTTTAGGTACTATGTGTCGTTCCTTCTAAGTGACTTCTTTTGGTACTGAAAATTCCATCTGAATCGGTACTACCTTGGTACCGTTACTTCCCCCTTAGCTTTTGCTCCGACCTCCTCAAATTATGATTCCGGTACTCATGCAGTTGACACTTGTCGTTTCCCGAGTTAATTGTTGGATAGGTCAAGTAGGCCCAATGCACTCCTGAATGCAACAAACTTGGCTTCAGGGAGTGGCTTGGTAAATATATCTACTATTTGTTGTTCTGTTCTTACATGCTCCAGGCGAACATCCTTCTTGAGCACATGATCACATATGAAATGGTGTCGGATCTCAATATGCTTAGTTCTTGAATGTAGTACTGGATTCTGTGATATTGCGATAGCACTTGTGATATCGCAAAATATGGGAGTATTTGATTCATTTATCCCATTAATCCTTGAGTTGATGCTAAATCCATAGTATCTTTGAGCAGTAACTCTCGGCAACAGAGTATTCTGCTTGATGTGGCAATGAAGGTCTGTTTCTTGCTGAACCAAGAGATCAGCCTATCTAAAAGAACCTGACACGTTCCACTTATACTTTTTCTACCCAACTTGTAACCGGCATAGTCATCATCTGTTTACCCTTACAGTGAAAAAGTTGTGTCCTTAAGGTACCACAATCCTACATTCGTAGTGCCTTTGAGATACTTCAAAAAAAAATTGGCAGCGATGTAGTGACTCTGTTTTGGATCCGATTGAAACCTAACACAGAGGCATACGATGTACATGATGTCAAGTCTGCTTGCTGTGAGATATAACAAGGGCCGATTAATCCCCGGTACTTGGTTGTTTCCACTTTGGTACCGAATTCGTCCTAGTCGAGTTTGACTAAAGCGCTCATATGCGTAGTTGCAGGCGAACAATCTTCAAGTCCAAAGTACCATTTAGTACCGGGGAACTTTCCAACGACTCTTCATGATTTAGTACCGGAATCGGTACTCTATTCTTACGAACTTTCCACAGTACCATTTAGTATTTCCGGTACTGGATCTTAGTTGAGCTCACCTCTTGTATGTTGACCTTGATTCATCTAAGTGCGCATTTTCCAAGAGTTCACTTAGACTATTGATGTTCGTCGGAGAGTTGTCTTCTTCTTGGGATTTCATGAACACAATGTGAGCGCATTCTTCAATAGACATGGTCTTGTTATTGAATACTCTGTAGGCCTTACTCACGGAAGAGTATCCTACAAAAATTCCTTTGTCCGCTCGACTTTCAACGCCAATAAATGACTCTGATTTAAGTGTATATAGCATCGACTCCCGAAGGTCTTGAATTATCTTTCAGAAGGAAGATTTCTTATCCAAATTTCATATGGTGTCTTCCCTAAGCTTTTGCAGATGATCGAGCGGTTCTGGCTGTAACATGCAGTGTTGACTGCTTCTGCCCAGAACTTTTGCAAGATATCGGCATCTTCTAGCATCCTCCTTGATACTTTCTTTAGCGTGCGGTTCCTACGTTCCGCGACTCCGTTCTGTTGTGGTGTCCTGGAGGCAGATAGCTCATGGCGAATGCATAGTCTTCGAGATAAATCGTTAAGTGTAGAATTCAAGAATCCGGTACCACGATTACTTCTTATTGTGTTGACCTTGGAGTTTTGCTCATCTTGAACTCTTTTTAGTAGTTTGATCAACATTGAAGGGGTTTGATCTTTAGATCTTAGGAACAGTACCCAAGTTTACCGTGACTAGTCATCTATGACTACTACGAAATACTTGGCTTCTCCTAAGCTTGGTATTGGAATTGGACCAAACAGGTCCATGTGTAGTAGATCGAGACAACGCTTAGAAGTTGTTTTCCATTTACTTTTAAAAGTAGATCTTACTTGTTTGCCACGTTGGCAGGCAGTGCATGTCTTTTCTTTAAAGTAATGCACCTTTGGTAATCCAAGTACTAAGTCATTTGAGCTTAATTTGGATATTGTTTTGAAATTCATATGGTTCAATCTTTTGTGCCACAACCAAATCTTAGAGCTTTCAGCTATAAGACATGTTGGTTTTGTCACAGATTATTCTTTCCATTTTACTATATAGGTACCGTTGGTTCTCCAACCAATGAGTATCGTTTTTCCTGAAGGATTGATGACTTCACATATGTCCTTCTTGAAGTCGCAAACATACCCCATCTCACATAATTCACTCATGCTTATTAAGTTGTAGTGTAAATTCTTCATCAGGATTATGTTGTCCAGCGTGAAGTTTCCATAGGTAAGCTTACCCTTACTCATGACCTTACCTTTGCCGTTATCTCCGAACGTAACTGTTTGGCTCGTGCAAGGCTTCATGTCAGAGAGGAGTTCCTTGTTCCCTGTCATGTGCTTGCAGCACTCACTGTCCAGGTACCAGCTGGACTTGCTGACACCATTAGCATATACCTGCAAGAAGTGAGTTTATGGTACCCATATTTTGTTTTGGTTCATTCGCTAGTAAGTGTTTGGGTATCCACATTTGGATAACCTTGCAGCATCTTCCTGTGTTTGGATCCACAAGAACCTTAGGTAGAGTCTTCCCCCTACCTAGGTGTCGGGAGTTATTAGGTTTAGGTTTCTGAAATTTGCACTAAGTACCGGAGCTTCTTCGAAGCTTGTTCATGTACCCAGTGTAACTCTGGTTTGATTTTCTATTTACACCTTCGTTATGAGTTTTAGGCCTTTCCCTTTTACTCAAGGAACACTCCCACTTTTGCCTATATTGTGGTGTTGTCTGAGCAAAGCTCTGAGGATAAGATCTATAACCTAGTCCATGTCCGCCCTTTACCTCAATGGGTGGGTACCAGAATTCTGCCTTTTCCACAGGTTCTGAGGAATTCACGAACTTGACAAATTTTGTAGTCATGGGAATGGGGTTATGTTGTTCTGGGCTATATCCCAGACACATTTTATCGTTAGGATTCCTTGATAGACTTTGCAAAGTCTCAAGTTTCCTTGATGACTCTGCCTAAGATTCAGACATCTTGTGGAAGTCTAGAAACTTGGGTTTTATCATTGTAGTGTTTTCTCTGAGAGATTCATTTTCAGCTCTCAGAGAGATCACCTCAGCGGTCGCTTTGGTAAGTTCTTCATTGCTAGTGCCAGTGGTTATTATTTCCGGTTCTGGTACTAGTCTCTTTTGAGTAGCGAGTTTTTGGTACTCCTTTGTCATCTCCTGTAGAGCTTGTACCAAATCCTCACGAGTGAACTCACGTTGAGAGAGATCAAATACCTCATAGTCGTCGATGTCCGCCATTAGGCACTCAACTTCGCTATCCCTCGATTACTCTTTTGACTCTGAATCGTCAGAATTCATCTCCGCCCACTTAGTTTTGCTATCCTCGGCTACGAGAGCCTTCGACTTCCAGTGGTACTTTTTCTTGTTTCCTTCCTTACCCTTGTCATTTCTGGGCTTCTTACAATCGCCAATAAAATGGTCTTTCCAGTCACAGTTAAAACATTCGTTATTATTTGGTTCATCCTTATATGCATTTTTCTTACCCGACTGCGGCAAGTAAGTGGGCTAATTTCGCTTCATGAAACGCTCGAATTTCTTGATGAAGAGTGTCATTGCCTCTTCACTCATGTCCGCTGTGGACTTTGAAGTGTTTTTTGCTGTTGCTAGAGCCTTTACGGGTGGCACCAGCGCTGCTTCTTCCATCCGAGTTTGTAGCTCAAACTCGTAGGCCTTCAGGTCGGCAAAGAGATCGTGCAGTTGTAGCTTGCTCAAGTCTTTGACCTCCCTCAAGGCCATCGTTTTACGTCTCATTCTCTAGGGAGCACCTTCATGACTTTTATGGCCATGTCTCTGTTTTCGATCGTCCTCCCAAGTGATGAAAGGTCATGATGATAGTAGTGAAGCAGTCTTCGAATTCCGCCATGGTCTCCCTGACCTTCATCTTGATTGAATCGTATTTTTGAATGACCATGTTTGTTTTCTCGGGTCTGCTCATTTCCTTTGCAGATCTAGCAGAGTTTTTGCCAGACTTCCCATGATGTTTTGAACAGTGTATCATTGGCAACCTTGTCGAGATTCATCAGCTTTTTCTTAGCATCAGTCCATTCGCTCTTGGCCTTTACGACCTTCAGAGGTTGTGTGGGGTCACTGGCATGTGCATGATTGATCTTAAGGGGAATGGGTGGTCCTTCAGTGACAACGTCCCACATGTCCTCGTTTTTTGCGGACAAGGGAGACTCCATTCTTATCTTCCACTCTAGGAAATTTTCTCTGCTGAACATCGACATCTTGCTGTAGGTACTCATTTTGTGTGATTGAAGTAAACCCGCTCTAATACCACTTGTTAGTATCGGTTCGGTACTGTGTAGTATTTAGAGGGGGGTGAATGAACACTAATTTTTTCTAAGTATCTTTCACTTAGTACCGGATTGGTCCGGTATCGTCTATAATTTTCCATTCTAGCACTTAGGCAATCATTGTAGTAACGCGGAAGAGATCACTACTGAGTACCGAAATAAGTTAGTGTTTGTTTGTGTTTGACACCTAAATTGTTTATGGAAGTTCGGAGTGTTAATACACTTCTACGTCTCCCATTCTTCCCTCAGGATGGCACCCTTAGAAGTAAGGTTTACTTACAAAGAAAACCTACTACTTCTACTACAACAGCTTGTTAAAAAAGTCCGTTGTTTACAGTGTATTTCACTCAACACTATGAACACTACAGACGTAAGAACTTTACACAAATCTCTTGCTAGTACAGACTCTCTCTATCTATAGTTGTTCTTGCGTAAATATGTCTTGAGGTTCTTCGGCTATTTATACTTCATGCTCCAGAAGTAGCCGTTGTGATTTGAATGCTCGAGCCCGTTCTTGCAACATTAACTTCTTTTCCTCTTTCGGGTATTGTTGCTCTCAGAGTTGACTCAGCGTCTGGGTACCTCTTTTGCCATTTTGAGTAAGCCTCCTGCTCAATGCAGCCTTGCATTCAATGCTCCACTTGTCTTCTCCACCTTGTCCTTGATCAACAGGTGCCTCGTCATCACTCCGGTACAAGCTTGCCTTTCGTACTCGGTTGTGCCCCGGCTTCAGCTAGTATTCGGTTCTCCGTTATGGTCCCGGTACCAGTAGATTCTGGTTCTTGCTCAATCACCAAAACTTCAACATCCATGAAACCCAGTGCTAAGTACTCACAAAACAGTACTCAACCTCGCGAAAGGAAGAAAATTCCTTAGTGTTTATTCACCTCCCCCTCTAAGTAACAGTCCCCGACCCTAACAAGTTGTATCATAGTAGGGTCTCTCGGTTGCATCACAAGATGAATACGTAGAGTAGGATGCTGAGAAATCTTCTTGAGTGGAAAAATGGAAAGCCAGCCATCTGCACAAAATGAAGATATGCGGGACATAGTCATTGAAGGACCACCGAAGCTCTTGAAAATCAACCCCGCTTACACGATCGATCACACACAAACGCAAGAAATCTTAAAGCCAAAGAGAGAATGGACGGATGCGGAGAAGAATCTAATGAACTTGGATTGTCAAGGACACGCTCTTCAAGATCTTGGAGACCGAAATGTTCAGGCAAGTGCTGTTGTGCAGAACAACAAATTAGATGAGGACAAAGTTGTGCCAGATTTGTGAAAAAATGAACAAACAAGGGAAAATAAGCTCGTTGTGGCCCTACAAAAATACGACGCCATCAAGATTAAACTAGCGGAGACGATGGAGGAATTCAAAGACCGGTTCACCACCATCATCAATGATCTCTCTGCTCTTGGAAGAGAATGGAAAACAGAGACATCGCCATCAAGGTCGCGTTGCCTATGGAATTAGACGTCAAAACGATGGAAATAAGGGAAGTGAAAGATCTAAGCAAACTGCAACTCCACGATCTTTCTGCCGACCTCAAGGCGTACGAGTTCGAGCTACAAACTTGTATGGAAGAATCGGTCCCCGCGTAACTAGTGAAGGAACTTGTTGCCGATGAGAGCATATCAAAGTCCGTTGAGGACATGAGCAAAGAGGGATTAACACTCTTCATCAGAAAGTTAGGGCATTTCATGTAAACCAACAAACTCCCTGCAATCGAGTAAGAAAAATTACCAGAAAATGATGATAATAAAGCATGTTTTAGTAGTGGCATGAAAGGACACTTTATTGCCGATTGCAAGAAGTCCAGGAAATACAAGGACAAGGAGGTGAACAAGAAGAAGTTCACCAAGAAGGTAAAAGTCTCCGTTGCTCAGGATAGTAAACTGAAGTTGTTGAGACCAACTTAGAAGAGTTAGAGTCATAGACTGAGTCATCAAGTGATGACGAGATCGAATGTCTAATGTCTAATGAGTCATCAAGTGTTTCTCCCGTGAAGATCTTGTACAAACCCTTCATGATATGAAGAAGGACTATCATCAAAATTTGCAGATAAAGTCTAATGGTCACGAAACACTTCTCTCTCTAGAATTTGAATTGCAAGCCCTTTTGATTTTTTTCAATTACTTTCTCTCTTTTCATTTCAATAGTGTACATGGTATTTATACATATATACAAGGTATAGCTAAAAGTAAGTCATACACTATCAAAAATACAAGTTACGCACCTAATTACAAGGATAAGTAATAAATGAGCACAATATATAAGTCTTCTCAGCTATGCAAAAACGATGTCTTCACGTTGAGTTGCTCCAATTCAAGATCCTTGGTGGCAGCTAGTCCCAATATGATTTTGATTGAACTCATCTTCACAACCGATGAAAAAATCTCATCAAAGTTGACCCCTTCTTCTGAGTGAAACATTAGACCACCAATCGAGTCTCGTATCTAACCAGCTTGCCATCACCCTTTTTTAATTAGTACACCCATTTGTTCTTGAGTGTATTCTTTTCCTTTGGCAATAGAACTAACTCGTACGTCTCATTCTTTTTCAGAGAATCCATCTTCTCTTGCATAGCCTTAGTCCAACAATCATTGTCCCTGCAAGATTGTACTTCCTGAAAGCTCTCCGGCTCCCCCTCTTCAAAAATCAAAATATAATCAGAACTCGGATACCTCGTAGGTGGTTAGCTTTCCCTCGTTGACCTTCTCAGCTGAGGTTCACCTACTTCTAAATGCTCCCTCTGCTCAACACCTTCAGTATGTTCATCTACGTCTGGTTCATCATCTCCGGTGGCTAGCTCTATCGGTTCAGGTTCTGACTTCTGCATTTCTTCATTCGTGGCATCATAGTGTGGAATTATGATTGGTGTATAATCAGTAACACCGCCATCTATGGATTTCGACATATCCACATCTGAGTCTATTATCATCTCGTGCTCATGGAATACTACGTCGCGACTCCGAATAGTTAATTCTTCTTTGAATCCCAAAGTATGCAGCCGAACTTCTCGTTTTTGTACCCATTAAATGCAAGGATTCGATTTATCATTGAGCTTTGATCTTTGTTCCTTCGGTACATGCATGAATGCTCTGCAGCTAAATACTCTCAAATGTAAATATGAGATGTCCCTACCGATCCACACCTTCTTTGGAATATCAAAATCCAACGCCGATGAAGGTAGTCGGTTGTAGACTGCAATGTTGACAGCTTCACCCCAAACGGCTTACATAGATTAGTCATTTTGCGCGTCGATCGGACTCTCTCCATAATTGTTTGATTCATCCTTTCTGCCACACCATTTTGCTGAGGAGTACAAGGAACTATCTTCTCATGCCTTATGGCTTGCTTGGTGCAATAATCTCTGAACTCTCGAGAGCTATATTCACCACCATTATCTGTGCGTAGACACTTCAGCGGCATTCCCGTGTCTCTTTCCACCATTTCTAAAAATAATAGAACTAATTACCTTTCACCGCAACGAATACACTCAGGTCTTACTGCCTCCCAGAGATTCGACTTCATGGTCCGACTTCCAGAAGCATCATCAATGAAGTCAAAAAATATTTACTGCCTTCCAGAGATTCGACTTCCATGGTCCGCATACTTTAGAGTGTGCCAAGTCCAAATTCTCATTCACTGTGTGGAATTCTTCGTGAATAAAACTCTATGTTACTTCCCAAATAAACAATCATCGCAGGAGTTCAGCGTTTTCCCCTTGGCTACCGGTATGAGGGATTTTCCAGCGAAGATATTCAACTCGCCTAAGTGCGCCAACCGTCTATGCCACAAATTTGGAAAAGGATCATCTTCAACTGCATTCAATTTGTTGACACATATCACCTCGTGCGTCTTGTACAGTGAGCAGCATAACTTTCCTCTCACTACCACCAATGATCATTTGGTGAGTTTCCAATTGCTATCGCTCATCTCATTGTAGAACCCTTCGTTGTCCAGCACCTTCACATAAATCAAGTTCAGACAAATATCTGGAATATGTCGCACATCATTCAGCCTTAATGTGCACCCCACGTTTCTCTGGGTACAGATGTCACCGATCATTATAATTTGAGAAATGCTTTGGTTACCCATCTTGGTATTGCCAAAGTTTTCCGTCATATAAGTGGAGTATTCAAACCTTGGAACACAGTGGTATGAGGTACCAGAGATCACCGCTCACTCGGTGTTTGCATCTATAACATGACAACAATATGCTTCATTCACCATAGTAACCTCTCCATCATGGTTGGAGGCAATTGCAGATGTGTTTTTGTACTCGTCTTGTTTCTGTTTTCCATTGAGAAGCCTACAATTTCTTTGCAAGTCGTCGATTCTTCCACAACGGTAGCACTTCTTCATCTCTCTGGACTTTGATCTAGTTTTTTACTTGTCGTATCCTTTCGGACCTCTACTCTTGCTCCGATCCCTATTCTCCGTGACAAGCGCCTAATTTACTGTACTAATACTAACAGTGTCCTTCCGTCGCAACTCTTCATTGTACAGTTGGTTCTTCACCCTATCCATTGCTACTTTACCGCTTGGTGTTGCGTTGGTAAGTGATACCACCAACGATCCCAGCTCTAAGGTAGAGATCCCAGTAGTAGACATGTTTGTGTCTCATCATCAAGGACTAAACTGATACTTGTAAGTTGAGTCACCACTCCTTCAAAGTCATTCAGATGTTCAGCAACGATCGTCCCTCGTTGAGCTTCATACTAATGAGTTTCTGCATCATGAATATCTTGCTCAGCGCATTTGTCACCTCGTACATCCCGTCCAATTTCTTCCAGAAGTTGAAGGGTCCGTCTCGTCTCTTATGTGGTTGTAGAGGCTAATGTCCACCCATTGATGGATCGCACCTAGCGTCTTTCTTTGCAATTTCTTTCATGCATCGTCCTTCTTACCTTCGGGCTTCTTGCTTTCATCGTCGATAGGATCATGGAGTTCATTGCATATAAAGGTAATCATCCATCCTCGATTTCCATAAGGAGTAATTCGTTACTGTCAACTTGAGCATTCCTCTGTTGTTCTCCATGGCCGTCAGTCTACAAACAACCTATTTAATATCATTTCTAATGTGGAAAATCAGTCTCAGCTGCAACCACAGAGTATACTCAGAATACCAACTAGGCTTTGATATCACTTATTGGGAAGGGTTGTGGGCCTCGCGGTGGTCAGTGGGCCCCACAGCGAAAATTGATCCCCTCAGTAGAACGATTGGGAAAAGTGGGACCCACGAGGTAACTTTGATGAGACATGAACAGTAACTATCACGGTAAAAATAAAATTACCGCAAAGTAAGAAATACACCAAAAATTTTACGTGGAAACTCCTCTATTAACGAAGATGGAAAAACCACGGCCGAGTCGGCAAAACATTCACAATAGTAAAAAATTACAACACTTTACTACGTCACGATTTTTAACACTCGTATTTTACCTCACAACTCTCTATGGATGTGGAGTCCTACTGGCTGAACTGATACCCTCAATATTCATTCGGACTACTTCACTCTCAAATGTAATTATCGAATGAATCTTTGATGATAATAACTGACGAACTGCAGTAATTAGATGTCTTCATCTCATCTAGAACGTCCAAATTCAATGCACAGGATCTCGCCGCGTCGCCAAACAATACGAGTCACTCAATTTTTATCTTTTTCCTTTTTGTAATATATAAAATAATATTATAATATTATTGTAATAGTATTATTTTTGTATACATTAAATGATCTGTTGGCGGTTGGAACTATACTGGCTGGATCTTATCATGTTACAGTCCATCTTACAATCACAAAAGTTTTCTAAAAATACTCTACAAATTATTGAGATGAATAGAGTCACATAACCTTATGTTCCTTATTAAGAATGAATAGTCACAAAAATTCACGTTCCCTTTCATTACCTACGTAGGGTTCTCATGCTTTCACCAAAGGGGTTTCTAAGGTTGGCATTTCGACAGCTTTGTCGAGTATCTTTAATGCAACTATTTCGTTGATCCTATAAGCACAACAACTATTATATGAAATAAAATAGGGTAAGTAGCATATAACCTACTTGTGGTTTGAAAAATCTCTATGATTCGGAAATAGCGTAAAATCACTTCCGTGTCATTTTCACCTAATAATTTGGGGTACAATGCTATGTTTTCGATAACACAGGGGGTATTGTGCTAAGTTTTAAATAACACCGAGGATACGGTGATAAGTTTTAGATAGCACAAAGGAGTTGCGCGCAATTAAAAAAAGTATAGGGTAGTTATATGTATTTTAGTATAACCACATATGAGTATTGCATAATCTACCCAATAAAATAACCCAAACAGTTAAAGCCTTACGTTTTCAAAATTGCATTGTTGACATCGTCACTGAACATAGATATGTTGCAGACATAAGGCTGTAGAGATCAATGTATATAGGAGACATTTCTTTCATTGTTACTAATATACATCGACAGCCAGACAACACATTTCTTTCATTGTTACTAATATGGTCTGCTGAATTTTCAGCCTCCTCTTTCTTGCATATGTAAGAACAATATATAATAGGTAGCTTTCGTGGGCCCTGAGCTGCAATTGTGGCATATCAAATCCATCTGAACCATGGTTTGGCATTCTCGATCTGATCTTCCAATAAAGGTCATCATTTTCAGCCCCAGGGTGATTGCTGACCTTCAGCCGATGAAGGCCGCGAAGTTTCTTCCAGACTTGTTTGCATTGTTTATTCGCTGCACTATTGTCCTCTGAGAATATCGCAAAACAATATTTTATTGTAGAATATAGATTATTAGTTGATCAGTACTAGCGATGATACTTGCACTATGATACGTGTGTGTATCATGATTTTGAAAACCGGATCGGACCGGCCGGTCCAACCGGAAAAATCGTGAACCGGTCGAAAATCTAATTCGGGTCCTCTCCGGTTCAACTTTAATTTAAAAAAAAAAGAAAAATTCTGAAAAATAAAGTAAAACAAATAGATAATTAAAAAATCAAATGGATTGTTGTGGTCTAGTGGTAAGGCTTTTGGAGTTAGTTTTTCAAAAGTTGTGAGTTCAATTCCCGAGCATATTTTATTATTCTATTTAAAATTTATTTTTGATACCTCATTTTAGAATTACTTTTATCTCCTGATACAATTTACGAATCCAATCAGTGATAACCAAAAGTGGATTTTTCTGCAAACTCACTAATTTGGTGTCCATCTCGAAAATTTCTTGGGTACCATTACTATGATGAACTGTTGAATATATCTCTTATATTATCGAAGTGTCGGTTGAGGTGTGAAGAATCTTCACAGCCCTAAAAAGCTATTTCATGAACTCTCTCTTGTAGCTCAAAGGGTTCAATAACCTCTTCCAAATTTTCTCATGTGTTTTGGGAGCAAAAGAAATGAAGTATTTATAGAGTGATCAATCAACTCAAGAGACTCCTCATTGAGAGTCATGTTCATGGTCATTCAAGAGCCATATTCATGCTCATTCATGAGCCATATTCATGCTCTATTATGACTCATATTTATGCTAGTTTAAGAGTCATGTTTATTCATATTTAAGAGAAATAGAACTCAAGAGTCATTATTTGATAAGAATCCGATGATATTATATTAATATTAATTGTTATATATATATATATAACAATCCTCCACTCATTGGACTCTTGTCAAATTTCTCAATCACCCTGAAAAAAGTACATTTAAGTCATGGTGTTCTCAACAAACTATGAACCATAACCTTAGACAATTGAGACTTGATTCACTAGGAAAGTGGTGAAAATAATTTTCTATGAACCACCAACCATATTGTAAAACAGAGGTCACAAAGTCATGATGTTTTTCCTATCTCCATTTCATACGCGGTTGGACGCCTCTCTAGCCATGCGTATCCCTTTAAATATCAAGAAAAGCTTTAGGAAACTTAGCCTTGTTTCCATAGAGGCGGCCACACCTCTCTTTTCTTATAACAAACATTTAAGGAACTCATTTCCTTAAGTCATCAACATATGACTTTGTTCATTAAGAGCCGAACTCAACCTTACACTTAAAATTTTGATCTTCTCTACAACATAGGTATGGAATTTTTAGGGAATAAGCTCCATCATTAACATGTGCTTCGTTCTTACCTATATGAACCTTGTTCGTTGGATCTCCATTCATCAAGGTTATGTATCCGCACACACTAATGATCAAGTGGCACAAGTCCCATAACCCTCGTTGTTTTCTCAATTAAGAGTCTCCCTAAGGGCTTAATTAGAGGATCGGCCAAATTTACCTCTGACCTCACATAATCAATGGAAATTACCCCATTTTTCAACAATTTCTTAATCACATTGTGTCTTAAGCGAATATGCCTATTTTTCCATTGTACGTCTTATTTTTCGCTATAGCAATTGCTGTTTGACAATCACAATGCATAGATAGAGAGGTGATCAGTCTCTTATCAATGGCAATGTCACTAATAAAAATTTTAAGCCACTCGGCTTTAACACAAGCAAGTTCTAATGCAATGAATTCTGAATCCATTGTAGAACGAGCAATTAAAGTTTGTCTAGAGATCTCCAAGCCACGGCTACTCCTCCCAAAGTGAACACATATCCACTTGTGGATTTCGTATCTTCAGAATTTGAAATCCAATTTGCGTCACTGAAGCCTTCAATTACTTCAGGAAAACCACTATAAAAAATACCATAATTTACAGTGCCTCAAATATAGCTCAATAATCATAGCATGGCTTTCTAATGCGTTTCACCCTGATTTTTAGTATATCTTCCTAGCTGTGAAACTGCATACGCCAAATCAGACCTTGTGAAATTTGCTAAATGCAACAGGCTTTCGATTAATTGAGCATAAGTAGTTTGTGCCTCTGGAGCACCTCTATTTTTCTCAAGATGCACACTTGCATAAAAAGGAGTCTATAATGGTTTAAGATCAAAGTATCCAAATCTTTTCAATAATTTTTCTGCATAGTGATCTTGTACCAATAAAATACCCTTTTCTTTTCTAATAATTTTAACACCAAGAATGACTTTGGCTTCTCCAAGTCTTTCATATCGAATTTCTTTGATAAGAATTCTTTTGTAGCCTTGACTACACTCAAACAAGTGCCAAAAATCTGCATGTCATCAACATAAAGAGCAATGATTATACAATGGTCATTCTCTCTTTTAAGATACACACATCGATTAACTATCGAAGCTGATAAACCTTCATTCTCTAGTGTGTTATCTAATTTTTCATGCCATTGTTTTGGCGCTTGTTTTAAACCATATAATGATTTTCTCAATTTACACACTTTACGTTCATGTCCTTTCACAATACAACCATCAGGTTGCCACGTATAAATTTCTTCTTCTAAATCTCCATTTAGAAAAGCTGTTTTTACATCGATTTGATGCACAAATTGATTGTAAATGGCAGCCATTGCAATCAATACACGGATTGATGTTATTCTCGTGAAAGGAGAAAATGTATCAAAATAATCAACATTTTCCTTTTGTGTAAATCCTCTAGCAACTAATCTTGCTTTATATTTTTCAACACTCCCATCAGGTAGATATTTCTTTTTAAATATCCACTTGCTACTAATTGGTTTTGTACCAGGCGGTAATTCAACCAATTCTCAAGTGTTGTTACTCAAGATATAATCCAACTCCGACTTTATGCTATCTTTCCATTTCTTGGAATCTGACGATAATATCGCTACATTATATGTTTTTGGTTCACTATCTATCATGTACATGTAGTAGTCTCCACCAAAAGTATTCGGAATTTTCCTTCTCGTACCTATCCTCTCAATAGGATTATGATTTTGGAAAAATTCCTCCTCATCATCAGTCTTTTCCATTTTATCTTTCGATGGAAATATATGTTCAGAGAACTCAGCATTTTTGGACTCAATAATTATATCTTCAGCAACTTCTTCACTTTTGATTACTAAGAATCGATAAGTTGCCGAATTTTGAGAATAACTAATGAACATGCAATCCCAAGTTCTTGGTCCAATTTTTCTCTTCTTTGGCTCGGTTAGTAACACCTTTGCCAAGCACCCCCACATTTTTAAATATTTGATATTTGGTGCATGTCCTTTCCATAATTCATATGGAGTTTTCCCAATTTTCTTGTGCGGAATTCTATTTTGCAAAAAATAAGCAGTCAGAATCGCTTCACCCCACAAGTTCTCGTGAGCACTTGACTCAATCATCATGGCATTCATCATTTCTTTGAGAGTTCTATTTTTCCTCTCATCTATGTCATTTGATTGAGATGAATAAGGTGGTGTTCTCTCATGAATAATGCCATGATTTTCACAAAAATCATATAAGGTAATATATTCACCACCTCTATCGGTTTTTAACCTTTTAATTTTCATCCCAAGTTGATTTTTTACCTCATTTTTGTAGATAATAAACTTGTCACGAGCTTCATTTTTATTTTTAAGGAGATATACTTTTGCATATCTAGAGTAATCATCAATAAAGGTGATATAATATTTATTTCCAGCTCTAGATTCGCAAGAATGCAAATCTCCTATGTCACTATGAATTAACTCAAGGGGTTGAGTTTTTCTCTCAATATTGTGACATATCTTCTTAATTAGTTTGGATTCTACACAAACTTCACATTTGTTTGTGTCTTCAATCCGAAGATTATTAAGGATTCCCAAAGTTATCATCTTCTTCATGTAACCATTTTTTACATTGCCAAATCTTGAATGCCAAAGATTGAAAGAGTCAAGCAAATAAACGGAAGAAGGATTCTCATTATATGAAGCAACATTGAGTACATAAAGCACATTGGACTTGTAGCCCTTTCCAATAAATACATTATTCTTAGTATGAATAAGCTTTCCACTCTCAAATGAGACTTTGACTCCGGCCTCATCAAGCAAGGAAATAGACACCAAATTTGCTTTAATGCTCAGGACATGAAGTACATCTCTTAAAGAGATTGTCTTCCCGGAAGTCATTTGGAGTTTCACCTTTCCTTTGCCTCTAATTGGTGTGGTGCTAGAGTCGCTCAACTAAACTGCTCCTTGAGTCTCTTTATACTCAATGAAAGCTTCCTTGTTTGCGCAAATGTGCTTTGTTGCACCCGAGTCCACAATCCACGTGCTTTGTGATAAAGAAGAAACCATGTTTACCTCCGAAACTATGGTTACTATCACATGAACATCTCCTTGAAAAAGATTAACATTGTTCTTAGTATGAGGATTCTTCTCATTCTCAATAGTTGCCCTCTTTCGGCATTGCGCGGAAAAGTGCCCATGTTTCCCACAAACAAAACATGCTCCCATCTTCTTTTTGATAGAAGAAGGCCCCGGTTTGAGTGAACTCTCACCCTTCGAAACTTTCGAGAAGTTTTTCTTAGGAAATTTGGATCTGTTATCCTTCTCCTCCTCAAGATTTGCTTTCGTTTGAAAGTCTTTCGAAACTCCACGGATTTTAATCCGGTGCTTATTCTCAATGATGATATGTTTCATCATCTCATTCAAATTCATCTTCTTATTTTTGTGCTTCAATTGTTGCTTATAATCATTCCAAGAAGGAGGTAATTTCTCAAGAAGCAACTCGGCCACAAACGTCGCGGGAAGAATGATATTCTCCATTTTGAGACCTTCAATAAGTTGAAGATACTCATTGATTTGCTCATGAACATCACGAGTTTCCACCATCTCCCACCGATAGAAGGCGGAACAAGCAAACTTTTGTTTTACGGCATCCTCGGCCGTGTATTTCTCCAACATGGACTCCCATATTGCTTTCGCATTTATGTAACTCAAATGCACGTCAAAAAGAAAAGTTAGAAAGCGTAGAGATTATACTATGCCTACAAATCTTATTCGCTTGCTCCCATTTTATCAAGTTGGTGGCTTCGTTGAGCGGAGTCGTGAGCACCCATGCCACACCATGCATGTCGAGCAAGGAGAACACCCTCTCCTTCCACCTCTTGTAATTTGCACCATGGAACTCTTCGATTCTTGAGATATCCGGGTACTTCACCATGGTGGCCATCAGGTTGAAATCGGTATTTTGGTTCACCGAGGATGGATTTGATGGAGTCTTCATTGTATCATGAGAACCAAAAACATCCTCATCGTCGTTGAGAAAGTCATCCAGATTCTCGAACTCATCATTGTTCGCCATAGCTTTTTAGATTGTTGGAATCTTATATTATCAAAGTGTAGGTTGAGGCGTGAAGAATCTTCACTGCCCTAAAAATCTATTTCAAGAACTCTCTCTTGTAGCTCAAAGGGTTCAACAACCTCTTCCAAATTTTCTCATGTGTTTTGGGAGCAAGAAAAATGAAGTATTTTTAGAGTGATCAATCAACTCAAGAGACTCCTCATTTAAGAGCCATGTTCATGGTCATTCAAGAGCCATATTCATTCTAATTCATGAGTCATATTCATGCTCTATTATGACTCATATTTACGCTATTTTAAGAGTCATGTTTATTCTCATTTAAGAGAAATAGAACCCAAGAGTTATTATTTGATAAGAATCCAATGACATTATATTAATATTAATTGTTATATATATATGTGTGTGTGTGTGTGTGTGTTACACCTTTGCGTGTGTCACGTCAGCAAGTTTAAACATTGCCAGGCGGGAATGCAATGTTGTGCAAAGTCACCAAGGCATATGGCTCGGGAAACACATGGAGACACACACGAGCGGCCGACGCAGGCCAAGGCCAAGCGGGCCACGGTGGGCGAGCACGTGCGGGACGACTTGGACATTGAGGTGCAAGACAACGACAAGCGGTGGCTCGGCGAATAACAAGCCAAGCACGGTGGTGCGCGGCGGCGCAGGAGGTGCATGCGGCGGTCCGGCGGTGGCTCCGGCGGACGGTAGCGGCGGCGACGGTGGTCGGCGCGGTGCCGGGAGGAGCAAGGTCGAGCGGCGGCTCGGCCAAGCGAAGGTGTGTGCGCGCGAGAGAGAATTGCTCACAGGCTGACCGGGTCCTGCGAGGATATCGGGAACGGTTGGGCAGGATCAAGACCAAGTCAAATTAGGATGTCTAAGTCTTCGATCCGCGTGAAGAATGACCAAGTCTCGGGGCTATTGAGAAGATTTGGGGAGCCAAGTCAAACAGGAGAAAATCTCGGGGAGAGATTCTCGCAACAGCCTAATTCGAATTCGAATAAGGTTGTTGAGGTAATCTCTCCGAGCCAAATCCTATTTAAAGGAGGCCGCCGAGATCGAGTCATTCAACCAATCAGAGAGCCACCTTATACGAGAATTCCACACACACATCCGAGAGAGAGTTCGAAGGCGGCACTTCGAGCAAACCTGAGCTCGGGGCGCCGAGCTTGGGAGGGATCCCGCTTAGGGTTTCGCGAGCGAGAGAGAGCGAGCGATTAAGATCCCGAAAAAGGGAACGTTAGGAGATAACCGTGTCGTGTTGTAGAGTAGACGCGTGAGACCGAGACGTGTTCGGTGCCACGGGTTTGAGTGTTCTCTTTCGTTGTATACTTTGCATGAATAAAGATTACGACAAGCCGGGTAGGCGAATCCGGTTGTCCCCGAATTGACCGTATCTTTGTTTTTACGTTTCCGCATATACAAAGCAGGGTCGGGTGAGAGGCTTATCGCGGGTGACTCGGGAATCGGGCGAGAGAGGAACGAGTCAAACGCGTGTCGGTTGTGAAACGCGCGGAGTTTTTTAATTCGAAAAATAATTTCTAAGTCCCGGATTTGCAACAATATATATATAATATATATATATATAACACGAACAACCTGCCATACATGGAATGAGTTAAGAATGAGCAACTTTCGCCATGTTTACACTTACAGGGATGAAAAATCATGAGTAATATGAATCATCCTATCAACAATCAAAACTCTCTTCGCTCCTGCTTTGCGAGCTGTCGATTTCTCCAAGTTTCTTACTGTTTAGTGATGAAACCTGATACGCGCGGGGTTTTTTAATTCGAAAAATAATTTCTAAGTCCCGGATTTGTAACAATATATATATATATATATATAACATAGAACAACCTGCCATACATGGAATGAGTTAAGAATGAGCAACTTTCGCCATGTTTACACTTACAGGGATGAAAAATCATGAGTAATATGAATCATCCTATCAACAATCAAAACTCTCGTCGCTCCTGCTTTGCGAGCTGTCGATTTCTCCAAGTTTCTTACTGTTTAGTGATGAAACCTGATACTGCGCGACATGTGAAGCTGTAACTTCCAACGGATATTCTTTGTAAATCAGATGGTTAAGTGAATTCAGAGAAAAAGAGCCACTTGTCGGAAAATTTTGTGGGAAAATAAATATCTACCAGAATAATCAATGCCAACAATCGGTGTGGAACTTCTGCCGCCACTCCGCCGCCAGCTCGCACGTGTACACCACCGTCTCCACGTCGTCCCCGTTCACGTGAAATATATACCAGAATAATCAATGCCAACAATCGGTGTGGAACTTCTGCCGCCACTCCGCCGCCAGCTCGCACGCGTACACCACCTCTCCACGTCGTCCCCGTTCACGTGAAATATCGGCATGCTCAGAGCCTTCGCCGCGTCGGTGCAGTACTGCGAGGACCTCCCCGACTTCGGGTCCGTGGTGAAAGCCACCTGGTTGTTGACCACCACGTGCACGGTCCCCCCGGTGGTGTAATTAGGCAGAGCACTGAGGTGCAGAGTCTCGTAGACCACTCCCTGGCCCGCGAAGCTCCCGTCTCCGTGGACAAGCACCGCCATGTTCTTGGTCCTCTCGATGTCGTCTGAGTAATACTGATTTGCCCGAGTGTTCCCCACCACGACGGGGTCCACCGCCTCGATGTGGCTCGGGTTCGCCACCAGGGACAAGTGGATCCTCTTACCGTTACGCGTCGGCCTGTCATAGGATGTCCCCAAATGGTACTTGGCGTCGCCGGTCCCCGTGTAGAGCCCGCCACCCGTCACGTCGGCGGGCTTCGTGCCGCCGCTGATCTCGCTGAAGATTTGGGCGAGAGGCTTCCTCACAATGTTGCCCAACACGTTGAGCCGCCCCTTGTGAGACATCCCGATGACGATGCTCTCCACCCCAAGGTCGGCGGCCCGGTCGAACATCTCCTTCATCCCGGGGATCAAAGCCTCGCACCGCTCGAGCCCGAACCACTTGGCGGCTAAAACGTTCTCGAACTGCAAGCTCCACGTGAGCCGGTCGAGCACCACCAACCGCCGCCCGCGGTCGAACGGGGCCGGGTTCGTGGGGGTCTCTATCTTCTCCCTCAGCCAGTTGCATTTTTCCCGGTCCGCGATGTGCATGTACTCGTACCGATCTTCCCACAGTAGCCCTGCTCGAGCCGGGTCAGTATGGCCCGTAGGGTCTGGACGGCTCGGAGAGGAACCCCGACATGGTCCACACCCCGATGAAGAACTCGCGGTCGAGGTCATCCTCGGTGAATCCGTAGAGGGACGGGTCGAGCTCTCTGTGGGTCTATGTCGGCCTTGAGGTGGCTGTAGACCTGGTAGGCTCGGACCAGGAGGAGGAGCCTCATGCTCTCTTAGATCGTTTGGCCCGAAATCCCGAGGGACGTTGCTGTGTGGGTCCCCACGAAGTTCCGGAAGAAGTTGTCCCACGATTCGTCGACGCTCTCGGGGTCTTTTTCCCACGCACGTTGGAGCTCCTCGAGGTAGACGCTGCTGGTTCCGTCTAGGAAGCTATCGGTTAATCGGGAGAGCGGGACCGGGCTCGGGTGCAGTTTGGGCCCGGGAGCCGCGGTTCGGAGGTACCGAGCCTGTGGTGAACGGGTCTTCTAAAGGGCTCGTCGGATGGCGAGCTTCGTCGCATTGGTGACGCCGGCTCGAGACCACATCGTTTTTTTTTTATCTGTGGGATTCGATTTTCGGTGCGGACCGCTACAATTTAGTCGGATAATGTATGACGAAATGATCGTAGGTGGAAAAGAAAGAGATCAAAATTCCAATGTTACAAAATGTAAAAAAACTTACCTTGAGAGAGATAATATAAACCTAAGTGAGAATATGCTGCTGACTTATACAACCTTCTAATAACCCTCTATAGTATTTTAATTCTCTTGAATGGGTACTTGTCTTTTCTATGGGCAAGCTTAGGGGTGAAACGAAAAACACGCTGGACACATATAGATATATGTATGTATATATATTAACGCGAATAGATATATATTTAAAAAATAATTGTTAATTTAAAATGTGTAATAGATGAAATTTTAATTTTAACTATTAATTATTTAGGTATATAAAAGAAAAATTTATTTATGGTGATATAAGTGGAATAAATATATAAACTGAAGGGGTTTTATTTTACTTGCCGTACCGGGTCAGGGAGAGGAGGCGGAGGTGACGGTGATTCCGGGAGGGGCGGAGGAGATGATGGTGACGTCCGAGATGGAGGAAAAGCAAAATAAACGAGAAAATTGCTATGGTGCTACGGTGGTTACTCACGATGGTTGCTCACGGTGGTTGTGCACCATAGCAATTCTCTATATATATATATATATATATATATATATATTAATACTTATATACGTGGAAGGGAGGTATGAACAATAACGGTCTATTTTCTCGTCGTAGTCTATTTTCGCCCTATTTCTCGCAATGATTAGCCTGTGTATCGTTTTTATCCCGATCCTTTATAACGTGGTTTGCCACCTCATTTGTTTTGCTTTTGATAACCTCTATTTATTTTTTTTATTATAAGAATTTTCTCCATTTAATCTACCACCGAACCGACAAGGGCAACTATCTGCTCCACTTTCTCTCCCATCGCCTTTAACTCTTAAATTTCAGATGAGACCCCAAAGTCTTCCTCTTTCTTGACGTTAGCTCAGCTTTCTCCGTTCGGGGAAATATCAGGTAGGCAGTAAGCTGGTGTTGCAGCGCCGGGCTACTATAGCGGACGGTCGGTGGTCGGCTTTGATTTCGCCTTCTTTGGTGCAGCCTTCTTGGTACAGAATCAGAACCGGCGAGGATCTGACCCAAACCTACCGGCAGATTTGGGGGTTGTGTGCCAAGGATTGTGGATGGGGACGCCGTGGCTATGGTAAGTCAAATCTCTGTTCAATTCCCGCATTGCCACACACATTGAAGGTCTATCATCGCATTCAGTTATTTGTCTATCTGCTTCTTTCGGGACTTTTTATATTTGAATATAGCTGCTGAGGCTTTTTTTCCATCCTCTATTAATTTTTCTTTGCTCCTCTCGTCATGATATGTACGACTTTTCTTGTCACTGTTGATGACTTGAGAATTTAGTTCGTTAATAATCGCGTGTTTTGATATGAAAATAATTTGTTCTATTACTCTATGGTTAGACGACTGCGCATAACTGTATTGATGATTCTCTATTGTGGTGTATTATTGGGTGATTTTGTGCTCGCTCGAGGTATTTCTTTGTTATTAGTTTTGGATTGTTGGCTTGTTCTTCACGCTCGTCAAGCTCATGAAAGTTCTTTCAAAGATTATCCTACTACTACTCTTTTCATATTCACAAAAAGTCTTAAATGCTGTAACGTGCAGCTCACCTCTAAAATCATAGGAGCCCTCTTGATGCTAGTGTCCTGGAAAATCAAGTTGGGCTAGAGGAGACCTTCGAGACGGCAACAATTTGATTTGATTTTTGACAAAGAGATTTTTAGTTATCACGCAAATTCGAAAGTGGAAGTGTCTACTTCTACGGATGGGGTACAGATCCAGTGACCATTTTGGTGAGAAGAATATCCTTGTAATAATTCCATTCTCTTGCTGCGCACTTTGTTTCTGTTGGATTGCATGGTTGTTATCTGACTGTCATTTTAAAGTTCCATTCTTGTCTCCCATCTCTTTTATTGCCACTAAGTTGCAAGAGGGAGAATCAACTATCTATTATGGTTCATTTATATTTTTGTTTACTCCTCTCTGCGTTAAGTTTAAATTTCTATGTTTCTGCAAATGTGTTTAGTTAAATAGTCTCTTTTGCAGATGAATCCAAATCTGAGGAGGATATCTCTGTTACTACCGCAGATGATGATACTAATCATTACATTCCATTTATGGAGTTTTTAACTGCAATGCATATTTATTTTATTGTAGCATGTGAATACTAGGGAAACATGTGGCAAAACTTGAGAAAGATAAACCTATTGAACTTTGAAAGGCAGTGCAGGTAAGCAAAATGTTGAAGTTTGTGGAATTAAAAAAAAGACTCAAAACTTGCTGAGGATGATGATGGAACCAGTGATGAAGATATTATGTCCGAGCATGATAATGAAGATTCCTCCAAGGTAATTTATGCCTTCTTAGGCGGCAATATTTTTTTTTTTCTTTTTTTTCGAAACGACCGTTAAAAGTACCGATACTTGTGATTGACTGTTTTTCAGCTAATTGCCCTTTTGAGTGCTGTTCTTTTATGCTATCTTAAATATGTTTGGTAAGATCCACTCCAATTGTCATTTGATGAAATTAGTTTCATTTTCCGGGGGTAAGAATCCATTTTTTAATTGTTTCTTTTGTTTCTGGGCTTTGAATTTTTGCTTCAAAGTTGTTCCTTTTTCCGCTTGTATTTCCTAAGGTAATATGCAAGTTCACATGACGCGCAATATGGTTCCTTTTTGTAACCCTTAGAAAATTGATGGTTACATGACAACTTTCTTCTTCGAAGGTCGAACCAAGCAAGAAACGACCCCTGGATCTAGGCGCGTTTCCATAAGCTTTTAAATGTTTTTACTTGTTAGTGCTCGTTCTTATAATTATCTAGGCAGAATATTTATCATTGAACTTAATGTTAAGCCAGTAGTAGAACTGGTATATCCGGAAATGATAAGTTTCTGGACGAAATGCATGGATTGACGAGTTAATTTATAAAATAGTAGAAAATAATATGGGCATTTATCGCCGTGTGCGCGGCTCAAATTTCCAAGTATATATATATGTATATATATAACTCGAGAACAATGTCTTATAAATTGCGCAAAAAAATTTGACTTAATTATAAATGTCTTGATTGCTTTTACAAGAGTATTTTATTACTATTTAGGATTGAGCAAAGATTTTAGTCAACTTTATATCCGTAAATATCCCAATTTATTCAAATTCCTCCTTTAGGCACATTTCATTTCATATTTGGCAGATATATGAGCTAAAAAACTAGAATATCAAATTTTTAGGAGGACATTTCATATTTGGCACTAATTGAATTGGAGCTGAAAGATTAGAAATGGAAAGATTCAGACATAAAAGAAATCGAAAAAATCGAGGCATGATTCATGCAATACAAACATGTAATACTGCTCCATCACAGCTATTCATCAAATGAAAATGTAAAAATCCATTGATTTGTCAATAGTTTAATTATCGGCCTCAAAATATAAATCCAAAAAAACTCACCTAACGTCAAATTTACGGTAACAAAGCAAGTTTGTGAAGGATTTTTATAAAGACTGTTGCATGCAACCCCATACCAAAAAAAATTATCATTTTTCGGTCCGGATTGAAAAATGAACGGGCCAATTGCATTTCACACCATCGCGGGCGATCCAGTCAGCTCGAAGGATATGTCGAGGCTTCGATGATATTGATGAGACTGAATCCTGGCAACAGGGCAATCTCACGAGCCCACGGGGCCTCATTTTTTGGAAGGTAACGACATGCTGGTTTGTGTTGTGTAATAATTGGTCTAAGAATGGTGAGCTTTGTCACTGGTAGTGTTGCCGGCCCCAGAACAATATTTTTTTACGATTCGTCAGATTCGATTTTTCAACGTCTTAGACAGCGAATTATTCAGACAATTATAAGACTGGTGATCACACGAAAGGGGAAAGAAAAAGATCGAAATCAATATTACGGGATGAAATGGAATAAGAATTATTGCGGAAACAACGAAAATCTGACTAAATCGAACAAATCTTTGTGGGTATTCGATCGAATCGGATACCATGCAAATCAAGAGATTGAAAAATCACGATGTTTTGAAAACATTTCAGCATATAACATCACCCGAAGCAAACGAACGAATGAGTAAGTAAGTTCACATACCTTTTAGAGGGAGGGAGAGAGGTCGAGTGAGGATAGAATGATCTAATCCTAAGCATTGAATTTGAGAATATTTTGTCTTCTTATCCCTTCAAATTCCATGTACTTTGTTGTATAGCATTGTTATTTTCTGACGGTGTATCCTTATTTTCCATAAGAGAGCAACGTTTAGGGAAAGACAGAAGACAATATCAAACTAAATATATGCTACAAAGACAATATCAAACTAGATGGGGAATGTCCAATAGACGGCGATCTAACAAAATCGAACGAATTGCAGTAACATGTAGATCGAGAGATTGAAAAATCACGACGATTTTGAAGGATTTTTCAGTATAACAACACCCAAACAAGCAATGAGCATGTTCATGAGTTCACATGGATAGATGTAGAGAGAATAAAACCTTAGAATCAGAGAATATGTTCACTTCTTCTTTAGCTTTGACATTGCATATACAACGTAGTTACCGCTTTATAGCATTTTTATTCTCTGACGGCGTACTTGGGTGTTTTCGATAAGGAAGCAAACTTATGGAAGACGAAAACGATAGTAAATGAAACATACGCTCACTAACACACAGGTGAAATATGTATGGAATTAAAGAATAATTGACTGCTGATCTTCTGTTACTTCAGAACTTGTCAATTAAATAAATGATAATGAAATGTTAAAGTTGAAAAAAATAATATTGATAACTTGTCAACTAAGTAAATGATAATGAAATGTTAGTGTCAGAAAAAAAATACTAATTTAAGCATTTTGTTGCACTATACTTGTGCACATTCAAAACACATTCAAAACACATATGCGTAATTATTTTTTATTTATATATATTCGGGGAAGCGATATTTTAAAGATACATATATTATGAAATGACAAGTTGAGGACAATGTGTTTCGAAATTGAAACAATTTGAGGGCAATTAATGTTGGAAACATAATTTCGAACTGAAATTAGGTTTCTGACGTTAATTGTTCACAAATTGTTATGATTCATTGGATATGGTGATTGAAACGAACGCCATATAGAATTTTCCCCCACATGAATTGTTAAATGTGGCTCACGCGTTTTAATTATGAACTGGAATTACGTTTTCCTCAAATTGATTCAATTTCGAAACATATTGTTCTAACATTGCCACTACTTAATTAGGCGCCCTTAAAACGTGACCCCCAAATATACATGACAAAAAAAGTAGTTAAGCATTTGCAATAAAATATAATTATATAATGTTTATTTATTAGCCTCAAAATATATACTAGAATACCAATAGTTTAATTATAAGCCTCAAAAAATTTAATAAGAAAACTCTCATAATGTTCCAATTTACTATGACAAAGCAAGATTGTGAAAGATTATACTTACTGTTACATGTGACCCCCGTAAAAAACACCATTCTCAGTTTAAATTGAATAACTGAACATGTCCATCGCATTTCAGGCCATCGTGGACGATCTCGCTCAGCTCCAAGGATATGTCGATGCTTCGACGATGATGTGGGGCTCGAACGATACTAATACGTGACTGAATCTTGGCAACCGGGCAATCACACGAGCCCAGAAGGCCTCGTTTTTTTGCGATATGTCGAAATTCATTTTTCGATGTGGATCACTACGATTTAGTCGGATAATGTTAGACGAAATAAAATGATGGTACGATGAGAAGATCAAAACTCAGTTTTACAAAATGGAAAGATTACCTTGAGAGAGAGAGAATAGAAACCTTGAAAGTCGTGAGAGTATGATGTTGACTTCTTCAACCTTGGAATTCCATGATGAGTCAAACATTACGCTGCATTATATATATTAGTAATCGTGCACGACGCGTGTGAAACTAAAACTTTAATTTTAATTCACACTATATCATCATTATACCTACAAATCTATTGATAAGTTATCTAACAATACCACCTTATCTGAGGACATAACAAATAGACATTGTTAGTAATTTGAGTAAGATCGCAACATATTAATGGATCATTATGTGTTGTTAGCGAACTAAACAAAACTCATCATGCTTCTTCGTTATTTTAAACAAATATATGTAAATAGTAATATTAAAGTAGTATGTAATAATAACTTAATAAGTATATATGTGTAAATATGTAATCAAACAAATATATGTACACTCATCATAATCGTAGGTCTATCCTGTTTGGGAATGAGCCTCTAGCGTGCCACTCCACAGTAAACTGAAGTATTTTAACCCAAAGGTGTTTCATTAATCATTTCTATAAATCATTCAAGAAAAAAAAAGATAAAAAAAAGAGAGAATGGACAAATTGACATCAAACACTTTTACGTCTGGATCACACTCTCGAATTGCAGCGAATCACCGGCGCCGACGATAATGGCATTGACCCTTTGCACAAACCAATTCTTGCAAAACTTGGGGCTATGAAAGAAAAAAAAAAAAAGAAAAATTCATTTCGACAGAAGTGACACTATGATTAGTTATATTTCTATATTATATGATGTGCTGATAACTCACTTTCTCGTAGTATTTCTCACAGAAAGTTCCATTGGCAATGCAAGCGCGGTTTCTTTCAATGTCTATTGGTCCTTCCTTTCAGAAGTACTCTTACGAAATAACTGAAAACAAGCAGATTTCCACTGAGTATTTTAAGTAGAACTTTGGCTCTTCTGTGCAAAAACCTTGATCTCCTCGGGGAATTGTTGATCTGGTTTCAGAGAAAAAAAAAATAATAACTCATATCATCTCTTTTTCCATTACATCTTCTATGGTAATCTATCTAACATGCGGTTATTGTACGTGATGACCAGGGCAGTTGATGAAACAATATACAATGAAAAAGATCATAACGATGCTGAAGACATAATATGCATTTAATAAAAAATGTAGAAGCAGACAGACACGAAAAAGGCCCAGTAACTTACCATTACCAGTTGCGTCCAAAAATCCCAACACCCCTCTCATACATAGAAATTTCGAAAGGTTTCAGCACATTTCCTCCACAATCAGTTCATTTTTTACCTTGTCGCTGATGTTGGCCATGGGTTGATTATTCTAACATGCGCCTCAATCCCTCTTTTCCAACATCACCAAATCCTCTTTTCCATCCATGGGATTCAGGTAGTTTTGCACCTCAAGTTTTTGCTTTTCTCTCGAACCTCGTAATAATTTAATAATAAATAAAGAGGAGGTTCGAGTATTCAGAGTAGTTATTATATATTTAACGTGGGGCAGTAGTGTAGAATGTAGAAGTAGATCGTGGCCTCGTCTGGGTTCAGTTAATATCTTCAGTGCTGATTTCACAAAAAATTGGAATGAGATTGAATCAACAGACAGACCAATTTAGCCGACAGTTTTTATGAGTGCCCGGTTTTTATGACCAACAGATAGAATGGATAATATATTTATTAGGGTGCTAATTGTTTCTGAAGGTGGGTTTGTGGTCCTGATATGGATGTAAACTAAGTAGTAAAACCGCAACCTAAATGTTGGAACTAATGTTGAGGGAACATTCGATCCAACACAAAAGCGCACAGCGGAATATGTAAATTACTTAGAGACAAAAATTGATAAACACGAGATGTAAAGTTTGCAACAAGTTATAAAAACTTGCTGCGTGCCTCAAGGCGAAATTCCATTATAAAGATGGATTATAAAAACAAGCCTAGAAAAGGAATCGAATCTACATAGATTCTACCAAACTACAAAGTCTTTCGACTTTTGCAAAATAGAAAAACTAGGCTAAAAGAAACTCTCGTGATGGATCAAGCTCACTCAATCTTTTCTCTCACGCACTATCTCTCGAGCTATTATCTCTTGCTGCTCGCACACCGATATGGTTAAGTGAGGTCCCCTTTTGTAAGTCTTCGACTTTGACTACTTCTCAATAGACTTGGTCGCCTCAACTAACTTCCACAACGTCCTCTAAGATAGGAGAGTCCGTTGAGAGTAAATTCGGATCAGCTCAAAATGAATTGGTCTTGACTTGAGCTCCAATCTTCCTATTTTTAGTATGCTTCCACTCATAATTTCGCTCCAGCTTATCCACACGCAATCCACACGTTTTGAATCATTCCATCCCTTATCCATGACCTGCATGACACTAATAAAAACCACGTTATCTATTAAAACGTGTTTTGGGCATGAAAGATAAAACAGAAGTCGGACACATTCACAGACAACAATGTTGACTGGAATGTTGTCCCAACATTATCAATGTTGATGTCTTCAACATTAACAATCTCCCCTTTTTTATCTTTCTTCCCAAAACCGTCGCAGAAGTTATAAATAAAGAAACTCCCCCTGAAGGCAAAGTCTGCTCAACCACAAAACACAAAAAAATTGTTAGAGTAGACATAAACAGAATAGCCAACAAACTATTCAAAGTACTAGAACTTAGTACAAGCCAAATAGAGGTCTGAGTTTAAACATCTGCAAAAGTCAGATCAGGCATGCAAAACACAAAATCAAAAAACGCATGCAGCACATAAAAGATTAAGACCAGCTAAGGTCTAAAATGCTGGACTCTGACTTGACTCCACTTCATCTCCAGCTTCAGCAGCAGGTCTGGTCTCCATATGAACTCCCCCTGTCTGTTCTGCCTCATCTCGCTCACTTGAACCTGCTGCACCATCTTCTTCACCTTCTTCTTCTTCACCTCTTGAACCATCTTCTGCTTCTCCCCCTTTTTGGGAAGAAAGTAGATCCTTAGTATGTCCCTCTGAGCTATCAAGGCAGCAATTGAAGCATCAAGTGTCTGAATTGCCTTTTCCAGCTGAGATGTTGAAGAAGATGTTGAAGCCGCAGGCTGATCAACATTCTGGAGTCCTTGCCAAGGTAGATCAACTACCCTGTCAAGACCAGTGAGATGATTGCCTTGAATGGGGAATGGTTGAGTCTGGCGGATGATCACATCTCTTCGAGTTGGCTCATATCCTCCTCGCAGCAGCATCGACCAAATGAGGCAAGGAAAGGGCAGAGAGCATTTCCCGCTCTTTTCAGCTTGGTATGCGATTTGATTCAGTATCAATTCGCCCCAGTTGATCGGTAAATTATTCCCAACAGCATAGAGGAGTTGTGCCATTGGCCTTGCCACACGACTATCATTAGCCGTGGGAAGCCAATTGCATATTCCTACTTTAAATAGAACTGCATAAAGAGAGGTTAAATTCTTTCCACCAAAACTACTATCCCATTTCGTTTTCACTCCCCCCGTAATAAATACAGCTACTTCATCAAAGTCACACTCATAATCAGACTGAACATCAGGAGTGCCAAGAAACTCATTGATCGCCCTCACAGAAAAATCATATATTCGGCCTCGAAAATAAACACGTCCATACTTCCTAGAGTAGACACTAGAGTTCATTAACTCGAGCAGAAAGGTTAGAATATACCTCCCTTACTGCCTCATCACAGTAGACGCCGAAGCATCGGACTGACTTTGCTAGGTGTCGCGACTCAAGGAACTGAAGAACTCCGTACCTCCGAAAACTTGCCACGTCTACGACCCTTTCGATATTCAGGGATCGTTGGCTAATTGAGGCCCACAAGTCCTCGTTCTTCTGGGAGTAGAACTTTCTGGGAGGCAATGAGAGATCCCAGTCCGAGTCGTCTTCCAGATTGAGCTCTTCTTCAGAAGGCATTGCGGCCTCATTTGTTGGACTGGCACCAGTTTCAACATTGGTTTCAGGGTGGATGCCGATCCCATCACCTTCAGGTAGGGAAGTCTCACCAACCCGAACCTTTTTCACCGGTCGTGCATTTGATCCCATAGGCCGTTTCCCCGCCCGTTTCTTCAACCTGTTCATCACAATTTTAAGGGGGATATCCATACCAAAAATGTTTTCACTGTCGCTAGGTGAAGACAACCCATCTCCCCTGAGATTTGGACGTTGTTGACAGGTGAGTCAAGGTCATCATAGGTCTGGGCATCGATCATCTCGTTGGTAGATTGACTGGAAGAGGACGAAATGTGAATCACCACGGGATTAGGGCTCTTTGCACGAACAGGGCAAGCTCTCCTTTGACTGCGCCTTTTCTTGGGGACATTCAATGCATCACGAATGGGCACATCATCTGAGCTTTGGTTGCCCTCATTCATCGGGTTTTCAGAGGCATCAATCGGCATTTCAGCATTTTCATCGGAAATTGGGTTTGCCGGTTCTGGGTGAGCATCCGACGGTGCCTGCGTTTGTTCCTCAACCTGAGCTGGTTGAGATGGCCCTCCTTCAGTACTATAAAGCAGCGGCGGAGCTACTTCCAGTGGAACGGGAAAACCATCATCAGTCGACCCAAATGTTGGGTCAACATTCATCTCTCCAAAATTGGGTGAGTTCGACATAGTGAAATAAGAAGATGAAATTGCGAAACTGAAATGTGTTTAGAAAGTTCAGAGAGCAAGATTAAGCTATTAGGGTTTGTGGAGTGTTCAAATCGTACCAAATAAGGTATAAGTAGAGCTAGAAATCCAACGGTAAAATTAAGATGAAACGGTCACATCAAGGTGAGTAAATGGTAAAAAAAATAGCCGTTGGAGCCTAAAATAGTAAATGTGAAACTAAGTCACACGGAAATATAGGAGTAGATTAAGTCATGATTCAACAAAAATACCAAGTCAAAAATCATAGTAGATTCAAGCAAGACTAACCGATTTGGTGACTGAGATGAGCACTTGAGACACGCGTAGCTAGCTGTTCTTCAAAAAATTCTAATGCAATTCTAAGAGATATCTAAACTAGACACACTAAACTCACAAATGCACTACAAAAGACTAATGCATATATATGAAAGCACATAAAATTTAGCATGATCAAACTGACAGATACACATGTTGCCCCAACATATGATTCAATATTCTTACTCCGTAATCCTAGACTTTTCTGCTCGACCCTCTCAACTAGTTCCCTTTCATTTTCTGCCCTTTTCTCAACTAGTTCCCTCTCAACAATATTTTTTTTTTTTATAGATGCACTGCCCTTATTCCCTAAACATCAAGGTTTGGCTTTTTGTCGCAAAGAGTACATCGTCACCGCGAATGCCGTGTACCTAGGGATACTTATTACCAAATACCTATAAAAAGGTTTATGAGCAGGCTTATATGTAAGGGATTGAGTCATTTCAGAAAACTGTCAAGTAGGATCGAGTCATTTCACCGGAAGACAGAGAAGGAAATTAAATCAAACATTAAAGCAGTAACTATTGAATTTGACATATGCTATGTTGACCCAAATGTTGGTCCAACATTCAGACAGACTGCTGCAAACCTATGGACTTTTTCAGGTCCGAAAACCTTTGAAAATCCAATGCTTTCGTGAAAATGTCAGCTAACTGATGTTTCGTGTCTATATGCTCAATGTGAACTAATTCTTTCTCTACCATATCTCTCAGAAAATGATGTCTTATATCTATATGCTTCGTGCGTGAATGCTGAATAGGGTTCTTAGATATGTTGATGGCACTAAGGTTATCACAATACATGAGGACAGACTCGCACTCTAACCCATAGTCACATAGCATGCTATTTAGCCACATCAATTGCGTACAGCAACTACCCGCCGCAACATACTCAGACTCAGCAGTAGATAAAGACACACAATTCTGCTTTTTACTATACCATGCAACCAAATTGTTACCTATGAAGAAACAGCCACCACTTGTGCTCTTGCGATCATCCTCGTCACCTGCCCAATCAGCATCGCTGAGCCTACAAGACTCGTATTAGTATCTTTAGAGAACCATAACCCTAGGCTACACGAACCACTCACATATCGAAGTATACGCTTAACAGCATTTAAGTGGGAAACCTTAGGCTCAGACTGATATCTAGCACATACACATACGCTATATATGATATCGGGTCTACTAGCTGAAAGGTATAATAAATTGCCTATCATGGATCGATATAATGTGGGGTCAACATTCTGTCCAACATTGTCTTTACTTACCTTTTGTGTTGAACCCATAGGAGTTTTCATTACCTTTGCCGTATCCAACCCGAACTTCTGTGTTCTTCGCGTATATTTCCTGCGACATAAATATGCCATTGCTGCTCTGCTTAATCTGTAAACCTAAGAAAAAAGTTAGTTCCCCAATCATGCTCATTTCAAAATTGGAGTTCATACCATGTACGAATTGATCTAACATAGATTGCGAACTAGAGCCAAAAACTATATCATCTACATAAATTTGGGCAATAAGAATATCAGCACCGACTCTTTTCACAAAGAGAGTGCGATCTGCTTCACCTCGCACGAACCCAAACTCAAGTAAAAATGTCGTTAACCTATCATACCAAGCTCGAGGTGCTTGCTTCAGTCCATACAGCGCTTTCTGCAACTTAAACACGTGGTTAGGAAAATGTGGATCCTCAAATCCCTTAGGCTGTTCAACATAAATATCTTTATCAATATACCCATTTAAAAACGCACCCTTAACATCCATTTAATGTAACGTGATGTTAAGCCAACATGCAATAGCTAATAACAACCTAATTGATTCTAGCCTAGCCACGGGAGCAAATGTCTCATCAAAATCTATACCCTCGACTTGTGTATAGCCTTGGGCTACTAAACGTGCTTTGTTCCTAACAACCCTACCAAGTTCATCAGATTTGTTCTTAAAGATCCACTTCGTGCCTATGACATTATTGTCTTTTGGCCGTGGAACCAAAGTCCAAACTTGGTTTTTCTCAAACTGCAAGAGTTCCTCTTGCATCGCATTAATCCAAAAATTGTCCTTGAGAGCTTCAAGCACATTTTTGGGTTCTAGATTAGACACAAAGCAATTAAAATGTACCTCGGTGTATACGGAGTTCATGCATACGTTCCTTACCATAGATTTATAGTCCTTGCGTGGCTTGTCTCTAGTTTTCCTTCCTGCGTTCATATCTCCGATAATTAAGTCCGTGGGATTGTCTTTCTGTATCTTAGGTGGGGGATCTCTTCGAACTTCGCTGGGTCCTTCCTCATCGTTCTGTTCAGGTGCAGATGTTGAGTCTAGTGTTGACTCAATATTTTCGTCCACATTCTCCTCTGTTTCATTAACAGCTTGGATAACATCTGAAATATCAACTTGTGGAGCATTTCTGCTAAGGTCAGTAGCATCATCGAATACAATATTCACCGATTCCTGAATGGATTTCAATCGCAAATTGTAAACACGATATGCACGACTAGTAGAGGAGTAACCTAGGAAGATACATTTATCACTCTTCGAATCAAATTTGGTCAAGTATTCACGATCATTAAGCATGTAACAGTAGCATCCAAAGACATGAAAATACTTGACAGTCGGCTTTCTCCCATTCCATAATTCATACGACGTTTTCTTAGTACCTTGCCGAAAATATACACGATTTGAAATGTGACATGCGGTATGCAACGCTTTAGCCCAAAATCTTTTAGAAAGACTCTTAGATTGTAACATAACACGTGCCATTTCTTGCAATGTCCTATTCTTCCTTTCGGCCACCCCATTTTGTTGGGGCGTCTTAGGAGATGAAAACTCATGAATTATGCCTTTATTATCACAGAATTCATTGAACGACTGATTCTCAAATTCCTTACCATGATCAGACCTAATGCGAAAGATAGTAGCACTGAAATTATTCTTCACAATAGCACAAAACTTTTTGAAGAAATCAAATGATTCAGATTTTTCGCGAAGAAAAAATATCCATGCAAATCTAGAGTAATCATCGACGAGCACATAAGCATATTTCCTACCACCAATGCTATCTACTTCCATCGGACCCATCAAATCCATGTGCATAAGTTGAAAACAGTGAGCAGTTTTAAAATGTTGGGCAGCATGTTGGTCAACACTATGGCTAACATGCACTTGCTTACCCCTAAGACACGACTCACATACAACCTTACCAAACTCCTTAAGCTTAGGAATGCCTCTGATGGCTTCGTGCTTGATAAGTTGCTCCAACGTACGGTAGTTGACATGGCCCAGCCTGTAATGCCATAGGATGACGTTGTCATTGGCTTTCGATAATTGGCACACGTCCTTCGAACTGAGTTTATCGCCGACTAGATAGCAGTTATCGCTCGATCTTTTACCTGCCATAACTCGAACACAGTTGCGGTTAAAAACTTCACAACACTCCTTATTAAATCTTACCTCAAGGTCATCGTCGCAAAGATGACTTATGCTAATCAGATTAGCCACAAGTCCATCGACATGTAGAACGTTGCTTAGTTTTGGGAAGTCAGGCACATTCAATCTGCCTCGACCGAGAATCCGCCCTCTCGCACCTCCTCCGAATGTCACAGATCCACCTTTTAGAGTCATGTAATCACTTAGGTACTCTTTGGTACCTATCATATGTCGGGAACACCCGCTATCGAAGTACCAAGAACCTGTCATGTTAGCTCGCAAAGAGGTATATACGACATAGCATTTATGAACGGTCTTCTCTACCCAAATTTTTTTTGATGACACAACAGCATTTGGTTCAGCAGAAGTTGAAGGAACGTCAGCTGAACTCATTTCAAACATTCCTTTCGACACTGATTTCTCAATGTTGCGCGGAATGTTGGATGACATTTCAGCTAACATTGATTTCTTCGCAGAAATCTCCCCCTTCAATTTCCAGCAGTATGGCCTAATATGTCCAGGCTGCATGCAATGAGTACATTTAAACTGTCTATCCTTAGACTTACTGGCAGCATGCTTAGTACTCTTCTTAACGACTGAAGTCTTACTACATATAACATGCTCGGCATTTTCCTTAACAAAGACTATCTTAGGTTTACCATTAGGCAAAGGTTTAGAAGCATGCGTAGGCTGAGAATTAAATCCTAACCCTTGCTTATCAAAAATATCTAACGATAATACCTCATCAAGGGTCAATTTACCCTTGTTAAATTTCGTGAACGTTTCATCGGCTTTGACGACTCGATTTTGGAGTTTGTCGATTTGTTGATCCTTTCGTGTTAGCATGGCTTCCATTTTGTTCATACCATCCACCAAGCTTTCGATCATCTTTTCATTCTGCTCATTCTCCTTGGTTAGTGTTTTTACCATGGCCTGAAGTTCCGCGTTATTTGCTTTTTCCTTCTCATATTCCGCAGATAACAACCTTAGGGCTTCATTGATTTGAACTTCAGCACAAAGGTCAGTTTCCAGATCTGTCACATCACAACTAGAATACCCATCAAAACAATTTGAGACATCATAATCAAAAATGATATTATTCTTAGATGTTGAGTCAAATGTTGGCTCAACATCAGTTACAGCAGTGAAACCGATTTGATGATCTTCCTCTTTTTCATCGTCTGAGAAGGACTGAATGGTCAGAGATGTTGGCTTGGACTCCTTTGGGCATGGTTCCTCATCTTCATCATCGGAGAGATCTATCCAAAGAGCTTTGCCGTGCTTGCGAAGTGTGTTGGCACATTCGTTGGCGAAATGACCCCAACCTTGGCATTCATAGCATCTAACAGAATCATAGTTGAAGTTCTTCTTCTTTCCATCGGGTTTTCGTTTGGTGAATGGAGGAGCAGAAGAAGATTCAGCTTTGACATTCTGGCCTTTTCTGAATGTTGGGCCAACATTTTGCTCGACATTCTTCTTCTTGATAAACTTTGCAAATTTCTTCACGAGCATAGCCATATCGTCCTCATTGTCAGGGTCAACCTCAGTTTGAACTTTGGATGGCTGAGTGATTAGAGCAAGGCTTTTGCCGCGAGACGCCCTCTTTTGAACTTCGAGATTGGTCTCGTAGTTCTTCATAATATTCATCAAGGTGTTGAATTCAATCGTGCTTAGATTATGAGCTTCCTCGACGGTCGCTACCTTCACATTAAACTTTTCAGTTAGTGTACGTAAAGCTTTAGAAACCAGTACCTTATTAGCAATTGGATCTCCGAGGCTAGCACACTCGCTCGAGATTGTCAATAGCTTGCCGAAGTATGTGGTAACGTCCTCGTCTTCCTTCATCCTGAGGTTTTCAAACTGATTGAGGAGATACCGAAGTTTGGTTTTCCTCACACTCGCATCGCCTTCGCAGTACCTCGGTAGAAGATCCCACGCATTCTTTGCCGTCGAACAATTCTGAATGATCTTGAACATAAATATGTCCACCGAAGAGAAGATGGCATTAAGAGATTTGTCGTTATACTCAGCCGCATTCTTTTCAGCAATAGACCATTCTTCGATAGGCTTGTCAACTACTTCGCCATCAGCATCTGGAGGATATCGAGGTGGAGTATATCCATTGAGAACAGCTTCCCACGCTCGTACATCTAATGCATTGTCGTACACGAACTTTCCAATAAGCATAGTTGGATCCGTCTAACACTGGAACTTTGCCGATGTAATTGGAACTTGTAACATCCATTGTAGAGGATTGTCAGCGCTTAGTAAAGTCAAGCGTTGGCTCTGATACCACTTTGAAGGTGGGTTTGTGGTCCTGATATGGATGTAAACTAAGTAGTAAAACTGCAACCTAAATGTTGGAACTAATGTTGAGGGAACATTCGATCCAACACAAAAGCGCACAGCGGAATATGTAAATTACTTGGAGACAAAAACTGATAAACACGAGATGTAAAGTTTGCAGCAAGTTATAAAAACTTGCTGCGTGCCTCAAGGCGAAATTCCACTATAAAGATGGATTATAAAACAAGCCTAGAAAAGGAATCGAATCTACATAGATTCTACCAAACTACAAAGTCTTTCGACTTTTGCAAAATAGAAAAACTAGGCTAAAAGAAACTCTCGTGATGGATCAAGCTCACTCAATCTTTTCTCTCACGCACTATCTCTCGAGCTATTATCTCTTGCTGCTCGCACACCGATATGGTTAAGTGAGGTCCCCTTTTATAAGTCTTCGACTTTGACTACTTCTCAATAGACTTGGTCGCCTCAACTAACTTCCACAACGTCCTCTAAGATAGGAGTGTCCGTTGAGAGTAAATTCGGATCAGCTCAAAATGACTTGGTCTTGACTTGAGCTCCAATCTTCCTATTTTTAGTATGCTTCCACTCCTAATTTCGCTCCAGCTTATCCACACGCAATCCACACGTTTTGAATCATTCCATCCCTTATCCATGACCTGCATGACACTAATAAAAACCACGTTATCTATTAAAACGTGTTTTGGGCATGAAAGATAAAACAGAAGTCGGACACATTCACAGACAACAATGTTGACTGGAATGTTGTCCCAACATTATCAATGTTGATGTCTTCAACATTAACAGTTTCCATAAGAGCAGTGTTGTAGAACTCGGTCTAGGCAGCTCTCGGCATCCATTGTGGCGGAAACCGGCTGATCGGTACTCTTAGTCAGGCAAATCCGAGTAGACGCCGAACATTCCGACTAATCAGGCGAGTTAAGCATGTTTTTTAATTTTTAGTCGGCTTAATCGGATTCTCTAAACGTGCTGAGCTGCACGTTTATATAGACAAAGTTTCCATCCTCATTCAACAAAACTTTCGATGTAGTATGTGCAAGGTGATGGGCCTTTGGGCCTCACTCAGCACTGTCGCTGCTCTTTCTTTTTTTTTTTAATAAATTTCTTTTTTTATATATTTAATCGTTGTTGGGTATCAAATAAATACAATATTTCTAACGCAATCATTGTCAATATTCAACGATAAATCAGTAATCAAAATACTAACGATTAACGAATACAAACCATTTGTTTGTTTCTTATTCAAATATTCAATAACGCAGTCATTTTCCGATAAATTATTAAATAAAAAAGAGTAATTTTATATTAATGTTATTTTGTTAAATTATTGGGTTTGACATTATTTATTTATAATATTTGGATAAATGATGCACATTATTTTGGTAAAATATTACTATATTTGATATATAATGAAAATATGTAAATAACAACTAATTCCCGCCTAGAAACCGCTTAGGCCCTAGATCGACTAGGCGCCAGTCCCACCCCGAGCGCCTGACTAGAGCCTAGCGAATTTTACAACATTGCATAAGAGTATTTCATTATTTTCTAGGATTTACTGATTACTCACGAAAATAAATAAATCCATACCGAACCGAGTAAAGATATTACAACTTTTACATCTCCTTCCCAATTTATTCCAATTTCCTCTAATATGCTACTTTTACAAGCACATTTTATATTTGGCATCTATTGGAGCTAAAGATAAAATGGGAAAGATTCTTACATAAAATAAACCGAAAAAGGAAAAATCAAGGACTGACACATTCAGTACAAACATGTAAGACGATTTAGGCATGTCAATGGAGCGGAGATTCTCCGGGATCCGCCCCGAATAGGACGAGGGATCCCCGATATTTTATCCATGTGGGGCGGGACATGGAGATATTTTTTCCCGTGGAGATCCCCGATATATTATAATATTTATTATATCCAATTTATAATATAAATAATATTATTATATAATTTAAATAATATTAAAATATAGTTTATTGTATATTCCACAAAAAATTATATTCAATTTATATATTATATTTAAATAGCATATAGATATATATATTAAAATATTGTCGGGCGGAGAATCCCCGTGAGGACGGGGACAATTCCGTCCCCGTTTGCTTCACGAGATTATTAAGCTGATCAAACATCTGATCCACACTTGTCCTGAATTCAGTGAACATAGCCGCATCGGGATAGGCACGCGGCGGAGACTGATACATCGGCGGCGGAGAGTGATGCTCGAATACCGGTGTGTTATGCATCGGCGTCGGCTGCACCGGCGAGTGATGCATCGGCGGCTGCTGGTGGTAGGCCTGATTGTTCTCTTCGCCGACTATGTGAGATACGCACAGTACTTCGATCCCTTGCAAGAGAAGGCTGGTCAAGTACGCTATGCGAGGGAGTCACGCCAAAGTCACCGAATCGATAGTAGTTGGCGTGGCTCTCAGGCGGACTTGGCATTAACAAACCGCGCACCACGGATTTTAGCGCGGTCTTGCTTATCGCCTCCAACTTCGGGCTAGCCTTCTTACTCCACGACTTCGTGGTCCACAAGCATGTTCTCGGAAGCACATCATCATTCCTCTGATCTTTTCGGTTGGCCAACAAATTACCGATGTTCGTGATGCACTCGTATGCTAAGATCTAAGAAAGAACTCAATAATTAGACCATAAATTTAGAACAAATTATTTATAATTAAAATAACAACGACATTATTCTACCTGAAGTGGATGCACGAAACCACTAATGCATAAGCTGATGTCTTCGTCGTTGCCTCCCGCAACTCGAGCAAGAGCTTCGTCCCTTTTCTCCGTCAGATCACGTTTCAATGAACGTAGAACTTCTCGAAAGGCAATTGTGCCCCATGGATAATTGTTAAAATTATCCAGATCTTCAATTAATGAGAGAATCCATGATTGCAAGATGGGGTCCTTCTTCTATCTGCGAGGTAACAAAACGGCAGCAGCAAAATATAGACCGGCGAGCTTCAATTTTTCAGTATTGGCACGCCCATCGTGGTCCTCGGCTGCCAATTCATCAATTCTTCTCTCCACGTCGGATAGCCGGATGGTAGATCTGCGCGGCCAATGTCTCAACTTGAAAGCATTTGACTCGTTAACCTCTGGTACGTTGGATGAGCAGTTAAGCCCAGTGATTAAGCAGTACTCCGATATAGAAAATCGGAGTGGTCTCTTCCGGATGATCATCCACAACTCATCCCGATTATGAAGGAGTGTATGTCTCTTCATAAGAAACCACAACAGTTGGTTGGAGAGGTTAAAGTCTTCGGCTGAAGCTACGAGATATCTGAACGGACTGCTCTCCATAAATTCGGAAGCCTCAACATCATTCAGAAAAGCGATAATGTTTGACTTGCTTCGACATACTTGGCCGTCAGAATTAATATGCATACGAAATTCCAATCTTCACTGGTCATTTGCGTCTCAAAAGAACCTGTAAAATTATTATATTAATTCAGCATAATGATATGTTCGCGGGTCCCCTGGGCATACGTGTGCAGGTCCCCTGCATATGATCAGGGGACCCAGACACCAGCGCTCAGGGGACCCAAACAGGGCGCTCAGGGGACCCAAACAGAGTATTTAATGGACGCATGGGACCCAAACACGAACTCTCATGGGACCCAAACCGAACTCTCAGGGGACCCAAACACGAACTATCAGGGGACCCAAACAGAACTCTCAGGGGACCTAAACACGAACTATCAGGGGACCCAAACAGAACCCTCAAGGGACCTAAACACGAACTATCAGGGGACCCAAACAGAACTCTCAGGGGACCCAAACACGAACTCTCAGGGGACCCAAACAGAAATCTCAGGGGACCCAAACACGAACTCTCAGGGGACCCAAACAGAAATCTCAGGGGACCCAAACACGAACTCTCAGGGGACCCAAACACGAACTCTCAGGGGACCCAAACAGAACTCTCATGGGACCCAAATACGAACTCTCAGGGACCCAGACACGAACTCTCAGGGACCCAGATATGACTAGGGACCCATTCCCATTCCTCACTGAGCGCATGAGACCTTGTGTATGAGTCTTCTACAATCCACACTACCCCGCGTACAACCGCATGAAACATAAATGCTAACAGCGCTGCAAAAAATTCATAACATGCTAACAGCGCGTACCTTCTCGGACATTGCACTGCTTGCATCGATATTTCCGTGCAATTCTGGGTGGGTCTGTGAGCAATTGAGTTGCCCTAACTAGAATTTTGTTAAGCTCTCGTAAATTGCAGTAAAATCTAAAGTGAAAGCTCCCGTGACTATTTGGGGAAGAACAGTTGAGTGAGATGAACAGTCACTCTGACTGACACATGCTTTTACTTTTACTGTTTTTCGATAAAAATAAATGAAAATTTTAATAATTATTAATTGTTGGTGGGTTAAGCCATTGGACTGCACTAAATAAGGGTACAGTTGTCTTTTAAGTCATATTAGTAAGGATATACTTGTAATTTTAGAATGAGGAGTCTATTTTTTAAAAAATTCTGTTTGTGGAGTCTATTTACTCCATTAATCCCTCAGATGGAGCTTTGCACTGTTGTATGCTCACAGCCACCAGATCCCCGCCAATCTTTCAGAAGATGTGCACCGTTGTCGTTGGAAGCGAACTCTCTTCTTCCCTGAATCGAAATGAAATGGAATGTCTCTTCCATTGATTATAAATGGGCTTTTTTTCCATTTTTAATGTTTTTTCGAAATTAAATGTCAAAACGAACGTCCTTTTTGAACCTACTATATCAAATCTCGGCGATTGTTCCACAATTAGTGGCGCCTTCTCAAACGCCACTTAAGAAGGCGCGTTATATCCTTTTTTTCATTTTTTTTCCCTATGCCATTATTTCTAGTGTAAGCGACCCGTTGTGCATATAAATGCTTTTTTTTTTCGTAATTTATTATTGTTGATATATTCCTGATTTATTTTTTATTTAAATTTATATCGGAGTGTTCCTAGTTACATAAACCAATCGAACCGAAATGAAATCGAATTTTAGTTCAAACAGAATGTTTCAATTCGATATTCGATATTTATTTTTTATATAACCAAATTTTTTTGAATTGCCAAAAACTGATCTTTTATTTTATTTTTACTTTTTTATTATTTTAAAAGTAAAATCTCGTATAAGGATCGTTCTCTTATTATTAAACTTAGAGTTCAAAAATTTGAAAACTATGACATGCTCAGAGCTTGATACCCCACGCCTCAAACTCAGTGGTATATGTCTGTAGGAGGATGTGGTGATGGATATATGAGGTATTTATTACATCTATTTTTTTCCAAGGCATAATTGTTACATTTACTTTGTTGCTTTCTTAGGCCAACTTCAACCCACAATACAGAAATACAGTTAAACTAACATAAAAATAAAGTTGCTATAATGTTTTTTAGGACAACCCATTAAGGGGGTTTTGTTTTGGGGTGATCCTCCCATCACCTTCTCATCACTGCGTTTGTTTTGCATATGTGATGAGTTGTCACCGTGATGGAGGATCACTTAGGTAATCAAAAGGGGGTGACATTCCCGCCTTTAGATGACCCCCAAACAGCAGGGGTGATCCTCCATCACCGTGATGGGGTGACATTTTCAATATTATTTTGGACAAAGTTACCCCTTATTCATTCATTATATACCTTTCTTCCTATTTTTAATTACATAACTAACATATTGAAATCTTAAAAAATATATTTAAGGCTTAAAAAAAATAAAATAATTACATTGAAGAATTATACAAAATACTTATAATTAATACTTGATTTAAAAATATATGTTTAAAGCTTAAAAATTAAAAGAAATATAATCGAAGAATTATATAAAATACTTATAATTAATACTTTAAAAAATAATACTTAATATTTAAACATTAATCATTATCACGTAAAATATCACCTCAAAACGAATGTATTAAAACACTTAAACTGCATAATGTGCATAGGGTTAAATATGGCATTTACACAATATCACCCCACACATCACTAAGATTAAACAAACACAATATTTCAATATCACGTTGATATGCAAAATCAAATATCACCCTAAAACAAACAATGTGATGATAAAATGAAATATGCAAAATGAAATAGCACTCCTGGGCATTGTCATCAGGGAACCCACTACGACGCCATCCAAGAAAAGGAAGCGCGCAAGTGGGAAAGAGAAGATGTCCCACTTCAGCCCTCGTCATTCATCATACATCTCCAAAAGAACAGCCAGCAGTGTCATGGCCATCGAGACCCGTATGCTGGAGTGCCTTGGATTAGAGTCACCTATTGCTCTAATCCAGGGTCGGGAACTGCTAGAGGTGCACACTCGACTGCACGAGATCACCCGCCTACTTCAACAAAGAGAAGCCGCCTTCGACCCCAACCACAAGGAAGCCAGACGCCAAATGAATATTCTCAAGCGGCATCGGGCGGAGGCTGCAAACCTGCAGTCGAGGATGGGGGTTATACGGGCTGAGCTACAGATACGGGGACCGCTCAGCTCCGTAGCCCTCAGTACATATGGAACCGAAAGGGTATGGACATCTTAGACGCCAGCTGGGAGTCCTCAAGATCAAAATCCAACACGCCGCCTTTCTCTGGTTCCCGCTTCTCCAAGGGAAACCACATCGGTGTTTCCCAGTATGGCCAGTGAAGCAGAACCTGCTCCCGGTCTACAAGAGGCCGTCTTGAGCTCATCACGGGTCGACGAAGCCCCTCAGCTGCAAAGCCCAGCACCGGCAGTTGAAGCTTCGGCCCCGTCATCGCCTCCTTCGACGTCAGCGCTCTAGCTCCTCCTTACTTATCAAGGGGACGTCGATGCTGCTCCCAAATCGCTTTTGGTCCGTGAAGAGCAAGGAGCACCAGAGGCCGGTACCAGCGCTCCACCTGCTGCCGCGGTCACCCCGCCACCACAAACTCATGATCAAGAGCGTGAGGTGACCCCAACACCGCAGCCCCTTGCGTCCGAACCCTCCTCATCCCGCGCACACTCTAGACTCTGTCAGTACAGCTCACGTGGAGTCATCTATGTAAGGTGCACCGATCGGGAGCTCAGCAAGATCAAGCACAAGCTGAGAGACTCCGCAAAGTCCACCAAGGAAGTGCTTTAAAAGGTGGATACGATCGCTGCCAGCCAGGCGGAGCTGAGGGTTGGCCTCACTGAAGTCAGGGAGAGTGTGTCGGATGACCTTAAAATTCTCTCCGCACAACTTGCTGCCATCGTCGAGCATCTGGAGGCTCAAAGCGATACCGGATCGGTGATTGCCAAAAAGGAGGAAGGACGAGGGAAGAAAAGCGCTGGTGGAAGCGCTAAGGCGGGCATCACCAGAGAGCAACGGCAAACACCAACACCGGCTCCGGCTCCCGAGTCCTCAACAGCAGTACCAACTCCGATACTGCCTAGGACTTAGACCGGAGGATCTTTATCAACAGCTTTGTACCAACGCGCGAGTTACACGGACAGCAACGAAGAGAGAAACAAAGTCCTCACGCTGGTAATACCGGATCAAGATCTCCCGCCCGTACGCCGACAAGGAAGAGTAGAAGCTGGAGTTGGACCGCTCGAGCAAATTTACCACCCTACCGGGCTAAGGGACATCGCAACCTCTCTCACAAACGATCAACTAAGTGAAGTCGTCCGACTTCACGACATCAAAAGAATATCCTATGCCAAGGCGATCACTCAAAAGGAGCTTGACAATATCATTAAGGAGAAGAAGAGAGGCTGAGGACTGGATATAGTTTTCTCTGGTGAGCCTAACCTAGGTTTTGCCAATCACCAAAAAGGGGGAAATTAATGTATGCTTAAGTTTTGGTGATTGAGGAAGAACCGGAACCGTCGGTACCGAAACCACTACGGAGGACTGGATGCCAGCTGGAGCAAGCCAGTACCGGAGCTGTGACAGAGCATCTGTAAAGGAGGGACAAGGTGCAGACAGCAGACTAGAAAGCATTAAATCAAGGCTGCGCTGAGTACTGGAGGAAAGCAGGAGACTTTCCCAAAGAGGCAAAAGCGGTACCCAGACGCAGAGTTAACACTGAGAGCCGCAGTACCCAAAAGAGGCAAAGAAGTAAATGCAGCAAGAGCGGGCTCAGGCATTCAAATTGCAACGGCTACTTCATGAGCGCGAAGTATAAAAGGCGGAAGAACCTCAAGACATAAAAAACCACATTCTTTAGCACTTGTACTCATTTTGTACGAAAGAAAAAGCCTTAGGCCTACGTTCTTGAACGTTCATATTCAAGTGTGATTTTGTAAACAACGGACTCTAAAAAGCTGTTGTAGTTAGAAGGTGTAGGATGTACGTCAAGTAAACCATACTTCTTAAGGGTTCCTTCCTGGGGAAGAAGGGGAGACGTAGGAGTTCATTAACACTCCGAACTTCCATAAACAACTTCGGTGTCAAACACAAACACACACCAACATACTATCCGGTACTCAGCAGTGATCTCTCGCATCACTGAGTGAATCACGTATAAAAACCGAAAATACACATAATACCTAAATCTTTCGATACTAAGAGTTAAATGCAGAAAAATTTGAGTAGTGTTCATTCACTCCCCCCCCCCCTCTAAACACTACCGAGTACCGACCGATCCCAACAATGGCAAATCACCTTGATCAACATCACAGTGATACCCACATCACGGTGATGTGCGTATCACCGTAATGTTGGATCACTCAAACAAACACCCCCTAACTCTTTTTTTACACTAAAAAAATAAGGGATAATAGTTAAATTGGTCTCCGGTGTTTACCCCCATCAACCAATTTAGTCTCCGATGTTTCGCGAGGACCAATATAGTCTCGATGTTGTCGAATTTGAACCAAATCGTCCATTACATTTTCCGTCAATTTTAACGGATATTGTCACGTGTCGGTTCCTCATTAGCCGTACATGAAAAATAATAAAAATAACATTTAAAAAGGAAAAAAAGGGGAAATTTTATAAACAATAAATTAAATAAAATTAAAATAAATAAATAAAATAAAAAATAGAATAATAAATTAAAAAGAGATAAGAGAATAATAAATATATTAAATATAAATAAAATAGAATAAATAAAATAAAAAATCAAAAAAGAGAGAGAGAATAGTAAATATATATATTGAAAAAATGAAAAATAATAAAAATAAAAATAATATAAAAAAAAAAAAAAATTTTAAAAAATGTAAAAAAGCCACTAAAATTCTAGAGCTACATTACTTTTTTTTTTAAAAATGAATTTTATTTTTTTTTACTTTTATTTATTACTTAGTTTTTATTTTAATTTTTATATTTTATATTTAATTATTTTTTAGTCTTATTTTTTATTTTTAAATATATTTTTATTCTATTCTCTTTTTATTTTTTTATTTTTTATTTTATTTATTCTACTTTTTTATTTTTTATTCTTTTCTCGCCTTAATTTTTTAAATTTTATTTTGCTTTAAAATTTTCAATATATTTTTAAAATATTTAATATTTTTCATTCTATTCTCTCATTTATTTTGTGTTTTATTTTATTTTATTCTTAGGGGGTGTTTGTTTGAGATAATCGAACATCACGATGATATGCCATTTCCGTGTTTGTTTTGGGGTGATATTTCGTTTTGCATATCAAGACGATATTGTGATATATGTATATTTGTTTGTTCAATTGACCAATCATACAAAATTGATTATGATAACAGTCATACGATAGTTACCTTTACAACATTAACATTGTTAACAATTTATAATAATATATTACAACGATCGGTCAACGGAGGGTAACATTATTATTAATAATAGTCTTACAATAATTAACAAAATTAAGGGGAAAAGTGTGGAAAGAGTTGGCATATATATTTCCAATGTGGTTTTCACGCAAAGTCAGTTTGCGGTTGCCCTATCTTGAGTTACATAGCATGTCATGCGGGTCAACTTTGTAAGATTAATCAACTGCGTGAATGTTGTATTATTGTATGGTTCTCACTAATGTTCGCTTTGTACGACTGTGTTGAAACATGACTGATTATTGTAAGGTGTTATTAAATAATAATAATGTTGCAAGGCTGCTCCGTCTACCTACCAATATAAAGAGTAATATTGTTGATAATGTTCAATGTTTTAAGATCATCTTTCCCTGACAAACTTATTTTCAAACTCAAAATACAGTAATTGTTTCACCAATGATTAATTCATCATTCCGAACTCAAAAGAATATTCTTGTAATATTTTCTTTCACACAAACTTTTTACAACTTTCAAAACTACTCATATATTTTAAAACTTCATAAATTAGACCACAGTTTTTAAATTCGATTATTTAATAAAAATTATTAAAAAACATAAAAAGCTGTTAATTAAAAACGCATAAATTACACCACGTGGGAAAACTACATTCAGATTCACATAAAAAATTATTCCTACAAATACAAATGATTTCTTTTTTTAATTTTTGGAATCGATGTATTCCTCCCACAAGTGATCAATTAGCATATTGTGAAGTACAATGTGATCATCTTCATTTCTAAAGTTTAAATTCTACGGCTGTAGTCAAGATAATAATAAACTATCATATTATATTAGAACAACATTAAAAAGTTAAATAAAAGATATAAAAAACCTTATTAAGAAGGGTAAATTCCTTATCAGTCTCATTTGAAGTTTAAACTTCCTCTTAAATACCCCATGAAATATTACTTCATGTTAGGTACCTATCTGCGAAACGTTGTGTGTTTAATACCCCAAATATTGAAAAGACGAAAATAACATTCTTAACAATTTCAGAAAAGCTTCCAGAATATAATAACATCAGTTGTCAGTTTTATACCAACAAAACACATTATTATACCAAAACATATTGACATGATTCTACCAATAAACATAGATATTATACTAACTGTTTCCAATATTATACCAAGTTGAATTTCAGACCATTATACCAACTGTTATCACTATCATACCAACAAATAACGTTATTATAATTTTATTAAATGAAGTGATTTTCACATATTATACCACAAAACATGATAATTATACCAACAAAACCGAATATTATACCAATAAAATATCCAAATAAGTATACCAATAAATTCGATTATCATACCAGCAAATCCATTTATCATATTAATACTTTTTCATATAATTTATGACTATTATATCAATAAACATTGATATTATACCAACTATTTTATATATTGTACTCGAAGTACACCACATATCATTATACCAACATACATGTTTATTATACCAATAAATAAATATACCAACAAATTTTGCGATTACACCAACAATTTAAATTATTATACCAACAAATAATGATGGATTTTTATACCAATACAGGACATAATTATACAAATACATGTATTTATCCACCAACAAGTTTTTTTTTTAGAAAAATTGCATTGTTCGAATGTTTTATGATATACCAACAAAATTAGAAATTATAATGTTCCAACAATTATACCAATACTTCTGATTATTATACCAACAAAAGCAATTATAATTTCATCATTTTCCAAACCAATTCCTGACTCAACCAACAAGAACCGTAATTATACCAATAGTTTATATTATTATACCAACAAAGACTGAGCGATTGGTTTATGTTTATCATACCAAGAACATAATTATACTAATACTTGTCTTTATCATACAAACAAATATTTTTAAAAAAAAAATTGCACTATTAGACAATTTTTAATATACCAACAAAAGTAGAAATTATACCAACTTATTCCAACAATTATACCATTACTTCTGATTATTGTACCAATAAATCCAATTATAATTTTATCATTTTTCCAACCAATTTCTGACTATTATACCAACAAGACTCGTTATTATATAAAGACCTCTGGCTATTATACCAACAAAGACCGATATTATACCAAGAAAGACAAATATTATATCAACATAGATATGTATCATACATCATAATTTAAATTTTCAAACATCAAATTAAAACGAATTATTCTATTAAAACGAGATTTTATTGTACCAACAAAGCCTTGATTAAAGTTAAAAACGTAGTATAAGCGTGAGCATAAGCATAATATCATAGATATCATATTGTTATAATAACATTAAAGTTGGAATAAACATCATATATGTCGCTTAAGCAAAAGTTGTAATAACATAAGGTTTGAACAACATAAGAGTTGGAATGACATAAACCTCATATTTATTTACACATAAGAGTTGGAATAAAACATTGTCACATGATATTAGACACTTACACATAAGAATCGGCATGACATATTGAACACATATTTAACACTTACACATAAGAGTTTGAATAAGATCTTATCACATAATATTACGCATTGGCGTTGGTATAACACTTAGCATAAAAAAAAACTAATAATACTATGTAATGTATTTCGAGTACAATATTTATTATAGTTGGTATGTTTTTTTTTATCTTAATAGGTATAATAACATACGTTAAACAAAATATTAAACTTAATAAATGTCGATATTATACCAACTATACTAACTATTGAACTCGAAATAAACTACATAGTATTAATAGATTGTAGGCTTTGTTGGTACAATAGAATCTTGTTTTAATAGAATAATTCATTTTAATTTGGTGTTTGAAAATTTAAACTATGATGTATGATACCTATCTACTTTGGTATAATATTTGTCTTTCTTGGTATAATATCGGTCTTTGTTCGTATAATAGACAGAGCTCTTTGTATAATAACGGGTCTTGTTGGTATAATTGTCAGGAATTAGTTGAAAAAATGATAAAATTATATTTGGATTTTTTGGTACAATAATCAGAAGTAATTGTATAATTGTTGGAATAAGTTGATATAATTTTCTACTTTTGTTAGTATATTAGAAAACGTCGAATAGCGCAATTTTTTTTAAAAATATATTTGTTGGTATGATAAAGACATGTATCGGTATAATTATGTCCTCTTGGTATAATATCGGTCTTTGTTGATATAATAGATAAAGCTCTTGGTATAATAACGGCTCCTATTAGTATAATAGTCAAGAATTGGTTGGAAAAATGATAAAATCATAATTTGATTTGTTGGTACAATAATCAGAAGTTATGGTATAATTGCGAGAATAAGTTCGTATAATTTCTACTTTGTTGGTAACGTCGAATAGCGCATATTTTAAAAAAAATATTTGTTGGTATAATAAAAACAAGTATTAGTGTAATTATGTCTTTTATTGGTATAATAACCACAAACCAATCACTCAATCTTTCTTGGTTAATAACCTAAATTATTGGTATAACTACGATTCTTGTTGGTTGAGTCAGGAATTGGTTTGGAAAATGATAAAATTATAATTGCTTTTGTTGGTATAATAATCAGAAGTATTGGTATAATTGTTGGAACAATTTGGTATAAATTCTAATTTTGTTGGTATATCATAGAACTTTCGAACAAAGCAATTTTTTTTTAAAAAAAAACTTGTTGGTATGATAAATACATGTATTGATATAATTATGTCCTCTATTGGTATAACAATTCATCATTATTAATTGGTAATAATTTAAAATGTTGGTGTAATCGCAACAATTGTTGGGGGTAAATTTGATTAGTATGTGGTGGTATAATAAACATTATACTGGTATAATGATATCTAGTGTACTTCGAGTACAATATATAAAATAGTTGATAAAATAACGGCATTGGTTGGTATAATAGTCAGAAATTAGATGAAAAAGTAATAGTATAATAAATGAGTTTGTTGGTATAATAATCGAATTTATTGGTATAATTATTTGGATATTTTATTGGTATAATATTCGGTTTTGTTGGTATAATTATCATGTTTCGTGGTATAATGTGTGAAAATCACTGCGTATAATAAAATTATAATACCATTATTTGTTGGTATGACAGTGATAACAGTTGTTATAATGGTTTGAAATTCCACTTGGTATAATATTGGAAATAGTTGGTATGTGTTTATTGGTATAATTATTTCAATATTTTGTGGTATAATAACGCGATTTGTTGGTATAATACTTGCAACTAATGGTATAATTTTCTGAAAGTTTTCTGAATATGTTGAGAGATGTTATTTTAGTCTTTTCTATGTTTTTAGGTATCAAACACACAATTTTTGACAGATAGGTACTTAACAGGAGAAATATTTCGAGTGGTATTTAGGAGGAAGTTCAAACTTAAAGGGGACTGATAAGGAATTTACCCTATTAAGAAAAAGAGTGGGGACCTGATGAAATGCTGAAGCCCTGATGAAATGCTGCCAATCATAGGAACAGTGGGGACCTGTTGTAATCATTCAAGTTGGGAGACGAAGAAGAAGATGGATTCTGATTCCGCTACTTCTTACAAAGGGAATTCCTATCAGGGGAGTTGCTTGCTCCTATCTCTAATTCGTTCGAATCCGTAGAAGGCTTTCAGAATCATATTTACTGAAACAAATATTATTCTGATGATGATGTTTAGGATAAGTCGGTGAACCGGCATTGTGTCAACGTTCTAGACCAGATTGAACAGTGCTCTCAATGTAGGAATAAGCCCTTTTAGTTCCTCTTGTTGCTTTTCCAACTATGTGATTCTCTCATAATATTATATTGTTTCAACCACCTGAGTGGAGTATGCGCCAGTGCTGTTCACTTCTCTGGCTCTGCATTCTTCTTTGCACTTGCATGTGATCTTTCTATAATATGGCATTTGACTCGGTCAATTTTAAAGAAGTAGCCTCATGACTTCTGCTTTTAAGTCAGTAATCGTCACTTTTAAAGGCATTTTCGTCAATAGCATGATCCACGGACCCTTTATACAGTAGGGAACCCGTGCTATAATACAGCAGGGGACACTTACATTAGAGCAGGGGACCCTTGCATTATAGTATGGTACCCGTGCTGCAGCATGTTATATATTTTAGTGTAACTGGGAATAATGTGTACACGGGTTAGGAGGTGCGGAGTGCACGCTCGAAAAACGTTTATTCCGAAACTCAAAACCAAGTGGGGATCAAGGGAGTTGTGCCCCCTTGCGGGGTCCTAGGGGAAGCGCCCCTAGAGCGATCACCCTCCCCACATGCACCCGAAAGGGTATGCATGAACCACCCGAAACTGCTTGTCACCCGAAAGGGTATGCTGAAATCCAAACGGGTGTTCGAAAAGGTGGTTTCTATTGGTAAACAAACACCATCCTTAAAATTGTTATGTCGACTAATGAATAAACACAACTGATCGAATTTGGGGTTATAAATAAGTGAAGAGACATTCAACTTAAGGACAATTGAATTTACAAACGCATCAGAATATGTATTCTCTAGTCTTATTCCGAGACGAAATATTGTATTTGGAAAGTGAATTCCAAACGCGATTCTAGAGAAATATCCGGTCATATAAATCAGAAATATTTACCAGCACAGCACACGGGTCCCCTACTGTAATGCAAGGGTCCCCTGCTCTACTGTAAGGGTCCCTGCTGTATTACAGCACGGGTTCTCTACTTATTATAGCACGAGTTCCCTGCTGTTATAAGCAAGGGTTCCATGTTATTCTACAGTAAGGGTCTTCTCCTCTATGCAGGGGTTCTCTACTTATAACAACACATGTCTCCTGCTATATATGGAGAGCATGCGACCTCCACTTTAAAAAGAAGTGTTGCAATTAGGATTTGAACTCAATACCTATTACACAGAGGTCCAATACACAACCACTGGACTAGACCCCAACCGCACGGGTCCCCTGCTGTTATAAGCAGGAGTCCGTTTCCTATTACAGTGGGTTCCCTGTTGTTATAAGCAGGGGACCCCTGCATAGAGGAGAAGACCCTTGCTTATTACAGCACGGGTCTCCTGCTATATATGGGGAGCATGCGACCTCCACTTAAAAAAAAAGTGTTGGAAATAGTATTTGAATTCAGTACCTAACACAGAGGTCAAATACACAACCACTGGACTATTGTAAGGGCCCCTGTTGTATTACAGCATGGGTCCCCTGCTTATTACAGCACGGGTTCCCTATTGTTATAAGCAAGGGTCCCCTGCTATTCTACAGTAAGGGTCTTCTCCTTTATGCAGGGGTCCCCTACTTATAACAGTAGGTGTCTCCTGCTATATATGGAGAGCATGTGACCTCAACTTTAAAAAGAAGTGTTGCAATTAGGATTTGAACTCAATACCTATTACACAGAGGTCCACTACACAACCACTGGACTAGACCCCAACCGCACGGGTCCCCTGCTGTTATAAGCAGGAGTCCCCTTCTTATTACAGTGGGTTCCCTGTTGTTATAAGCAGGGGACCCCTGCATAGAGGAGAAGACCCTTGCTTATTACAGCACGGGTCTCCTGCTATATATGGGGAGCATGCGACCTCCACTTAAAAAAAAAGTGTTGCAAATAGTATTTGAACTCAGTACCTACTACACATAGGTCAAATACACAACCACTGGACTACTGTAAGGGTCCCTGTTGTATTACAGCACGGGTTCCCTGCTGTTATAAGCAAGGGTCCCCTGCTATTCTACAGTAAGGGTCTTCTCCTCTATGCATGGGTCCCCTACTTATAACAAAAGGTGTCTCCTGCTATATATGGAGAGCATGTGACCTCCACTTTAAAAAGAAGTGTTGCAATTAGGATTTGAACTCAATACCTATTACACAGAGGTCCACTACACAACCACTGGACTAGACCCCAACCGCACGGGTCCCCTGCTGTTATAAGCAGGAGTCCCCTTCTTATTACAGTGGGTTCCCTGTTGTTATAAGCATGGGACCCCTGCATAGAGGAGAAGACCATTGCTTATTACAGCACGGGTCTCCTGCTATATATGGGGAGCATGCGACCTCCACTTAAAAAAAAAGTGTTGCAAATAGTATTTGAACTCAGTACCTACTACACAGAGGTCCAATACACAACCACTGGACTACACCCCAACCACCAATCCTAACGCGGATTGCGTTTAATATATTCGTTTTTATGTGAGTCCAATTAGTTAGGATGTAATTTAAATTTCTCCAAATGAAGACAATTTTTTTAAAGTTAGACACATTCAAATGTCATTTACTTAAATAATCTCACTTGCATGCATAATTGTATTTTACTTATTTTCTTGTAATATTCCTGTTTCATACAGACATGAATGTGGGGTTCACTGGATTGATTTTTTCGCATGTGTTTACTTGAATATGCTGCGATCCTTTTGAACTCATATTTCCATTTCAAAATATATGTAATCTTCAATCATTATTTAATTGAAAAAAAAAACAAAATGGTGCAAACTTAGGAGTTATTTATGTCTCAAAAACATTCTAGTCACCAGCACACCAATGCTTATGAACAAGGCACAGAGGAGAAAAAGATAGAAGGATAAGAAATAGAGAAAAGAACGCTAACACTCAACCCCACAAGGCTTCAGTATCGGCCCGGTCTGCTTCGGCAGGAAGGGATCGATCCTGACCCAGACGAGCGAAAAGATGGAAGCCAAAAGGATCGACCATAGCACGACGATCGTTGGAGTCCGATTCTGCTTCCCCATCAACCCCTTGAGGAACGGGTAAAGGTGGACGATGACCCAGAAGGCGAAGAAGAGCTTCCCGAAGAGCGGGCCCCACGACCCGGACCCGTTGTTGATGGCGTCGGAGACCCCGGCGACAACGCCGACCATGTTGAGGATGATGAGGGTGGTCGGGGGGATGAGGAGGGTCGTCCACTTGAAGAGGTAGAGCTCCCCGAACTCCGCGTCGTCCGCCGACTTGGAGGTGACGGTGAAGTTGGTGTCGACCCCCGCAAGGACCTTGAGGAGGCCCTGGAATACCGCGAAGAGGTGGGCCGAGACCCCACCGATGACCCAGAACTGCTCGTTCCTCCACCAGTCCTCTATGCTCACCCCGCTCCACCGAAGCTCCAGCACACCCGTCACGATGATGGACAGGAAGAGTGCGATGAACCATATGCTCGCCAGGTTGTTCAGCTGCACGCATATACATGACCAAAAAAATAATGATTATTATTATTTTTATTAGGCTGACGAATCATTTGGATTTTAGGGTGGAAATTAGCAAACCCACTTAGATCTAGACCCTGACCTGGTTATATAATCGGTATATATTCGACTTAATATTCTATAATTGGTAATGTTTGTGATCGAACCTATTGAATCTTCAAATAGGTCTTTAATGGACAATCCTTATTAGGATTTATTAACCTTATATTTCAGTAATCCATCAGAAAAAAACGATTATTATTATTATTATTATTATTATTATTATTATTATTATTATTATTATTATTATTATTATTATTATTATAGGTCGAACCGAATCATTGGTTGGATATATTAAGGGTGCGTATAGTATACGGAATTCGTGCGTGAAAGGCACGACATATAACTAAGTTAGCGCATTGGACAATGACACTTTTGCATTCCGATAGTTATACCTCTAAACCTTTCCTTTTCTTTTCCTAAACGAATCGCAAGCCAAACAGAGCTAAAGTGCTAATTAACGCTATATTTGAGTAATCATGTGGAAAATGTCAGATAAATCTTACCGTTGGAACAATGAATTTTCCGGTGAGTAGACATACGGCCGGAAGAACGCAGTAGGCTACAAGAGCGATGGAGGTGAAGGGGTACACAATGGTGTTGATGTAAGCGAGCCTCTCGAGCAACTTGAGCTTCCCTCCCCAGCCGTACCACAGCGGACAGTGGCGGCTGAGGAAGATCTCCACCGAACCCAAAGCCCATCTCAGAACCTGATGCAGCCTATCCGATAGATTTATCGGAGCCGATCCCTTAAATGCAGGTCTCTTTGGACAGCAGTACACCGATCTCCATCCCCTACAATGCATCTTGAATCCCGTTAATATGTCCTCCGTGATCGAACCGTAAATCCAACCGATCTGTGGGATGAAAAAAAAAAAGGACTCAGACCCATTGAATCTTCAAATGAGATTTCACTGTGGTGTATTTTCATTTTTTTCTAACCTCTTTTCCCCATTCGGTTTTTTCTTCGTACCCGCAGCTTATTACGTGTATGGCTTCTTTCGTGAGCGTCGCCTGGTTACTTCCCTCCGGTAGGCCGCCGTTCTCCATGAGTGTCGACGCGATGAAAACCGGAGACATACCAAAACGCTTCTCGAAGTTCTTCTGGGACATGAGGGAAGATTTCTCGAGCTCGTCGTAGCCTTCGAGCCCTTCTTCGATCTCCTCGAGGTCGAAAGGAGGCATAGATGATTTTCTAGTGTACTGCTTCTTTCCCATGGTCTTCTTGTTCTTCCTGTACAGTTTCCCGAGCCCGAGCATGGCCTTGAGCCCCTTTTTCTTACCCTTTGAGGACTTCTTCCTCGGTCCGCCGCAGCAGCAGCACCACCACTTGGGCCAGCAGTCACACGTCATCTTAGGCCTCTTCTCTGACTCCGGTGGATCGTAACCGTACAGTGCTTGCCTGTTGAAGACGCATCCCGTTCCTACGTAAACTGGCCCTTGGATACCATCTAGGCCTTTCATGTTGATCTGTTTATAAAATAAAAATCAAGCAGATTATAAATAATTAGTAGAGATTTTTTTTTTTTTTTATTTCGAAGAAGACGACGTTGCGATTTGCATATCTATCGTGACGGTCAATACCATCGAATCTCTGTGGGAACTGGACGTAGCAGAGCTTCTTCCCCGCCTGAGGATCCATTAAAAAGCACATAGCTTCTCTGATAGCTTTGCTGTTGTTGATGTAATGATCGCAATCGAGATTCAACATGAACGGTGCGTTTGTAAGTACTCGCACCTGTTCAAATACAAATCATGATTCGATAGAAATTAAAAAAAAAAAATTAATCTTTAAGGTTGTTTTTTCTTACCAATGCGTTCATGGCTCCCGCTTTCTTATGGTGTTGATAGCCCGGTCTTTTCTCACGTGACACGTACACCAGTCGCGGCAGCTCCTTACCTTCTACGTCGAGTGCACCTTCGCTTCCCAAATACACCTTCAAACACATGAATATCTCTTGTTGATTTAATGATATCGAAACCGCTCTGATTATATATGTTAAACTGGTGGATTTAGAATAGGAGAAAAGTTGAGCCGTGTCGTTTTTTCACCTGAATCATGCCGGGGTGATCGCGAGTGTTATTCCCGGGCCACGGAGTACCGTCTTGCATAAGCCATCCTTCTTCGGGTTTCTTCTGAGCCTTAGCCACCAGCGCGTTAATCCTCACTTTAAACTCTTCGTACTCCCTCTGCCATAAATTATATGCGTTCGTAAGAACAGTCTCATATAGAGGTGTTCAAAGGTTCAGAAAAACCGTAACCGGCATTTCAAACCGACGATTTTACCGCATGTTAAATCATATATCAGAATTCGTGGCGGACCGATACATAGATTCGTTTTTTTGTTTGAATATTCCATTGAAAAGAGATATATAATAAATATGAAAGACAAATATATAAGAAAGTGTAAATCATATATTCAGAATTCGTTCGTCGGAATAAAAAGAATGATCCGACTAGGTACTGACTAAGCCGGACCATCCAACGAAATCAGAATTTGAAAAGAATGGCCTTTCAATTAAAATCAACTCCAAGAACCAAATATATTTTTACCATAGTTTCCATATTTTTTTTAATAAATAAAAACGGTTCAAGCCGGAATTATGAATTGTCGGCTTGTTAAAAAGAAAAGACAGGAAAAATGGTTCAACCGTGAACCGGCGGTTTGAGCCGGAACTGTCTGAGGTACTGTTCGGTTAAGGTTTGGCTGATTTCGAAATCGTAACCGGCGGTTTTGAACGTTGAACCACAAGAACATGTCTAATCCAACATATGAAACAAACTTCCTAACATATAAAAGAAAAAAATAAGGTCGTCATACGATACCTTCATAGCCCTTCGTTCCTTAACGAAAGTGGGCTGCACCTTATCTTTCAAATAGTCGATCTTCTCCGAAAAGTAGAACTCGGGCGTTCGAGGCTCGACGTTGTGCTTCCTGCAGAACGGGACCCACCTCCTCGCGAACTCCGCCGTCTCCGCCAGCGTGTCGAAGAGGAGCATGGAGGCGCCGTCGTCCGAGACGTAGCAGCTGACTTTCTTCACGGGGTAATCGACGGACAGGATCGAGAGCACCGTGTTCGCCGTGATGATCGGCGGCTCTTTGAGGGGGTCGACGGTGCTGACGAAAACGTCGACCGGCGCGAGGAGGTTCGGTTCCCCGTCGCGTTCGAACCTCAGGGAGAGGCGTTCGAGGTACGTCTCGCGGTTGATGGGGAGCCACTTCGGGAACTGGTCGAGGATCCACGAGAGGCCGAACCATATTTCGCAGATTACGGAGATCAGCCACAGGGGGTAAGCATCGGATGCCGGCGTCAGGATTCGGAAGTGGAAGAAGAAACATAGGACGACGAATCTTATGACGATGACGATGCGGTAAGGGTTAATTAGCCGAGAGGGGATCGGTACTTTTCGCCAGAGTGGTTGCCTGGCTTCCGCTAATCTGGAGTAGCAAGAAACGTGCGATAAAACACCATTTGGAACGAAGAAAGTAGTGTGTAAAAAAATATTTAGAGGAGAATGATTTTCACAAGTTTTTCTTTCATTTTCCTCATCATTTCGTGAAAAACTCACTTTTCCTTAACTTAATTATAAATTTAACTAGATTTTCTTTTCCTTTCTTTTCCGTATCCATTTTTTGCAACCAAATAAATATAAAAAATAGTTTTCCTTTTTTGTTTCAATTTCTTGTCCCTATTAATTTTCACAAACCAAATACAGCCTAAAAAAACGAGCAAGAACAAATCTTACAAGAAGTCGTCGTCTTCATTGTCGCCGGGGTCACGCCCACCATCACCATCGCCTGTTTTGGCGACGAGGCCTCTCTTTTCTTGCCGGGCTTTCCATTTATCGACTCTTTCTTTCCACTCTTCGGCAGTGTAGGTCTCTTTTTCCCCTTCCAAGTTCTTACCCGTAACTGTACGTATATATTGATTGTAAGAGCAAAAACTCACGTATCATTTAAAAAATAATCCGATGAACGAATATTTGTTAGGTTACCACTTCCGGCTACAGAAGGAGCATAATTTGTTCCGTTGATATGAATTTGATTATGACTGTAATCTCCATTTTCCTGCAGAAGTTCAGCGATTTGTTCAATATTCATCATTTCCCAACTTACGAATAATTATTTACTTACAGAATGCTGAAGATCAGAAGAATGAAGTTGCTGATTCTTCGGCAGGAACTCATCTTCCAAATCATCGTCGTGATTCTCTTCATCATCACCTTCAACCCTCGGACAACCTAATCAATTAAGACAAACATACATGATATGCATCAACTCGAGATACCGATAAGGATCTTGTAATATTAATATTTCGCTTAACATATATATATAGAGAAATTTTATGGTGCTCATCTTATGTAAGCATCACCTGTTATGTGGCAATAGCATTGATTTGTGCAACATCAACATGTCACATTAACATAAAATTTGTCAGTCAATGGCACGTAAAATGTGTCTCGCGTCACCTTTTATGTTGATGTGGTACCGATCACTGCCACAATAAGATGCTCAATAAGGTGAGCACCATAAAATATATATATATATATATATATATATATATATATATATATACCTTTATGACGCTTGTAGCGCGTGTGACATTGAGGACAGCTCTGGTGGCCATCACTCCGCTCGTACTCATAGCAGGGCTTACAGACGGGGAAACCGCACTCGTGGCAAGCTACAAACATATCTCCATTCTCCTTCAATCCAATCTCGTCCCCACAGATCCGACATATTTTGACGGCTGATGGTGATTCCCGTGTAGGAGGACGATGATGCTATTCCCGCATGCATCATAATGATAAGGAGTACACAACAAGATGGCGATAATCAGCCGGTGACTTGTGAAACCTCATAAATGCACGTGCACGTTAACATATGTCGTGTGAAGTTACCTGCTCTTCGGAGGCACTCATAACATGGAGCCCGTTTCGCCCATGTGAACCTTCAAAGAGCCCCCCAGCCATCTATGAGAGAGAGAGAAAGAGAGAGATGGAGAGAGACCTCACTTGTTTGGAGGGTTTTTATGAAGTAATGTTGATATCTGTATAGGTGAGAGGGTTTAGTCTAAAACAGCTCTACGGGTGAAGTGTCATAAAAGTTTGATTGGAAGAGAAGCCAAATAGGTAACAGATAGAGACAGCATAATTCACTTGCATTACTTCTCTTCTTTTTCACCACTGGTGTCATAACACATAGTGTTAGTTAGTTAAGCTTTGCATGTAACTTACACTCAAAGGTTTCAGAACCTGCGGTGATCATACACCAAACGCTGCTAGTAGATCACTAAATCCAACAACTTTCTTCTTATCATATTGTACTTTCTTCAAATATATATTTATATATATATATATATATATATATATCAACTAATAAAATTTACGTACTGTTTTTCATCTTTTCTTCCTTTCTTTTTTTTTTCCAAATCTTTTCTTCCTTTCTTTTTTTTTTTTTTCCAAATCTTTTCTTCCTTTCCAAAATAATTAATTTGGTTATCCAACCCTGTACTTACTCGGATTCGAGGAAACATGTATTACTTATCCGTCAGGCAGTCGAATACAAGATGAACTACGTATACTGATGATACCCCAAACAATGACGGAACCATAGAATCTGAGGGGGTCAAATACTACTTGTAAAACACAAATAATAAGAATGTATTCGTGGCTTCTATATATTAATCGTAACCAATATACAACTGAGAATAACTTTTAAGGACACATCTTAACGTTTTCCAAATTGTTTCATTTTGAGTACTTTCTAATTTTTTTCACGAAACAAATCAATATATCTAAGAGAAATATCACATAAATGTTAATTTTTCTTCTTGATTCCCTTTTTACTATAATTCATTTGTATTAAAATCACCCCATATAAAATTCTAGACACTTATGTATATTAATAAAATAATTTGTGATATCAAATTATTACCATTGGAATTATATTACTAAATTTAGAAATATATAACATTTAAAAATACAATAATAAAAGAAAAGGCTACGTTGCTTAATAAAATGGGTAAATTCCTTATCAGTCTCCTTTTAAGTTTGAACTTCCTCTTAAATACCCCTCGAAATATTCCTTGCTGTTAGGTACCTATCTACGAAAAGTTGTGTGTTTAATACCTAAAAACATGGAAAAGACTAAAATAACTTCTCTTACATATTCAGAAAAACTTTCAGAAAATTATACCATCATTCGAGAGTATTATACCAACAAATCACGTTATTATACCACAAAAAATTAACATGATTCTACCAAAAAATACAGATTATATACCAATTGTTTCCAGTATTATACCAAGTTGAATTTCAGACCATTATACCAATTGTAATCAATATCATACCAACAAATAATGTTATTATAATTTTATTATACGATGTGATTTTCACACATTATACCACGAAATATGATAATTATACCAAGAAAACCGAATATTATACCAACAAAATATCCAAATATTTATACCAATAAAATCAATTATCATACCAACAAACCCATTTATTATATTATTACTTTTTATTTAATTTCTGACTATTATACCAACAAACGCCGATATTATACCAACTATTTTATATATTGTACTCGAAGTATTATACCAACATACATGTTTATTGTACCACCCCATAAATATACTAACAAATATTGCAATTATACCAACAGTTTAAATTACTATACGAACAAATAATTATCGATTGTTATACCAATAAAGGACCTAATTATACTAATACATATATTTATCATACCAACAAGTTTTTTTTTAAAAAAATGCGTTGTTCGGAAGTTCTCTGATATACCAACAAAATTATAAATTATACCAAGTTGTTCCAACAATTATACCAATACTTTTGATTATCATACCAACAAAAGCAATTATAATTTATCATTTTTCCAACTAATTGCTGATTCAACCAAGAAGAACCGTTATTATACCAATAGTTTATGATATTAACCAAGAAAGATTGAGCGATTGGTTAATGATTATTATACCAAGAAAAGACCTAATTATACTAATATTTTTTTTATTATACCAACAAATATGTTTTAAAAATTTTGCACTATTCGACGTTACCAACAAAGTAGAAATTATACCAACTTATTCATGCAATTATACCATAATTTTTTATTATTATATCAACAAATCTAATTATAATTTTGTCATTTTTCCAACCAATTCCTGACGATTATACCAACAAGAGCCGTTATTATACCAATAGCTTCGTCTATTATACCAACAAATACCGATATTATACCAAGAAAAGACCTACATATACTGATACATGTCTTTATCATACCGACAAATACTTTTAAAATTTGTGCTATTCGACGGTTTCTAATATACCAACAAAAGTAGAAATTATACCAACTTATTCCAACAATTATACCATTACTTCTGATTTTTGTACCAAAAAATCCAAATATAATTTTATCATTTTTCCAACCAATTTCTGGCTATTATACCAACAAGACCCGTTATTATGCCAAAGCTCGGGCTATTATAGCAACAAAGATCGATATTATATCAAGAAAGAGAAATATTATACCAACATACGTATGTACCATACATCATAATTTAAATTTTAAAACACCAAATTAAAACGAATTATTCTATTAAAACAAGATTTTATTGTACCAACAAAGGCTTGATTAAAGTGTTATACCAACACTTATGCGTGATATTATTACATTACATAGTTTATCTCGAAATGCATTACATAGTTTATCTCGAAATACATTACATAGTATTATTAGTTTTCATTTTTTATTCTAAGTGTTATACCAACACTTATACGTAATATTATGTGATAAGATCTTATTCAAACTCTTATGTATAAGTGTTAAATATGTGTTCCACATGTCATCCCGATTCTTATGTATAAGTGTTCAATATCATGTGACAATGTTTTATTCCAACTCTTATGGGTAAATATTAAATATGAGGTGTATGTCATTCTAAATTTTATGTTATTTCAAACCTTATGTTATTACAACTTTTACTTAAGTGACATATATGATGCTTATTTCAACTTTAACGTTATTATAACAATATGATATCTATAATATTATGTTTATGCTCATGCTTATACTACGCTTTTAACTTTAATCAATGCTTTGTTGGTACAATAAAATCTCATTTTAATAGAATAATTCGTTTTAATTTGGTGTTTGAAAATTTAAGTTATGATGTATGATACATATCTATGTTGATATAATATTTATCTTTCTTGGTATTATCGGTCTTTGTTGGTATAATATTCAAAACTCTTGGTATAATAACGGGTCTTGTTGGTATAATAGTCACAATTGGTTGGAAAAATGATAAAATTATAATTGAATTTGTTGGTATAATAATCAGAAGTAATGGTATAATTGTTGGAATAAGTTGGTATAATTTCTGCTTATGTTGGTATATTAAAAAGCGTCGAATATCGCAATTTTTTTAATAAAATATTGGTTGATATGACATTTACATCTATTAGTATAATTTAGTCATTTCTTGGTATAATCGGTCTTTGTTGGTATAATTGTCAAAACTCTTGGTATAATAACGGGTCTTGTTAGTATAATAGTCAGGAATTGATTTTGAAAAATGATAAAATTATAATTGGATTTGTTGGTACAATAATCAGAAGTAATGGTACAATTGTTGGAATAAGTTGGTATAGTTTCTACTTTTGTTAGTATATTAAAAATTGTCAAATAGCGCAAATTTTTTTAAATTTTTTTTTGTTGGTATGATAAAGACAAGTATTAGTATAATTATGTCTTTTCTTGGTATAATAACATAAACTATTGGTATAATTACGGTTCTTGTTGGTTGGGTCAGGAATTGGTTTGGAAAATGATAAAATTATAATTGCTTTTGTTGGTATAATAATAAGAAATATTGGTATAATTGTTGGAACAACTTGGTATAATTTCTAATTTTGTTGGTATATCATAGAACTTTTGAACAACGCAATTTTTTTTTTTAAAAAAACTAATTGGTATGATAAATACATGCATTGGTATAATTATGTCATCTATTGGTATAACAATCCATCATTATTTGTTGGTATAATAATTTAAACTGTTGGTGTAATCGCAAAATTTGTTGGTATATTTATTTGTTGGTATAATAAACATGTATGTTGATAAATATGTGGTATACTTCGACGACAATATATAAAATAGTTGGTATAATATCAGCGTTTGTTGGTATAATAGTCAGAAATTAGATGAAAAAATAATAATATAATAAATGAGTGTTGGTATGATAATCGAATTTATTAGTATAATTATTTGGTTTAATATTCAGTTTTGTTGGTATAATTATCATGTTTCGTGGTATAATATGTGAAAATCACTTCGTATAATAAAATTATAATAAAATTATTAGTTGGTATGATAGTGATAACAGTTGGTATAATGGTCTGACAACTTGGTATAATATTGGAAACAGTTGGTATAGAATCTGTGTTTATTGGTAGAATCATGTTAATTTGTTTTGGTATAATAAGTCGTTTTGTTGGTATAATACTGACGATTGATGGTATTATATTCTAGAAGTTTTTCTGAAGCTGTTAAGAATGTTATTTTCGTCTTTTCAATGTTTGGGGTGTTAAACACACAACTTTTTGCATATATGTACCTAACAGGAAGTAATATTTTGAGGGGTATTTAAGAGGAAGTTCAAACTTAAAAAAGGACTGATAAGGAATTTACCGTAATAAAATTTGGAATTTTAGTTTTTTTTTTACTTAAATAAAAGCGTTAAAATTAGTGCTATAGGCTGTAGGCCCATTAAAAATTTTAAGTTGCGATACTTTGCTTTGAAATTTTAACAATATATTTGAAATATTAGTAGGCTGTAGGCCCATTAAAAAACAGCCCATGGCATTAAATCCCCATGTGAAGTCAAATTAGGGCTTTCTAGGTCATCTTCTTCCACGATCTTTCTCAAGCCACCATCCATGACCACCCTACTTCTCCTCTAGTGCCGGCCGACCCTCTGACCCCCATGTGGTTCCGTCGCTGACTCCAAACGCTGCTGGTAGAGAATTAATTCCAACAACTTTCTTGATAACAGATTATATACGTTCTTTAAAAAAAAAGAGCTAAAATTTACGTGCTTTAATTTTCAGAGTTTTCATTCTCTTATTTCCAACATATTTAATTTGGTTATCCAATGACCGCGCGCATTTATACGGGTTCATTTATAGGTTACCGACGAACGTCATATATTTGAGCTATAAATATTTTATTAACATTAAAAACTTAGAAGTAATGATCCCAAATGCAATAGTAAAATTCATTGATGAAATCACTACAAAAATTGATGCAACAAGTACGTGAATGATTGGAGTGGGAATTGAGCAGTTATTTGTAGTTTAGACTTATTAGAGTTTAAGTAGCACTTTTTAAATTAACACTTTTAATTAGTATTGTTTTTCTTAATATTTAAGGTAGGAACGTAAATGTAAGAAGACAATTAATATTTTTGCAGCAATATGATAAGAAACAAAGAGTCCGTGTGTCCTCAAGCAAACCTTTCTTTCTGTATAATTTCCAAATGCATATCACAGTTCATTAGTTGGTATCAGAGCCAACGGCGGACGCGAACCGTGGTCGTGGTAGAGGGCGTGGCCGAGGTCGTGGTAGAGGGCGTGGTCGTGGAGTCGATCTTGAGAACAAGGAGCCGCTCAACCGCCGTCGAGACCAGCGAGATCTGGAGATTGCAGCAATCGAGTGCCGAATTCAAGAGTTAGAGCGCCAACTCGCACAAGCAAGGTTGGGTTTGTTGGTTCCGATGTATTTCGTCTGGTCGGTGACTGCAGAAACTCGTTAGTATTTGAAGTCGAGGCACGTACTACGTACGTTGTCCGTAAAACGTTATTGTCCCGTATTTCAATGCCTCGGATTATCGCAATCCGTCCCGAAGATACAACAACTTCGGAATTCAGTTTCGTTGCACAACGAATCAAGATTATCGGTGAATCTACTCAAAGACTCGAGCCTTTCTTGCTTTATTTGACTTTGGACTAGAATGCTCTAACTCTAGAATGCTTGGGGTAAATTCGAATGATTTTTCCAATTATGCAGGTGCCTATTTATAGCTTTCCAAAGGTCGCTAGGGTCAAACTGTGAATAGTCGCAACTTCTGGGCTATTCTGACAGCCGTTGACCGGTTGACCGGTTGACCAGGGGTCATTTCGGGAATAAGCACATCTCTTGGGCCAGTTTGCTAAAGACACCCTTTCGGCCCACCGGTTCCGACTGAACCGCTCCAGGCGACCAGTTTCACCAACTGACGCGACCAGCGAACCCCAACCGGTCCGAGCCACGTCACCGTCGTTCACGCAGTATGTTCACTCGTCCACGTGTCATCTGACACGTCAGCTTCACTTGCCACGTCACCGGGACCGCCACGTTACCGGTGACATCATCGTCGCCGCCTCACCGGAGCATAAAATTAAGGGCTCTTCAAAGCTCCTCGTTCCGATGCGTCGTGCTAAGTGCGCCTCAAAGAGCCCTTTGCGTACTTGGCACGGCTCGGGTTGGTGTCGGCCTCGGCCCGGCCTCGGCGGTGCGGGGCACCGCCTCACACTTGGGCTATAATTGGGTCCAAAACCCTCCACACAAGCCCATAAGCCCATAACCCACCAACCACTTGGGCAAACCCTTTTGAATACCTCATGTAGGAAGATTCCTTATAAACAAGTGAAAAGGATGAACTTTCATCTCTTTATTTGGCCAACTTCGAAAATTAATTTCTCATTCACCCGACATCGGTTTTGAGCCAATTAATAATCGATAGATTCCCCTCGAAACGTAGAATTTGAATCTTTCATCAATTTTGGGTTTCGACGAACGACAGCTTCTCGATTTAATTAAAATTGGTTAAGCTCTTTATTTATTGGGTCTGTTAATGTTGACTCAGTTAACATTGACGATGTGAAATCAGTATTTGAGTCAGCATCGTTTGACTCAGACTTGTTCCATCCTTGATTTCGTCTTTCAAATCTAAAAACCATTTACCATATATTATGGCTTTATTTACGAGTGTGCAGGAGATATTTTCGAAATGAATATGGAGCTAAAAAGGAAGAGTTATTTCCGGAATGGATATGATCCTATAAAGTGGACGAGATATTTTCGGAATGGATATGGAGCTAAAAAGAAAGTTATTTCTTGAATGGATATGATCCAATATAGTGGAGGAGATATTTGAGAATGGATATGGAGCTAAAAGGAAGGAGTTATTTTCGGACCAGATATGATCCCGAATGGAATTGCAGCTATATAAAAAAGAACTTCGATCTCATACAACAACCATAGACGACGGACGATAACGAGCGACGAACGAGAAGAAAACGAAAACGAGAGAGCTCTCTACATATATTCGTCATCACAGTTCTTTACCTAGTGTTTTACCTTCACATAGATCGTAGGTTATCTGTGTGAAGATTATGAGAGTCGGTAGAATCTTTACTAGGTTGTTTTTACTATCTTTCGATTGTTCGGTTTTTGTAATCCATTCTTTGTAGTGGAATTTTGCCCTGAAGGCGTGCAACAAGTTACTTAACTTGCTGCATATTTTAAAACTGTGTCTCCGTCGTTTTTACTGCTAAGTTTAAATTTTCCGCTGTACAAATATATTCTGATCCCGAATGTTGCTTCAACATTTAAGTTTACTTTTAACTTAGCTATTCATATCAATTTATCGGGACCTCACTCCCCGCCGCATTCCCATTATCAAATTGATATCAGAGCGACCGCTTGATAAACTAAGCGTTTTTATCCTATTGATATGGATGCCCTAAGCCCAAACTATTTTGGCAAAGTCCCCGTCTTACACGGATCAATGCCTATTGGAAAATCCGAATGCGACAATGCATAAAGTCGATTGACTCGCGTGCTTGGGATTCGGTTCTTAATGGTTATACCCCTCCTAAAACACCTCATGATTCTGATGGAGAAATGTTTGATAAACTCATTGCCGAATGAACTGTTCTTCAAAGAGCAACAACCGATTTTAACGAAAAAGCTTTACATGCCATTTTTTCCTCCGTCGATATTTTTATGTTCAAAATCATCCAAAACTGTACTAATGCGAAACATGCATGGGACATGTTGCAACGGTATTGTGAGGGTGATGCCAGCGTGAAAGACACCTAGTTGCGTCTTCTAAATAGCCAATTTGAAAACCTTCGTATGAGGGACGATGAAAACATCACTAATTATTTTGGAAAACTTTTGAATATTTCTAGCGAGTGTCATAGTCTAGGTGAACCTATTTCAAACAAAGTTTTAAATTCTAAGGCTATTAGGTCACTATATGAGAAGTTTAATGTGAAGGTGACAACTGTAGAGGAAGCGCATAATCTAGCCACACTCGACTTCAATACCCTGATGAACATTATGAAGAACTACGAGATCAATCTCGAAGTTCAGAAAATGCGTCAAGGGGTAAGAGTCTCGCTCTAGTCTCGCAACCATCAGGTGTTGAATCTGATGTTAATCCAGACGATGATGAGGATATGGCTATGATTGTTAGGAAGTTCAAAAGGTTACTGAAAAATAAGAGAGAGTTAAATGTTGGTATAACATTCAAGAGTATTCTAAACGATAAAGAGTCTTTATCTTCACCTAATCGCCCTATCAGCAGAAGAAATTCTGCTGAGAAAGCGAAAGCCGACAAACTTGACAGGGACTCTGTTCAATGTCATGCTTGTAAAGGCTGGGGTCATTATCCAAATGAATGTGCTAATACTCTTCGCATGTATGGAAAAGGATATTGGGTTAGCCTATCTGATGATGAAGAAGATGCGCCAGCAAGAAATACGCATTAGGTTGCCCAATGGACAAAAGTTCTTAATCTAACCTTCTCTGACAATGAAGATGAAGATCATCATACTGGATTTAATGCGGTAACAGATGTTGATCCAATATTGGATTCAACATCTGAACACTATATTCTCTTTGATTATGATGAATCAAACAATTTTGATGAATCTTTGTTGTTAGATGATACAGATGATCTTTTAGAACTTGCCGAGGATGGTGAATCACGTGAAGAAACGTACAAACAACTGTACGTAGAGTGGACGAATCAAAGGAAGCAAATCTCGAAACTGAAGGATTCCGTTCAAGTGCTGACTGAGGACAATCTCAACAACGAAAAGGTAATCAATAGCTTGCTTGAATGAATGAGCAAGATGGAAGCCTTATTGACCAGAAAGGACAAAAAAATTGACAAGCTACAAACACAAATCAACAAGCTTCAGATACCTTGTCAAAGATGAATAAAGGCAAGTCAAAACTTGACGAGGTACTCTCTTTCGTTAATACTTCTAATCATGGTCTAGGATTCAAATCACATCTTAAAAAATCTAAGCATTCTGCATCAAAGTCCAAGTTTAAAAGTTTTAAGTGTCATTTTTGTCTTAAACCTGGATACATCAAACCTTAATGTTGGAAATTGAAAGATGCGATTTCCAAAAAGCAAATGTTGACTTAAAAACCATCCAACATTCAATCCAACATTCGATCCAACATTGAGAAATCAGTGTTGAAGAGAATGTCTAGAGATATTTCACACATTAGTTCTGGTTCTGTGAATCACATGAATAAAACCTTTTGGAGTCCATCAATTTAGAAGAAAGCTTGGGTACACAAATCACCAATTCTATGTAATGTTGTTTACACGTCCTTGAAAGTTAACGTTTCAGGATCTTGGTACTTCGATAGTGGTTGTTCACGACACATGACAGGTACCAAAGACTACTTGATAGACTACACTCCCTTAAATAACGGTACGGTTACTTTTGGAGGTGGGGTGAAAGGTAAAATTCTCGGACGAGGTAAACTTGGTACATTAAGTTCTCGGACGAGGTAAACTTAGGGCAGGAAAACCAACCACATTAAGTTTACATTGTCCAAGAATTTTACCTTTCGCCCCACCTCCAAAAGTAACCGTACCGTTACTTAAGGGAGTGTAGTCTATCAAGTAGTGTTTGGTACATGTCATGTGTCGTGAACAACCACTATCGAAGTACCAAGATCCTGAAACGTTAATTTTCAAGGACGTGTAAACAACATTACATAGAATTGGTGATTTGAGTACCCAAGCTTTCTTCTGAACTGATGGACTCCAAAAAGTTTTATTCATGTGATTCACAGAACCAGGACTAATGTTGTCTGAAATATCTCCAGACATTCTCTTCAACACCGATTTCTCAATGTTGGATCGAATGTTGGATGGTTTTTCAGTCAACATTTACTTTTTGGAAATCGCATCCTTCAGTTTCGAACAATAAGGTTTGATGTATCCAGGTTTAAGACAAAAATGACACTTAAAACTTCTAGACTTGGACTTTGATGTAGAGTGCTTAGATTTTTTAAGATGTGATTTGAATCCTAGACCATGATTAGAAGTTTTAACGAAAGAGAGTACCTCGTCAAGTTTTGACTTGCCTTTATTCATCTTTGAAAAGGTATCTGAAGCATTGTTGATTTGCGTTTGTAGCTTGTCAATTTCTTTGTCCTTTCTACTAATAGTCGTGCGTAGCGTGTTTACAATCTTAGATTGAAAACTATTCAGGAATCAGTTAATATTGTATTTGAAGATTCCGCTGACATTAGCAGAAATACTCCTCAAGTTGATATTGCAGATATTGTTCCGATGGTTGGTCCAACAGAGGATCTGGAAGCTAATAATGATGAGTCAACATCCGACTCAACATTAGCTCCTAAACATGATACTGAAGATGAAACCTTAAATGTTCGGAGAGATCCCCTGCTAGGATTCAGAAGTCTCACCCCTCTGATCAAATCATAGGAAGACTGGATGAAGGACGGAAGACCATGAATAAACCACGAAGAGATTACAGATCTATGAAAAGAATGTATGCATGACTTCCGTATACAATGAGGTAAGGTTTAATTGTTTTGTATCTGAAACTGAACCGAAAAATGTTCTTGAAGCCCTCAAGGACAGTTTTTGGATGAATGTTATGCAAGAAAGCTTGTTCAATTTGATAAAAATCAGGTTTGGTCTTTGGTTCCACGACCAAGCGACGGTAACGTCATTGGTACAAAGTGGATTTTCAAAAACAAATCTGATGAGTATGGGACTGTTATTAGGAATAAAACTCGTTTAGTTGCCCAAGGCTATACCCAAGTTGAGGGTATAGACTTTGATGAAACCTTTGCCCCCGTAGCAAGGTTAGAATCTATAAGACTCTTACTTGCTATTGCATGTTGGCTCAACATTACCCTACACCAGATGGATGTAAAGGGTGCGTTCTTAAATGGCTTTATCGATAAAGAAATTTATGTTGAGCAACCTAAATGTTTCGAAGATCCTTACCATACTGATCATGTGTTTAAATTGCAAAAGGCTCTTTATGGTTTAAAGCAAGCTCCTCGAGCTTTGGATGGTAGACTAACTTCGTTTCTCTTAGATTTTGGTTTTGTTAGAGGCGAAGCCGATAGAACTCTTTTCGTAAAAAGAGTTGGTAATGAAGTGTTAATCTATCAAATTTATGTTGATGAAATAGTCTTCGGATCAACATCTCGATCTATGTCGGATGATTTTATCCAAGCCATGAATTCCACATTTGAGATGAGTATGATCGATGAACTAACATTCTTCCTAGGTTTGCAGGTAAAACAAAGCAAGGACGACATTTTTATGTCTCAGGAGAAGTATGCGAAGAACACTGTGAAGAAATTCGGGCTAGAAAATGCAAAGGTAATGAAAACTCCTATGGGATCTACGCAGAAGGTAAGTAAAGATAATGTTGGGGAAAATGTTGATCCAACATTATACTTTTCCATGATTGGAAGCTTGTTATATCTTACTACGAGTAGACCAGATCTTATGTATAGTGTTTGCGTATGTGCGAGATATCAGGCCGAGTCAAAAATTTCACATGTAAATGCTGTTAAAAGAATTTTAAAGTATGTTGGTGGTTCTTGCAGTCTCGGTTCATGGTTTTCCAAGGATACTAACACAAATCTAGTTGGTTTTAGTGATGCTGACTGGGCAGGTGACGAAGATGATCGCAAGAGCACAAGTGGTGGGTGTTTCTTCTTAGGTAATAATCTAGTGTCTTGGTTTAGTAAAAAGCAAAATTGTGTTTCTCTCTCTACGGCCGAATCTGAGCATGTGGCAGTAGGCAACTGTTGTACACAACTCATATGGCCTTAGAGTATGTTGAGTGATTATGGGTTAGAGAGTGAAATTGTGATGATGTATTGTGATAATTTGAGTGCTATAAATATTTCGAAAAATCCTATTCAGCACTCTACGACTAAGTATATAGACATTAGACATCATTTTTTGAGAGATATAGTAGAAAAGAGTTAGTGAAAATAGAGCATATAGATACTAAGAATCAGCTTACGGATATTTTCACTAAAGCGTTCGACTTTGAAAGGTTTCAAGCCTTAAGAAGTCTATAGGTCAGTGTCAGTGTTAGTAAATGTCGGTCTAGTATCTGGATCAACATTTGCATATGTCAAATATGGTTGCTATTGTTTCGATTTTTGGTCTAAATTTCTTTCTGTTAATTCCTGAAATGATTTGACTCACATAGATCGTTTCTTGAAATGACCCGCTGCTCACTAGCACGAGGTTTGCTCATGATCCTTTTTCAAGATACATGTTCAGAATATTAAGAATCCTTTAGATACACGGCATTCGCGATGACGATGTATTCTTTGCGTGCAAAAAGCTGAACCTTGATGAAAAGGAAATCAATAAAGAGCAGTGCACAATATTTCCTATCTATAATAAAGGTAAGAAAAGGGCAGAAAATGAATGAAAATTGAGTTCTATGGTGTTAAACAGAAAATGAATGAAATCGTTTGAGAATGTTGGATCAAATGTTGAGCAACATGTGTAACTAATCATTTTGATCATGCGATATTTTATATTTATACATATATATACATATAAATAGTCTGTCGAGTCTAGTATCTATATCTCTCATGATGATTTAAGAGAAAATCATAAACCCCCACTTGGAGCTTGCGGTTCATCAAGTCCTAACGGTTAGTTTTCATTTAAACTCTTGATTTGTGGTATTTTTCAGGCTGAAAACTAGTTACCGTTGCTGCAAAAACTTTCGACTGATACTACATTTTTGCATTTACCTACTTTTTATGCTCACTTTATATCTCCTAATTCGCATTACTCTATTTCATATTTTCAAAATCTATCTCTGCAAATCACGAATTTCTCGAGCTTTCTTTCATTATCCATAAATTGCGAACTCACCTCTTTCGAACTCACATCACTTTACACTGTGCTATTTAAAATAGCAATCTAAAATAGCAGTCATTTGACGGGGCTACAGAAGGTTGTGGATCTACCCTGAGAAGGAGCTCAAAATGCTGAACCAAATGTTGGTTCATCATCTGCTCCAACATCAGTCGTGAAACGCCATATCAAGTATTTGGATGATACAATTGCTTAATTGGTTGCACAAAGAGAGACTCTTAGGAGTTTTCTTTCTACCCAAAAAGAGGGAGATTTATATGGTGCAGAAGAAGAAGCCGGGACGGCTGATGCAACTGCTGTTGGTGAGGGAGATGATGTTGAAGCTGCAGATGCTGGAAAGGAAACCACTGAAGACGAATCCTCGGATTCTCTTGTTTTTAGATTTTCTAATCTATTTTTTGGTTTCTCTAATTTTTCTTTCTTGCAGGTTTAGTTAAGACTTAATCAGACTAGTCCATATGGTTATGTACTAATATTTCTTATCTAATTATAACCATGTTTTGCTCGGATTGTTTTAATGATTTCAGGGGGAGTTTTGTGAAGTTATCTCTGCACAGGTTTTGGGAAGAAAGACAAAAACGGGGAGATTGTTAATGTTTACTTTGACAATGTGGAGTCAACACCTGAGTCAACATTGGACTATCCTTGGTTTTGTCTTTCATACCCGAAAACCTTATTACATAATTTTGGATTTATCACTGCACGAGTTTTTGGGAGGAAAGACAAAAAGGGGGAGATTGTTTTGACTCAGTTAACATTGATGTTGTGGAATCAGTATTTGAGTCAACATCGTTTGACTCAAACTTGTTTCATCATTGATTTCGTCTTTCAAATCTAAAAACCGTTTACCATATATTATGACTTTATTTGTGAGTGTGCAGGAGATATTTTTGGAATGGATATGGAGCTAAAAAAGGAAGAGTTATTTCCGGAATGGATATGATCCAATAAAGTGGACGAGATATTTTCGGAATGGATATGGAGCTAAAAAGAAAGAGTTATTTCCGGAATCGATATGATCGAATATAGTGGAGGAGATATTTTGGGAATGTATATGGAGCTAAAAGGAAGAAGTTTTTTGTCGGAATAGATATGATCCCGAATGGAATTGCAGCTATATAAAGAGGAACTTCGATCTCATACAACAACCATGGACGACGGACGATAACGAGCGACGAAAGAGAAGAAAACGAAAACGAGAGAGCTCTCTACATATATTCGTCATCACAGTTCTTTACCTAGTGTTTTACCTTCACATAGATCGTAGGTTATCTGTGTGAAGATTATGAGAGTCGGTAGATTCTTTACTAGGTTGTTTTTAATATCTTTTGATAGTTCGATTTTTGTAATCTATTCTTTGTAGTGGAATTTTGCCCTGAAGGCATGCAGCAAGTTATTTAACTTGCTGCATATTTTAAAATTGTGTCTCCGTCGTTTTTACTGCTAAGTTTAAATTTTCCGCTGTGCAAAAATATTCTGATCCCGAATATTGCTTCAAAATTAGGGTCAACATTTAAGTTTACTTTTAACTTAGCTATTTCCGTATCAATTTATCGGGACCTCACTCCCCGCCGCATTCCCATTATCAGGGTCTAAAACCCATTTGGACCTATAGCCCAAATTTCAACAGGGTTCTACCAACGGTGACGAGGGAGAAGAGTCGAGGATCGTTGACTCTTCTGAATCAGGCGATGAAGATGAAGAATAACCCGTGGGGGATTTCAAATCGGGGGCACCATCACAGATTTCGACCCAAGTCTGACCAATCCTGCCAAAACCTTGGGATGAAGATTGACATTCCGGAGTTTGAAGGAAAATATCATCCTGATGAGTTTATTGATTGGTTGCACACCGTTAAACGGGTTTTTTAGGTGAAAAATCTTATCGATGATCGAAGATTAAGTTGGTGGCTTAAATTTAGAAAGCATGCATCGATATGGTGGGAACATGCGAAGAATCAGCGCGTTAGAGAAAAAAAACAAAGATCCAAACTAGGGATAAAATAAAGAAGCTGCTGGGTAAATTCTTACGCAACCAGTACAAGCAGGAAGCTTTATCGAATATCATAATCTTAAGCAGAGAGGTCCGAAGTGGAGCAATATACTAGTGAGTTTGATATGTTGCGTAAGCTTTATGATGTCTTTGAGGAGGATGAACAAATAGTTGCTCGATATCTGGCGGGGCTGCAACCAGAAATTTCTGATGTGGTGTACCTACCACAATATTACTCATACGACGATGTATTCATTTTTTCTACTGGTGCAAATATTTCTTAATAATTGACATTGTATGTTGGGTAAAGCCTTTAGCGACCAATCTAGCTTCGTATCGTTCTACAGATCCATCACTATTTGATTTTGTATACCCATTTACATCCTACGGATTTTTGATTTTTTAGTAGTTGGACAATGTCCCATGTGTGCTTTTTTTTCTAAAGCTTGTAGACCTTATGCCATAGCTTTTTGCCAGGTAGGTTGATTTTGTTGCTTCTTAAAAGTTGAAAGGTTCTTATCTTCTAATATTATACTCAGATAGTCAAGTATCATGGTGATATTTTGTTAGAAGATACATAGTCTTGTGTTGGGTATGATACTTGATTTGTTATAAAATCCCTTAGATTTGAAGGTGGTCTAATTTGTCGTGTATATCTTCGAATTATTTGTGGCTCATCTCCCCCCGAAGCAGAATCTGTTGCTCGAATGCTTCGTTTCCATTTTATGGTTGGATTGGTAATTTGATTGTATGTGAGTTTTTTCCTCGACTCAATGACGTTAATTCTGGTAGTGGTATATTATCAGGTAGTTCATGTTTGTCATCTAGATTGTTTGAAAAATAAGGTTCTTTTTCCGAAAAATAACATCTCGGGATACGTAAAGTTTATTATTAATAAGATAATGCATTTATAACCCTTTTTGTGGAGGAATATCCCAAAAATATTGTTTTGATTGAGTTTTGGTCTAATTATCCTTTCTTGGAATATGCACAAAGCATTTGCATCCAAATATGCAAGTGAGTTTATTTCTTTGTTTACAAGAATAGATAGAGGTTTTAATTATTTAATAAATGTGTTGATAGTATGTTAATCAAATAAGTAGCATTGGTTATTTTGAAAGAGTAGTGCTCTTGTCATTTCAAGCAAGTGCCGATTTTTTCTTTCAGATACATCATTTTGTTCTGGTGTGTTGCTACATGTAGTTTGATGTAAAATTCTTTTTTTTTTTGAAAGAAGTTCCGAAAAATTTCTATTAATGTACTCATTACTATTATCAAATCAAAATGATTTTCAATTAGATTAAGAAATTCTTGAAAACAATAAAAAACTTCAGATTTTTGTTTAAGTATAACCATGTTGTTTTGCTAAAATAAGCGATAAAAGGTAACAAAATATTTGAAATAATTATAAAATTCTACATAAGCAGGACCCCAGACATCAGAATGAATTAAGTTAAATACTCTTTCAGCTTTACTTAAAGATACGAAAAAAAGTAACATGGTTTGCTTAGCAAGTTTACAGCTGCGATTATTTAAATCAAAACTTTTAAAAGAAAAATTTTTATTTAGAACTCTATCGGATGATGCCCTAGTCTTTTGTGTAGAAGATGGCTATCGTCAGTAGAGATTTGAGTGCTTTATTAAATGTCCTGGCTATATATAGTCCATGTTCTTGGTGCCCTTCACCAATCATTTGAAGAGATATTAGGTCTTCAAATACTATTTTATTATAAGCGAAAATAATGTTACAGTTTAAGTCTTTGATTAATTTATCAACTGATAAGATATTTGCAGTTAAATTTGGGACGTCTGCCAAATTTTTAGAGAAGATTTCGGAAATTTCTATTCCAGGGATTAGAATTTTATGTCCACTTGCTACCGTAACTTTCTTTTGGGGATAACAAGGTTTTAGACAAAAAATGTAATTTTTATCATATCATCAGTGGCTTTCGAGTCAATTATCCAATCATCATTATAAACAGTATTAAAAAAAGCATAATCTTCATTCGTGATCGACATACATGTGATGTGTTTACTTGTTTGGTTTAAAAAGTTTGGAATTGACCCATCAATATGTTAAACAGGTCTTGATTTGGTCCAAGACGACTGATGGACCTTCAAACTCTATCAGGCCCGCTAACTCGTTCAGTTTCTTCACTTTTTGTGGGCCAAATTTCTTTGATTATTACATGGCCCAACATTATAAACCCATTTCATACCTGAGCCTCTCTCTCTCATTCACATCTAAGACCATCTCCAACCGACACCAAAAACTCAAAATATAGAATAAAAACGCCCCAATCGTACTCCAAGCGCAAACTCAGAATGCATTTGTGGGTCTCTCTCTCCTCTTTGAAACAAAAATTGAGTTTGAACGCAAAAAATGGTTTGATGTTTCAATATTGCAAACAAGTCTGTTTATTTATATTGACTTATTAAAGCACCCATTTACAAAAAATAAATAAAATACACAAAAGGAAATTTTTTATTAATAATAATTTTTTATAACTTAATATTCAATTTTTTATAGTATTTTTTAATAGTAATTTTTAATATTAATTTTTTAATAGTAATTTTTTATAACTTAATATTCAATTTTTTATATTTGATTTATATGTAATAGAATAGTTAAGTACTATTTGACTACAACTCCAACATTCAAAATTCACATTACACTTCTGAATGTGCTTATTAATCATTTGTTGGAGACATACACTAATCCGAGACTTCAAGAGTTATCTTTTAAAAAAAATTATTTTTAAATAATTAAATAAAAAAAATTTTCTCGTGTAGTGTAATTTTTGTGGATTTATTAAATGTTTTTATATGTACAATAATATTTTGTTATTAATTTATTAAATATTTTCTAAATCGACTTTTAAATAATATCGTGGTCTAATTTGAAAAATGTAAAATATGTGTGTCCTATTAAAGTTATTGTGAAAGAGAATATTACAATCTTTTGAGTTTGGAAATAGTATAATGGTGGAGAAGAATTACTGCATTTTGAGTTTGATAATGAGTTTGAGTATGAGAATGTGTTTTCGATTGGAGATGGCATAAGCTCATGTCTCAAAATTGCATTAGCCCTTTACTGTTCCAACCTCATCCGCCGCCTTCGGTTCTCCTTTCTCCATCATTTCTCGACCGATTAGGTCGTAGGTGAGGGTAGAGGAACCAACACCCTCCTCTTTCGTGCCCCTCTCTCTTGCAGTTACCGCTTTTTATGGCATGGAAAGCTGTCTCTGGACATTTTATGTTGTTCAGGGCGCTTCGCCGTGACTCCTGATGTTCGAAGGTGGAAACCACGGTTTCTGGCGAAGGGAGTGTTGGGGCGAGGAGAATTATGCTTCGGGTTTGTTCGTTGGTGGGCTCAAGGTTGGCTAGGAACAGTACGGGATGTTCTTGTTCCCTGAGCTCCGTCGATTTTTCTGCACCTGTGGCCTTCGGTATATAGTTACCGAGCTCGTCCCATTTCGATTTCATGGCGGCTGGCTTTGGCTTCTTGCCTGTGAGATGCCGGTATTTGCCCTTCTCATTCGGTGAGAAGGCCATTGCTCTGGTCCATGGATAGTAGTTCCGACCATTCAACAGTAAGGTTGTAAGTATATCGGTTTGATCTTAGTATTTTGTTGTGTCGTCAAGGTAGGCTTGTTTTTTTTTTCGTTTTTTTTAAGGTTTGATCTCACTGCTCTGATACCATGATGAAAAATAATGTATTGTATTTCTTAATAATGTATTCTAAAATACACATGCTAATAAATAGAGCTCAAAACTAGCCTAAGAGTAAATCGTGGAAATGATATCTGGTTTCTCTTTTAGTCAGTTCTATTCTTGATATGATTTCGTTGATCTTTGTCTTTTGTAGGTTTGGCCGAATATGGTATGATTGCCTTGATTACATTGTTCTTCAACAGAAAGTCCATCACTAAATTAAAATTATATGCGCGCTAAAATACTCTGACATGTATTTTCCTATCGTGATGGATTATCAGTAGAAAATTGTAAACGAATAGCCAATCGAAACCACAAATATTGTAGCGAAATGTAGTTCGTTAAAGTAAATTCATTTGACAGCTAAAAATATCTCTCACACTATGTTCCCTTTTGGCCACATAAATTTGTCGCTAAAATTAAAGTTAGTATTCGCGGCTTCTTGTTCCTTTTCCTTTACTTTTTGCGACGAATATGCTTTTATTTTCGGCAGGAAATCCATCCGAAATAGTATGACATTGTTTTCATAGTGTCACAACCCAAAACGGTCAACCTCGTAATACATATATACATGCAACCACGCATGACATTGTTTTCACCGAGATATACGCAATCACACATAATATATGTATATATATAAACATATTCAGAAAAAGATGAATGATCAGAGGTAGGAATGATTAGTCAACAATCATCAGTGGATGTACGGAAGGAAAGACATCAATATATTTGCGCGAGGAGTAGATGATTTTCTAAAATTTGTCACCTCAAATCCGTGGAATCGTTATACGCGTTGTCCTTGCAAGAAGTGTGATGATCGCAAGTGTGTAGTGCTTAATGAACTTGTATGGATTCTGTTAATGTTGAAGATATCAACATTGATAATGTTGGGACAACATTCCAGTCAACATTGTTGTCTGTGAATGTGTCCGACTTCTGTTTTATCTTTCATGCCCAAAACACGTTTTAATAGATAACGTGGTTTTTATTAGTGTCATGCAGGTCATGGATAAGGGATGAAATGATTCAAAACGTGTGGATTGCGTGTGGATAAGCTGGAGCGAAATTAGGAGTGGAAGCATACTAAAAATAGGAAGATTGGAGCTCAAGTCAAGACCAAGTCATTTTGAGCTGATCCGAATTTACTCTTAACGGACTCTCCTATCTTAGAGGACGTTGTGGAAGTTAGTTGAGGCGACCAAGTCTATTGAGAAGTAGTCAAAGTCGAAGACTTATAAAAGGGGACCTCACTTAACCATATCGGTGGGTGAGCGGCGAGAGATAATAGCTCGAGAGATAGTGGGTGAAAGATACGAGATTCTATGAGAGAAAAGTTTGAGTGAGCTTGAACTATCACGAGAGTCTTTTTTAGCCTAGTTTTTCTATTTTGCAAAAGTCGAAAGACTTTGTAGTTTGGTAGAATCTATGTAGATTCGATTCCTTTTCTAGGCTTGTTTTTATAATCCATCTTTATAGTGGAATTTCGCCTTGAGGCACGCAGCAAGTTTTTATAACTTGCTGCAAACTTTACATCTCGTGTTTATCAGTTTTTGTCTCCAAGTAATTTACATATTCCGCTGTGCGCTTTTGTGTTGGATCGAATGTTCCCTCAACATTAGTTCCAACATTTAGGTTGCAGTTTTACTACGTAGTTTACATCCATATCAGGACCAAACCCACCTTCAAAGTGGTATCAGAGCCAACGCTTGACTTTACTAAGCGCTGACAATCCTCTACAATGGATGTTACAAGTTCCAATTACATCGGCAAAGTTCCAGTGTTAGACGGATCCAACTATGCTTATTGGAAAGTTCGTGTACGACAATGCATTAAGTCCATAGATGTACGAGCGTGGGAAGCTGTTCTCAATGGATATACTCCACCTCGATATCCTCCAGATGCTGATGGCGAAGTAGTTGACAAGCCTATCGAAGAATGGTCTATTGCTGAAAAGAATGCAGCTGAGTATAACGACAAATCTCTTAATGCCATCTTCTCTTCGGTGGACATATTTATGTTCAAGATCATTCAGAATTGTTCGACGGCAAAGAATGCGTGGGATCTTCTACAGAGGTACTGCGAAGGCGATGCGAGTGTGAGGAAAACCAAACTTCGGTATCTCCTCAATCAGTTTGAAAACCTCAGGATGAAGGAAGACGAGGACGTTACCACATACTTCGGCAAGCTATTGACAATCTCGAGCGAGTGTGCTAGCCTCGGAGATCCAATTGCTAATAAGGTAATGGTTTCTAAAGCTTTACGTACACTAACTGAAAAGTTTAATGTGAAGGTAGCGACCGTCGAGGAAGCACATAATCTAAGCACGATTGAATTCAACACCTTGATGAATATTATGAAGAACTACGAGACCAATCTCGAAGTTCAAAAGAGGGCGTCTCGCGGCAAAAGCCTTGCTCTAGTCACTCAGCCATCCAAAGTTCAAACTGAGGTTGACCCTGACAATGATGACGATATGGCTATGCTCGTGAAGAAATTTGCAAAGTTTATCAAGAGAAGAATGTCGATCAACATGTTGGCCCAACATTCAGAAAAGGCCAGAATGTCAAAGCTGAATCTTCTTCTGCTCCTCCATTCACCAAACGAAAACCCGATGGAAAGAAGAAGAACTTCAACTATGATTCTGTTAGATGCTATGAATGCCAAGGTTGGGGTCATTTCGCCAACGAATGTGCCAACACACTTCGCAAGCACGGCAAAGCTCTTTGGATCGATCTCTCCGATGATGAAGATGAGGAACCATGCCCAAAGGAGTCCAAGCAAACATCTCTGACCATTCAGTCCTTCTCAGACAATGAAAAAGAGGAAGATCATCAAATCGGTTTCACTGCTGTAACTGATGTTGAGCCAACATTTGACTCAACATCTAAGAATAATATCATTTTTGTTTATGATGTCTCAAACTGTTTTGATGGGTATTCTAATTGTGATGTGACAGATCTGGAAACTGACCTTTGTGCTGAAGTTCAAATCAATGAAGCCCTAAGGTTGTTATCTGCGGAATATGAGAAGGAAAAAGCAAAGAACGCGGAACTTCAGGCCATGGTAAAAACACTAACCAAGGAGAATGAGCAGAATGAAAAGATGATCGAAAGCTTGGTGGATGGTATGAACAAAATGGAAGCCATGCTAACACGAAAGGATCAACAAATCGACAAACTCCAAAATCGAGTCGTCAAAGCCGATGAAACGTTCATGAAATTTAACAAGGGTAAATTGACCCTTGATGAGGTATTATCGTTAGGTATTTTTGATAAGCAAGGGTTAGGATTTAATTCTCAGCCTACGCATGCTTCTAAACCTTTGCCTAATGGTAAACCTAAGATAGTCTTTGTTAAGGAAAATGCCGAGCATGTTATATGTAGTAAGACTTCAGTCGTTAAGAATAGTACTACGCATGCTGCCAGTAAGTCTAAGGATATACAGTTTAAATGTACTCATTGCATGCAGCCTGGACATATTAGGCCATACTGCTGGAAATTGAAGGGGGAGATTTCTGCGAAGAAATCAATGTTAGCTGAAATGTCATCCAACATTCCGCGCAACATTGAGAAATCAGTGTCGAAAGGAATGTTCGAAATGATTTCAGCTGACGTTTCTTCAACTTCTGCTGAACCAAATGCTGTTGTGTCATCAAAAAAAATTTGGGTAGAGAAGACCGTTCATAAATGCTATGTCGTATATACCTCTTTGCGAGCTAACATGACAGGTTCTTGGTACTTCGATAGCGGGTGTTCCCGACATATGACAGGTACCAAAGAGTACCTAAGTGATTACTTGACTCTAAAAGGTTGATCTGTGACATTCGGAGGAGGTGCGAGAGGGCGGATTCTCGGTCGAGGCAGATTGAATGTGCCTGACTTCCCAAAACTAAGCGACGTTCTACATGTCGATGGACTTGTGGCTAATCTGATTAGCATAAGTCATCTTTGCGACGATGACCTTGAGGTAAGATTTAATAAGGAGTGTTGTGAAGTTTTTAACAGCAACTGTGTTCGAGTTATGGCAGGTAAAAGATCGAGCGATAACTGCTATCTAGTCGGCGACAAATTCAGTTCGAAGGACGTGTGCCAATTATCAAAAGCCGATGACAACGTCATCCTATGGCATTACAGGCTGGGTCATGTCAACTACCGTACGTTGGAGCAACTTATCAAGCACGAAGCCATCAGATGCATTCCTAAGCTTAAGGAGTTTAGTAAGGTTGTATGTGAGTCGTGTCTTAGGGGTAAGCAAGTGCATGTAAGCCATAGTGTTGACCAACATGCTGCCCAACATTTTAAAATTGCTCACTGTTTTCAACTTATGCACATGGATTTGATGGGTCCGATGGAAGTAGATAGCATTGGTGGTAGGAAATATGCTTATGTGCTCGTCGATGATTACTCTAGATTTGCATGGATATTTTTTCTTCGCGAAAAATCTGAATCATTTGATTTCTTCAAAAAGTTTTGTGTTATTGTGAAGAATAATTTCAGTGCTACTATCTTTCGCATTAGGTCTGATCATGGTAAGGAATTTGAGAATCAGTCGTTCAATGAATTCTGTGATAAGAAAGGCATAATTAATGAGTTTTCATCTCCTAAGACGCCCCAACAAAATGGGGTGGCCGAAAGGAAGAATAGGACATTGCAAGAAATGGCACGTGTTATGTTACAATCTAAAAGTCTTTCTAAGAGATTTTGGGCTGAAGCGTTGCATACCGCATGTCACATTTCGAATCGTGTATATTTTCGGCAAGGTACTAAGAAAACGTCGTATGAATATTGAATGGGAAAAAGCCAACTGTCAAGTATTTTCATGTCTTTGGATGCTACTGTTACATGCTTAATGATCGTGAATACTTGACCAAATTTGATTCGAAGAGTGATAAATGTATCTTCCTAGGTTACTCCTCTAATAGTCGTGCATATCGAGTTTACAATTTGCGATTGAAATCTATTCAGGAATCGGTGAATATTGTGTTTGATGATGCTACTGACCTTAGTAGAAATGCTCCACAAGTTGATATTTCAGATGTTATCCAAGCTGTTGATGAAACAGAGGAGAATGTGGACGAAAATGTTGAGTCAACACCAGCCTCAACATCTGCACCTGAAGAGAACGATGAGGAAGGACCCAGCAAAGTTCGAAGAGATCCCCCACCTAAGATACAGAAAGACCATCCCACAGACTTAATTATTGGAGATGTGAACGAAGGAAGGAAAACTAGAGACAAGCCACGCAAGGACTACAAATCTATGGTAAGGAACGTATGCATGAACTCCGTATACGCCGAGGTACGTTTTAATTGCTTTGTGTCTAATCTAGAACCCAAAAATGTGCTTGAAGCTCTCAAGGACAATTTTTGGATTAATGCGATGCAAGAGGAACTCTTGCAGTTTGAGAAAAACCAAGTTTGGACTTTGGTTCCACGGCCAAAAGACAATAATGTCATAGGCACGAAGTGGATCTTTAAGAACAAATCTGATGAACTTGGTAGGGTTGTTAGGAACAAAGCACGATTAGTAGCCCAAGGCTATACACAAGTCGAGGGTATAGATTTTGATGAGACATTTGCTCCCGGCTAGGCTAGAATCAATTAGGTTGTTACTAGCTATTGCATGTTGGCTTAACATCACGTTACATCAAATGGATGTTAAGGGTGCGTTTTTAAATGGGTATATTGATAAAGATATTTATGTTGAACAGCCTAAGGGATTTGAGGATCCACATTTTCCTAACCACGTGTTTAAGTTGCAGAAAGCGCTGTATGGACTGAAGCAAGCACCTCGAGCTTGGTATGATAGGTTAACGACATTTTTACTTGAGTTTGGGTTCGTGCGAGGTGAAGCAGATCGCACTCTCTTTGTGAAAAGAGTCGGTGCTGATATTCTTATTGCCCAAATTTATGTAGATGATATAGTTTTTGGCTCTAGTTCGCAATCTATGTTAGATCAATTTGTACATGCCATGAACTCCAATTTCGAAATGAGCATGATTGGGGAACTAACCTTTTTCTTAGGTTTACAGATTAAGCAGAGCAGCAATGGCATATTTATGTCTCAAGAAAAATATGCGAAGAACACCGTAAAGAAGTTCGGGTTAGATACGGCAAAGGTAATGAAAACTCCTATGGGTTCAACACAAAGGTAAGTAAAGACAATGTTGGACAGAATGTTGACCCCACATTATATCGATCCATGATAGGCAGTTTATTATATCTTTCAGCTAGTAGACCCGACATCATATATAGCGTATGTGTATGTGCTAGATATCAGTCTGAGCCTAAGGTTTCCCACTTAAATGCTGTTAAGCGTATACTTCGATATGTGAGTGGTTCGTGTAGCCTAGGGTTATGGTTCTCTAAAGATACTAATACGAGTCTTGTAGGCTACAGCGATGCTGATTGGGCAGGTGACGAGGATGATCGCAAGAGCACAAGTGGTGGCTGTTTCTTCATAGGTAACAATTTGGTTGCATGGTATAGTAAAAAGCAGAATTGTGTGTCTTTATCTACTGCTGAGTCTGAGTATGTTGCGGCGGGTAGTTGCTGTACGCAATTGATGTGGCTAAATAGCATGTTATGTGACTATGGGTTAGAGTGCGAGTCTGTCCTCATGTATTGTGATAACCTTAGTGCCATCAACACATCTAAGAACCCTATTCAGCATTCACGCACGAAGCATATAGATATAAGACATCATTTTCTGAGAGATATGGTGGAGAAAGAATTAGTTCACATTGAGCATATAGACACGAAACATCAGTTAGCTGACATTTTCACGAAAGCATTGGATTTTCAAAAGTTTTCGGACCTGAAAAAGTCCATAGGTTTGCAGCAGTCTGTCTGATGTTGGTCCAACATTTGGATCAACATAGCATAAGTCAAATTTGATATTTACTACTTTAATCTTTGATTTAATTTCCTTCTCTGTGTTCCGGTGAAATGACTCAATCCTACTTGACAGTTTTCTGAAATGACCCAATCCCTTACATATAAGCCTACTCATAAACCTTTTTTATAGGTATTTGGTAATAAGTATCCCTAAGTACACGGCATTCGCGGTGACGATGTACTCTTTGCGACAAAAAGCCAAACCTTGATGTTTAGGGAATAAGGGCAGTGCATCTAAAAAAAAAAAATATTGTTGAGAGGGAACTAGTTGAGAAAAGGGCAGAAAATGAAAGGGAACTAGTTGAGAGGATCGAGCAGAAAAGTCTAGGATTACGGAGTAAGAATGTTGAATCATATGTTGGGGCAACATGTGTAACTATCAGTTTGATCATGCTAAATTTTCTGTGCTTTCGTATATATGCATTAGTCTTTTGTAGTGCATTTGTGAGTTTAGTGTCTAGTTTAGATATCTCTCAGAATTGCATTAGAATTTCTTGAAGAACATCTAGCTACGCGTGTCTCAAGTGCTCATCTCAGTCACCAAATCGGTTAGTCTTGCTTGAATCTACTATGATTTTTGACTTGGTATTTTTGAATCTACTCCTATATTTTCGTGTGACTTAGTTTCACATTTACTATTTTAGGCTCCAACGGCTATTTTTTTACCATTTACTCACCTTGATGTGACCGTTTCATCCTAATTTTACCGTTGGATTTCTAGCTCTACTTATACCTTATTTGGTACGATTTGAACACTCCACAAACCCTAATAGCTTAATCTTGCTCTCTGAACTTTCTAAACACATTTCAGTTTCGCACTTTCATCTTCTTATTTCACTATGTCGAACTCACCCAATTTTGAAAAGATGAATGTTGACCCAACATTTGGGTCGCCTGATGATGGTTTTCCCGTTCCACTGGAAGTAGCTCCGCCGCTGCTTTATAGTACTGAAGGAGGGCCATCTCAACCAGCTCAGGTTGAGGAACAAACGCAGGCACCGTCGGATGCTCACCCAGAACCGGCAAACCCAATTTCCGATAAAAATGCTGAAATGCCGATTGATGCCTCTGAAAAACCGATGAATGAGGGCAACCAAAGCTCAGATGATGTGCCCATTCGTGATGCATTGAATGTCCCCAAGAAAAGGCGCAGTCAAAGGAGAGCTTGCCCTGTTCGTGCAAAGAGCCCTAATCCCGTGGTGATTCACATTTCGTCCTCTTCCAGTCAATCTACCAACGAGATGATCGATGCCCAGACCTATGATGACCTTGACTCACCTGTCAACAACGTCCAAATCTCAGGGGGAGATGGGTTGTCTTCATCTAGCGACAGTGAAGACATTTTTGGTATGGATATCCCCCTTAAAATTGTGATGAACAGGTTGAAGAAACGTGCGGGGAAACGGCCTATGGGATCAAATGCACGACCGGTGAAAAAGGTTCGGGTTGGTGAGACTTCCCTACCTGAAGGTGATGGGATCGGCATCCACCCTGAAACCAATGTTGAAACTGGTGCCAGTCCAACAAATGAGGCCACAATGCCTTCTGAAGAAGAGCTCAATCTGGAAGACGACTCGGACTGGGATCTCTCATTGCCTTCCAGAAAGTTCTACTCCCAGAAGAATGAGGACTTGTGGGCCTCAATTAGCCAACGATCCCTGAATATCGAAAGGGTCGTAGACGTGGCAAGTTTTCGGAGGTACGGAGTTCTTCAGTTCCTTGAGTCGCGACACCTATCAAAGTCAGTCCGATGCTTCGGTATCTACTGCGATGAGGCAGTAAGGGAGGTATATTCTAACCTTTCTGCTCGAGTTAATGAACTAAACTCTAGGAAGTATGGGCGTGTTTATTTTCGGGGACGAATATATGATTTTTCTGTGAGGGCGATCAATGAGTTTCTTGGCACTCCTGATGTTCAGTCTGATTATGAGTGTGACTTTGATGAAGTAGCTGTATTTATTACGGGGGGAGTGAAAACGAAATGGGATAGTAGTTTTGGTGGAAAGAATTTAACCTCTCTTTACGCAGTTCTATTTAAAGTAGGAATATGCAATTGGCTTCCCACGGCTAATGATAGTCGTGTGGCAAGGCCAATGGCACAACTCCTCTATGCTGTTGGGAATAATTTACCGATCAACTGGGGCGAATTGATACTGAATCAAATCGCATACCAAGCTGAAAAGAGCGGGAAAGGCCCTCTGCCCTTTCCTTGCCTCATTTGGTCGATGCTGCTGCGAGGAGGATATGAGCCAACTCGAAGAGATGTGATCATCCCCAGACTCAACCATTCCCCATTCAAGGCAATCATCTCACTGGTCTTGACAGGGTAGTTGATCTACCTTGGCAAGGACTCCAGAATATTGATCAGCCTGCGGCTTCAACATCTTCTTCAACATCTCAGCTGGAAAAGGCAATTCAGACACTTGATGCTTCAATTGCTGCCTTGATAGCTCAGAGGGACATACTAAGGGATCTACTTTCTTCTCAAAAAGGGGGAGAAGCAGAAGATGGTTCAAGAGGTGAAGAAGATGGTGCAGCAGTTGCAAGTGAGCGAGATGAGGCAGAACAGACAGGGGGAGTTCATATGGAGACCAGACCTGCTGCTGAAGCTGGAGATGAAGTGGAGTCAAGTCAGAGTCCAGCATTTTAGACCTTAGCTGGTCTTAATCTTTATGTGCTACATGCGTTTTTTGATTTTGTGTTTTGCATGCCTGATCTGACTTTTGCAGATGTTTAAACTCAGACCTCTATTTGGCTTGTACTAAGTTCTAGTACTTTGAATAGTTTGTTGGTTATTCTGTTTATGTCTACTCTAACCATTTTTTTGTGTTTTGTGGTTGAGCAGACTTTGCCTTCAGGGGGAGTTTCTTTATTTATAACTTCTGCGACGGTTTTGGGAAGAAAGATAAAAAGAGGGAGATTGTTAATGTTGAAGACATCAACATTGATAATGTTGGGACAACATTCCAGTCAACATTGTTGTCTGTGAATGTGTCCGACTTCTGTTTTATCTTTCATGCCCAAAACACGTTTTAATAGATAACGTGGTTTTTATTAGTGTCATGCAGGTCATGGATAAGGGATGGAATTATTCAAAACGTGTGGATTGCGTGTGGATAAGCTGGAGCGAAATTAGGAGTGGAAGCATACTAAAAATAGGAAGATTGGAGCTCAAGTCAAGACCAAGTCATTTTGAGCTGATCCGAATTTACTCTCAACGGACTCTCCTATCTTAGAGGACGTTGTAGAAGTTAGTTGAGGCGACCAAGTCTATTGAGAAGTAGTCAAAGTCGAAAACTTATAAAAGGGGACCTCACTTAACCATATCGGTGGGCGAGCAGCGAGAGATAATAGCTCGAGAGATAGTGGGTGAGAGATACGAGATTCTATGAGAGAAAAGTTTGAGTGAGCTTGAACTATCACGAGAGTCTTTTTTAGCCTAGTTTTTCTATTTTGTAAAAGTCGAAAGACTTTGTAGTTTGGTAGAATCTATGTAGATTCGATTCCTTTTCTAGGCTTGTTTTTATAATCCATCTTTATAGTGGAATTTCGCCTTGAGGCACGCAGCAAGTTTTTATAACTTGCTGCAAACTTTACATCTCGTGTTTATCAGTTTTTGTCTCCAAGTAATTTACATATTCCGCTGTGCGCTTTTGTGTTGGATCGAATGTTCCCTCAACATTAGTTCCAACATTTAGGTTGCAGTTTTACTACTTAGTTTACATCCATATCAGGACCACAAACCCACCTTCAGATTCGTACAAGTACGTCAAGTACTAGATTAAAACAAATACTTGATAACTAACACCAAATGAGGTTTGCAGTAAATTACAGCTTAATATACTTTTATAATTACCCCAAATAAAGGAAGAAGTGGAAAGCTGGCGTATTACTTTCCTTTATTAAAGTGTACTTCTTAATCGTTCATGTCCTTGACTATGATTTTCCATATTACTAACGTACATATATCGTGATTTCAGCTTTGATTATGAGGCAAAAATTATTTGATTGAAACACTAATCGTTATCAACTTCAAGATTTGGAAATAACAAATACCCCTTGTCATTGGTGTCATGGACATGGACTCTGTCTAAGCTAGACAATTCGACCCACTTACAAATAAAAGCACTAAAATTGAACGATTTATTTACGAAAAGTGGAAATGCCTAATATCTTGTCACGTAGGATGATGAAAAGCTCTTGTAATATCGATCATTCGATGATAACGCCTTCCTCAAAACGATCAATGAGTAATTTCAAACTTGTTCCATCGCACTTGCTACTACATTATCAGCAAAATGGTAACTCTATAGTATCTAGTACTGGTGGTGTTTGTGGGCATATTCTGAAAATGAATGACATTGATGCTCAACTCAAGGCCATGTAAGTTGAAATATCTAAGGGTTTTCTCATTCATTTCATCGTGACATCTCTTCCTTCCGCGTAGATCTGTCAAAACGGGTCAGCGGGGCGGGCTGGCCTGCCATCTGATGGGCCTGAAAAATGGAGGCCCGGACCGCCCCGCCGGCGGGCCGCGGGTCTGCTTCAGAAAAAAAACAAAAAGATGGTATACATTGAACATAAAGAGAATAGTCAATTGCAAACCTAACGAGCATTCAGTTAACCCAAGAAAAAAACAATTGAGCATCAGTCTAAACAAATTTCAAACCGAGCAAACGAATAATTGCACAAAAAGCATTCATAACGAGCTACAATCCAAACAAAAACCCATAAGGCTCATTGGAAATCAAGGTTCTTCAACCATTACATCATTAAAATCTTCATTTTCTTCTCCATCATCGTCATCATTGTCTTCAACGATAGTGGGACAATGTGATTCTCCACTTGATGAACTTGCTTTCATGTAAGCACATTCGTCATTATCTACATAGGATAAGAGATTCACAACATAAATAATCGTAAAAAAGGAACAGCATAAAATATAACATAGTAATTAGTTATCTTACCAACAACATAACCATGTAACCAATAACGAGTGCAAATGAGGGCTTGAACTTTTTCCGGGAGCATGCAACTTCTATATTTGGTGAGCAAGCGAGCACCAATAGAGATAGCCGATTCCGATGCTACGGTAGTAATTGGGATGGCCAACACATCACGTGCCATCATTGCAAGTACCGGGAATCAATTCTTACAATTTTTCCAATACTCCAAAACATCCAAATTATCGTAATGCTTAAATTCAAGTTTTGTCTCTTCCAAGTAGAGATCCAATTGAGATTTCCCGACACTTGTGATAGTTTGGCTCATATTCCACAACTTCCTACATCAAACATAATAAAACATAAAAATAATATCATAAGTATGACATAAAAGTAAAAATAGACCAGATACTTACATCTAGAATTCTTTTTCCTTTAGTTTTTCACCATCGACTTTGCACGAATGGCATTGAAGAAGGTGAAGAATGTTGTGCTTGTGAAGAATTTGATTTGAAGAATTTTGTCTTTAGCATCGCTATCGTGCAATAGTCCAACAAAGAATAGCACCAAATGCAAGCACCTCCCTATATTGACCCCAATACTTATCAAATTTTCCCGACATATTTAAACACATGTTTGTTATAAGATCATCCTCATTGGAGAGATTTTTCATCAACATGCTTTGAATTTTCCACACTTGCATAAAGTACAAGTTTGATGTAGGATAATTAGAACCCGAGATCAAGTTGGTCGTATCATAAAACGGCTCAAGAAAATCACAAATCTTCTCCGCCCTTGTATTCGCTAGTTGAAGGGCAAAACTTATAGTTTCTATCATGCAATTGAAGAGAAGCAAAGGCCCTTTTGTATTTAATTGCAGTCTCTAACATCAAATAAGTTGAGTTCCACCGAGTGCTCACATCAAGTCTCAATCCAATGGTTGTATCAATTCCACCAACCGCGTTCACACATTCTTCAAACTTTTTTTCCTACCTTCGGAGCCTTTTACATATTTAACGGAATCTCGTATCTTCTTCAAAGCCTCACTAATAACTTTAACACCTTCTTGAACAATGAGATTCAATATGCGGACGGAACAACAATATGAAAAAATTCACCATCACACAATAAACTACCACGCAAAGCAAGTTGCTCCTTCAATATGTCAACCATGCAATTATTATTAGTAGCGTTATCTAGCGTCAAAGAAAATATTTTCTTCTCAATCCCCCACTCCTTCAAAAATTCAAATATTCTTGACGCTAATTCAACACCAGAATGTGGAGGCGGCATAGAAGAAAAGCAAAGTATTTTGCTATTCAATTTCCAACTCTCATCAACATAATGGGCAGTCAAACAAATATATCCTTCACTAGTGCAAGCAGTCCACACATCCGAAGTTAAGCAGATTCTATTATCCAATGTAGACAAGAGTTGCTTAAGCTTCCCTTTCTCCTTCACATACATTTTCGTAATGTCAGAAACAAGGATATTTCTACTAACACAAGGAACATCGGAATTTATATATCTCATCCAAGCCTTAATGCCATCATACTCGACAAACGAAAACGGTAAGTCATGCTTGATAACAGCAGCTGCTAACATCTCACGTGAAATCTTAGGGCTAATCTTACGAGATCTTATTTTCCCCTCATTATCAACAAGCATTTGACCAACATCATGGAACTTAATTAATTTGCATACTTTAATATGACGCCTCATACTAGATGCTTCATTTTTTCCCCTAGCTTTATACTCTTTTCGACATGCTTTGCATCTACTTTTCAATGCATCATCTGAAGTCGCACCAAGTTTATCGAAATAGAGCAAAACATCCGATCCAGAATTTTCCACATTCATACTTGACCCCTCGCCCCCACCTTCATTAACACTTACAGAAGATTCAATCCCAGCCACATTCCAAACACAAGTCCTAGTCAATACTCAAAATGTACCTAATGATATTGCAGCGAAGACAGGCAGCGCACGAAAATTTCCAGCTCGCAATTGTATGTTGAAAACCACAATCCAGTACCTGCGGAAGAGAATAATCGAGGAAATAAATAAAAATTGCCAACAACTTTATACAACCTCAACAAGAAACCACAATTTAAATCGACCGACGCCAAATGAATAACATAAGGACTGTCACCTACGTGGTCCGGAGGAGAGCAGTGACACCAAACCGGATAGGATGGTAGGGGGCTTCTACGGAGAGGAGATGAGGCCTTCCCGACGCAGCTTGGTGCGTGGTTTGGTGTGTCGAGCGTCGCTGGCGAGACGAGATGATTTTGTCGTCTGCGAGCTAGTGCGTCGAGCGTCGCTGGCGAGGTGGAGCGAGGTCTGCTGCTTCGTCGCCGCCGAGTGGTGCGAGAAGAACGGTGGAGGTGGGGTTCGATTGATGAAGTTTGGATGGTGAGGGCGACGAACGCAGCTATTTTTTTTGAGACCAATTTTTTTTCCTAAACTCTGACACACGCATGTAGTCACACATTGGGCTGGACTGGGTATAACAAAAAATTTAAAACTATTTTATTGGGCTGGGCTGGGGTATAACAAAAAATTAAAAAACAATTTTATTAGGCTGGGCAGGCGGGCCAGCCCGCGGTCTACCCCGCCCCGCCAAGCCCGCAGCCCGCGCGGGCTGGCCTGTTTAGGCCCACCCCTTAGGTGTGGCGGGGCGGGCCGACCCGCGGGCCACGGGCTATTTTGACAGCTCTACTTCTGCGTTTTGTTCGTTTAGTTCAATTATATATACTGAGACAGAGAAATGAAAAATTAACGAGTTCGATCAATTTGTGAGGCCAAAGGCTGAAAGCTCCTGGCCTCTCGCAATAGTACTCTTGAAGGGGAATTCAAATTCTTTAATGTTTCTATTATGCAAGAGATTTAGCATTCTCAATTTTTCCGAAACGATAGTTTGCTATAAATAATAAAAACAGTACAGACGAACTAAATAGCCCATAGAGCTCTCTTAGTCACATCATAACGCCAGTAGAAAAAGTCACCTCCTAAGAGTACAAGATTCTCCTACAAGAAGAGACAAAGCTTCCACTTGGGGAAACCAAGCCGGAAGGAAACTAGCTTCCACAACTACAACATGAAAAACTAAAGAACATACTAAAAACCAAGCCTAAAACTCCATAGTAACTAATAAACTTGAATTCAAATTACTCTTCACTATCTTCTGTCTTCACTTTGAAAATCTCATCTTCTTTAGAAAGAGTCTCCGAAAGAGAGGAAGAGATTTCCTACAATGGGAGACGGGAACTCCTCGTCAAGAGATAAAAACCAACGACACAAAACGAAAAGATATACAGAAAGCTCGATAAGAGAAAAGAAAAACAGACACAACATGCACACCCACACATGAAAACACCATCACACACGTAGTCAACTCAAACACAACACTTTCCGAAAAAAAAACTCAAACACAACACTCACAAATCACATTAAGCGAAACACCAACACCCAAGGAATAATCATACACCAAGCAAACAAACAGACCTCAAAAGAACAAACCCACACATGCCTACACCACCCATAACGATAACAGAAAATAGAGAACTCCAAAGAACAAAACAAAAGCAAAAAAGAATATAAGAAAACAAATAATTAAAATTAAAATTGCTCCCCCATCCTTAGACTAAGACGATGGGGAGGAGGTGGTTGCAAGATTTGACCCGAGCGTGGCTCCATTGTGGTTGTGCAAATGAGATGGGAGAGCTTGGCAAGATGCGACGCTATTATCAATCTGAGGCTAGGGTTTGGAAGGGCTTTCTCTTTCGAGATGTGGCTATTATGTGCGATAAATATTTTGATAGTACCTAATTTACAAGATTAGAAAAAATGAACCTTCTCTTATAGTCAACGAGTCAGAAAATCGACCTTTTTATGACGATGTCTATATAAATGTGATAGTTCCATTGGAAATATTCATGCATCATTTATGTTTTCCAAGATATATAGACGACGAACATAACAGACTTGTCGTAAGGAAATAGATGTGCTCCCTTAGTAACTTGTGTAGGTTTGACGAACATCTGCTCCCATGATACGTCGAAACACGCGATGTTTGCTTAGGACTTTAACGACACAAACATTGAATTTAGAACAAATCAAGTGTATGAACAGAACTCTTAAACATTTTCAAGCTTTCGTACTTGTTGTTTCTATTGTTTTCTCACGATTTATAGGAACCAAAAAATCTTTTCGTGTTATGATAACAACTATTCTAATCATATCTTGAATCGAATAGTAATCTCTTTCCAAAGGATCTCATTTGAATGCAATTCACAATTTCTCTAGATTTGATGGAATTATCTTGCTTAAGCAAAAACTCTTCAGTCAGTTTAGATACCGCTCATGCTGCGGATCTGCCATCATAAGTGAAATAGTGTTGCGAGGGAGTCAGCAAAAAGGTAACCGGATGCCTGGGACTTACTGGTCCGACTTAAGTAGATCAATTATGTTATATCCTTTGAATTTTTCTCTAGTTTCATAGTCTCAATGATTACTCTTTTCAACAAATTAGTGAGCTTAAGTGGATTCAGAGATTATGCAGATTAAGCCATCTAAGGCTCGTGCACACACACATGAAACTTAAGACGGGGACAAGCACATTCATTGAAGATTAAACCATTATTGTAAATAAGAATATACTGGAAAATTTTGAAATAAAAAGTTATAACTCAGAGCAAAATGATGTGTTGATAGCCCGCTCGCTACGAGATTCGTGCATGTCACACTCATGCACGAGTCAAGCCTGGATTTGCACCCCTGCATGCGCACGCGAGTGATGCACATTTGGTATGATATTATCTAACAATTTTAAATTAATAAGAACCACGCTGTAAGGAGGCTCAAAACACTTCACTTTCCAATGTGATATTCATGATCATTTTTCAATCCATATGTTTTTCATTTACCAATCATAGTTATAAATTCAGTCATACTACTACAAGCAACCAAATATGAAAATCACCATTATTCTTGTGTTAAAAAAAATGTTTTGTAGCTATGTGGCAATGAGAAGGGGATTCCCTGTTCTCCGTTGGATCCGCCCCAAACAGGGGTGCATTTTCCAGTTTTAACTTCCCATGGGGGGGGATGAGGTGGGGACGGGAATCATATTTCTTCCCATTCTCCGTGCGAATCCGGATATTAAATTATTAAACTACCTCTCTATACTATATATTTCTTATTCTTTTTCTTTTCTCCCCTTTTCTCATCACCGTCACAAATTTTTCGTAATCATATTTCGTAATTTTTCTTCACTCAGAATCAATTTCTGGGTGTTTCAACAATTTGTCCCACTAATTTTCTTCGGCTCAGCTATCGTAGAAAAATAAAAAATACATTAAAAATATTGCTAGCAAAAAAAAACCCGATAAATCTCCTTGGGAATGTGGATGGGGAGATTTTTTTTAAACTTTTTTGTCCGGTTATCAAGAAAGTTAACTTTTAGTTAATGATTTCTTTCGTGATGAAACGTGAAGGATTTTTCCGTCATATCGAGCATGGAATAAACGTACAACGTTGAATAAATAGTTTGGGCTTTTGTGAGCCCAAGTATCACACTATACGGGTATGGGTTGGGCCGAATTACGTTACCAATCCATCCCCCCCTAAACACGTAACAGCCCAGACAGAGTTGTCCCGGCGCCACCGTAGCCGCTTCCTTCGTATTCCAGAACAAAAAGCCCTAATTCCCAATTCGTAATTCCTTTCTTACACGAGAACCTCGAACGCGACGACTTTCACACGTTACGAAGAGAGGAGAGAGATATATTAACGTTGGCTGTTCGCCGTCGCACCTTATCTTGGTTAGAATTTAATGTCCTAAAATATTTTTGTCTGATTTATTTTCATCTCGCGTTAGACTTAATTTAGTACGCTCTTTACTTTTCTCTGTTCAAACTTGCCGGGTAATATCAGTTTTAAGTAATGTTACATGCTGTGCTCTCTTTTCCGTCATTTTTATTCGTGTGTGATTATACTGCTTCATGTTCGTGGTGAAGATTGTGCTGTGTTGTTTTATATAAGCAAACCTATAACGCGTTGAGGTTTTGCATGTTTATGAAATTATTTTAGGAGTCTTGTAAGAGTGAAAATGAAGTCATTCGTTCAATTGGAAACTTTGTGATGATTTAGAAGCTAGTTTTCTGGTGGTTTAATCAACTGTGTGCTCGCCCATATTCAGTTGCGATTATTTCAAACTTCCCAGTTAATTAGGAGGTTCAGTACACTACACTGCTCCGGTTGATCATTAGATGTGCTTGTGGTAGGAATAAAAATCTTTGTAGCTCCGAATATTTAATGACTGAGATTCCTGCGATGAAGGGAATGACCAAGCTGTTATTGCTGTGGTGCATCTAGTACAACTCATCAGTTACGAGCTAGTATACATTATCAGTGCTTATCTATCTATTTATTTATTTATTCTGTGTGTGTGTGTGTGTGTGAATTTGAATATACACTGTCAGTGCCTTTTTTTTTTTGTGAATTTGAATACTTCACATTGTGATTTATAATTTGCTTACTTATTCGGTTGTTGGGATTCATCATCAAAATATTCGTTCATTCGTTCTCTTCCCTACTGAATCACACAACCAATATTTTATGCTGACCCATTTGCTGAATGGAACATGTTCTGAAACATTGTACTGCTTGCAGTTCTTGCTTGGTACTCTGTTGGTAGATATGGGGGATAATGACACCATGGTTGTACAAACTTCAGTTGTAGAATACAATGTCTCTGGAGCTTCTGGTGGCTCGGTTTCTCATGCCATTGGTGACTCTGTATCTAATTCTGCAGAAGTAGTTTTCTATTCCGGAAGCATGAACACCGCTGACCTGATGTCGCATGATTCAAGTGCTTTAAATCCTAATGACACTACGAATGAACACTTTGCTGGTGTTTCAAACCCATCTTCTGATGCCAATCAAGTTTCTGATTATGGTTCGTTGCTGAATGTCAATGGTGTTAGCACATCAGGGGAAGGAGTAACTGCAACTATCACTGAAAACGGTGGTGCTACCTCTGATGGGATGGGTTCTGCTGCTTTACATCAGCCCGTGGATGGCTCCGGTATGTATCACTGTATAGTGATGTAGATTAATATCCTTTATATGTTGGCCGTGTCCCCAGTAGTCATTGACCGTTTCAGTTCAGGCAGTTGAAAACACAATAAGTGGACTGATATTAGAATATTTTCTGTTATTTATTTTCAGCAGTTGTGGTCACATCACTATTATTTGTTCCTTACCAATCTTTTATCGAGCAGGAACATGTTTTCTCATTGAGTGACTTGTTTATATTTGTATAACAATATTTCAGGTCTTTCTAATGAAGAGGAAAGACTATGGAGTATAGTTACAGCGAATTCATCAGATTTCAATGCCTGGACCGCGTTACTTGATGAAACTGAGAAAACCTCAGAGGTCTGTTTTCTGTATTTAGATGTGGCTGGTCTTGGCATTCTGGTTTCCTTTTTTCCTATGGATTTTATACAAACATGAATCTGGTGGTGATTGGATGTGGTTAGAGTGGTTGAGTATTTGGAACCAATTTGAAGTGCAAGATCGAATCTACTTTATATTGTAGTTGTCTGCCATCGTAGATGTTGTTTCAAGAGAATATTCGTGTTTCTCCACTTTTACTGAAGTTATTTGGAACAATCTGTTTCATTTTTCTTTTATTTGTAGGGGAATATTTTGAAAATCCTGAAAGTTTATGATGCCTTTTTGGCGGAATTTCCTCTGTGCTACGGTTACTGGAAGAAATATGCTGATCATGAAGCACGACTTGGCTCAGTTGATAAAGTTGCTGAGGTTTATGAACGAGCTGTCCAAGGGGTTCCCTACTCTGTGGACATGTGGTTGCATTACTGTGTATTTTACATAAGCACATATGGTGATCCTGAAGTGATCAGACGGTAATTTCCATTGTATATCATTCATTCATTCTCTCTTTTATTTGAATTAGGTCTCTATGGTTATTGAAAATGCGAGCTCTTGATGTGATCTTTGTTGTTCGAATGTTATCTTTTGCTCTTCGCCAACATCTATTGCTGATCCCTAAGGGTTTGTGGTGAATGAACTATGGATTTAGTACCTTAAGCTTAATGTGCAAACCATTGGTTTGTTGGCTGTTGAATGTTGTGACAAGAGATTCTTGGTAATGTTACCTGGTCCAGTTTTTTCTTGATTTTAAACATAAGTTTATTGCAAGTTTTCACGACAATTCTCTACCCCTGCGACTGGGGTGTTTGAATACATTATTGCTGCAATGATGGTTCTTTTGAGACCCACTTGATGAGCTGTATGAGATTCTTTCAAGGAAGGTATATGGGCATGGTTTATTAGTTCATAATTTCAAGTGCTCATTAAGTCATTATTGTTTCCCTGTCCTCTATATTCATATTTGTTGATCTATGTGTTGACGAATATTACAACTGCTATGCTATATTGCTTCAGGCTGTTTGAACGGGCTATAGCATACGTTGGTACTGATTATTTATGCTTTCCACTATGGGATAAGTACATTGAGTATGAAATTTCACAACAAGATTGGCCTCGTGTTGCAACACTTTACACTCGTGTGCTGGAAATCCCAAATCAGCAGCTGGACCGTTATTTCGAAGGGTAATATTTCTCACTTTTAAAATCGCTTAAATAATTGATTAACTCGTAATGGGTCCTTTGATTATGATCCGTGTTGATTTTCTTTGCGTTCGTATCAGGGATTTTTCATTATATATATATATATATATATATTTAGAGAGAGAGAGAGAGAGAGAGACTAATAGAAGTGAGATCTTAAGCAATATTGAGTTCATAATGTAGCCTTTGGAGCCTGCGAGACGTAGGAGAAGAGTTGTCAAATCTGGGTCTGTTTTGCATTTGATCTTTGAGGCAGTAGATGGTTTGCTTAGTTGTATTGTATGCTTTTTATCATTTTAGGTTCATGTGTGATATGGCAATAAGTTTTATTTAATGGTTTTCTAATTTTCCATGTATGTTGGAGGTTAGAACTTGAAAGCCTATTAGGTGATAACTGCCACCACTTATTTTTTTATAAGGTTTAGGTTTGCAACTTCGGTGCTGATATAACAATCTCTACTGATCAGATGTTTGTGTCAGGGAGTTTTTACATTTACTTATCTGTAGTAGACCATAAGAGAGGATTTGTTAAAAATGCTATTGCACATACTGTTATAGTACAGATTCTGGTGAAAAATGTCTCTTATTTATAAGCTGATCTTTATTGGAATATGATTTTGTTATTCACTTATGTAAATATATTACAACCACACCTTTACTTTTTCTCCATAGTCCGTAATACCTAAAATGCCCTCAAACATAGATGTTTATCTTAACGCTTGCCTACTTTCCCAATTCCTCTGTGTGGCCTATAATTAGAACAGCAAAAATAATAGATGTAGGATTTTCGATTTCAGTGGGAAAGCATGAAATCATGTATAAAAGAAAAATTGGGATAAAGGGGTTTCCATATCAAGTCTAGAAAAGTAAATTAGTTCTAAAATCTTTTGATGCAATCGAGTATGACCTTCGAAATATTTCCACGCTACAAAAAAATTAACCTTCGTCTTTGTTACTAAACTTTTTGGATCAGAACAGCACTTCCTAAATCATGTTATGAGCCGGATTAAGTCCAGCTCATAACATGATCTCCACTTCAATAATAAATATGATCATGCGATCCTGAGAATCATTCTGCTGCCTATTTTCTGAATATTAGAATGTTGATTATTATCAGGCTTTAGTTATTTATCCAAAGGTTATCTTCTTTATTACACATTTATGATCTTTGGGTTTAAGTTTATGCAACTGGCATGACTGTCTCTAATGCCGATGACTTCTGTTCACCTCCTTTTATATGCATCTGATATTCTTCTCAGTGATGTTGATATTGTATCTTGCGGCAGATTCAAAGAATTGGTGGCCAGTAGGCCCCTTTCCGAGCTGCGAACTGCTGAGGAAATTGCTGCCACAACTGTTACTGACGCTGAAGTTGCAGGTCAAGAACATGAGGGAGAGATACCTCCTGGTGCCGAAGAACAATCTTCTAAAGCTGTAAATCAAAGCTTAAAAGATGCTGAAGAGTTGGAGAAGTATATTGCTGTTAGAGAAGAGATCTATAAAAAAGCAAAAGAGTTTGATTCTAGGATCATTGGTTTTGAAACAGCTATCAGGAGGCCTTACTTCCATGTTCGGCCTCTCAATGTTGCGGAGCTTGAAAATTGGCATAATTATCTTGATTTTATTGAAGGCGTGGGTGACTTCAATAAGGTATCCAAATTTGGTTGATTCATACATCCTTTGAATTTATATAGGATGTCGCTTTAGATGGTCTTTTTACACACTAACTTACATTTACTTATATCCTCCTCGTACTTTGCTATATTGGTAACCCGTTGAAGAAGCATCTTTTTATACGGCATATTGAACTTGGACTAAAGCAGGGGCCTTCCATTTGGTTTCTATAAGGCTAAGTACTTCAAACCCTCCTTTGTGAGTCGATATTCTGGGTTCATAAATACAGTATGGAAATTTACTTATCTTAATAAAGTCACAATGTTACCATGCAGGTGTTTTCTTATCTTCCTAACTATCAGCCAATGGGGGGTCCCTCTTTCATATGGAGGGGCCTTCCTTTTCCACCAGCGGAGTATTCCTTGCATTTCTTCTTTATCATATTTCCTCCTCCTTCCATTCTCTTAATGAGCTTGGATCTGTTAAACAGTAAATAATTTTTTATATGCAGGTTGTTAAGCTTTATGAAAGGTGCTTGGTAGCATGTGCCAATTATCCTGAGTACTGGATCAGGTATGTTTTATCCATGGAATCTAGCAGCAGTATGGATCTTGCTGAGAATGCTCTTGCACGTGCAACTCAAGTTTTTATTAAGGTATGAAGTTTCTCTGTGGCATTGTGGTGTGTTTCAACTATGAAAACTGTTGCTGTACTGTTGTTGCTATATTGAAGGGAAAACAAAAGAGATTCCTGCAAGGTCTTTCCATGCTTTTTATTTCTTAATAAATACCTTGAACCATCCACTTTCTCTTTGTGGCTGATGTGGTTAAGGGACTATTTTCCACTCCTTGTATTATCTGCATTGAACATGAAACTCTGATGATATTTTAGATGAAGTGATCAACTGTTTCTTACAGAGTACTTGTTAACTGGACTTAGTGCTTTTCTTACGCCAAGAGCTTCAATGCAATGTGTTTTTGGAACAGAAGCAACCAGAGATCCATCTCTTTGCTGCTAGATTTAAGGAGCAGCATGGTGATATTGCTGGAGCTCGAGCTGCTTACCAAATGGTTCACACCGGAATTTCACCAGGACTTCTAGAAGCAATCATCAAGCATGCAAATATGGAAAGGCGCCTTGTAAGATCACACGATAAATCTTCATTTGACTCCAAGACTAAGATCGTTGTTGTTGTTATCTTCAAATTTTATTTATTTTTCTGTCAGGGAAACGTGGACGATGCTTGTTCTTTATATGAGCAAGCAATTGCAATTGAGAAAGGAAAGGAACAGTCTCAAACTTTACCCTTATTATTTGCCCAGTTCTCGCGCTTTATTTTCCTGGTATGTTTTATGTTTTGGATGTGATTTGCCATACCTGTAGAGTTTTTAAAGTCTTACATTTTTGTTCTGCATATATTTAGCATGCAAAGCCAAGTAGGATGTTCTACTTTCAGTCACTTACAGAAACTGTTGAACAATAAATCTTATATCTATTTCAATATATATTGGATACCAAAAGTTATATTTTATGACACTATGATGGAATTGGAGTGACTTTGTGGATCCTACTATTATTGGACTTTCTGAGAACGAAGTGTTCAGACTCCAGGTTTAGATTATGGAATCCGTTCTCTCAGTATCTTAATCTCTCTATCTTTCTGCCTGTTTATGTGGTTGACATTTTGGAATCTCTTGATGGAATTCATTCACAATGCTACTGATAATATAAAAAAAGATAAATGTTTTCGTTTGCTGTCCATGTCATGGAATTGTTCACCATGTTTCAAAATTCTCCTGAAGGTTTCTGGAAATGTTGAGAGAGCTAGAGAGATTCTTGCTCAAGGTCTGGAAAACGCCAAATTGTCCAAACCCTTATTGGAGGTCAGGTCTTATCCTTATCGACTTCCGGTGGGCCTTTTTTTGCCCCTTTTCATTTCTGAACCATAATAAGAAATTTATTTTCCAAATAACGGATCCGTTTTCCTACTCATGGAATTCTATTTGAAACATTTTATGTTCTCTACATTTTTATATTCCAGGCCCTGATCCAGTTAGAGTCAATTCAACCACTTCCCAAGAGAATTGATTACATAGATTCCCTAGTTGATAAAGTTATTGTACCGAATCCGGAGAATCCTAGCAATGCAGGTGTTGATGAGAGAGAGGAACTATCAAGCATTTTTTTGGAGGTGATAATGTTTTTTCATGGTGTAATATTGTTACCTAGAACTCGAAATTGAATTTGCATGACTACTTAGTATGCTGGCTGAAGACATCCCTTATATTTTTGTCAGCTTCGCATGTGCTGTTTTCTTGCCTTCATTGATGACCTGTCTGATACCATTATGCCTGTACTACGAGCAATTTTTTTATACTCTCTTTTGGGGCTGCTACGCACTTTCAATTCAATTATTTATTTTGTTTCCCTTATAGATTCTCGATTAGATGGATGTTAAATTTCTTATGCTGGTACAACATGTTTTCACTTATTGGCTAAATAAATATCTATTATGCAGTTCTTGGACCTCTTTGGGGATGCACGGTTGATTGAGAAGGCTGATCGCAGACATGCAAAGCTATTTCTGCACCACAGAAGTTCAACCGAATCAAAGAAGCGCCATGCTGAGGATTATCTAGCATCCGACAGGTCAAAGCTTGCAAGGTCACATATGTCTGCTCCTTCGGTGATGGGTGCATATCCTGCCACGCAGACTCAGTGGAATGCTCAGGCTTGGCCTCAGTCCTCACAACCTCAGGCTCAGCAATGGAATCCTGCTTATGCACAGCAACAGGTAATTTATTTGGTAGCATTGTCTAATAAACAATAACCCGCTAGTCGCTCCAGTTTTCTCTTTCTGGGAATGACCCAACTGAACCAAATGAGATATGTATAAATTAAAGTAAACTAGTAGAACAAAGCAAAGCATCACTTGTAAAGTATCATTGCTAGTCACTTGTAAGTGATGCTTGAAAATCATTTTTCATGGATCTTTGTTACTTGAGTTTGATTGTGCCAGTATACATTTGAAATGCCATATAACTTGGTGTACGGTTGATGACTGCAGCGATTGTTACTTTCTTCTTAGTAAATACTCCTTTTGCTCGTCGCTTTGATGTTGGGGATTGTTCTCAAACGCATAATGTTAAATCTTTGATGATGATGTTATGCTTTTCTTTTGCACATAATTTTTTTTCGCATTCCACAGTGAGTTGCTATAGTATTTCAGAAGATTGTCTTTTCTCTCTTTTGTCCTAGGCTGCATATGGTGCGTATGGGTCTGCTTATACAACGAGCTATGCACAATCCCAAGCCCCAACAGCTGTACCCCAAAGTGGTGCTTATGGTACATATCCTCCTACCCACCCGGCTCAGGTAACGGGTTTAATATTTGTATGTAATTGATTTCTTGGGCATTTGTAATCCCTTGGTACTTTCCAAAAAAAAAAAAGGAATCCCTCCCCTGGTACTCTAAAAAAAAAAAGGAATCGCTTGGTAGGTTTTATAGTCTCAAATATCATTTATCTCCATAGGCCGATGTGCACTAGTAGACTAACATCTTTAATGCATTCTTGATATGTTATACTTGGGTCGATGCATCTGGTCTTTCTGTTTAGGCTCAGCTCAACAATTTGGGTTGTCCATTGGTCATCACCTACATAACATAAAAAAATTGTAGTTTATGATTTTTATCACATAATATCCAAAGCATCTGAACAGCAATAGCAATCCCGTCATCTTTTTTCAGTGATTTATTTCCCTCTCGGTTACACTTTTTCCCCGCTTAATATGAATTGGGGCTCTTGGGTGTAGGCTGTAGTTTTGTTTTAATGGTGCACAGCCTCGTGCTTATTAACATTGGTATAGTTTTATTTATTTATTTTAATTCCAAATTCATGATTCACTGTTGGTGCTGGTAAACACAATGTACTAGGCCTATCCTCCTCCACAGCAGTTGCATGCTCAGCCAGCGGCGGCGGCGGCGGCGGCGGCCGCTTTGGCTCCGACCCAACCACAGCCCACCGCTGCCACCGGTGCTTCTCCTCCGGCAGCATACTACCCGGGTTACTACTAAATGCGGTGGTGTCTGTATTTAAATTCGAAAACATGGAATATCAATTTTGCTGTGCGGTTTGATTTGTAGTAGGTCAGCTGTTGATACAAAATACATATGCGCTATGAGTTGGCTCTTCCATTGTTTGTGAGCCCTGAATGTTTAATTTGTTCTTATCCATTGCGTGATGATTGTGAAATATTAGATTGGATATTTTTATCAGTGTGCATTTAGAGGATATGTTGTTTGAGTTTATTATATATATGAAAGTAAACTACCTACCTTTAAGCTCATAAACGGGGACCAAGTGATGCTTTTTGGATTATAAAGATACATTTACTTGAGTTTCAAATGAAATAAGAGTACAATATTAACATGATAAATAAATTTGGTACGGAATGAAATCTGAAAAGAAAAAAAAAAACAGAAAAGGCCGTACGAAATCAGCTGACAGGTGTGAGTGGTGTTTTTTCATTCTATAATGTTAAACCTGTCTTGTGCCGACGTTGCTTGATTTCCCTATCGAAAGAGTTTTGAGCTCGTTGTTCCCATATACTTATTACCTTTGCGTATTGTAACAGAACTTCACCAGCTTGAGGATCTGCTAGAATTATCCTTGCTGCTCCTGTTCTCTTCAGATCTCCCTTTCTCTGCGATATTGAAATATATTTAGATTATTTCATACATATATCTATTGCAGAAAAATAGCATTAGGGCTTGCCTGATACAAGAACTGTGCCATAGTTTGTCAGCACAAAAAGATTTTCCTTCAGCATTTTATTGTAATGTTTTTCCATGGCAATTCCACCACCGTCCATGACAATTCCACTACTCGTTTTATTCCCCGTAGATATCCGATATAGTAAATTACAAAACTATCTTTACTAATATAACAAAATTTGAAAGACCTCTCCGGCAATTTTACAATCTCATCTCTTTACTTATATTGTTCTATCACACCATTCCTTAAAGAGTGCCACGATGCAAAGTGTCATGTTATTCGCCGGCTCAGTCATGTCAACATTCTTAAGAAAAAGAAAGTCAAAACATATTTTCATCATTTCCCTCGGTATCAGGGATCCACATAGGGCTGGGACGAATGAAAATTTCTCCCTATCCACTTACGTGATACCAGTGATTCTCTGATAAGAGTATCGGGGCATGAATGACTACTAGTCTCGCTCGAGGCCCGCCCATGCCTTCCCGGGTTGAGAAGCCTATTTATACGTGCGTTACATCTTACGTTATGTTTGGTTTGTTACCCAATTAATACCAATGTTGAAGCCCCCAAAAAATAATACTTGTTATCCTACGAAAATCACATCGAGGTTTGGTTTGGGTACCTTCATCTTGTTAGGTTAAGAAGTAGCAGAGAAATTATTAATGGGCCACATAAAAGTTTAAAAAGTCCTATTTGCCCCTTAATTGTTTTTGTTATTCCGGAATTTTTCAATGATAAAATATTCAACAGAAACACTTAACTACCCACTCAAAATCACCTAAAAACCGTTGACAAAGTTCATATGGCATCGAATACTCCAACACCCAACGATTGAAGACCCGAGGCCAATCGGCCCAAGGCCAATCAAACTAAGATGGCTGAGTTGGTTGAGGCCAAGAAGGCCGAGAGTTCGAGCCCAAGGGAGCCGCTTCATGTTAAGGTCTGATCTACCTTGAAGAGTCACACAATCAATGCCAAGTGACCTCGATGGTAGTAACTTCAAGTCACGCTGACTTCAAGGCCAAGTGGCCTAAAGGGAAAATGACCTACAGGGAAGACGTCCAAAAATGTCAATGAAGACCGACGAGGCCCGGTTCAAGGCCGGTAGCCGAACTAACCGGATATGACCGAGCCGACCGAAGCAACCCAAAGCCGAGGTGGTCGAGGCAAGGCTACCCCGAGCCACTCCATTCCAATGTTCATTTTATCTCGGGAACTTTCCTAGTTAACCCAAGCATGTCGAGACATCAAACATGGAAGGAAGGAAAGAAAGAAAACATGCTAAGATAATGGACGACTAGCGTAGGGGGCGGCGGAAGAGGTTGAGGCCCTTGCAGGAGCAGGCCGAGTCGTCCAAGTTTGAGGCGATCAAGCTCAACCTAATCCTAGAATCTCCAAGGATTCGAATCTCAATAGAAGGAGATATTCTCAAGAGACATTCAAAGATTCGAATTCAACGAAAGAGCCCAGACCCCATAAATACCCTAACTCTAATCATTAGAGGTATGTTAATCTACATCTAAATCACACATTTCAACCATCATTTATACCTTTCATCCACTTAAACGTCCTCACCACCTTAATCTGGGCATTGCAGGGGACAACCCCGGAGCCGACAACGTTCGCGGTGGAACGACGTAGGGCTAGCGGATTTTTTTTGGCATCATCAGTTTTATAAACCTAATCGCATTTTTTCATCTCATCAAACTCTGCATCTCCATAAAAACAAAACGGAAAACCATGTAGCTTTGATTATATAAAAAAAACTTTGCATCTTTGAGAAGAAGCAAAACCGAGGATGCATGACGGAGCTTGAGGTAACATTGTGCATTTGAATGAGTTCATACATTACAGTGTTCAAAATTTCCTAGGAAAAATGATTAGTGTTCAAAAAAGAGATTGAGATAGGTGTGACTGAAAATCAGAAGTTCATTTGTGTTAATTCATTACCGAACCTGTTATTTAAGAGAATTATGCACGTTGGGTGGTAGTCGGCAGCTAGAAGAGTATTTATGCACTGTTAATAATATTTTGAGACTGATGGATGGTTCTTGAATTAATTAACATAGGGATAAAAGCAAACTGACACCGATGAATTATAATTAAACTATAAAAACTTGTTCATTTTCAAAAGACAACTTCGAAAACAAGATACTTGAACTCTAGTTCATGTATTACAGTATAAAAATTGGTACACTCGTTCTCTAGCATACGTGGCTTGAATGGAGATAAGTTACTAATATGTTTTACTTTTTCATCATTGCAGTTTGGTTAATTACTCATTTGAGAAGAGTATCTTTACGATGAGTCCTGGCCATAGAAACTTGATAATTTCTTCATAGAGAAATTGATTGAGGAGACATCTGCTGGCAAAATGGTGGTGACTTACGAGACGTCACTATTACAAGCATCTGTCGTCCGATCAAAGAGCGCTTTGGTTTGTTATACGGTGGTCTATTTCTGTTGGAAAGATTCAATATGCTACAAAGTCTATCATATCTTCAACAGAATTCCAAGCGAACCGAATGTGACATGTGATGAGAAATATAACTTCATTGAGATACGATAGTACTAATTCTCGTTATGAGCCATAACGTTGTGTTTGTTATTTAAATGTTAAAGTAACATCGACCAATCTTCTACGGGGAACCATTGATTAAAGCATATTGGATACACGGTGAAACTAAGTGGTCGAATCTATGCATCGTATTTGACCATCCAATTCCACCAGGGCTTCGCACCAAAGAAATCTTTAAATCTCAAGTGACACAGATTCTAAATCACCCGTACTCAAAGATGATAATATTAAAGGCAAGATTGGACTACAGATGGTTTTTGAGGCAACCTCACGGAATCACTTATGCTACGTAAACAAAAGATGTTTTGAAGAAATTTAATTTTACGGACGAAGACGACGTGATCTAGCCGTGAAACCGGGGGCAAAAGACAGTTTTGATCGCTAATGCAGCGATAGCCTTTTAGCTCTGCCACGTTGATACAAAGTACAAAGCAATGTTGGAAGCTCAACAACGCCCAACAATCCAAAACGAACAAAGACACATACCTCGTCGTGGTCATAGTCGAGCCGGCATCCCATGATTTGTTTATGCGATATTTTGGTGCTTTGTTTCAATCCACCATTTGTTTTAGTAGTCGTTGGACAAGTTACGTGTAAATTAACTTGTGTTCGGACCAAATGTGATATCTAGTCAAGTAGGCATCATGGTAGTCTAATTGTATCGGTGGTGTTTTGACCAATGGGTGGCTGATTTGCATCCGACAAGGTAATATTTTGGTATGTTTTGGGACTGTCGTGTAAATATTTGTGTTGCAGATGATGAACTAACTTCGACCTTAGAACTAATGAGAGAATCTCAAATGATTCAAATTCCCATTCAATGTCTTGACACAAGGATTTCATTTGTTACCATTGCAAGGCTCGCCTAATTACTACATGTACAAAAGGCAATAAACGAAGAAATCTGCTTGTGCAGAGGAGACTAATTTAGTAGATGGTGGCATAGTTGATACTCTTTCTGTGGTTGACGGTAGTGTCAATGCTGAGAGTTTTTGGATTATGAATATGAGTGCTTCTCAACACACGACTTCAAATAGAGATTTGTTTAAGAGTTATGAGTCATTAAGCGGAAAGATGCTCATGGGGTAATAACAATTTGTGCTAAGTTGTCAGAATGGCGCGGCCAAGATAAAGTGTTATGATAGCAAGACCTGAAGGTTTGTTAACAAGTGTGAGACATATACCCGACTTGACAAAGATCTTCATTTCTTTGTTCTCTTGAATAGGAATGATGTAAGTTCCAAATTGAAGGAGGAGTCCTTAGAGTTTCAAACGGCGCTCTAACTATTATTAAGCAAAGATCGTTGGTACTATTTACTTCTTGCAAGGTTTCACGATCACGGGCTTGCCGCTATTGCGAGTCCTACATGTCACGCCCCGACCTGCATCAAAGCCGCGAGAGCCGTCACATTTCTCAATAAACGCGAGGCTCGATATCAACTCACACATCACATATAAATATAACACAAAAGAAGTTATATAATAGAAGTCGATGAAAATATATATTGAGGTTTTACACTGTACAGCATAGCTCAACACCTCGACCAATGAAAGAATGTGTACGCAAAATAACCACCCAGAAGATATACTCTGCCAATGGATCCGCCAAAAGTATAAGAAAGGTATAATACCCAAGTAGAAGAATCAGCAGCGTAAACAACGATCGAGAATGATAAAACTCCAAACAAAAGACAACGACTTAGAAGGAAAAAAATATATATATGGGGTGAGCAAACTACTAGCTCAGTGAGAAGATAATACCGACACACTTTATCCTCACGGAAGATGCGTCATCTACCATGAAATCATAACAAATCAAATACATCGACTACTCCATTTATACGATCAAATTTCCACCACTCATACGAGACAACTACGACGAATGACTATCACGAGACAAGTCAAATACGTCAACAAAATCCACATAATCACATAAACGACGCGTGGGTGGCCATCTCCTCCCTCGAACTGAGGTCCGTCCGAGACCGTCACTGTACTCTAGACCATGGACCGTAAACAAACATATCAACTACTATAACATGCATGTCCAACACACACGATGACGTTGACCAAAATCTCCCCAACAATCACCCTTCAACGATAATCAACATCAACACATGGCACTAGAAGGTGCAATCGATGGGCTTCACTCACCTGAGTGTGCCAAGCCACGAGCTACTTACTCGATTAGCCACTCCGCACTCACCCGAACGTGGTCATTCGGGCTACTTAGAACTTGGTACCAAGTGTATGCAACATAAAAGACCAAACAATATCACAATCCACAAACCCACAAATCAAATCAATAATATCGAACAATGAAGTGCCATAACGTCACGTATCCCGTGAAACCTAACTCAATTCACAAAACCGCACATATGACCAAGGACTCATCAACCACAACAAATACGCACCTATAGACGACAAGGCTCACTATCACAAAAACTCACGATATCACAACATTTCATAAAATAACAACATAAAACAACCGAACACGAGGTCCACACATCCCGCGAAGGGAAGGCATCCCCGTATTATCAACTCACATTGTAAATATCGAGCGTTTCCCCAATATCCAAACTAACCTCATGCTCTCGGTGGATGTTTCTTCGCCTCGATCCTACTAACTGCCAAAAAGCTGTTCCAAGATCACTATAATGCCTCACTAGTACTGCCCAAGATCATTCGAAGCTAAGCTAAGAGTAAATTTAAAATAACGTAGTAATTGCAGAAAATTTTCTGTTTTACAGCATGAACTTCAAAAATCAATAACAATTCGCACAAATATTGAATCGAGATGATTCTAGCGGCTATAAACAGCTGAGAAAGTCAACTTTCAAGATACATTAGTTTTGACTAAATTGAAGCATTATAGATGGGTTAAAAATGGAGAAAGACAACAGATGTGCCAGCAGGTTCTTCCAGAAACAACAATTAGAATTTTCGGTTTCAAAATATGAGCTTAAAAAATTCATAGTAATCGTAGCAACTTGAGTTGGGTTTGATTCAAGAGGCTATGAAAATCTGAAGACCCTAGCTTTTAATATAAACAAATCTCGAAAGAATCAAAGCACGATAGATAGGTCAAATTCGTTGAAAACAGAAGATGCACATGGAAATCATTTGTCAAAGAAAATGAACCCTAACATGATCTAGATGGAGAGAAGAATGAGATTAGAACACATCATACCTTGCTCAACCTTAAATCGACAGTACATGCAAATGCTCGAAGGTTCCTCTCGTCTGTCGCTCGTCTCCCTTTTTCCTCTTTCTTCTCTTGCTTGCTATGTTCGCTCACTTAGGTTTAGCTTAGGAATGGAGAAATGAAAGGATGAAATCGTAAGAACCTGCTAGAACCATGATTGGGCTAGGCGACATAAATTTCGGCCTGAATAATTTGCTACGAATTGGGCTGAGATAAATTAGGCTTTGGTCTTGAAGGTTTGATTTTTATTTTTTGGCTAAAATTGAATGAATGCCATACTACATCTGATGATAATGTTAGTAAATTGTAGAATATCATGTTGGTGCAAATGAGTTGGCAGAGAATGACTATATCGAGCAAGAACGATTTGTTGGATGACCAATGCATAAGTAGTTTGAAGTTTTCTGAACATTGTGTTTAGTAAGAAAAAGAGGTTGAACTTCTCTACGACCATTCGTCGGATCAATGGTTCCACTCGGATCTTTTGAGGTTTCTCGGTGAACCATCATAAGGTAAGGTAATGTTTGATGTTACATACTTTTGTTTTTTTTATAATATTTCAAAAAATTGTTTGAGTTTAATACTTGAAAGAGAAAAATCAAGTGCTCGAACCTTAAAAACGAAAGACTTTTGGATAAACAAATGAGAAAGAAAGTGAAGCAGCTAAGAGCGATAATGAGTTTGATCCTTTCGTAGGATGAAACTTTATGTGAATTTGCCCGATCTATAATTTCATCCCAACTTAATGGTAGAAAGAGTTAATCGACCGACTAAAATGACGCAAAATCTATAACATCATGGAGTGAACTTGGTAACTCGCAACATAAGAATAAAAAAAGTCCACCTCCGAACATTGAGACAAGACTTGGCGTTTGCCCGGTAAATGTCATTAAAAAGGATGGTGCGCGCTCGACGCTCGACATTCTGTGTGTTGGCGAACTACTTTGTGATTATTTATCGCATTTTTTTGCATTAGATACTTCATTTTGAGCCGTATTGTGCCCTTTCTTTGATGAGATGATGTTTCAGGCTTCGTAGTTATTGGATGTGAAACTAATGCCTTCTACGAGTAACTCAAATTCACTGTGGGCTTTCACTTTGCTGTAGTTATTGGATGTGAAAGCTAATGCCTTCGTAGTTATTGGATGTGAAAGCTAATGCCTTCGTAGTTATTGGATGTGAAACTAATGCCTTCTACTTGTTGTATGCGTCGTATGCTGTGTTTGGATTATTTTTTCTGGTGAATTTCATGGGTGATGGAGACTCATGATTAAGATCTATGCTGGTGAGGAGCTTTGAGACAAATTCATGGATCTTACTGCTCGTTGTGCGTCTTTCGAACTTCACTCTAGCCAAAACTAAAGCCGATTGAGGTTAGGTGAAATAAGACTTCTTACTTGGAAAGTGAACTCAATTTCTCAATTGAATTTCGACCTCTATCAATGGAGAATAATATTTTTTTTTAAGAAATTGATAGCACTTTCCATGTAATTAGTTTGTCTTGTCATCGCCTTTCCTTGAGAGCTACTGTGCTTATACAGGTAACCATTTGGGAAATATATACTTTATTTCTTTTCTTGGGTTTGTTTGATATTTGAGAAGGAAAATGTGAAGGAAGAAGAGATAAATCACAAAAATCTATAAGATCTTCTTGTGTCTCAATCTTTCTCTTTTGCATCATCATGGATATTTTGTTGTGCTTAAACATTCACTGGTCTTCAGCTATTACCAAAAAGTGTTAATACAGACGAATTAATATGCATATTCCCTTTGATCGAAGTCGAATGTCCTAGAGAAATAGAAGTTGAGTTAAATGTTTTACTCAATCCTAGTTAAACAAATATTTGATGTTAAAAAATATGAAGGTGGTAGGTGCAGTGTAAGTGAGGTCAATCGATTTACGCTGGGGAGTGTGGGTTTAATCATTGTATAAACAGTTGTCTAACCATACAACTTTGATGTTTATGTAAAATCAGTAAAAATGGCCTTTCAACATTAATTAAAACATGTAATCAACGATGAAATCATGTACCAATTACTGAGTGTTCCCTTAACCCCTCAGTGACTCGGTTTATGATTCCAGTGTTATACTTTAAAATCTAGGAGGTTGAAGTTCCTCCATACTTATATATAGATGTTAGTTATAGTTTGAGATTGGAAAACAAAGTTTGTATGTGCGAGAGTGGTGACTCGATTTAATTTGTTTCACTGCTAAACGTTATTCCACATTGAGACATCTTGTGGCTTACTTGCGTTGTATGGAAGTCATGAGATTATCATTGGGAAAGGTTTATTCTTATTCAGTAGTCTTTATTTAATGAACTTGGAAGTATTTCCAATAGCTTCAATCGCAATAAAAGTTAGTAATTCCAACGGAAATGAACGTTTAACGTTTTTTCCCGAATGCCGTGACCTGTATTGGACTTATTTAATTCTGTTTTCCGTTTTCCATAAGCGTAGAACAATGATGGCCAAAGAGAAATCGTGTTTTATTCTGATACATATTGTTCGTAGAAAACCTAGAAGCGATGACATGTTCTTTTGTAAGCTCTAAAAACATTTGAGTCGCCGTCTAACAAAAATTTCTGCTACAATGTTGTTTTTCCCTTATCTCCCTTAATTTCTCTTATCGGTCGCTCTAAACCAACATCGCAGCACCCGGATCTCGTAATCATGGCTTTGTTCTTTCATCGTCTACCATTAATTGAGTTCTTGTTTTCTGGATTATATATTCCACATTTTGTATATATACATAAATTCTTTGTCATACTCAAATATATTATTTATATGATGATGTATTCCAATACCTGTTTTCGTGTTGGAGGCTTGGAAAACTTGTGCATTATTAACTAGGAAGAGGCTACAGTGATTTGACGTTGTAGTCATTGGTAACAACAGGCGTTGAGGGAAATCCAGGTTCGTTAGTCTTCATATTCCGAGTTTGCTGCCATCTATTGTGCATCAAATTCATTAAACATTATACATGTTCTAATAGGGATTCTAAAGAATCATCATGATGCGTCAAACTCTACATATGCAAGTTGTTAACTGGACTTGCTAAGCATGATGATGTATATGAAGTCTTATGTATAATTCAAATGTTTTTTTTTTGTTTTTTTCTAATTACATGAGGGACTATGGGCGGAGACCAAGAAGATTGAGGTGAGACTTAATCTGCACTTTGTTGGTTGGACGTTAATCATCTTGCAAGATGATGAAGTTCGAAGATAAGACGGAGGAACTTGAGGTATGTAGTGTCTTATGTCCTGTATTGTTCTACTTTCTTGTTTCTGTGAAGAATATCACATGTGAGGGCAAAGTGTCCCACATTGATTACGACAAGAAAAATTAACATGTATATAAGCTGATGAGTCACTCCTCCTATCACCAATTGGTTTTAGGAAGGAACCCCATCAAGCTTATACGGTCTCTCCCTCCTACATGTGGCGCATGTGCGCGGGCCTCGATATCCAAATTTAACATAGTATCAGAGCGGAAGATCCAGGCGGATCCGTGAGGTTCGAAAAGATTCGCGTTCCTCATCCGACTCAAAAATTAAAAAAAAAAATATACGGCGGGTTCGAAAAGAATGGCGTTCCCGACCGATTAAAAAAAATTGGGCTCTTATGTGAGGGGAGAGTGTGAAGAATGTCACATGTGGCCAAATGTCCCACATCGATTACGACGGAAAAAAATTAACCAGTATATAAGCTGATGGGTCACTCATATCACCAATTGGTTTTAGGAAGGAATCCCATCAAGCTTATACGGTAACCCCTCCTCTGTGCGGTGCGTGTGCGCGAGCCTCGATAACCAAAATTTAACATGCTATCAGAGTGGAGGATCCGAGCGGATCCGTGAGGTTCGAAAAGATTCGCGTTCCTCATCCGACTCAATTTGAAAAAATAATATACGGCGGGTTCGAAAAGAATGACATTCCCGTCCGATTTAAAATAAATGGGCTCACATGTGAGGGGGAGTGTGAAAATATCACATGTGAGGGCAAAATGTCCCACATTGATTATGACAAGAAAAATTAACCGGTATATAAGCTGATGAGTCACTCCTCCTATCACCAATTGGTTTTAAGAAGGAACACCATCAAACTTATACGGTCTCTCCCTCCTACGTGCGGCGCATGTGCGCGGCCCCGATATCCAAATTTACAGTTTCTCAATTCAGATCCGAAATGTTAGAATGTTCTGTTTCCCTTGAATTTGTTTTCGGCAAGCATAAAATAGCTCGTATGTATGACTTTCGCTCTATTTAAAATAAAAAACTATGCTCTTCTTCTGGGACTCATTATATATATTTTATATGATCACAGCAAGATACAATCACACCCTAATTAATTAGTGATTTTGATATATAATTACGTGGGAGATGGTGACAAAAACAGACAAAGGCCTTTGTTATTGCATCTATTGCACGATGCAAATGTCGAGGGGCGCAGATTTTCATACCAAAACAGCTTAAGTTATGCGTGTTTTCTGTATGATAAATATTATTAATTATTACAGCAGACCACAGATCACGAGCTCTATTCGTCGGAGGCCTGCTGCCTGTCTTCAACCCTAACCGAGGACCAGTTCAAAGAATACTCCCAACAGTGATCAAATAAATACTTCTCAGAAGGGTTATACATATATAATATATAAAATACGTTTATATAATAATGCCGTAAATTAATGTGCTGGCAGTGGCACGCACATGCGCAAATGCTCATGAACCTTTTTAGTTGGAATATCCATCTTTTGCGATAAGTTACTGGGAGAGGCGCATTCCTCATAAATTTGACGAGGTTTCGTTTGTTGGGACGTGATATTCGCAAGTACATTCTTCGAAATTTCTTCGTGTGTACTCATCTAGTGTTGGTCATAATGATCACAGGTGCTGAAATATTGATACCTAGTAACAAGCTCGTCATGATGGCATAATATACATCGCAAAAAAAAAAAACGGAACGAAGAAAGAAATATAAACTAAAACCTGCGCATGTAACTGAAAAACGAAATCTATTGTTGAACTTGATTAAGGAAAGTGGTGGGTGTTGGGTCCATTAAGGAAACGGCCGTCTCTCAAGGCAGAGTATGGCTTACGTCATCAACTGCACTAATTAATGCACTAATTAATGTAATAGTGATGCTCGAGAATCGCGATAACATATGCAGATCCTTTGGCTATACATAGAGAGGTTTAGCATCTCATTTGAAACACCACAAACAACACCGAAGAGGAGCCCGAGAAAGAGATTTAGAGAGAGCGAGAGGGAAAGAAAAACTTGGGATAAGGGTGAGATCATGTTAGTTTTACTAAGATAGTTGAGAGTATGTACAAATACATCACATGGTCGAGTAAATGATATCGGGTTGGGTTAAGCAAAAGCGTTAGTTAGTATTGTGTAATATCCTCATCCTTGTAAAACTATTACCTCCGTGGACGTAAGCGGCATTAGCCGAACTACATAAATATCGTGTTCTCTCGGTGTCATTTGGGTTATACATAAATATCCCGATAAATTGTCGCGGTGTCCAAATTAACTTGCGTTGCGCCCGTTTTTCCTCAACAAGTGGTATAAGAGCCTCGCGTTGCTGGTATTCTAAGTATGGGCTATGTTTACAGTTTTGTTTGATCCTCCACATCAGAAAATATATTAAAAAAGTTTCATCACTCCGAGCGGAGCTATCGTTGGGTGGAGCTTGGGGGTGGAGTTTTGAAAAGTTGTGGCATAATGTTGAGTAAGTAAGTTTTGTCTAGGAGACTAGTGTAAAAGCGGGATCAATATGATCCAACCAGCTCTTTCTAAGAACTTACCTAGAAGGGTAATTCTGTCTAGAGGACAAATCACTAGCCTTTCTTGAGACCAATACTATTTGGACACGTTGTCGAATCTCTGTCAGGATAATGACAACGGAAAACAGCCTCCAAGTGCGACAATTTGATTGTGTGGAAAATTAAAAGTGAGAGATGTGGTCGTTCATCAAGACTTGTCTAAAGCGTTAAAGGGATACGAGGGAAATCCGGATAAAAGGACAAGAAAATTGATCAAATTAGGGGTCGAGATGTGTCACACAATTCGCTTGTACATTACGGATAATATTATTATTAATGTTAATGAAAATTTTGATCCCGATTTGTGGAAGAAGTTGAAGGCGTTTCACCTCCGAAAAAACTTAACCAAAATGTGAAGTAGCGGATATTGTACTAGGTGAAGATAGAGTTGTGTGGCCGCGGGTCGGTGGCTTTGGCGGCGGAGGGATTGGCCCGCCTCTTGTTAAAAAAATTATCTAATATATATATATATGTATTTTCCTATTTTAATTTTGTATAAATATAAAACTACATGATTATGGTCTTGGCTTAGTGGTAATTGTAGTGTAATTCAACATTGGTGGTGTGGGTTGGGTTCGATTATCCTGGATGTTTTTTTCTTCAATTTATTTAGTTTTGTTTCTGCAAGTCCAAATTCACGGATGGCATGAAGGGCATGAGTGTGGTACAAGTATGGTGAACAAGAACATATCGAGGGAAAATACCCGACTTGAAGGAAGGACACGAGCGACAAAGAGAATTCCTCGACTTTGGTAGCAAATTATCCAATTTATCAGGACTAATGGATATTAGATTCGAAGTCGAAGTACCATGTTTGCTCAAAGAGAAAGTATTTTGATATATTCCAGAAAATACGACCTTGTTTGATCTCCATGGCTTATCGTTGTGATGTCCGGAGTGCTGCAACATAAAAATCAAAATGGTAGATAGAGCTATGCGCAATTTGGGTAGGGTGATCTTTGTCACAATGCTGGGGATGGATTAAATATCCTTCAACAATTAGATTCTGAGGGCTATGGGAGTGTTATAGCGGCGAGAGTCTGTAATTCACACGGGGTGGAATGGTCCTATCAAAGGGAGAAGAGCATGAAATATAATACTCAGACTTCGATGGGTTCATTGAAATCGCTAGTGGGTGGTGGAAACACATATGATTGTGAGAAGATAAATCCTGTCAGAGAAGGATTTGTATCGAAGTCCCTCTTCAAAGTCGACGAGTAGACTTGATTCAATAGTTGCACATTGGTCGCCGAGTAAACAAGTGGTATATGAACGTGTTTTGACCAAGCGCTTACCGTTGCACCAAAAGCTATAGTTTTTGATGAACATGCTACTTAAATCTTTAACCCTTGATAGCGCAAAGCCCCCAATATCTCACTTGGGAAACCTGTGCCGTCTTGACGAACACGAGTGGTATTTAGGCTGCTGCACCTAGGGTGCCGCGAGTTGGGATGTTAAGCCCGACCATTTACGTTCTCTCGAGTATTTACAAGTGAACGATGGGAATACTCTTCGCCAGGAGACTCAAACCCGCGACCTAGCTTTGATACCAATTGTCTGTCCCTAATCCTTTATTGACAATTTTTCTCGCGCTACAGTAATACTATGTCAAGAAAGTTATAAAGAAAATTCTTACCGAGAACTACTTTTGCTTCACAGTGTCTTTATCGAGAAAAATACTTAAAGAAGCGTTTGGATTCATGTAATTGAATTGAATTCCGTGATTTCAAATTATGAATTTCAAATTCTTAATTTCAAATCTAAATCCATTATTGATTTCGGATTCCGAATTTCAAAATGGAGTTCGAGGCTCGTCGAACTCGACCTCGAACTTTAAAAATTTAAAATATACAAAAAATAGAATAAAAATAATAAATTACAAAATAAACTCACGAGCTTTCGATCATCGTTCATCGAGCTCGAGCCGAGCTTTTGTCAAGTATGCTCATTAAGCTCGCGAGCCGGCTCGACTCGTCGTTCGTCGAGCGGGAGCCGCCTCATCGAGCTCGCGAGTCGGTTCGACTATTCGTTCACCCACAATTATTATTACTTTATTATTATTATTATTATTTACGAAAATCATTACGGTGGGTATTTGGATTTAAAAAACGGACCACTTGTGGTCGAATTTCAAATCATGAAACAACAAACGGTTTGAATTCTCCTCGGATTTGGATGGAATCAAAATCCAAATCCGAGCGGTTGCCAAAGGGGTGAATTGGAGGAAATCCAGAATTCAAATCGAATTCCAGAATCCGAACGGACCATTAGGAAAATTTTGATATTTTTTCTCGATACACCTACAATTGTTTCTCGATATAAGTTTTGCGCTACAGTTCTTTACCGAGAATAACACTTAGACAAAATTTTTTTATCGATATTTTTATCTATACACATATAATTGTTTTTCGATATTATTCAGCGCTACAGTGGTTTTATCGATAACTTTCAAACTTTCTTAAATTTTCTTAACTCCTACATTGTTTTACACAATCATGAATGAAACTTTTTTTCTTTCATATATATTGATAAAATTATACATCATTCTACATATTCTAAGTTTCATATTAATCTTCATATCCTAATGAACTCATTTTTTTTTAATTTTCAGAATTATACAATGGCACTTCCACAAATTGATGAAATATATGCCAAAGCAAATTGGATCTCAATCAAAGACAACAACTCCCACCTTGATGTTGAACATTTCAATTGCTCGAATCCTGTGATGATCTCCATCCGTAAAGTGCATTTCTTGTGGTCGACTTTCTCCCTAATGTCCAGTGTCCCCGAGGTCTACCTACATCAAATCTGGGGCAAATGAAGATAGTCAATTCGAAAGAAGATCGGACTGCTCTAATAGCTACCATAGGTAACAAGACCGTCACGATCAACAAGAATATCTTCAGACGAGCCTTGAATCTCCCTAAACGGCCGAAGTATGAAGAATTCCCATCTGACGATCTCATCCGTCAAGAGTTCATTCAGATTGGGCACAGTCAGCCGTTGACTATTGTGTCTTCCATCCAACAACATCGGATCCCACATCCGTGAAAGACACTATTCAACCTGGTGAACAAGTGTTTGTCTCCAAAGCACACCGGGTTCGATCGCTGTAATCTCAACATAGTCAGGATGCTCCACGACTTAATTTTCCTCAAGAACTACGACTATGTGTAGCTGATCTGGAAGGACTTGGAGGACCAGTTGAATCTGAAGGAGAAGTCCAAGTCCAAGTCGAAGTCTCTTCCTTACGTTCAGTGGTTCTCCCAGCCCATAAGTCACAACATGAGCATCTGTTCGGAGACCCGAGCTAGACCAGACTCGAAGAATTATAACCCTCTGAGGCTAAAATTCCTTCATATGGCCAAGCCTGCACCGAACTTGCATCCGATGCAAATTACTACAGAGCTGCTTATCGTGGCAAATCCAAATGATGAAGCTCTCCGAGAGTACTATGGATCCTATAACATCCCACTGCCGATACAACTCCCATCGAGCAGTAGGGCTCTCGGTGGCGATGATCACCAATCCTCACACAACTCGACAAGTTCAGATTCCGATTCTAATGATGACGACCATGAGGTCTCCGAGGTAGAAACTGAGTTAGAGATTCGCTCGAAGAATGTCCACGACCGGGTCGTCCTGACTCGCTCAACATCTTCTACTACTCAACCGATCGCAGTGGCAACAACCGCAACTTCCACTCCTATGATCGTGTCTGACAGTCCACCACCTCCACCGACTATGGCTGTAATCTCCTACTCAGTCAACCTTCGCTCCGGTCATGTCCTCGATTCGTTTATTCTCCGACTTCTCGAGGACAACAACATTGCTCACACCGGAGACTTCTATTGCCACCACTTCTATTCAAATCACGGAAGCAAGCCTGAAGCACCATATCTTACGACGACTATAGAAGTTGGGATGTCTTCGGTGAGCCTTCCTGGCCCGAAAGTTCCAAGACATGTATCTACAGGCCACGTCTCGAAGATATTTTCCGATTTCGTGACGATAAAGCGCCTCTCAGGCCTTATCGTATCATTTGTCACATAGGATCCAATGAAGGCCTTCGTCGAAGGGGCTCTGGCGGATTTTGGAACTACCCTCAAGGAATGTCCTCAACACGAATGAAGGAACTACTAGAGCTATCTCGAGTGGATAAAGTCAAGGCCCCAATGACAGACGAGCCCCAACCACCACCTCCAACATCGGTGCCCTCTTCTTCACCGCTTTCACCCCAACGGCCCGCCTATCCGAACCCGTATGAGCTGCCTCCAATAGCTTTTGGGGACATCCTACTTTCACGGCTCCTTTGGATGGAGTCAAAGACGCTCGAGGAAGAGGATCTCCTAGTCTGGCTGACGGCACCGAGCCTTTACTAGTACCGGGCACGTGTCCCAGAGACTCCGAGCTTCGCAAGCATCGACACAACGATCCCGATGATGGATCCGATCATCATGAGGGGGAGAAGAGACCCCGAGTCGGCGACACGAGCACCTCTCAACCACAAACCACCTCCAAACAACCTACTCCACAAAGAACCAAGAAACCCACCTATAAACCCAAACCACCGAGAGGTAGATCGGTCAACACAACACCAACTACCCCAAACCATACCATCACCACCTCATCGAGCCTTTAACCAACCCATCAAACTCTTTAGCGTTCATCGCTCGTATCTGCTCCGGAAGGGGACGATAGATTTCTTCCACATCCACGATTAAGAGCTTGATGAAGGCGAAGACTTCAATCAAGAGATCCCAAATCTTGATCAACTTCTGACCCACAAAGTGGCAGACACTCCACCAAACTCACCGAAACGGCCAAAAAAGAACAAAAATGGTCAAGATGGAGACGCCATGGGAGAATGTCAAGATTATGGCTCCCTTCCAAGAAAAATTCATCGGCAGATTAGGAGAAAAGAGCACCAAATAAAGAAACTCGATGAATTGGAACTTCGAGGACTTTCTCATCTCCAAGGAACGGAAGCTATAGAGCACATCTACATGCTCAAATTTACCTCAGCTGCACCAACTTGGATGAGCTGAGAGAGACTCTTTATATAACATAAAAGAAAGGATCCAATATCCCTAATTCGAGACATCGAAATACGAAGTGTCGGGAGGACAAAATACCCACATCTACGAAGTCGAGCGAAGGGATCTCTCAACAGACAAAATCCCCGAATCCGACTTATCACGCTATAACTCGGCAATGTCCGACATATGTTTTGCCTCTACTGAGCTTTCACGGTCAATCAATTCCACCTCAAATTGCGATTGGATGCACTCAAGAGTTACCTAACAAGATAAGTCAAATACCACGCAGCTTAAGACCTACAAATAGCGATGGAAAGCAATCTCAAGAATGTCAACTTGACGAAACCAAGGATTGTCTCTCCCAACCTTGAAGACTACGAGGAACACGCAATCATCCGAAGTCCCGATCTAGAATGCGTCTACAAAAATCATGACAACAAAAAGCACATCTTCCTAGTCTCCAAAATTGAAAAATTTGTGACGGGACTTTAAGGAGTATTCGGGAGAACATGAAAAACTACTTGAGGATCTCTAAGTCAAGTCGAGCCATGAGAGATTTCTGAAGAGTTTATCCTCGACGTAAAAGGTCTAGCCGAGAAGATCATTCAAGCTATTCAAGATAAGTTGCTTCTCCAAAACGAGATCTGACAATGCGAAGTGACTCTCGGACTACGCACCTCCTTTTGGAAAAGGCAAAAAGAAACGCAACCAAGACGAAGACAAAGATAATCATCATTGACGACAAACACAAAGGGGGAGAATTATAGAGAATTAATTGTGTTCTAATTGTAATTATCTTTGTTTCGGGCTTATTTGCAATTTCCTATATGATCAGGACCTAATTGTAAATATACCGAAATATGTCTTGGTATATATGGGAGTGTGGCTCTTGTAATGTAAGTGACACTCATTTGCAATATACAAACTCAAGTGTTATCTTGTGCTTCAAGTAATATTGAAGAAACACTCTCAACGAAGATTCCGAACGTTTAACATTTCTACACCTATTTCGCCAATCTAATCTACGTTTCTTCGATAATTTCATATATCATGTTGGATTAGGGACACAAAGAACGGAATGTTTATTTGTGGTGTTACAAATGGGTATCTCACGCAAGAATATGACTCGGTGGATGAGAGTTTGGTGAAACTGAGGATGAATATGAATCTTATCGTGGCTTAAAATTCTACTATAACATGCATTAAGGTAATTAAATTTCACAAAAAATTATAAACTTGGATCCTTCATTACCTCTTTTTTTATGTTAATATGCTTGACTATAGAAAAAAGAAACATGGCACTAGGTTTACATGTTGATATGAAATTGGGTTTACAATTGTTTCCTACAAAATTATCAAAGGATTAATTTTGTTCGATATGCTGGTGAATTTTTGTGTGTCAATCATCGAATAATATGTATATATAGATATATATATATATATATATATATCTTGTCGATGTTTAAATTGGTGTTTGTGGATAAGATGAAGGAAGTTTAAGTTGTTGCGATAATTTTCTACATATGTTATATAGTTTTCATGATTATACACAATTTGCTCATGTATATAGCTCATACGTGTGTTTTTGACGCCTGTGAGATATATGTGCACGACTTTCTGTGAATGTATCGCACATCTTCTACATATTTCTTTCTCTTCAAGCCAAACACAATAATTGTATTTAAGCATGTAGCGAAATTGTCATTTTTCCAAATAGGACTTTGTAGGAATTATGTTCTAGTGTTGCTATTGTTACTTTTCCATTTCTCTTGGCGAATTGTCATGATGTTTGAAGAATCATCAATAGTTTTTTGGTGCATGTAAGATGTGTATGTGCACGACCTTTACTTATGTATTGTACATCTTCTCTGAGGAAATAGCTGTTTCTACTCGGCCAAAATTCAAGGACATTCGTTGTGCATGACCAGAACGAGTTAGCTTTTTCGGTAAGAATTATACGGAATTTTTTCTTGTGTTCTTGTGGTTCCTTTTCTGTGTCCTTAAAGACCTCTCATGATGTGTGATAATCATCAATATGATGATAATCAAATTACTTATATATATTTTTATATGACTTTAGTAAGTAAACCTTCTTAAAGTTCAATTTGTTGTATGAAGATATAATGAAGGAACTCTTAAGTTCTTGCGATAAGCTTCTCTACATATGTTACAAATTTGGAAAACTCCTCTATAGTCTCATGTGGTTAAACTGAAAATCACGTTACTACCTTGTGGTTTGAAAACGTCGCTACACTCCCTTCTAGTTTAGAAAACATATCATTGTACCCCCGATCAACATAATTTGCATGTGAGTGCTTCGAACGCGCAGTTTATGCATCTGTGAAATGAGGAGAGTGTGAAAAGTTAACTAAACCACGAGGGGGTTTGATGTTATTTTAAAACCATAGGATTTTTTGGTGATGAGTTTCAGAACCACGGGGGTGTTTTATGATTTTTAGCCTACAATTTTGTATAAATTTTATTTAGCATGCACAATTCTTTAATGCGGAATTTAACTCACACAAGTATTTTTCTGCTCATGTACTTTGCATCTTCTCCTGCGAAGATAGTTTTCCTCTTCCAGCAAAATATAAGTAGTTCCTTCGAGCACGAAACATATGTGTTATATCTTCATCTAGCAATTTGTACAAACGGTTTTATGATGTTGTGGCTACTTTCCTGTTTTCCTTGAAGATCTGACACAACTCTTGAAGATCTGAAACAACTCATATTATGTTTTGAATCATCAATGAATGTTGTGTATATATATACTTTTGAATGTTCAATTTGTTGATTTTGGATAAGATGGTGGAACTTTAACTTTAATGTCCACGACGCTGCCCATGTATTGCACATCTTCTGCATATTTCTTTCTATTCAAGCCGAACACAAGTATTTCATTTAGGCATGAAGCGAATGCGTCATCTTTATAGGTAAGATTTTGTACAAAAGATGTTCTTGTGTTATTATTGTTACTTTTTGGTTTCCTTTGACTGACTGTAATAATACGTGATGAACCATCAATAGTTTTTTTTGTGCATGTGAGATATATACGTGACTAACCTTTTGCCCATGTATTGCACATCCTTGCTGAGGAAGATAGTAGTTTCTCTACGGGCAAAGTTTTAGTACATTTTTTAGTATGACCGGAATGAGTTAGCTTTATTGGTAAAAATTTGTAAGAAAGTTTTTCTTGTGCTGTTGTGGTTACTTTTCTGTTTCCTTAAAGACCTCTCATTATGTGTGATGAATCATCAATATGATTGTAATCAAATTACATAAGTATTTATGTATGTCCCGATATGATGTTTCATCTTATTTTTTGAATACTTTGAATTTCGTGTCCCTTACGCCTATATGACTTTAGTAAGTAAACCTTCTTAATGTTCAATTTGTTGCATGAAGATATAATAAAAGAACGTTTAAGTTCTTGCGATAAGCTTCTCTACATATGCTACAATTGTTTTTTATAAATTTTATTCAGCATAGAAAATTCTCTCATGTAGAGTTTCGCTCAGACAAGTATTTTTGTGCATGTGAGATATATGTGCACGATGTAATGCTCATGTATTTCGCAGTTTCTCCTAGGAAGATAGTTCCCTCTCTTCCAACAAATATAATTAGTTTCTTCGAGCACGAATAAGATGTGTTATCTCTCAATGCAGGAATTTGTACAAAACGTTTTCTCATGTTATGTGGTTACTTTCCTATTTTTCTCGAAGATCTGAAACAACTCTTGAAGATCTGAAACATTACATGTTATGTTTTGAATAATCTACTAATGTTATATATATATATATATATATATATATATATATATAACCTCTGAATATTCAATTTGTTGCTTGTGGGTAAGATGAAGGAACTTTAAATTGTTGCGATAAGTTTCTATATGTGTTATAATTTTTTCATTATTATAAACAATTTGTTCATATGAAAAATTTAGCTCATACGAGTATTTTTTGACGCATGTGAGATATATGTGCACGACATTCTGCTCATGTATTGCACATCTTCATCTTTCTCTTCAAGCCAAACACAAGTATTTGCATTTAAACATGAAGTGAATGTGTCATCTTTCCAAGTAAGACTTTGTACGAAAGATGTTCTTGTGTTGGTGGTGTAACTTTTCCGTTTCCCTTGATGAACTATCATAATGTGTGATGAATCGTTAATATTTTTTGGTGAATATGACACTTGGGCACGACCTTTGGCTCATGTATTGCACATCTTCTAGGAGAATGATAGTTGTTTCTCCACCTGTAATAGTCAAATACATTCTTTGAGCATGAGAAGATTGAATTAGCTTTCTAGGTAAGAATTTTTACGAAAGTTTTTCTCGTGCTGCTTGGTTACTTTTCTATTTTCTTGAAGACATCTCAAAACGTATGATGAATCACCAATACGATAATAATCAAATTATATATATATATATATTATATATAGCTTTAGTGACTAAAACCTTCTCAATGCTCAATTTATTGCATGAAAATATAATAAAGGAACATTTGAGTTCTCGCAATAAGCTTATCTACGCATGTTACACCATTTATAAATTTCATTTATGATGGACAATTCTCTCGTATGGAATTTAGCTCATACAAGTATTTTTTGTGCACGAGACATATGTACATACTTTATACTCATGTATTTTGCATCATATCCTAAGAAGATAGTTCATTCTTTTCCAACAAAATATAAGTAATGTCTTTGAGTACGAATCAGATGGGTTATTTCTCCATCTAGCCATTTGTACGAAAGATTTTCTGATGTTGTTGTGGAAACTTTTCTGTTTTCCTTGAAGATTTCAAACAACCTCATGTAATAGTTTGATTAATCAACTAATGATGTGTATATATATACCTTCTAAATGTTCAATTTGTTGATAAGGGACAAGATAAAAGAACTTTAAGTTGTTGCGATAAGTTTCTACATAATTATAATTTTTTCATAATTATACACAATTTGCTCATATTGATAATTTAGCTCTTTCGAGTGTTTTTTGACGCATGTGAGATATGTATATTAGTATCTACATAATTATAAGTTTTTCATAACTATACACAATTTGCTCATATAGATAATTTAGCTCTTTCGAGTGTTTTTTGAAGCATGTGAGATATGTGTGCACGACTTTCTGCTCATGTATGGTACATCTTCTGCATATTTTTTTCTTTTCAAGCCAAATACAAGTATTGCATTTAAGCATGAATGAATGTGTCATGGTAGGAATTTATACGAATTATGTTCTTATATTGCTAATCGTTCTTTTTCGTTTCCTTAACGACATGTCATGATGTGTGATGAATCATTAATAGTTTTTTAGTGTGAGGCATATATGTGTACAACCTTTTCCTCACGTATTGTACATCTTTTTTGAGGAAGATAGTCTCAAAATTCAGTTACATTATTTGAGCATGATCGAACGATTTGACTATCTAGTAAGAATTTGTTCGAAAGTTTTTCTCGTGATGTTGTAGTTACTTTTCTGTTTCCTTGAAAACCTCTCATTATGTGTGACGAATCACCAAATAATCAAATAACATATATATTTATATATGACTCGAGTAATAAACCTTCTGAATGCTCAATTGTTTGCATAAAGATATAATGAAGGAACGTTTTAGTTTTGCGATAAGTTTATCTTCATATGCTTTAATTTAAGATGAAAAATTCTCTCATATGAAATTTAGCTCATATAAGTATGTTTTGTGCATATGAAACTTTTGTGCACGGCTTTCCACTCATGTACCCGACAACTTCTCCTATGAAGATTGTTCTTTCTCTTCGAGCAATAAGTATCTTCGAGCACTAATCAGATGAGTTATCTCTTCATGTAGGAATTTGTACGAAAGATTTTTGTTGTTTTTCTTGTTTTCCTTGAAGATCTGAAACAACTCATGTTATGTTTTAAATCAACTAATGTTGTGTGTATATATATATCTATATATATATATATTATATGAGCAAAATTTGAACATTCAGAAGGTATATATACCTTCTGAATGTTCAAATTTTGCTCATATAAGTATTTTTTGTGCATCTGAAACTTTTGTGCACGACTTTCTGCTCATGTAGCCCACATCTTCTCCTATGAAGATTGTTATTTCTTTTCGAGCAATAAGTTTCTTCGAGCATTAATCAGATGAGTTATCTCTTCATGTAGGAATTTGTACGAAAGGTTTCTAATGTTGTTTTTTCTGGTTTTCTTGAAGATCCGAAACAACTCATGTTATGTTTTAAATCATCAACTCATGTACAATTTGTTGATTGCGGATAAGATGATTGAACTTAAAGTTTGTTGCGATAAGTTTCTACATATGTTATAATTTTTCATGATTATACACAATTTACTCATATTGATAATTTAGCTCATACAAGTGTTTTTTACACGTGAGAGATATATGTTGACAACATTCTTCCCATGTATTGCAGATCTTCTGCATATATCTTTCTCTTCAAGCCAAACACAAGTATTGCATTTAAGCATAAAGCAAATGTGTCATCTTTCAAAGTAGGACTTTGTACGAATGATGTTCATGTGTAGCTATTGTTACTTTTCGGTATCCCTTAGACGAACTATCATGATATGTGATGAATCATCAATAGTTTTTTTTGTGTATATGAGTTTTTTGGTGCATGCGAGATATGTATATGCACGATCTTTTGGTTGTGTATTGCACATCTTATATGAGGAAGATAAGTGTTTCTATACGAACAAAATTCAAGTACATTTTTTTGCATTACCAAACGAGTTAGCTTTCTAGTTAAGAATTTGACGAAAGTTTTTCTCGTACTGTTGTGGTGATTTATCTGTTTCCTTGAACTCCTCTCATGATGTGTCGAATTATCAATATGATAATAATCAAATTAAATATACACACATATATATATATATATATATATATATATATGACTTTTCTAAGTAAACTTTATGAATGTTCAATTTGTTGCATGAAGATATAATGAAAAAACATTTAAGTCCTTGTGATAAACTTCTCTCCATATGTTATATTTTTCTATAAATTTCATTTAGGATAAACAATTCTCTCTTCTGGAATTTTGCTGTAATTTTTTTGCGCATGTGAGACATATATGTACACGACGTTTTGCTCATGTACCCTGCATCTTCTCCTAGAGATAGTTCTTTCTCATCCAACAACATATTAGTAATGTCTTCGAGCACGAATCAGATGTATACGTGTTCTTCGGTTACGGTTACAGTTCCCGATTATGAACCGCTGGTTTACGGTTAGTAAAAACCTCTAACCGTAACCGAGCCACGACAATCGCAGTTACGGTTTGGAACCGCCGGTTTACGGTTTTAAATACTATTTTTTCGATTTTTTCCTTTGTAATAATTGAAACAAATTAAAGAAAAAATAATTTTTTTAATAATGTAAAAAACTTTTCATTCCAACCTAGAAGTTTATAAAAAAAAAATACACCTTAAATAGTTGAAAAAAACAAATACACATTGAATATTAAAAAAAAAACATGGCCTTCGGTAGTGTTCCACGAACACTCGACGTAGGCATCTCTTCTTCGTCCGTATCGTTGAGTTTATGACCGTTGGGATTGCATAACAAAAAAGTAAAACATAACATATAGCGATCACTTTTATTACCTTGAAAAAAAACACAAATTAAAAACTAAAGGTCAATGTTGGTTACTTTAATAGAGAAAATATATTAAATTATAAAGCTCAACGTTCAGCCAACTTCAATTATAAAAAAACGTAAAATCTTAAATCTCAACTAGCCAAATTATTCTATGAATCGAGGTTCATAACCGCCGGTTTACGGTTAGAAAAATGGGAAACCGTAACCGAACCTTCGTAAATAACGGTCCGATTACGGTTGTTGACTGCGGTTAACCGAACCATTGACCACCGTTTCGGTTACGGTTACGTTACGGTTTTTCAAACCTTATAAACACCTCTAATAAGATGGGGCATATATCCATGCAGGAATCTAAAGGTTTTCTTATGTTGTGACTACTTTTCTGTTTCTGTTATATGAAACAACTCATGTATTGTTTTGAATCATCAACTAATGTGGTGTAAATATACCTTCTGAATGTTCAATTTATTGATTATGAATAAAATGAAGGAAATTGTTGCGATAATTTTCTACATATGTTATAATTTTTCATGATTATACATTGCTCATATTGATAATTTAGCTCATACGAGTGTTTTTACGCATGAGAGATATATGTTGTTGACATTCTGCCCATATATTGCACATCTTCTGCATATGTCTTTCTCTTCAAGCCAAACACAAGTATTGCATTTAAACATAAAGCAAATGTGTCATCTTTCAAAGTAAGACTTTGTACGATTAATATTCATGTAGTGCTATTGTTACTATTTTTTATCCCTTGACGAACTATCATGATATCTGATGAATCATCAATAGATTTTTGGGGCATGTGATATAAATGTGCACGACCTTTTACTCATTTATTGCACATTTTTTCTGAGGAACATAATTGTGTCTCTACGGGTGAAATTCAAGTACATTTTTAAGTATGACCGGAACGAGTTAGCTTTCTTTGAAAGGATTCGTACGCAGTTTCCTAATGCTGTTGTTACATTTTTGTTTCAATGTAAACCTCTCATTATGTGGATGAATCATCAAATGATATCAATCCACTACATATATATTTAGTAAGTAAACATTATGAATGCTCAATTTGTTGCATTAAGATACCATGAAGGCATGTTTAAGTGCGATTAGCTTCTCTACATATGTTAAATGTTTTATAAATTTTATTATAATGGACAATTATCATGTGGAATTTAGCTCATACAAGTATTTTTTGTTCATGTAAAACATATGTGCACGACTTTATCTTGATGTACTCTGCATCTTTTCTCACGAAGATAGTTTTTTCTCTTCTAGCAAAATATAAGTAGTGTCTTCGAGCACGATTCAGATGGTTTAACTTTCCATGTAGGAATTTGTACGAAATGTTTCTTTATGTTGTGACTTTTCCTGAATTGCAGCAATTTAAAGTTTCTTCATCTTATCCACAAGCAACAAATAGAACATTCAAAAGGTATATATACTCAACAGTAGTTGTGTACAATATATGTTATAATTCTTTCATTGGTTATACACAATTTGCTCATATGGATAATTTAGCTCATACGAGTGTTTTTAGACGCGATATATATGCACGACTTGTAGCCCATGTATTGCACATCTTCTGCATATTTCTTTCGCTTCAAGCCAAAACAAAAGTATTGCATTTAAGCATTAAACGAATGTGTCATCTTTCTCTTTGTACGAAAGATGTTCTTGTATTGCTAATGTTACTTTTTCATTTTCCTTAATGAATTGTCATGATGTGTTTATATATATATATATATATATATATCTCGATATAACTTCAATTAAGAAGGTTGTATTTGTTGCTTGATGATACGATTAACTTTTAATTTGTTGTCATAATCTTGTCTACATATGTTACAAATTTTTTTTTGAATTTATTTTACATACACAATATGCTCCTATGAATAAATTAGCTCACACGAGTCCCTTTTGGTGCATGCGAGACATTAATGTACACAACATTATGCTCATATGTTACATATCTTCTCTGAGTTAGATAGTTCTTTCCCTCGAACAAAATTTAACAATTGTCTTTGAGTACAAATCTGATGGGTAATTTTGAACAAAAGGTTTTCGCGTGTTATTATTACTACTTTCTTGTTATTCTTGACAATCTCTCATTATATGTGATAAACCATAAGTAAGATAAGACTAAAATTATTTATATACTTATGAGGTTCAATATGTTGCTAGAAACCATAAATTCTTATGATAAAATTATTTATATACTTATATGTGATAAATCATAAAATAGATCTTTTGAGTGTTCAATATGTTGCTAGAAGATAAGATGAAGGAACTTTTGATTCCTCGGATAAGTTGTTCTTGATATGTGATTTGGGTTATGCAATTTGCTCATATGAGCAATCTAGCTCATATGACTAGTTTTTTGTTGTACATATTCTCTTAGCAAAATAGTTCTTTCTCTTCCATTAATACAAGTAGTATCTTCGTACGAGATATTTTCTCGTGCCATGTGCCTATTTCCTTGACGATCTAAATCAATTCATGTTGTGTTATGAATCAATAAGGCACGACTGAAATGTATATATATATATATATATAAATATATATATATATAGATATATAAGTATATATATAGATACATAAGTATATATATATATATATATATAGATACATAAGTTCAGTAAATGCACTTTTTAAACGTTAAATTTATTGCTTGAAGATATGATGAATGGAGTTTGTTGTAATATGATGATCTACAACTGTTGCAGTTTTTTCCTTATTGTGTTTTTGCATCTGCTTATAAGAATAGTTTAGCTCATACGATTAATTTTTGACGAATGTGAGACATAAATGTGCACGACTTTCTTCGCATGTATCGTTTGTCTTCTCTGAGGAGGATAATTCTTTCGCTTAAATAAAAAATTCAATTAGTATTTTTTTTAGCACGAATCGGATGGGCTAGGAAATTATACAAAAGATTTACTCTTTCTCTTATAGCTACTATCATGTTTCCCTTTAAGATCTCTCATGATGTGTTATGAAACATCAATAAGGTAAGAGTCAAACTACAGTGTGTGTACGCTCTGACTGTTCAATTTTTTATGATTTTGCTTGAGGATACACGAATCGCTCATACGGATAATTTGGCTTCTTTTGGCGCATTGAGACATGTGTGCACAACTTTCTGCTAATGTACTGCAAATCTTCTCGGAAGACATAATTCGTTGTCTCCAAGAAAAATACAAGTATTGTGTTTTAAGCACAAACTAAATATGTTGTCTTTCTATATAAATTTGTACGAATCTTCTAGTATTTATGTGGTTATTTTCAAAATAGTTATTTCTCTTCCAGCAAAATACAAGTAGTATCTTCATACACGATCTGGATAGGTTATCTCACATGCATGAATTTGTATAAGAGATTTTATCGGGCTATTGTTGCTACTTGTCCGTTTTTCTGGACGATCTGAAACAAATTGTGGTGTCGAATCATCAAGTTAAGAATCAAGTTATATATATTTAAGAATATTTAATTTATTTCTTGAAGATAATATGAAAGAACGTTTAAGTTGCTCCAATAAGTTGTTCTATATGTGTTATATTTTTTGCCCAATTTGTTTTCGAATACACAATTTGCTCATATGGATAATTTACCTTATACAAGTGTTTTTTGGCTCATGTGTGACATATGCACATGACTTTCGGCTCATGTATCGCACATATTCTTCGAGGAAGATAGTTCTTTCTATTCAAGCAAAAAATACATATATTATCTTTGAGCAAGAGCATGAGATATCTTTCTAGGTAAGAATTTGTTAGATCGCTCTCTTATTGTTGAGTGAGTGAACAAGAGATTCTTACAGTACGAAAGGATGGTGTGGTCGTACGTCACACTAGACACATGGCGCACACATGCCTTGAGAAGGAGCATGAGACGCTCGTGCCACAGAAACATAATGCTTTCACTTGGTGGAACATCCCGACTTGCCCATGATTTGGGCAAATCTTGAGAGGAACACATCTCGGGTGGCTCATTAGGTTCGAAACTCGGCAAAGCAAGACACTTTTTTGGTTGAGGGCTTGGACACTTCATGCGGCACAATGCACACACAATACTTGGCGACGATGGACTATTTCTTTGCGTGCCATCAAGACTTATTGGCAACAATACATGACATTGCAGGTTGAATTAAGGAGATAAAGCTGACTAGGCGAGATGTATAAGCTACGTGGTGGGATAATCGGCCAATGCTCGGCTGCATTGCGATAAATGTTGTGTTAGCGGGCTGGAAATGCACACGCACTTACCCCACGAAGAGAAATTACTTGATATGATGGACTTGACAGACAGACACCACGACCAACATCTCCGCCTCATAACCAGAACGTCCAGTTCCATGACAAATGTAATCTAGAAATAGTTGATAATACCTAGTACGTAGGAACATTAAACATAGTGCTTTTTGTGTGTTCATGCGACAAACTCCTTGTTCTTTACAAAGTATTCACACAAACAAACGAAGTAACACACGAGGCAGACATATAACGTAAACATGAGAGTCCATCATTCGAGGTTAGAAACCGGATTTGATATTCTTCCCTTTATTTTAAAATAAATTGTATCGAATTCGAATTGTGGCCGGAATAGAACTCTGATATCCGATATCTGTTTTAGTTTTGAAATAATACAACAAATATTAGCCAATTTTTATTTAATAATGACGTTTTAAGAAAAAATGAACTCCAACTTTTTTAAACGAATTAATTTTTTATGTAAAATTTCATAATAGATATTAATGTATCATTTTTAAAATTGTTGGCATGGAAATTTTGGTTAAGGAGCAACCAACGGTCATGATCGACGAGACATTTGATATTGTTGATGCTTGAATTTAAATTCGTAAGATATATACATTCCACTTAATTATTTTGGATTTTTCAATTTATTTTTAGATTTTATGACTCTACTATAATTTTGATATGATGACTTGATTTAGGAGCATACTTGATGTGCTGGTTACATTAATGTAGTGTCGTGCTTATTATTATTTAAGATGGTATATATATATATATATATATATATATATATATTGTTGTAAGAAACAGGAAAAATGAAGAACTTTGGAAAAAATAACAAATAATTATAAAAAGAAAATTTATGTCTAAATAAAAAACGGATATTCAAGCTTAGGTATTCAAATATGATAATGATATCGAATCAAATGCATTTTTAGTTTTAGATGTCCGAAAATCCAGCTACGACATTTGCTTGGTGCAAACCATATGAGGGTGTTTGTTTTGAGGTGATCATCCAAAACATCACGGTGTTTTGAGCTAGCATATGTTTAAAGAACACCCTTAGATCATCCCCATACACCGTATTTCTATTTTTAATTACATAACTAACATATTAAATGTTAAAAAATATATTTATTACTTAAAAAAATAAAAGAGTTACATTGAAGAATAATATAAAATAAAATTATAACTAATGATGTTAAAAATATATGTTTAAAGCTTAAAAAACTAAAAACTATATATATTGATGAATTATATAAAATACTTATAACTAATGGTTAAAAAATTAATACTGAATATGAAAACATTAATCATTATCACGTAAAATATAATCTCAAAATGAACATGTTAACCCCCTTTACTTAATATACATAGGGTTAAATATGATGTTTACACGACATCATCCAACACATCACTGTGATTAAAAAAAACACAATATTCGAATATCCCATTGATTGCAATATCACCACAAAACAGACACAATGATGACATATCACTTTGATGCACATCATTGTGTGAGTATCACCCCGTGATGTTGAATTACCTCATACAAACACCCACAAGCAGTATTTTTCCTCCAAAATAAAAACATACCTTTCGTTGTCCCCAATAAAGCTAAATAATATAAAGAGTAATATGTCATATTGTGTTTGGTTTGTTAAGTTAAGCCCGGTAATAATATTCGAGCCCGTCAAGCCCAATATAATTAAACGTACTAAAAGACATGAAATGGCCCTGCATAATCTTTTTATTTTAGAGCTCATGATAAGTTATCTTGGCCCCCTCGCTTAGTTTATTTATATCGGGCCTTCTGCTTGAAAACGAGGTCTACCGGGCTGCAATTTAATAAACAAACACTATACTAACTCATATTATTAGTATTAGCTGGGCTTATATAGGAAACCAACCGGGCACTAAAAACACTAGATAGGTTTATGATAGGCTTCTTACAAATAATAAATGTTGGGCCTTTTTCTTCGGCTTGTAACTAACGATGCCATGCAATATTCCGCATTTTCCCTCTCTCATTGTGGGTCTGCCCAAATGAGCCTCTGTATTTCAGTTTCAGTAATTGCCTAATCGGGCCTTTCCTTAATCATTTGGGCAATTGAGCTCTAACATATCTGCCCCCCTCTAGTCACTATGACGTTGAATTATCACCTCTCTCCCTCTCCCTCTCCCTCTCCGTCTCTCTCTCTGCTGCGAGAATTGTGACAGAAGGCCAAGTCATAACTTGCAAAGGTACTCCAAGCTCCCTTCCCCATTCATAATTGGAAACAGATATACATGGATAACTTAAAAGAGACGAATAGGCAAAATTAGACTTAAATCCCTATTGAGATAAAATTTTTCTTACTGCAGTAACTTATCAGAGATTTTTTATGCTGAAGTACCTGTTTTGAAATATTTTTATATTTAGGTACCTGCTTGACAAAAATGACATTTTTACCATTATTTTTAATTACTATAATACTTTTCTACTATTTATCTTCGTTCTCAAGTACAACAAAGCTTTATCTCTCCCTCAAATTGAACATAGCTTGTCACTCTCTCTCGCAAAAGCTCATCGTCTCCTCCACTTTTGTCATCGAAAAAGCATCGAGAAGGTTTCGACTGGTCTAGCCTCCTATTCACGGCCAGATAAATCTAGGGTTTTTTTCCAGGTTTTTCAATTTCTTCAATTTCAAACTTCTGAATTTTTTTAGATCGCCTTCTGCAAATATTTTTTATCGAATCTGCAATTTTATCTCCATTTTGCGTCTAAATAGCTCCGGTCATGGTTTCTCTCCGATCGAGTTGATCTCAATTTTATTTAGAAACCATTCTATTGGAAAAACTAGCTCTTCATTAAGATTCTCCTAGCGAAAAATACATAAAATATCTTTGATAGATTTGTAGCATACATATGTGTGATAAGTTTATTCTTGTGAGCATTCGCTTTGACCGATTGTAGAAGAAATTTTACTGAAAGTTGTTTTCTGGCATTCGATGAAGTTAAAGCTAATTAGACATCGAACTCATCATTTTTATGTTTAATGGATCTATTTTTTGTAGTAATTGGTGTTAATTTGTCGGAAATACTATTTTTTATATACAAGGTATGCCGTACCAATTTTAGTTATACTGTGCACCATTGGACGTTGTTAGGTCTTCGATTATCAACTACAGTAAATCCTAGGCATGAATTCTAGATATTCGAATGGAAATATGAGATTTGATACCTCGGTCGAATACCTCCGATGAAGAACACGAGAGAAACGCTTTTAGTGTGAGAAAGTGTTTGTGTGTTTCTCTCTCTAGAAAATAAATGCAAGCCCTTTGAATTTTTTCTATTAACTTTCTCTATTCAATTCAATAGTGTACATTGGTATTTATACCTACACACTTGACATAATACAATTAACTCCTACACTATTGAATATACAAATGATGCCCCTATTTACAAGGATAACTAATAAGAGAGCACAATTAAAATGTATTCCGCAATCCCAATGTTGTCTCATAATGACATAACATCCCTCAGCTCTATTCTTTCCTCAATAGCTATGAGAAGCTCATTCAGGATCGAGACTTCTTCTTCTCCAAGGTCCTCGAATATGGTAGTCTCATCAATCTCTCCCAGTCTCCTTTCAATTTTCTTCTTTATTAGCTTTAAAGTCCCATTGCAGAACTTGTGCACTTCAGACTTCATCATCAGTCTCATCTTTCCAATGACTGGGTTGCGATAAGTGATGGTGATGCCTGGCGTTTTGAAGATGTAGTTCTCCGGGAAGTCGTTGAGTGGGAAACCTTTCATGAGCGAAGATTCCATTTTGACCTTCTTCATATTATTCTCTAACGCAATCTGAAGGTTGTGTGCAGTGTGATATTTGATTTGCTGCACCATGAACCTCTTTAAGCCCTCGAGCCCTTCCTTCTTGATGTATCCTATTTTTTGTTGTACATATGGAATAGATGGTAGGTAGACCTCGTCCGGTGGAAGGAAAGGAAGATAGCTCTCATCTATATCTTCTCGAGTGCTAGTGTGATATGCTCGCTCGATCGTGTATATTGGAGTTGGATAAGGACCAATTGTGTGTGAGACTCCCACGAGTTGGAAGATCAGTGGCTTATCCCTAAAGTTTCTTCTGAGTTGATCTCTTGGGAATCCACTTCGATTTGGATCGAGATGGGTGAGCATGAATATGTGTTCCATCTTCTTCCACTCTTCCCAATGAGAAATTCCCCGAAGCTTCAGCTCGTTTAGCTTCTTGATTTTGTTCGGTGCTTGCCAGATCTGCTTCTATACATCTTCAAGAAAGGGCACTTCAATTCGAACATTCTCCCATGGAGGGGTGTCCGCTCGATGTGTTAGCAGTTCCGGTAGATCTGGGAGTTTGGCATTGTAGTTCTCACCTTCTTGAAGCTCTTCGTCTTCGAGCAGAACTAGATCAGCTGAAGCCTGTTGCAGAAAATATCTGACATTTGACAGGCGAGCTTGAGCAGCTTCCTTTGGTTCCCATTGCGTCATCTATAATAGCGTGAGGATCGTAGTTGATTGTTGTGGCTTCTGGTTGATCTTTGAGCGTAGAGTCTGATGTTGGGATTGAGTTTGGAATTGTTGGGAGCTGGAGATGTCAAGTTTAGTAGGTTAAGTGGTGTGTGAGTGCGGGGCGTGGTGGTCATTTGTGAGCGGGTAACAGGTTTTTGGGTGGATGATATTGGTGGGTTTATCGACGAGCCTCCAGCTTCACGAATTCATGTAGTCTTTTCTCGTCCTTGTCTGTTGCTGCTTTTTGTTGTCTTCTGCCGCTTCTCCCCCTCAGGGAGATCTGATCGTCAGGATCGTCATGTCGCTGTTTGGTGTGGGAGCTCTGTTTGCGGCAGCTAGTCCGAGCGGGCGGGTCGAGGTCATCGACTAGTCGTCGAAAGAGATTCTCCTCGACATGGGTCCTCTCTTCGATGGCTAAGAAATGAGAGATGAGGATATCGTGAAGCTGAGTGATTGGGATGGTGTATGGATTTATAAGGGTGGGAGATGGAGTTTGTGTGGTGACTATGGGTTGGGTTGGGGTGATTGTGGTGGTGAAGGGATAGGTTCGGACGGAGTGGCCTATGAGACTTGTGTTTTCTCAGTATCTCGTCGGGAAGTCTCCATATCTTGTCGTACTCTCTCCATCAACCGATCTTCGAAAGACATGAGTGCGGTAGAGAGAGCTTCCTGTAAGCGTGCCTCCATCACGAATGGTGACACATTCGGAGTGGAGCCAAGTAGGCGTTCTACTGTCACAACGTCATAGTAGATTTTGACGTGCCACCTAGAATAGGACTTATGAGACCGGGACGACTTAAGGTGCCCGTTGTCAACCCTGAAGGCACCACTTCGGTGGGTTGGCCCGTTGTTGCTTCAGATGATGTCGGTGAAGCAACAGACTTCCATCCAATCTTTGAGATGAAACCATATGAAACACCACTATGGATGTTGTGACAGGCTCGGTGTGAACCTGTGTAGACGTCAAGACGGGTTGTGCCTCAAAATTGATCGTTGAAGTAGGCACAACGCTTGTTGAGACATCTCGAGGAGGCAAAGCAGAAGTTGTCGTAATAGGCGGGATGGCAGACTGAACTTGTGATCTTCGTCGTCAGGAGTCCCTTTGAAGGAGTCTGCATTCCTCATCTGATTCTGTTTCTTCAGGTGAGGCAGCTATGGGAGGTGTTGGCACACGTGCTTCAACTTCGGACTCCCTGATCGCTACTTCTGGCTCCTGAGCCTCAGCTTCGGGCTCCTGTGCCTCCACGATGGGTTCTTGACTTAGGGGCATCGGGGCAGGTAGACTCGGTGATGGAATTGTTCTGGCACTAGTCTTGATAAGCTTCATATGTCGGGTCTGCAAAGGAGTTCTAAGGGAATGAGCATCGGTTGTAGCTCCAAGTTCGATGCCTTTGGGTTGTTGAAGAACCGCAGCCTCGGTGGTGTGTATCCTCCAACTGGTGGTAGATGGGTAATTTCCGGATGAACATCCATTAGATGCTCAAATATTAAGGGGAACCATCGGACGTAAGGATGGAATTTGGCCTTCGTCTTAGTCTTCCGTTGACGCATCTGGTCGGCCAAGTCATTCCAGATGAGCTGGGCCACGTCGTATTTCTTGGAGAAGACGACTCCATGGAAGATCTTGATTATGTTCTCATTTTCCCTGTCGAATCCCGAATGCTTTGGGGAGAGACATTTGTTGATGATTCCAAACAAAATCTTCCAAGACTGTGGAATTCCGATGTTTTGAAAGTTTGCGAGCTTGACCAGCGGGGGCTTGTATCCCATCCGAAGCATATCGGCAATGATCTACGCATCAAAAGGTAAATGATCGTAGACTTCATGATGTGGGAGATCAAGGACCATTCCAAGTAGATCCTTGTTGACGACGACATTTTTCTGGTTGACTTTGGTTGTGTAACTGTGTCGTCGCCCATGATATGACTCCTCATACATCTGCATAATTGTTGGAGATGCACCATTTGAAGGTCGCCAGGGCATCGAAAGGTCATCATGTCCAGTTGATAGTTGTTGTCGTGGACTTGTAGCCAGAGTTAAGATGGATATATATGTGAGTATTCCTGATGTCCCATCTCTGAAAAATGAATAAAGATTATTAGTTTATAAAGGTCAATCAGAAATAAGCAATGATGATTTGTGTAAAGTATTTCAAATTGTAGTGCGCACAAGCATTTTTAACTTGGAAAATATTTTTAATTTGGTCATCATAGTATGGTTCGTGAAAAGACTTTAAAAAATTTTCAAAGTGTTGAAAGTGACTACTGTCTGCGGCACATTATTATTCGAATGGAATTTTTTGGCGTTAAGTTTTTTGATCAAATAAAATTCTATCGAAAAATAGAGTTTTCGACGCTAAATTTTGCAATCGAATAAAACTCTATCGAAAAATAAAGTTTTCGACGCTATGTTTTGCGATCGAATAAAATTCTATCGAAAACCAAAGTTTTTCGGCGCTAAGTTTTGCGATCGAATAAAATTATATCGAAAAATAAAGTTTTCGATGCCAAGTTTTGCGATCGAATAAAATTCTATCGAAAACTAAACTTTTTCAGCGCTAAGTTTTGCGATCGAATAAAATTCTACCGTAAACTAAAGTTTTCGACACCACTGTTTGCGGTAAAAAGGTTTTCGACCCTAAGAGTTTCAGAAATATGAACCTTTGAATTTTAAACTGCGAATGATGAATTTCAATAAACATGACTTAATCTTGACTCAAAATGTTCAAAAACCAGTTCCGAACCCTAGTATTATGCACTTTATCAACATGTTTAAGGCTAAATCGCAGCAAAACAGAACATATTTTTGAAATATGATATGTCGATAAACATCGAGTCAAAAGACGCTCGAAAACCTTGAAATAATGATGCACTACGTGATTTAATGAACTAAAACACTAACATGATTTGGATTCTACCTTCAAAACCGAAATTTTTTAAGATTTTGAGATTCGCCGTGTTGAGATTAAAATTAAGTGGGTGTTGTCCCACATCGAACAAATCAAGCTCTTAAATCCACTATATATCAAGAGGAAACTCCTATCACCAATTAGTTTTCGGTTGGAGAACTTGATTTCTAAGATGGTATTAGAGCAATCTTCCGCTCGAGAGCCGGTTCGATCTTCCCTCACCCGATTCATATATCCACGTGTTAGGCCAGTCATACCACACGTGAGGGGGTGTGTTGAGATTCTAATTAAGTGGGTGTTGTCCCACATCGAACAAATCAAGCTCTCAAATCCACTATATATATCAAGAGGCAACTCCACCTATCACCAATTGGTTTTAGGATTGAGACATCGATTTCTAAGATGATATGAGAGCAATCTTCCGCTCGAGGACCCGTTCGATCTTCCCTCACCGTCACCCGATTCATAGGTTACACGTGTTAAATCGGTCATGACACACGTGAGGGGACGTGTTGAGATTCTAATTAAGTGGGTGTTGTCCCACATCGAACAAATCAAGCTCTCAATCCACTATATATATCAAGAGGCAACTCCACCTATCACCGATTGGTTTTAGGATGTAGACCTCGATTTATAATCTTAGAAATCAAGGTCTCCAACCTAAAACCAATTGGTGATAGTAGGAGTTGCCTCTTGATATATATATGTGGATTTAAGAGTTTGATTTGTTCGATGTGGGACAACACACTTAATTTTAATCTCAACACGTCCCCTCGCGTGTGGCATGACCAGCCTAACACGTGGACATATGAATCGGTTGGCGGTGGGGAAGATTGAATCGGCTCTTGAGCGGAAGATTGCTCTGATACCATCTTAGAAATCGAGGTCTCCATCCTAAAACCAATTGGTGATAGGTGGAGTCGCCTGTTGATATATATAGTGGATTTGAGAGCTTGATTTGTTTGATGTGGGACAACACCCACATAATTAGAATCTCAACACGTCGTTTGAAATTTTAAGAGAATCGAAAAGCATTTTTCGTCTGAGGTTTTGCGTGTAAAAGAGTCTTTCGATTGCACGAATAATTTAAGTATTATGGGCTTTCGATAGACCATGCCTGTTAGATTTTTTTTCGATACTTTTCAGCAAAAAAAAATTACTTTTTCACCCTTAAATTCTGAAAGAAATTATAACAGAACTCCCCCCAAGTTTCTGAAATTAATGCAATTATCTCACAATTTTGATGAAATTCAACACTTGACTCCTCGGATGAGCTCGAAATACTTTGTGACACTTAGAGAAAAACATTAGAAGTCGTAATTGCAAGCAAATATATATGTAAGCTCCCCCTCAACAAGTGCGCCTATAATGTTTGTCAATTTTGCATGGATACGCACATTCACCACAATATGCATATGAAAATTTTACAATATATGACATAAGCACGAATAATGCATTTAATTAATTCAGCATAGATTCATGATCCCCTAATCATGCATATGAAAATTTGCGTTAACATGTATTTTCGTAAAATTTCGCATTTGACAATTCCGTACCAATGCATATGCTAATTCCTTTAAAAAATGTGCAATAATATTTTGGGGTCAGAATATGTTATTTTGATCATTATCACGCAAAAATTTCACATGACACGTAGAATAATAATTTGCCATCAAATCATGTCACGAAACTAATATCCCAAGATCATAGTATAAGTCATTTCGACAAATCTCGCATGATTCGTTCATAGCACTCAATTTATTTTTATCATGGGGATTATTAGTATATATATCACTCATATCAACACGACAATTTTTTTTATCAATTAACATGTTATCGTGGCGGATTTAATCAACTCACCAAGCGAAACTCCATCAATTTGAATCAAAGGGACTTTGAATGGATTATTATTTTAGTCTTTGACTTAGGAGGGTAGGATAATATTTTGGAATAAGTGAGCTTAAATTCCTTCCATTCCAGGGGCCCAATTAACATTCATTCATGCTCCTTTTTCTTTTCTTTTCTTCTGCACTTGCTCAAGCTGAATCTCCTCTTCTTTACGAGGCTTGAGAGATTAGATCTTCTTATGTATTTCTCGGGTCGATACCGTGCTCCTCTTGAAGGATTTAAAGATTATCTTTGGAGAAGTTCACGGTTATGGAATTCGAACCCAAGTTCGTTCTCCTCTTCTCGTTGTCTCGATATAAGACCAAGATTATCGTTGGAGAAGTTCACTTCGAGGTGCTTCTTTTCTAGGACGAGTATACGAGATTATCGAAGGAGAAGTTCACGGAAAGATCCATGTTCCTCTTTTACAATAATCGAGATATTAGTTGTGCGTTGAGCATTTCTTGTGTGCGTCTTCCACTCCTTTTCTCCCCCTTCTTTTCTTATTTGAGCAGCCCCCGAAACTTATGGAATAAGGTTGAAGGTTTGATCGGGTTTCAAGTGAAAAAGAATATTGAAGCAGGCTCAACGGGGATTACTAGAGGCAAAAAGAATTATATATTATAATTTGGCCAAGTGAGGAATATCCTAATTGCCCTTATCATATTCATGACGAACTAAAACCAAGTGAGAATGAGGCCACGAAGCACAGATCAAGAGACAAGCATTTGAAGTGTGACACAATCAATGATAAATCCTTTGAAAGAATATTGAAGCACAAATTCTCACATATATGATGTGGCTTTGTGTTTAGTGAAACATACTAAGCTCTTTAGACAAAAGGATGTGACTTGAATTTTAACATAACCAAGCATGTATCACTGAAATATTCTTGTGAGTAAATCAAAATAAACAAAGTCATCGTCATTCCCCGTTTTTGTTTTTTTTATTATTATTTATTATTTATTATTTTATTATTATTTTTAATTGGAACTAAAAGCGATATTGAAACAAAATAAAATCACGCAAGATATAACAAAGGGTATCAAGAAGCACACAGAATATCATACAGAAACATAATAGAGCATGTGAAGCATATTTCAAGCAAGATTGAGATTCAACATGCATAACTTAGCGATAAGGAATTTGTATCGTTTTTCATCTAATGCCTTAGTGAATAAGTCGGCTAGTTGAAACTCCATGTTAACAAAATACATATCTATAATGCATTTTTCTACAAGATTTTTTATAAAATGATAGCGAATATCTATGTGTTTCGTACGTGAGTGACGAACATGATTGCAAGTAATGGAAATAGCACTTTGAGAGTCACTATAAATCGGAATGTTATTGAATTCGAACCCATAGTCGCGCAGTTACGTCCGCATCCACATAATTTGTAGGTAGCAACTAGCAGCCGCGACGTATTTTGCATCGGCCGTCAAAGTTGATACGCAACTTTGCTTCTTTGAGGACCAGCAGACCAACTTACCGCCCAAGAATTGTGCTCCGCCTGACGTGCTTTTCCTGTCCATTCAACAACATGCATAGTCAGCGTCAGTATAGCCAATTAACTTGAAATATGTGCCTTTTGGATACCATAACCCTAAGGTGGGAGTCCCTTTAAGATGGTGTAGGATTGCTTGACCGCGTGCATGTGAGACTCCTTCGGGTCAGCTTGAAACCAAGCCCAGAGGCAAGTGGTGAACATTATGTCGGGTCGACTTGACGTTAGGTAGAGAAGAGAGCCAATGATACTCCGATAAGTCGTGATGTTGACTCATCATCCAATTTACAGCTTGTTAACATGGGAGTGCTCATAGATGTGCTCTTGTCTTAATTAAATCTCTTCAAAATATCTCTTATATACTTGGTTTGACTGATGAAAATTTCATCTTCGAGCTGCTTCACTTGTAGTCCAAGGAAGAATTGAAGTTCGCCCATTAAGCTCATCTCGAATTCGGTCTTCATCAGATCACCAAATTTCAGAGTCGTTGATTTGTCGAGACGAAAATGATATCGTCGACGTAGACTTGAACGACCATCAAGTCCTTACCTTGCTTTTTTATGAACAATTTTGTATCGATTATTCCTCGTATAAAGTCTGACTTTATTAGAAGTTCGCTGAGGACATCATACCAAGCTCGAGAGGCTTGTTTTAGTCCGTAGAGAGCTTTGTCCAATCGATATACATGATCAGGGTGCTTTTCGTTCACGAACCCTTCGGGTTGAGCGACATAGACATCCTCCTTTAACACGCCGTTGAGAAAGACGGGTTTTACATCCATTTGATAGACCTTGAAGTCTTTATGAGCTGCGTATGCCAAAAAGAGTCGGAAAGCTTCTATTCAAGCAACAGTAGAATACGTCTCGTCGTAGTCAATGCCTTCATGTTAGTTGTACCCTTTGGCTACAACTAGTGCTTTGTTCCTGATAATTTCACCGTTCTCGTTCTTTTTGTTCCTGAAAACCCATTTGGTTCCTATAATTGTCTTGTCGTGCGGTCGAGGAACTAGGGTCCAAACTTGTAGACGCTCGAACTGGTTGAGTTTGTCTTGCATTGCGATCACCCAATCCGTGTCTTTAACCGCTTCAGCTACCTTGATTGGTTTGTTTTGTCTTAAAAAGCACGTGAAAAGTCCGCTTTGAGAAGATGTCCTAGTGCGTACTCCGCTCGAACGATCACCATTTATTTGATCGACAGGATGAGCTCGTGTCCACTTGCGTTCAAGAGGTAGAGCCGATGCAAACCATCATTGATAAGTAGTTCGAGACATCCTGAATTGAGAGGCTGAGTATCCGTAAGAGGGAAATTCATTTCTGAAGTTGACATTGATGGAATTTCCTCATCTGCATTCGTAGGAGTTGCAACACTTGTTGGTGATTCAGAATCCTGAAAGTCTAGAACAACGGTTGAACCTTGGTGGTCGGGAATCTCATTTGGGAGTTTCACCGTAGAAGGGGAAGGTGTGCTATTAGTCAGAGATTGTGACGAAACAGGTGATTGAGGCTTGTTCTGATAAAAATGTTCAAAGAGAGATTCCAAGTCCTCCAAATCATCGTGAATAGCTTCTCCTGAAGTTGAGGCAGTTGTTGTCGAATTTTGTTGAGTTTGTGCCAACACGCCTATAAGCCCGGGTTCTGAATTGTCGTGTTCAGAAACCAAGTCTGTCACTTCGTGAAAAGTGACGTTGTAACTTTCCATTATTATGTGAGAAGACTTGATATAAACGCGGTACGCTTTAGAGGTTGAAGAATATCCAATAAAGACGGCTTCGAATGCTTTAGGATCGAACTTGCTTCGATGCTCTCGATCGTTCGCCACAAGCACTTGCACCCGAAGACCTTGAAGAATGAGATATTTCAAATCCTTTGATTTATTATCTCGTACGTCATCTTCTCAAAATGCTTGTGAATAATCGTCCGATTTTGCGCAAAGCAAGATGTACTCACTACTTCAGCCCATAGAAAGTGAGGGAGACCGGAATATATAACCATATTCCGTGCAACTTCAACCAGAGTCCGGTTTTTCCGTTCTACGACACCATTTTGTTGAGGCATCTTAGCGACTGAAAATTGTTGACATATGCCAAGAGACTGATAGAAAGTACTGAGGCGCTGATTCTTGAACTCGGTCCCGTTGTCAGTCCTGAAACCTTGGATTGTAGGAGGTTTTGAGTTGTATTCACAAAATTTATCATCAAGTCTTCAGTCACATCTTTAGTTCGTAGAAAACTTGTCCAAGCGTAGCGAGAGTAGTCGTCTTAATTGCATCGGTCCACAGAGGTCCATGTGCAGTAATCCAAAGGTCGGGATGTGGAGGCTACTTGCATGAGTTTATGCGACACTCGTTTCATTTTGCTCATTTGACACGTCGAACAATAATGCTCTTGTTGAAATGAGATGGTTGGCAGACCATTGACCAACTTTTTAGCAAAAAGCTTGTGAAGAGCTTTGAGATTAAGATGAGACATACGTTGATGTCATAAGATGTTCCTCTTAATTGTTGTCTGAGAGATGAGGCAAACAGTAGTCAAAGGTCGTACTGTTGTCAGATTTATTGTGTAGAGATTAGATCTTCGAGCTCCTGTAAGAAGTTCCTGATTCTGACTGTTTAGGAATCTGCACTGATCAGCTAGAAATACCACTTGAAAACGTTTATCGCAGAATTGTCCTATGCTGAACAGGTTGTGTTTAAGACCTTTCACATATGAGACATCTTTTATTGTCAGATTCTCCAGAATGATATCTCCAAGGCCTAGAATTGGAGCTTAATCGTTATTGTTGAATCTGACTTTACCGTTATAGTGGTCTTTATAGTTGCTCAACAGTTCTTGATTTTCCGTAATATGTGTGGAGCAATCCGAATCTAGATACCACACATGATGGATCTGCATAGAAAAGTTTAGAAAGACTTTGGTACCCACTTATAAATGGGTCCTCTCGGATTAGCAGATTTAGTGGTCAAAGTTCGTTCACTTATGGTTCCTAAATCATTGTTAGGAGTATTTTAGGTACCCAAACCAACTTAGAGATAGTTAGTTTAGGTGTTACCTCTTTAGGCAACTGAGCCTTTTGGCTTGTGTTGGCCTAGATAGTGTTTTAGTAACCCATTGTGGGTGAACCTTACATGGTAAATTAATTTCAGTTCGGGCAAATGTCATGTCAGTCTTAGTCGAAGAGAATATCTTCTCTCTAGCTAGTCTTCTAAGGTGTTTGGCTGATTGAACTTGGACTAGATACCTTAGGTGACAGCAAGAGTGAATCAAGCTATAAGATTGCTTACTAGCTGGATCTTGTCTCCTACGAGACTTAAGACTCGCATTTGTCTTAGAGTGATTGATTTTATTTTTGGAAATAGAGCCGATTTTAAAAAAATTTGCTTTTAAAATTACTAGATTTTAAAGCATAGGTTGAAGCAACAACATGAAAAGTAGAAACAACTCTCTTTTTACGACGAGTGTCTTTATTTTGAGGTACAAAAGAAATTTTTTGAAAACGAGTCATTTTCATAACTATTTTTCTTCTTTATTTCTAAGCTAGACACCCACTCCTTAGCATGTTTCGTCTCTTTAACTACTCTACCGGTGAATGTGGTAGAGAAAGAATTAGTAATAGACTTTTTCGTTTTCGAAACATTTAAAAATGTTTTTTCTCCCTTGACGCTTAAAGAAGATTTTTCTTTTGAAATATTGTGTAAAACAAAGAGAGCATTATTCTGAAATTTGGGTTTGTCCTTGATTAATGATTTTTCTTTTAAAATTAAACCAGGACATGATTTTGAAACATTAGTTAAAACTGCGGAATGTTTTAGATTGAAAATTTCCAATAAAAGCGCATTTTTTTCTGCTTCAAAAATCTTTCTTTTTTATTCTGAGGAGTTTAAATCAACTATTTTCTTAACAATAGCAGAAATATAACAGACAGTAGAATTTTTAGAATGATCATAATTTTCTTCCTCGATTTTAGGGATATTTTCTAAAAGATATAATGAATTATCGTCACTAGACAAGTGTATCTCCCGCGTTTTGTACTATTATTCAAATCAGTGTAATCAAAGGGGATGTCAGTCCTAATTTTGACTTTTCTTTTGGATTCTTCTAATGCATTTATTGCTGAAGCATTTGTAAAATCCATTAAAGAAGTTAGTCCTAAACCCATGTACTTGATATCATATAATTGTTTTATGTTAACATTTTTCAAGTTACAAGGATTAGTAACCTAAGCCTTGAACAGGATTATAAAATCTCTATCATGTGGCCGATTTAGAAAAATCGTCTGATTGTCTGTCCCCTTTTTGTCAGAAGATCATCTAAAATCTTAATCCTAGAGTAAAGCTTTTTACGCTCATCAGATATTTCCATATAATTGTTTCTAGAAATTTTTAAATCTCTCTGACTATCGCTAAGAGTTTTACTAAGGTAGTTAATCTTAGTCTCAGACGTAGCTATCCTAGATTTAAGACTAGTTATAGTTTCCTTAGCATTAGATAAGAGAATTTCTAAGTGAGCTTTCTTATCTTATTGTATTTGGAATTTCTTTTCGCTAAGTGCTAGTGGCTCCTCTAACTCTTTTGAACCTTTCCGCTCACTTTTCATGTTAGCATATTTAATTTATAAAGATTCTAACATGCTTAATAATGTAAAGTTAGGTGTAGCTACCTCCTGAGACGAGGTTGATGCTTCGTTGTCGTCAGTCTGCTTCTTCATGCTTGCTTCTGAGGTATCTTCAATACGTGCCATGAGAGCTAAGTTGTCTGTTTCAGAATCTGTGGTGTCTTTCAGCCAGTGGTCTTGTTCAGCCATTAGAGCTACTCCATCTTCCTTTTGTTTAGTCAATTGAAATTTCTTGGAGTAGTAGTTTGCTTCTTTCTTCTTTGGCAGACTACATTCCCTGACGAAGTGCCATGTTTTTCCACAGTTGAAGCACTTTTGTGGCTCTTTGGATTCTTGATTTCTGAGGTCTCAGCTGGTCTTTCCTTGTGCTTAAAACTTGAGGTACGAAGTCGATTAACTGAGGAGGAGGAATTCTTTTTGTAGAACTTTTTGCTCATCATTTTTTTAGCCAATTATTTCATGAAATCCTTCATGTCAGGCTCAGAATCTGTGTCTGAGTCGTCTTCTTTTTCTGAGAGCTGGGCATTTTTACACTCTTGTCTTTGCGAGATCGACTAGTTTTTCTCTCTGAGACAATGGCTATTGAATCTTCGATCTGTTTTCCCTTCTGCTCCTTCTGAATCTCGCTTACATCTTCCTCGTGTTGAGCGAGATTGTCGAACATGGCGTGGATAGCCATCTCATCCAAATCCTTGTTGTGACGAATTTGCATGGATATTTTCTACCACTCCGGATGAAGAGATGATAGAAATCTGATGTTTACCTCCATATTTGTCATGAAGATTTCTATTTTCCTCATCTCGTTCAGTAGATTCAGGTAGCGCTGATAGAGATCATATAGATTTTCCTCCGTCTTAGCTTTAAAAGAGTCGTAGGTTGTAAGTATGTTTGCTTTCTTCGCCGTGACTCCGACTTCGGTCATTTGCATTATTTTGTGGAGCTCATCCCACATTGCCTTAGCACTTGACATACTATCTATTTGCATATAGATGTCATTTGGGATCCCTTGCATCTGGAAAGTCACTAGGAATTTTAAGTCTTCTAGTGGCTGGAGTGAGGGAGGGGTTATCTGTGGCATCGCCTTCTTGGATAAGCAAGAATTGAGTTGGTCCTTCTTGGAGAGAAACTATTAGATTCGCAGCTTGATCTTTAGTCTCCAAGAAATTCATAAACGGCTTCTTCATACCGTATATTCGCCTCTTCTGAGAATTGGGAGACGCGCATCGTTTCCAAGAGAATAAGCACCATAGTCGTAGTTTATTGGTATGATCTACTGCAGGTTTGGATTAGAGTTGGTAGGAGTGCTTCACAAATGACAAATTTCTTAGTAATATTTGTTTCATACTTTAAGCAATTTCCTTTTAGGGCCTATCTCTAATTTGTTTAGGTCCTAAAAATTGTGTTTGAGTAACAAAAATATTTAGCACAAGAATTGATACGTCAAAATTTTTTCTAAAGGATTTTGAATTTATTATTATAATCGAAAAGTTTGAGTATCGAAAATGATTATGCGAAGAAATATTTTTCAAAAGTTTTGAAAATGATATTAATTTGAAAAAAAAAATCAAATCAGTGTAGAAAATGTTTGTGTTTGAAAGTTTAGTAAGTATAAAAGTTTTTCAAGCAGTAAGTTTTTCGATTTGAAAATTTTCAATCCTTAATATCGAAAATGATTTTTGTAAGTATAGGTTTGTCGAAGGATGTGTATCGAAAATTATTTTCGACTGGTAAAAGTTTTGCGAGAGTATTTTTCGAAAGTAGATGATTTCTGATAGTCTTTTATAATGTTTTAGTAAAACCTGTCAAAAATGGTTTATTAGAACAAAAATTTGTTGATCGCAAAAATTCTATCGAGATATTTGTTATCGAAAAATTAGAATGATCGAAAATTTAGGACTTAATTTCGATAACTTTCACTCGATTGTTTGACTAAACTTATTCGAGTGCGAAATATTCGATGGAGAAATAATTTTTTCGCTAAGTTTGGACTCGAGAATTAAGACAATCGAAAAACTTGAGATAGAAACTTGTAATCGAAAAACACGTTTTTTGTGTCAAAAGTGAATATGGATATAGCGAAAACAGGATTAGTCGGAAAAAAATTACGCTTAGTTTCACTCAAAAAAGATTATTCCGTGTGAGGACCGAAAAACTAATAATCGAAATAAAGTTTTTTGCGTCAATATAGGAGTGAAACTAGTGAACAGTGAAATTGTCGAAAAACTATCGCACCAGAGAACTACTCGAAAAAGATTTCGAGCCAAAATTTTCTATCGAAAAACGATCGAACAACACAAAGCATAGTTTAATGGAACAATATTATACAATTTCAACTGAGAAACATCAAATTAAACACAGAAATTCTGGATAATCACTTGAATTTGTATACTGAACAAGAACAAACACATGATTAAACATGTTTTAAAGCAAAACCCATCAAGTTTGGTGAAAATCAAATCGTTTTTCAATCTGCAATCGCAAACAGTAAAATAGAGTAGAATAAAAAATCGAATAAATTCGATGTTCTAAACGATTGAAATCAGTACGCGGTTTATTCCTAACATATACTCAAGCACTTTCGCATCAATATCAACAACTTTCGCAGAAATCAGCACATAGATCAAATTTCCAGTTCGCGGGCATTCGATCGAAAAAAAATATCCGAACAGAATTTGATCTAAAAACATCGAAATTCAATCCAAAATAATTACAGTATGCTCTGATACCAATTGTTAGGTCTTCGATTATCAACTACAGTAAATCCTAGGCATGAATTTTAGATATTCGAATGGAAACCTGATATTTGATACATTGGTCGAATACCTCCGATGAAGAACACGAGAGAAATGCTTTTAGTGTGAGAAAGTGTTTGTGTGTAGAAAATAAATTGCAAGCCCTTTGAATTTTTTCTATTAACTTTCTTTATTCAATTCAATAGTGTACATTGATATTTATACCTACACACTTGGCATAATACAATTAAGTCCTACACTATTGAATATGCAAATGACGCTCCTATTACAAGAATAACTAATAAAGGAGCACAATTAAAATGTCTTCTTCAGACGTGATGTTGTGGTACTTTATTGTCTTAAAATGCAGTAAAGGGCATGGTTGATACCATTCGCATGAAAATCATGACGATAATGCACGAAGACGTGAGAAAAGATTGACCCTTGTTGGCAATCATCAACCCTATTCAGTCCTTCTGATGCCAGAAGTATAGAGATGCATATGTGGCAATCATCAACCCTATTTCGACTAACGAGATGATTGTTCAAACCGATACTGGGAAATTTATTCGTGACCCGGGCATCCCTATTCTTCCTCGTCGCCGAAAGATGCGGAGGATTGCTTCTCATGTTGATAGAAGATCCAACAAGTGCAAAATATGTGCAAATATGGGCATAATCGTCGTATGTGTAGAGAAGCCGTATCGGTATTTTTCATATATTTTTTTAATGTTTTTGTCCCAACAACGTTTGTTGTTGCTCTTTTGTATGGTGCCAATATGTTATGGCATATACTTTTGTCCAAATGATGTCAATAGGTTGCACATTCTTTTGTCCAAATGTATGGTTATTGTACATTCTTTTGTTGATGTATGTTGCTGACGCTATGTCTGGATGGATAACTAGTGATGTATGTTCATCCTAGTATTTAACATGTGGTATGCCATACACATTAAAATGGTACTGCAAGTTGTATAAATAGAATATCATAACTTTATCTCAACAAGGTACGACAACATGCTACCATATGATACGATTATTTAACACTACGTTCACATATGGTATGACATAATTAAATAAAAAGGTACTATGCATATTGAAGTATGAGTACGGTATCATACATGGGCGAGATACAATTTAAATTGAGCTAAAAGTACGGTAACATACCTGAGGAGGTACTTCATGATAAACTAAATGCTTCTATGTAGGGAAAAGATGTCTGATTTTGTTGGAGATAGTTTCTGACACAATAAGACATGTTTCTGACATACGAGGTAACTTGTTCACGAAAAGACTGGACATGTCGGAGACTTTCAGAAGATGTGTGATGTCATATGTAAATTTTTGGTACTGCAACAAAACTTAAATAGGTATCCCGTAATAAGCATATAAGGTATAGCTACGTGGTTACATATGATAAGATATCACTTACATCTTTGAGACGCAATATTAGGGTAAGTGTTTTTCGAGGTTGTTCGAATTAGATTATCATGCGAAACCATTCGAATATACTTATATATATATTATATGTTACTTTAGTTATCAAATTGGGTGCATTCTTACACGCATGAATTAATCTCTCAAACCCTTAGTTTAATTAGAATATGATGATACTAGTAAGGACATCTTGCAACATAGTTCGGATGTGGTGACTACGAAATGTGCAATTTTTTGTTACAAATCATTTAATTATCGTTATGTTTGATTAACATCATGCAACCATACGTGATTTGCGTAAGAATCTATTTATATTCGATGGTTTAACAAAGGGTACTGCAACCAAACTTAAATAGGTACCCCATAATAAGCATATAAGGTACAATTACGTGGTTATATATGATACGATATCCCTAACATCTTTGATACGTCATATTAGGGTAAGTGTTTTTCGAGACCGTTTGAATTAGTTTTTCATGCGAACTCATCCTAAAGATCACTAAATAAATAGCACATTGAGCAACACACATATTCATCGGAAAATATAAGTTGAAAGTTTCGAATTTTCCAACATAGATAAATGTTCTTACAAGGGACCATCTCTTATAATTAGATCTTGGTTCTAAAATTTAAATCCATTATATCAAGGGTTAACCAATTAAATATGATACAAAATCAAACATATAAAATACTTACATATATTAAAGTGGTTTTGCAGTAAAACTTATGCGAAAAATGCTTATCCAAATATGTTGTACCACATTTATGAATGGTACGGTATCTTATCTAACCCCGGTATAGTACCTTATTGCGTTTGCATATAGTACCAAAGATATGTATGTTGTAGTACCAAAATATATCCAGTCTTTACAAAGACTCTAACGGACATTGTCAGACACATTAGATATTCTCTGCACATCAAACATTCTCTGACGTGTCAGGAACCTTTTCAGATATGTCGGGATTATTTTTAGCTTACACAACTAATAATTTGGCATACCTTGTTATTACATTTGCAATACAATTTCTACTGCCTTACAGTACCAATTTAATGTAGTTACAGTACCTTTTATAGATATGTTCTGGTATTTAACATTTGTATTATGTGGTACCTCGCTTTAAAACCAAAAAAAATAATAGAAATATGACAACAAATAACCCATAATCATTTAATAATCTGCAGAGATCAAAATACAAGCAACATAGATAAAAATGACAAATTTCACAGCACAACAAAGTCAAATACATGGCATCGAATTGAATGTAATTTCCAACCTAACCGAATTCTCAAACCATCATGCATCGAGCCAACACCAGCTTCCATTGAATCTCTGCACTTAATCTTGCCCATGATGTTCTTACTAATCTTCACCCCAATCAAGAATTAGGCCAAACAAATGGATATGCTACAACCGTGATAAATGGTACGATAGACTAATTATATTTGATCGATTGAAGAAATAGATACTGAAAAGACCATATTTGCCGGAAATGACCATATTGCCCTTACTTTATATGCTTTTATTTTAAATAGGTATCATTCCCTTCATTCAATTCATTAAAAATTAAAAATAAGGCATACAATCGATGGTAGATCTCGCAACCATCATCACCATTCTTGCCAACCCGTTGCGCTGTTGGAGAAGCGTTGAACTGTCCCGATCTAGCAATATTTTTATTCAAGTAAGTCTAATGCACAAAAATCATTTTATATTGGGTTTCTCCCGGAAGCATCCTGTGATGAAAACAGAAGTGGAAAATCACGTTGAGCTGAAAACAAACGCTAGTGAGTTTAATTTTTAATCAATTATACAAGATTTTGAAAGTATTTTTTTTCATGGTTTATGTACTGGAAAAGCTAACTAGGTGTCGCATTTTAGCTTATGTAAGATTAGGAGATGTTCTTTTGGTAGTAAATGAGTTTAATTTGACGAAACCCCAAATTTTATATGAATTTTTATGGGGTACCAATTAGTTATATTATGTACCATTGGACGGAAGAAAAATATTGGACTTTGCAAAAACTATCGTCTTCGAAAAAGGTCTTCGTCGTAAAGCTTCCGACGAAGAAATAAAGCAAAAAAGATCTTCAATGTAAAGCTTCAGAGGTTAATCTGTAGATTTTATATATATTTATTTTGTAGAACCAATTTTAATTATATTGTATACCAGTGAACGCACTATTGTGATACTTAATTGTTTTAATATATAGTAACTTTAGAAATGTTGTAGCGGTACCATTTATAAGTAGTTTATCGTACTATTTACAGGGTTGTATAAGGTTTATTTGCTTAGCAATTTCTTGATCAGGGTGTAGATGAGTAAGTAAGCACTGAAGCAAGATATTTGTATCAATTTTGTCATTTTTTGTGTACTTTGGATATGATGTTAGTACTTAATTGTTATAATACATAGTACTTTTATCAGTGATGTAGCAGTACCATTTATAATTAATCTATCGTACCATTTGTCAGGGTTGTAGCATATCCATTTGTTTGGCCTAATTCTTGATTGGGGTGAAGATTAGTAAGAACATCATGGGCAAGATTAAGTGCAGAGATTCAATGGAAGCTGGTGTTGGCTCGATACATTATGGTTTGAGAATTCGGTTAGGTTGGAAATTACATTCAATTCGATGCTATGTATTTGACTTTGTTGTGCTGTGAAATTTGTCATTTTTATAAATGTTGCTTGTATTTTGATCTCTGCAGAATGATTATGGGTTATTTGTTGTCATATTTCTATTATTTTTTTGGTTTTAAAGCGAGGTACCACATAATACAAATGTTAAGTACCACAACATATTTATAAAAAGGTATTGTACTATTGGTATTGTAAGGCAGTAGAAATTGTATTGCAAATGTAATAACAAGGTACGCCAAATTATTATTTGTGTAAGCTAAAAATAATCCCGACATATCTGTTATCGTGGGGGTTGCTGGGGAATCTTAGTTCATTAAATATTCCAACCTAACCGATGAATCTTAGTTCATTAAATATTCCATTAATAATAAAAAGGGCTGGGGAACATCTGTTTATCGTGGGTGTTGCTGCATTGGGGCAAGAGATATCTACACGCCCATTTCAGCTCGTGACGGGGCGTGTGTGGAAGGGCACTGCGTTTGGTGGCTTCAAAAGCCGTTCACAAGTGCCCTGGCTTGTGGACAAGTATATGAAAAAAGTGAGTACGCATTTTGATCATCTTCTTTTTTTTTTTTGGGATAATTAAACCAACACATCCTGTATCACTCAATTACACATAATTATAGTAATTACACTTACACCCTCTTTAGATTAACCAAACCGTATACCAATTGGGTCATGTCAATTATCGAACCTTAGAACAATTGATTCGGCATGAGGCAATCAGAGGTATTCCCAATCTTAAGGATTGTGGAAAGATTATTTGTGAGCAATGTCTGAAAGGCAAGCAGAAGCATGTCAGTCATAATGTTGATCCAAATGTTGGTCAACATTTTAGAACTGCACACTGCTTTCAGCTACTTCACATGGATTGGGTCTTATGGAAAGAGACAGCATATGTGGTAGAAAATATCCGTATGTCTTAGTTGATGACTTTTCTAGGTTTTCATGGATATTTTTTCTTAGAGAGAAATCTGAAACTTTTAATTTTTTTCAAAAACTTTTGTGCCATGATCAAAATTAACTTTTGTGCTCCCATTTTTCGTATTAGGTCCGATCATGGTAGAGAATTTGAAAATCAATTTTTCAAAGTTTTTTGTGACAAAAAGGGTATTATCCATGAGTTTTCTTCTCCTAAGACACCTCAACAAAATGGGGTAGTCGAAAGAAAGAATAGAACTCTTCAGGAAATGGCTCGTGTAATGCTACAATCCACGAGTCTTTCTAAAATATTTTGGGCTGAAGCGTTAAACACGGCTTTTCATATCTCCAATAGAGTTTTCTTTCGTCTAGGGACAAAGAAAACCTCTTACAAGATTTTGAAGGGTAGGAAGCATACAGTAAGTATTTTCACGTGTTTGGATGTTCTTGCTATATGTTGAATGATCGTGAATATTTGACAAAGTTTGATTCGAAAAGTGACAAATGCATTTTCTTGGGATATTCTACTAATAGTCGTGTTTATCGTGTTTACAATCTTCGATTGAAAACTATTCAGGAATCTGTTAATATTGTATTTGATGATTCCTCTGACATTAGTAGAAATACTCCTCAAGTTGACATTGCAGATGTTGTTTCGACGGTTGATCCAACAGAGGATCTGAAAGCTAATAATGTTCACTCAACATTAGCTCCTGAACAGGATACTGAAGACGAAACTTTAAATATTCGGAGAGATCCCCCTGTTAGGATTCAGAAGCCTATGATCAAATCATTGGCAGACTGGATGAAGGACGGAAGACCAGGGATAAACCATGAAGAGATTACGGATCTATGGTAAAAAATGTATGGATGACTTCCGTATACAACGAGGTAAGGTTTAATTGTTTTGTATCTGAAATTGAACCGAAAAATGTTTTTGAAGCCCTCAAGAACAGTTTTTGGATCAATGATATGCAAGAAGTGCTTGTTCAATTTGATAAAAATCAAGTTTGGACTTTGGTTCCACGACCAAGCGACGGTAACGTCATTGGTACAAAGTGGATTTTCAAAAATAAATCTGATGAGTATGAGAATGTTATTAGGAATAAAGCTCGGTTAGTTTCCCAAGGTTATACCCAAGTTTAGAAGATATTTTCCATTATGTTTAGTGTTGTACACCTATAAATAAGACGCAATGGACAACATGGTTTTGAAACCGATTTTTCGAACCGGACCGGAAATTTAGTGGTTTAACCGGAATAAAACCGGTGCCTCTAAATATACAAAAATTATATTTTATGAATATATCAATAAAATAATATGTGTTGCGGGATTAAAATAGTATCAGGGAGTGTCAAGAGTTAAATTTATAAAATTGGGGGGTTTAGTTAATTAAAGTACAATGTATGAGGAAGATAAAATTAAATATAAAATGAGGCAAAAATAAATTAAAAATAGAATTTAAAATTCGATAGAAAAGATTTGAACCCACAACCTTGAGAAAATACGTTTAAAGAACTAACAATCACGCCCAACAATATATTTAGTCTTTTTTTTATATAGTTTTCGGTTTTATTCCTTTTTTCCCGATTTTATCTTTCTTTTTCTTTTTTACAATAAAGTTGAACCGGACCGGACCCGAACCGGAATTCTGTCTGGTTGCGGTTTTCCGGTCGGAACCGGTCGGTCCGGTCCGATTCTGAAAGCCCTGATGGACATGACAGTTCCAGACTTGGTAGTTGGGGGGTCAAAATTTACTCAAAAATATTTGGGGGTCAAAATTTATAAAATAAAACTAAAAATGTGACAAAGGAGAATTGAACCCAAGTTATTTATAAGAAAAATTTAAGAAGCAAAGATCACACCACTAAACTATGAATAAATATATATGAACCAATTACACTTATATACATAATATAACACAATTAATTTCTTTGGGGTGTCCCTATATCCGTCCCTGGCAATGGAGACTCGAAAAGATATTCAAAAATGTTTTGAGAAAATTCGATATAAGGCTGTTTATATCATTCATAAAATCTCTTTACAAGCTTCTTTACTTTCGAAGTTAAAAAATCTATACTCGATTTCTTGTTTCGTACACAATAAACGTGTAATTGGAACAATTTTCTTATTGAAAAAAATCGTTAACAGTACAAAATACTGAGCCTGTTATTAAAATATTTATTATATAATATATATAAAAACCTTTCATTTCTGTAATATGTATAATATATTAGGTATATTATATATATATATATATATATATATATGCTGAATGAAATGACGAGATGAATTTAGAGATGAAATGAACGAGGGAATATATCATTCACTTTGGTGTGTATACAATAAACGACGGACATCCATACTATACAATAATACATTTATAATACTCCTCTTGAATATTAAGGATAATCCTTTCATATAATTATATTAGCAGCCTCGTAAAGCTTATTAGGAAAAATCTTACGGGATAAAAATTAGTGAAGGAAAAATAATGCAGCATTTATTACCCCCATATAAGATCGCCGAGTGTAACTTTTGTGATAATAACCCACAAGTTTGTTGTATATGTTGAGTTATCGAATGCAACCAAATTCTCTGCTGGCTTCATGAACCGCTAATTTTCAGCGTGATTAGACGATGTGGCTGTTAACTTCAGTCACTGAATGCCATGAAATAGTAGTTCTACCGTATGTAAATAGATAACATGTCTGTGATCGAGCATTATGTGGGTCGGTTAGAAATCCAGCATCTGCATATCCAAGTCCGCTTTTGATTCATTATAATAGAAAATCATATATCATTGTTTCTTGAAAGTATCGATAAATGTGTTTAACTCCGTTCCAATGTCTACGAGTCGGCGACGAGCTATATCTCGCGAACGCATTTACGTCGAACGTTATATCAAGTCGTGTATGACACATAAGATACATTATTGCTTAAATAACATTATGATATGGTACTTTAAGACCAAGTAACTCTTCATCAATTTTTACGTGGTATGAACGGATCTTTATTTGCATCGAAAGATCAAACAGGCATCGAAGTATCCAATGGATGGACTTTATCCATATAAACCTTTTTCAATACCTTTTCGTTATGTTTCTTGATATACAAATATCTCATTCTTCAAATATTCTATTTGCAGTCCAAGACAAAACTTTGTTTTTTCGAGATCTTTCATTTCGAACTCCATTTTCAAACAATTAACAGTTTCTGATAACTCTACAGGAATTCTAATTATGGTCTCGTCAACATAAACTACTAAAACGAAAAACTCATTTTTACGTACGCTCATAAATATGTAAGGATACATTCGATCGTTTTTTGTATCCCTACTTCATTAAGTATTCACTAAGGCAATTGTACCACATGCGTCCACTTTAATTTACAAAGTAATTTTTATTCAAATTAATTCAGTACTCATCACGGTGCGTTGAATTCTCAAGAACTGAAATCACACGGAAAGTTCCATATAAATATCAGTGTTAAGTACACCACATAAATATGGAGTGAAAACATTCAGAAGACGCATATAAGTTTTTCACGTACTAGCAGACTAATTATATGACGGAAAGTTGTTGCATTCACCATAGGATAATATATCTCCTCATAATCAAGGGTCTTTGTGAAAAGCCTTGTTAATAATCCGTTAAAATTTCATCCCCCTTTTTCATTTCTCTTTTTCTGATCAAAACTCATTTATATCAAACCAACTTTACAATTCTGGTATGCGGACTACTGGTCCAAAAACATTCGTTTCTCAAGTAATTTTAATTCTACCTCAATTATATCTTTCGATTTCTGGCCAATCATTGTCTATATTTTTTTTACAGACCTGGTTCATGATCATCATTCTCATTCATCTCATTTTTCTCTTATAATGCTACGTTAAATGAAAATTTATCGTTAACATTTACTTTCTCTCGATTCCATATGATTCCATTCGAGGCATTTATCGAGATCTCTTCATTATTACTATTTTCTAAACGTTCAGGTCCATGGGTTTCATTCTCATAATCATTTTTGCCATTCATATGCAAAATGATCTGGAATTTTTTTTGATTAAACGTCTGTAATTAATTGCAAGACCATTATTGATGAAGTAAAAACTTCACTCGTCTTGTTGGGGACATGCTATACGCAGTTGTACTAATTCGCATATGTCCAACAAGTTATGATTGTGTCCTTGATACAAATGGTTTATAGTCAGGAACCGAATATTTACCATCTGAGAAGTTTTGGATGTGTCGTATATGTTTCAATTTCTCCACCATAACGTACTAAATACTCAAAGGAGGATACGGATATATGTCAAATTTGAATCTCCGTTGATAATAAAATATTTAGAATATCTAACTTGAGATCTTTCACGATTGTCATTTCGTTGAATCGGATTTTCCGAGGGGGAGAAAAGAACTAGCTAGAAAGAAATATTGGTTGGACTGAATTATCATTAAATCATTATGATCCTCGAACAAAAGAACGTGAACTTGAATTTCAAAAGATATTCAGATACAAGGTTAAACTAATAAATTGTCAGATAGCTTTAATGACCTTAAAAGAGTGACTAAGTTACATATACCAGCTGTTAATACTCCTGAAAATTGATGTTCCAGCAGAACATACAAGAAAAAATATCGAGTTGAAACCACAATTAAAGCGTGGTAGACCATCGAGCTCCAATATAAAAAACCTCGAAAGAGAGAATGATCAAATAATAAGCCGATGATTTATCTACTAGACAAGAGTCGATGGATGTGACACGAGATGCTCAATATCAAATTTAATAGACATACAATAATTGTAAAATGACTTGGAAGTAAATTCACCAGCATTATCAAGACGTATTCTCTTTATTGGATAATCTAGAAAATATGCTCTTTATTGAATCAATTGAGTAAGAAATCTCGCAAATCCTACTTATGCGTAGATAATAGACATACATGGGGACATCTACTTGATTCGAACTTAGTCAAAATCGAGCTCGAGGTGGCTCGTTAACAATTGAGCCGAACTTCGAGCCTATCATCTCGTCGAGCCCCTATCGAGCCTACGCTTTTACTTTTAAATATATTAAATATTTTATAATACACTTAAAAAAATAAGTAATTTTATTTATTAATATATACCAAACTCGAACTCGAGCTCGAGCCCAAATTCAAGCTCAAATACTTCATATTACACTAAGCTTATCGAGCCGAACTCGAGCTGAAATTTATCAAGTTCGATTGAGTTCGAACCAAGCCGATAATACTTAATCGACCCGAACTCGAGCTGATCCATGTTCGGGCTCGGCTCGGCTCGTTTTTGCCCCTACATAATTGCACTTGCTCAATCGGTCATGCCAAATAATAAATGTATTTTGATCAGTAAACTTCTGATTTACGATAGCATATGATTAAGTTGTTATAAGATGTGTCTAGTGCGTAAAACTTAGAGTTGAAACAAGCTAATATTTCCTGAATTTTTTTATTAAGGAATATAGTTTTCTTTATGGTGTGCAACGTCTTTTTTTGCAGTATCAACATGATATCTATTTTATAAAATAGCTTTAAAACTTAATATTTCTTTGAGCCTTAGGAGAATATAAGACATTTTCAGTTATCTATACTCTTTTATTAAGCATCAAACTCCCTTAAAAAATCGTCTATTTGGTGTAGTACAATTAACTAATGACATTTAGCTGCAATTAATGATTGAGAAAATAAAACTAACTAACCCCCATTAGAAGACTAAGTGTGGAATTTGATTTGGTCTTTTATTCATTTTTATTTCAATAAATAAATAATAAAAAAGTAGTTACAAGCACACCACCCACTAATGGAAGGAGAATGGTTCAAATAAGTCCTCTCGTACCTTTAATTGTCGATCATTTTTTTATAATTAAATATTAGAAACTTTTGTAGGCGTTAATTTTGTTTGCACGCACATTGGGTGTGCACACATACTAGTTAATATTATTCCTCTGGGTAGTGAAACATTAGCACTTCCAGTCTTCAATTATATTTGTGCTATTAGTAATAACATTGGAGCCATTCATATCAAGATAATCGGAGTATTTTATTTTTTAGAATTGTATTGGTCATTGCAGAGTCTGCAAGACATAATTCTCCATTGCACATTTCGATGTCCATTGTATAAGTATCCTTAATAAACATATAAATATACTACTCTCAATATCTTTGATAAACATATAAATTTTAATGAAAATAAAATATAGTCATATTTATAAATAAAACAATAAATTAGACATGCATAAATAAAATTTCACCTTGATGGATCAAAATCTTTACTTGGATCTTTAGAAATTCCACAATATTCAAATAAGCATTTTATTAACATCGGATCTGGCATTGTTATCTTGAACATGATTTTATTTCAAGTTCTCTTCACTTTGTAAAGACCAACATGATCTTTTGGTGCGAATAATAATTGAACGATCACAATACTATTTACGATAATGATCATTGCTCAAAATATTTTTTCATTCATTTATTAAAAGAAAAAATGATATTTACCACTGTAAGTATACTATACACGTGTACTTTTATTGTTTGCGAATGCACTCATTTCAAGGAATGCAGTATAATAAATCGATCATAAAATATATCATATTTCCTGATTCATTTTCACTATGTGTATTCTTACATTGATGGATTGAACGTGGTGAATATTTATAACTTGTAAAAGTAAATATGTAAACCTCAAGCTAGTGTACTAAATATCGAGGATCACAAATTAAAGTCTTCGATATAAATCTCAACAAATAAGTTTATCGTAAAAATACTGAAAAACAAATCTGATTTTGTAACCTTATGAAAACTATATCGCATCCAGATAATTGTCTGTAATAATAAATCATAAGTAACAGATCAAACATAGGATAGAACGACATCCTTCAAAATGTAAAATATATTTTAGTGATTATAGTAATAACGAAAGATTACAATTAATGACAACATTGTAAAAGCTTTGGTAAAAAAACATTATCCATAAAGCGGTATGGATTGTCGTAAACAAATTAAGAAGTAGAAGATCCATATTAGTATGAAACGACATGATTCTATTTTATAATACGAGAACGATCATAATACTCATATAACATAAAAAAGTTGTATGGTCTTTTGGTGACGACATATTGCAGATAAAACTAAGTAAAGAATATATAGTTAGTCATCTCGAGCAGTATAAATCAGCCATATCAGACGGTGCAAAACCGGTCATATCAGGCGATACAAACCGAACATATTAAGCGGTACAAGCCGACCATATTAGACGGTATAAACAAGTCATATTATGTGGTACTTTATATAAAAAATATTCCACTGGCCACCACCATTGGGTATCGAATTTTGACCTCCCATAACCCACGGTGACGGCATTCCGCGATACTACTCAGGTCGGCATTTAGTGATACACTTATTATATATTTTTAAATTAAATAATATTAGCATATAATAAGTATAAATACGAAATAAAATTACCATACATCGACTAAACCTGTACAATATCGGTGGAGGAAAGTGTCAACCGCGGAGAGTTGTCGTGCCTATAACATATTGTAATATATTTTTTATAATATATACATATATAGAGAGAGAGAGAGGGGGGAGGGGGAGGGAGAGAGAGAAACACTATGGTGCATAACCACCGCGAGTACCATAACAATTTTCTCGTTTATTTTGCTTTTACACCACATCACCTCCGCTGCCCCTTCGGGAACCACCATCACCTCCGTCTCCCCTCCCCGACGCGTTAATTCACTCATTATATTTTTTTTATTTTCGATTTTCTCGTAGAGAGCTGATATGATGAATTTCTGATAAATCAACGCGCCAAGAGGGGAGGCGGAGGTGATGACGACACCTAATATGGAGGGAAAAATAAAATAATCGAGAAAATTTCTATTGTTACCCACGGTGGTTAATAGAGATAGATGGATGAAATGACGTGATGACTTTAGAGATGAAATGAACGAGCTTATATCATTCTCTTTGGTGAGTATATAATGCACGACGGATGTCTATTTATAAGCAAGAACTTGACCTAACAAACTAAATGTAAGTATGGTATATTAGAGAAGGAACGAAATACAAACAATTATATTATTTTTCTTAGATACAATAATAATAGTAATAATTATAAAATAATGAATAATAATAATAATAATAATTTCTCCTCGTTCTCTCTTAATAATAATATTTTTTCTTTTTCCTCTTTTAAAACCAAAATTTTTAAATACAAAATTCCATCTTTCCCCATACTTATTCACCACGGATGAAAGATGGTGATGAAAACATTCTCTTCTCTTATTTGTTTTATTTCTTCTTTATTTATTCTTTCTTTTCTCCGGCGCCCCGAAGAGTTGTGAGTCCATTATGAAAATGTCATTTTCGAAGAAGACAAGTTATTTGAAATTGAAGACGAAAAGAAGCGAATAATGATATAACTTAATTGTCATTATGCAGTTTTAGACGGATTTCTAGTAGCGTCTAATAGTAATTTCTTTTTTCAAACTTTAAATTTTAGTTTTTTGCTTTCTCCGAATAAATATTAAAAAGTTATCAGAGGTCCGCTTTTTACCCCTTAGTTTATTTTCATTAATGAAGCATTAAAAAACACACACACATATTTGAAACCAAAAGGATATGCCATCAGTTAAGAGAAATAAAGAAAAGGGTAATTCCGGTTGGTACCCCTGTATTTAAGTCTTTTCCGGTTGGTGGCCAAAACTCTTTTCGATTCCGCTTGGTACCCCTGAAATATGACTAACCAAATGACCGTGACCCTGAAAAATAAAATTCCAGCTTCTTATATTTTTTAACCGTTAGTTGCTGACGGTGTTAATTAAATGACTAAAATGCCCTCACCTAATATTTATAATATAAATTAGAAAATAAAACCTTGAATCGATCTTAGGGCTTGCAATAGCTTGTGACTGGAGAGCTCATTTGAAAAATGTGCTTGATTTAGCTCGCACTAGCTCGAGTTTGGGGGAGTTAGGCTCGCAACACCTCGAATAAGGTAAACCCACTCGATGTTTATCTATTTTCCCAGCAATCGCGTTTGGGAACTAGTTCTTGAACTTATCTGTTTGAATTTTCGTTCATGATGGGAATTAGTTGATGCGGGAACTGGTTGATGATGTTTTCTCAGTCAGTGTTTTGATTTATCTATTTCTTGAAACCCGTTGATATTTTCTGTCGAACTAATGGCATTGGTGTATGTTTTTTTGTCAATTTATTTAGAATTGCGAGTTTATGCACAACATGGAAGAGTATTCAGGTGGGAGTTCTTCAAATTGGACAACCCAACGCCAATGTGGTCTCAAATTAAGAGCTCAAAAGTGTCCTCGTTGCGGAATTAAGGCTGATTTGAAGATTTCTGAATCGTTGAAGAACAAAATTATCCCGTATTTCAGATGCTCTCCGTGTAATTTCTTCATGTGGGTTAGCTTTGAACACATCATAAGCTATGGAAGTGACGGGGCAGTAGAGTTTCGAGAGCGGGAATGTGATTCTTTGCTATGTCAAATGAAAGAGATTGTTGAAGACCCGAAAATTGTTGTTTTTATGTTGGTTGTTGCTGTAATTTTCGTTACGTTCAAGTAGTTTCATAATGTTGTATTCGTTCAAGACTGCTGTAATTTTTCAGACTTCTTAATTGATCGAGCAGATTTTAGCTGCTGAATATGCAGAATATTGTTGCAAAAATTACAGCTGCAAACATTGCTTAAAAACTACAGCTCCAAAATATAGTTGATGAATATTACAGTTCAAGCATAGCTGCAAACATTACAATTCATCACCATTCAAGCTGCAAAAGGACTTAATTACACCAAAACGATCAAATCGACTTCTTACAAAACATGATTACTAGCAAAAGGACTTCATTACAAAGTAAAGTTACAGAACTGATGATGATGGCTCTGCGGGCTGCGAAGAATAAGTCTGATGTTGCGTGGGCTGCGAAGAAATGCCTGACTGTGTGGGCTGCGAAGAAACACCTTTTTGTGATTCCTTTCTCTTTCTCTTCCTTGTGCTTACCATAATCCATTCTTGGTCTCTCACTTGTCTTGCAGTCGGACCACCTTTGCAAGTCTTCGAATTGTGACCATATGCCTTGCATTTCTTACACTGCACAGTGGTTAATCTTCTCCCCTTTCTTGGCTCACCATGTTCTCTTTTCCGGTTTCTGGTAGGTCTTCCAATGCTTCTCTTCATTTGAGGAGGGTTGATATTGGGAAGGTCAAAAGACGGCCATCGCTCATTAGATGGCATTGGATGAATATTCAAACCATATGCCGCTTTATATTTTTTTACGGAGAACAATTCACTTACATAAGGAATATAAGAACATCTCAAATGGTTTATGGCTCTCATAGCATGCATACAAGGTATTCCACTAATCTGCCACTTGCCACAAGTACAACTTTTGTTGTTTAACGAAAGAGGCAAGTATGACGTACCGTCCTGAATCTCAACTTCACCTTTGCCAGCAGTGAGGACTTTACAAGTCCTTGAGTCCACACTAATAGTCTTAATGCACCTCGTTATCTTCGGACACAGCTCGTTGTCTTCCCACTCTTCTGCAATTTGCTGTCTCTTTGATTGTCTGACCATACTCACCCTTCGGATGCCTATCAAAAGAATGTAACAAATTAAAGAAGCAATCATAAGTAATATCTAATAGTGAAATTTTTAAATGTAATACCTTCAAGTAGAGTTAGGACAGGTTTGCATCTGTCAGTTCCTAATAAATTGTTGAACGACTCCACGAAGTTTGAGGTGTTCTCATCTTGACACAAAGAAGGCTCAAATGCATGTCGTGCCCATCGTGATTTGTCTCCTAATTCATCAAACCATCTTTTAGCCTCTACGCCTCCTTTTTGCATTCTTTCCATGGCTTTGTTAAATGAAAATTCAGAGTACGCATTCACTAATCTCCAAAATAAAGTATGCATAAGAGGCCCATGATATGACTTCCTAAAGTTGGCACAAAGATGCCTAGCACAATATCGTCTTCTTACTTCTGGCCATCTTTCTTCTAGAGCAGGCAAAACCCCCTAGAAAAAGCAAATATTAAGAAAATCATGATAAAACAATTGTACTATTAACAAAAATAAATGTACTTTACTTACCTTCTGCGATCAGATATTATGGTCCAATCTGTTCTGTTGCTTTCTTGTAGAGACTGCTTCAAGTGGTAGAAAAAGCGAGACCAATTCTCTTTATTTTCAGCAGCTACAATGGCATGCGCTATAGGAAATAACTCATTATTTCCATCAAGTGCAACTGCCGACAACAACACACCACCATAATTTCCCTTAAGATGGGTTCCATCAACCCCAATCAGGCCTCTACAACCCCTTATCAAACCCTCAAATGCAGCCTTGAATGAGATGAAGATGTACTTGAATATTAAAGGTCGTTCTATACATTCGGCCGACATATGCTCCTCACCCCAACAACAATGAGCTACAGAACCTGGGTTAGTTTGCTTGATGACCTCACAATAGGCAGGAAGTTTCGAATAAGATATGTCAAAACCTCCATTTATGAGTGACAAAGCATATTCTTTCATGCTATATGCTGATGACTTTTTCAATTGTATTTGGTACCTCTCCAATAGCAGAAAGTTCAATGACTTGATGGAAATATCTGAATTAGCCCTAATATCTTCCAACAACTTTTCAGCGGCCCATTTGTAATCAGCCATAGTATTGAACCACCAATCTACTACACTTATGCTCATCTAAAATTGACTTAATGGCCCATGTATGACCATCAGCCAACACGCTAGCATGGAGTCTATAAGGACAACCCTCGATAGCACACTCACATGTATATCTCCCCTTGTCGGCTTTCCTAACAACAACAGAAAATCCCTCTTGAATGCAATACTCTTTGAATACCGATTTCAAATGTTTTTTATCCATAAAGAGCATCCATGGTTTTAGCCTTATATACCCAAACTTCTCGTCTTTGTATAACTCACCATTGTGAATAAGTTTTTCAAAATAAAACTCTCTATCACCGTTTTCAGACCATTTATGCCCCGAGTTAGGCTCAAAATTGTCAGTCACACACACGAACTCCTCATCACCATCTGATTCATCAACATAAAATGCCTCCGACTCATCACCTATATCATTGGATAAGCCATGAGCTTGAGTAGGCACCGTTTCAGCATTTGCATCCACTATATTCACAGCCCCTGTATCTACTTTGTCCTTACTCCTCATACAACTTTCTTCAATAGAAGATGGTTGAGATCCCAAACCACGCCTTCTAGTTGTTGTTTTCGCCATTTTCTTCTTATGAGGTGCGTGAACAGTGAGAGATTGAGGGGGATCAGGTTCAACAGATTGTTCAGGATCACGTTGTTGAGGTTGCTCAATCTGTAGTGGTTGGGCATGAATTGTCTCGCTTAATCTTATTTTCCTTTTCTCCATTGCCAATTCCCAAGTCAACCCTAGCATTCAAGCCCCAAATATAATAAAATTCATTCGCTCTTCCGGATTAACCTCAAACACTCTCAATAAGGTTGTATCATCCGTCACTTCATAATTCTGACCCAAATAATTATGACAAAGGAAGGGATACTTGGGCAACACCACGCTTAATTCATTAAACATATCCACAATGCAGTCATATAAATCCATCATCAATAATTTGTCTGTATCAACATTAACCTCAATCGCTTGTTCTTTGCATCTGATATTAAGTGTTCTTTTCTCCATCCTGCAGAAAATTAGAGTTCTAATTAAATTGACAGAAAATGACATCAATAGAGACCAACAAAAGAACAACCACAGACCGAGATAAAAAAGCTACTGCAGAAATTCCTATCACTGAGAAACGCTAAGATAGAAATTGATATGCAATTAAATTCTCCGAGTCGAGCATATTACAACAACGAGCAACAAGCGATTTGACCTAGTTCCAATAAAACAGAGAAATAAAGAAGAAATCTTACCCATCCAACACGGCTCAATTGACCGCTGATTCAATCAGAAAGGAGGTGTGGTGATGGTCTAGCGTGATTTCGCGAACGAGTGTGTGCAGTAAGATCTTCGAGTTTGTGCAGTAAGATATGCGATGGTCTAGCGTGATTTCGTCTGAGTGCTTTTCTTATTTCAAGCTGAAAGGGGATTTCTCATTTTAAGATCGATTCAAAAATTTAATTTCTAATTTATCTAATAAATATGAGGTAAGGGCATTTTAGTCATTTAAATAAAACATTCAGCAACTAACGATTAATTAACATAAAATACTGGAATTTTATTTTTCAGGGTCACGGTCATTTGTTTAGTCATATTTCAGGGGTACCAAGCGGAATCGAAAAAAGTTTTGATCACCAACCGGAAAAGACTTAAATACAGGGGTACCAACCGGAATTACCCTAAAGAAAACACATATGCTACCCTTATGTGCGGTTATCGATGTTGATGGGTCAAAGGATATTTATCCTTCCTCTGATAAGAATGAGGTCCACATAGAACATCAAAGAGGAAAATACCTACAAAACAAGTTTTTTCTTTCTCTAACTAATCTAAACCTAGCTCTGATCTAAACTAAACCTCTTCTCATCAACACACACACAAACTACATAACTAGCAGAAGACAACATACAACATACAGTACCAATTATGTCTGCAGAATCCTCAAACTCTTCGACTCTCAAAATCACAGTCCAAAGCAACCCTTCAGAGTCCCAACTTTCTGAACTCGGCATCAAATCTTGGCCCAAGTAAGCCCTTCAAATTTTATTTTTTTCCTTTATTTATTTGATCTTAATAAACAAAAAAAAAAGAAAATTAGCTGTTAGTTTTAAATTTTCTTAAGATGGGGTTGTTCTCCCGGGAAGTATCAGCTGAAATTCGACGCACAAGAGACGTGTTATCTCCTTAGAGGTAGAGTTAAAGTATATCCAAAGAATAGTTCAGAAGGTGAAGTCGTTGAGTTTGGAGCTGGTGATCTTGTTATCATACCAAAGGGACTCAGCTGCACTTGGGATGTGTCCGTTGCTGTTGATAAACATTACAAGTTTGATTCGTCTTCTTGATCGAATCTCGATCATTATTGTTCTTCCCGCAATATATTATTTAATTCTTGCATATCCAAGAATTGCTAGGAGACTATTGAAAGTGTTTTTATTTTGATGCGTTACTTATGTCGTTGGTTTGATGTATTTTAGACGTGAAAAGGGTTTTCGAGCATGTTGTAATGTTTATCAAATTTTCTGTAGCGCGTCGTATGTTGTGTATATTTTGTTTAGTTATATGTTTCATATTAATATGATCGTAAGTGTTCGGATTATACAAGCAAGCAATTAAATATGAGATATTGTAAAATAAATTTTGGGTTTTCGAAAGGTTATCAGATGAGTATCAATCTCGATCGGTCAATGGATCTTTTTTGTTCAAACGAAGCAAAATACTTTAAATGTTCAGTTTGACTGGTCAACCTGCACGTTTGTAACTTTTTTCATACTAAAATTTTTAATGGCAATGATTTATGAAGGTTGACCCCACCAAAAGTTCCAGTTGGATAGTATTAATGGATGTGATGTTTGACCGTTGAATCAACCTATTGCGCGGCTGAGTCATTTAGTCAGGCCAAAATTTATTCGGAACCTGCATTCCTCCGACGTTGGTTCTGGGCGGTTTGGAAATCCCAAATCGCAAACCGGAGGTTTAATATATATTATATAAATATATTTTTTAATTATAAATATTATTATAAAAATAAATTAAAAACACAAAAAAATGTATCCAAATTAAAAATATTATTATAAAAAATTAGTCCGTATAAAAAATAGAAAATAACTTTATGATCGAATTTCGCAAAAGAAGATGCATGTCCGATATTGATATCATACCAAAATAATTAAATTAGACTATTTTTTCTTACTTTGAATTATGTATCTAAACTTTTGTAACGGAATTTATGTTTCGTAAAATTTATATATGTGAAGTTTTGTATCAAAAAGTATCGAAAAATATACCGAAAATTTATGCAACGCAGTACAAAGATAAATAAAATAAAAACAAAAAAAATCATAAATTGACGGTTAACCGGCGGTTCAACCGTAACCGGCGATCGGCTAAACCCGGTTAGGGACGGTTGGTCCTTCGTAATCAACCGCTGATTAACCGAAATAGGCGGTTGGGCATGACTAGCTGAGTCCCGATTAGTCCGGGCTAGGGGTGTGCAACTATTTTAAAAAAGGGGCAATTTCGTATCAGGTTCCATTATAGTTTTAAAAAAGAGTTCAGGCCATGTTAATAAAAAAAACATTGTTAAGGACCCAATTCGCTAAAAATATAGAGTTAAAAGTCGATCTGACCAAAATACACTTAAAAAAATGTTAAGTAGCGGTATTGGACGCATGTTTTCTGTTACTAATTAACAGCATAATGGTTACTTTGATAACTAATATGTTACGGGTTGTCATTAATATATTACCCAGATGATTATAAGTGGTATCAACAAAAGCAAATATAGTTCTCACGATCAAAATTTCTCGTCGTTCGCACGGGCATCCCCTTCCTCCAACCCCACTTACCAAACAAAGCAGGATGTGTCCTCGAAGTTTGATTATGATCTTTACGTCGACAAATGCAATTTCGTATTGCTAAGTATTTCGAAATCCCGACACAAATAAAAAAATAAATTTTGCATCGAATCATGTTTTTGGACGGTATTGCGGACAATAGGTACAAATTATGAACACCCATATGCTGGAACATTACATCGCTCCCACCGTGTTAGCTCAATCGTTCGTCGTTCGAGGTTAACAGAACTGAAACGAAAATCGCCGGAATAAATTTGAGTATACACTCTTCCTTGATCTCGTATTATTTCGATGCATTTGTCATCAACAAAGAATTAAAATGTATTTTAAGAAGAACATGTGTTACTGTGGTTTTCATGGAATAACGAAGAATTTGATGAGAGCCAAGTTTGAAACGCTTGCAAATTAACACTGGGTAATAGTTCTTTCACTCTCGGTAACAATTACTACATTCTGGGTAACACTTCTTGCATTCTGGGTAATAATTCTCACATCCTAGATAACACTTCCTGAGTAACAAGTAAGGGGCCTAGAGGAATAAATCGAAACCACCGACAACACACAAAATATGTTGAAACTGCTGTCATCTTCAACGTTAGTGATCGAATAAGGTTAAATCGGCCTCAACTTGGGTGTTGATAATCAAGGAAGATTAATGAAGTTTATAATGAATATACATTAATTCAAATTCTAAAATCTCGTTGAAAAAACGGGCTACTCGAAATTAATGGTTGAATATTGTTAAATCAACTCAATTTTATCATGAGCCAAAAAATATCAACGATAATGATTTGCAACTATAACGGCCTTTTGGAACTGAGTAACACTTTTGACAATAAATATAACACATGTACATGCAAGAAAAACATTTCATTAAGAACATTCTAGAAGGTTCTAGATTGCCAAGGAATATTATCACATTACCTACAAATAATACCACATGTCTGATACTGAATGACAATATGATCACATTTTTTAATACATCTGTAGATACTAGTACCACATAATAGGTTTTCAGTACCACAACAATAATTCGATTAATTTTCTTCATAAATGTGCTTTTTTCGGATGTATAAGATCGTCATTCACGGAAATATAAGATTTGATGATGTTAAACCACCTATTCCGTGTCAAACATGCACTTGTTTCTAATAAAGAGGCGGCAGAAATGATTAAAGTGGTACAATTTGTCGTTTATTGGTATAACTTTGAGTTTGGCAGGATAGTTGAATTTACTTGAGTTTTGGGGTGGATTTCTAAATTTGAGTATTTATAGTTTGCGATTTAGATGTGGTGTGGTGGGAATATTGATTTCGAGTTCATATTTTGGCGGATTCTTAAAAAATCTTGAAATACATGAAATGGTAGGGATTAAGTGTTACCAGTAAGTGTTTAAGTGTTATCCGAAATGGATGATTTGTTACATATTGCAGTTTACGTGCTAAGGTTTCTAGGTTTAGTTTTTGGGGTTAGGGTTTCATGGTTAAGATTAAAGATTTACGACACAAAAATTTGGTAATATGATATACAACTTATGATTTATAGGATACAACAATAAATTTTTTTAGGATTTCGGGTTTAGGATTCGGGGCTTAGGGTTTAGGGTTCGGAGTTTAGGATTTCGGGTATACGTTCTATAAAATGTTACTCGTGATTTAATGTTGAATTTTGAACAAGTTCGTGATGAAATTCATAATGTTATGTTCAATGATAAAATATAGTCTATGATTTGAAATGGAAGACTAGTTCACTAATGACTTCAACAATCCACTTTTAACATCAACATTCGCATAACATGTCTTTTAAAGGAATTTAGTGGTTTAACTTCATCACATCACCTATTTCCATGAATGACAATCTTATACATCCGAAAAAAGTGCATTTATTAAAAAAATTAATCGAATTTGTAAAGTGGTACTGCGAACTATTATGTAGTATCAGCATCTACAAATGTGTTATAAACTGAGTTTAAATTGTTATTTTTTATCAGACATGTGGTATTATTTTCAGACAATTTGGTAATATTCAGTGGTTATCCTGTTAATATTCTCTGACAATGCAGAACCTTGTAGAATGTTCTTAATGAAGTGTTTTCTTTTGCACGTATATGTGTTATATTATTCGCATTATTTCATGATTAACATTAATAATTTTCGTTCATTATTAAGACTCATGGTCAAATTGAGTTGATTTCACAATTTTCGACCATTAAAATTTAGATTTCACCCCGAGATTTTTGAATTGGTTTGAAGTATTATATCGATACAAACACCAACAATTTTCCTTTATGAAGACTCGTATGAAATTGATGTAGAATTAATCTTATTCGTCCAATTACGTCGTGATTTCAATGGTTTTAAGTTGTTTTTTAGTATCGTTGGCGATTTTCGTAACATTCATCGTGATCCATTGCTTGTGTACAAAATGCATTATTGACAATAAATGAAGCATTTTTTTCTAAAGGATGTGTTATTTCGAGGCAATATTTGTTATGTACGACAAGACATGTGTTATAAATGTTGTATGAAGTGTTCATATAGCGTGTTAATTAGCAAACGTTTCAATCTACGGTCGCATCTGACTTCTTCGTTATTTCATGATTAACATCAATAATTCTCATCGATTACTAAGATTCATGAAAAAATTAATTCTATTTCACATTATTCGGCCATTAAAGTGGAGATTTCAACAGCGAATTAAATTTGAGGTATTATTTCATTATAAACTTAAAAAAATCGTTGATTATGAAAATTCATGAGAAATTGAGATCAATTTAACTGTATTCTCACTAAGGCCGGAGACCCTAGCAGCTTCATTGATTTTTGGGTGTCATCGGTGGTTTTCGACTATTCCTTAGCCTTTTGCACCCATGAAGTGTTATTCAGAATGCATGAAGTGTTATGCAGAATGCAGGGCGTGTTACCCAGCAAGCGTTTTATTAGCAAACGTTTCAATCATAGGTCGCGGCGTCAAAATTCTTCGTTTTTTCATGATTAATATCAATAATTCTCGTTGATTATTAATACTCATGATCAATTTCAACTTATTTGGGATATTAAACTTCAGATTTTCCCGTTTTTCGACGAGATTTTCAATTTGCATTTAACACATTATTTCATTATAAACTTCGAAATTTTTCGTTGATTATTAATACAAATGAGAAATTATCGTCGATTTAGCCTTATTCGTAACGTCGAGATTGAGCGGACTTTTTAACGTAATATTTTATTTTGACCGAACATGATGTTTGGTTCGATCGTTTGGGAGAGATGATGTCAAATATTAGTAATTTTCGCAACAAGGAGGGGCAAATGAGTCTTTTCCTTGCAAATCGGTCCTTAACTCTAAAGAAACTTAAAATGGATCCTTATTTGTATTTTAAAATATTTTGGGGTCTGAACTATAATCAAAATATGCTAATGTGGCCTGAAACCTAATTAGGCCTTTAAAAAATTACCGGCATCGCACCATACCTCGCCGATTTGTCGAATTAACCGCTAAAACTGCGGTTTAATTTTAATTATCAAACCGCACTGTAAAAATGGTGCGGTGTGAATTTATTGTGCAAGCTGAACGAACAAAACCGCACAATACGTTCAACTATATTAACTTTAGTTTGGAGCATAATAAATCATATTTATATGAGAATTAAAGCTTAAATATATTAGTGAACAACTAATAGAAGTTAATTAATGTCAAACACTTAATAACAAATTGACCCACTATTTAAGATTTAAATTTCAAATCCGCCTTTGTGTTAAAATTTGAAATATTTATGAATTAATTATTATGCATTATTTTGGTTCAAACGTATTATTAAGACTTTCTTAATTATCTTGAGGCTGATTCATTAGGTAATACTATGATCGTTCGATAAAATATAAGTATATTACCTATATCAGTTAAAACGTAAAACCGCACCGCAATAGCTCAAAACCGCACATGCGGTTTTATTTTTCAAAACCGCAATTTTAGATTTTTTCGAAAATAAACGCATATGACTACCCGGTGCGAAATTGCCCGAAAACTGCAAAAACCTCACCATCCACATCCTAGTCGGGCAACCTGAATACCGAGCGGGCAGTCGATAAGAAGAAGAAGAAGAAGAAGAAGAAGAAGAAGAAGAAGAAGAAGAAGAAGAAGAAGAAGAAGAAGAAGAAGAGTTAATTAGGTGTCATATCCCATTAGCTTAGTTTCATTAGAATTCAGGCCCAAAAAAAAATCTAAAACTAGAGACAATGACACATAACGATTAGAACTGTCAAAAAGGCCCGAAGCCCGCGGGCCGGCCCGCCCAGGCCCGCTAAAAGGGCGGGCTGGGCCTGGATTTTTAGGCCCGTCGGGGAGCGGGCCTAAGCGGACAAAGCCCGCGCGGGCCGCGGGCTTGGCGGGGCGGGGCGGGGTGGGCTAGCCCACGGGCTACCCGCCTATTTTCTAAAAAATAAATATAATATATTTTTTATTAATAAATTTAATATATATGTATTAAATTATGTAAATGTGTCATTAGTATAGTGGTAAAAGTGCAATATTTTATACGTAAGGTGCAAGGTTCAAACCCCAAACACTCGTCTTTTTTCGTTTTTTTTTATTGATCATTTTTTTTATTTTTTTTAATTTGGCGGGCCAGGCCCACCAGGCCCGTAGCCCGCCAGTGGGGCAGGGCGGGCCTGCATTTCAGAGGCCCACCATATGGCGGGCCGGCCTGCGCCCGCCCCGCCTGCCCGTTTTGACCGCTCTAATAAGGATGACAATGGGGCTGACCCAGACCCGAACCGCCTTACACCCGCCCCGAACAAATCGACTTTTTTCTATTATTCGAGTCTCGGGACGGGTCCCGGGTGTCAAGGGCAAACCGGGCTGGGTCCGAGGCGGGTCCCAGGTTTGGCCAACCCCATCTCGAAACCCAAGGAAATATATATATATATATATATATTTATATATATGTTAATATATACATTTATATATATATATATTAATATATACATTTATTCGTATTTACATTTAATATAAATTAGTGCTAGAAATATTATCAAAGTATTCCTTGGCCTAATGGTAAGGCTTTGGTATATGGAAGTTGAGGCGGTGGGTTCAATCCCAAAATGTGCATATTTTCCATATTTAACAAACATTGAAAATTATCATTAACCATTGAAAATCTGGAAAAATCATTTGCACAGAACATGGATTTTGCAAAAACCGAAGCTTAACCACGCAACTTAAACATAATTTTAGAAATAATTTGAAAGGCAATCTTTGCAAAAACTGGTGATGAAAAATCAATTTTTGGAAATGAAAATGTTTGAATTATGAGTCGATTTCGTGTGAGATCAAAGCCAGATCAGCAAAATCGGAAGCAATCGTGGTTTAACTACCTTTGATTTGCCGAAATTTTTGAACTAGAAGTATTTCGGCGATTGGAAAGGTTTTCGCAGGTTTTGTTTTCACAGAGATGGTTTTCGTAAGTCAGGGGTTTTCGGAACGCATTTTGACATAGCGATTGCGAAAACGGCCCATTTTCGGTAAAAAGACCAATGATGCGAAAACTTGGACCACGAAAAGTTTTGCAGTGTTTTTTAAGTGAGGAGTAGCTTAATTTCAAGTGAGAAAAATATTAAAGTAATTCATAATAAATACTTAAGATTAAAATATATATATATATATGTGTGAGCAGTGAACTATAATACTAATACCATAGTAGTATTTCTACTACCCCTTAAAAAATCAATAGAAACTCCCCCTTAAACAAATAAAGATAGCACCAACTCAATTACATAATTATTTCTCCCCCTATAAAAAAAAAATTACTCCCCCTAGATAAATGCACTCATATATAGTATTTACAATATAAAAGGTCCGTGAGACCAATCGATCAAGTGTCGAGGTTCAACATGCCTAACTTAGAGACAAGGAAATGGAAGTATTTTTCATCCAAAGCCTTGGTAAATAAGTCGGCTAGTTGAAGTTCGGTACAAATAAAGTACATATCTATTGTGCCTTTTTCCACATGATCTTTTATAAAGTGATAGCTAAGGTCTATGTGCTTGGTTCAGCATGCCAAACTTAGAGACAAGGAAATGAAAGTATTTTTCATCCAAAGCCTTGGTGCGTGAATGGTGTACATGATCGCATGTTATAGCTATTACACTCTTATAGTCGCTATAAATAGGAACGTTATTTAGATCAAATCCTTAATCCCGTAGTTGCGTACGCATCCACATGATTTAAGAGCAGTAGCTAGCGGCGGCAACGTACTCCGCCTCGGCAGTGGAGGTGGACACGAAATCTTATTTCTTGGATGACCAACTTACTAGCTTGTCACCCAAGAATTGCGCTCCACCCAATGTGCTTTTTATGTTCATCTTACAGCTTGCATAATCAGCGTCAGTATAACCAACTAAATTGAAGTCAGAGTTTTTAGGGTACCATATTCAGAGATGTTGTGTGCCTTTGAGATATTTCATGATCTGCTTCATGGAAAGCATGTGTGACTCCTTTGGATTCGCTTGAAGCGGCCACACATGCACGTGGAGGGGCCTACTAGCTGTGAGGTATAGAAGGGAGCCGATGCTTCCCCGATACGTGGTTGGGTTAACTGGTCTCTCGGAGGGGTCTGAGTCAAGGTGACACGTAGTGGACATTGGTGTGCTCTTCGTCATGCAATTCTCCATTCAAACGTTTTTAAGATGTCGTGGATGAATTTGGATTGGCTTCTGAAGATTTCATCCGACTGTTGTTTGACTTGCAATCCTAGAAAGAAGTTAAGCTCTCCCATCATGCTCATCTCGAACTTAGTCTTCATAAGATCTCCGAATTGCTCGCACAACCTTGGATTTTTAGACCCGAAAATAATATCGTCAATGTAGATTTAAACGAGGAGAATGTCTGATCCATTTCGTTGGATGAAGAGAGTGGTGTTTATCTTCCCTTTGCGAAGCCTAACTTGACCAAAAAATCAGAAAGGACGTCGTACCAGGCTCATGGAGCTTGTTTTATCCGTAGAGAGCATTGTCTAGGTAGTAGACATGGTCAGGGTGAGATGCACTCACAACCCTTCGAGCTGAGCCACGTAGACTTCTTCTTTCAAGACAACGTTGAGGAATGCCGCCTTGACATCCATTTGATACACGGTGAAGTTTTTGTGAGCATCATAGGCAAGGAAGAGTCATATGGCTTTGATTCGGGTAACATGAGCAAATGAATCATCATAGTCGATGTCTTCCTGTTGGTTGTAACCATTAGCCACTAATCGAGCTTTATTTCTGATGCCCTCTTCGTCCTTCTTGTTTTTGAAGACCCATTTGGTACCAATAATGGTCTTTCATTTGGGTCTTGGGACTAATCTCCAAACTTTCAATCATTCGAACTGATGGATCTCCTCTTGTATTGTTGTTATCCAATCGGGATCGGCTAATACCTTTGCAACTTTCCTTGGTTTGTTCTGACTCAGAAAGCAAGTGAATAGACCTTCATGGGTCATTGAGGAACTTGTGCTTACACCTTGATTCAGATCTTCGATGATCTGAGTTGTAGGATGAGCACGAGTCCACTTTCTCTCATGAGGGAGAGGTTGTTCGATATTATCTTTATTTTGCGGATCCACGAACTCCATCTCATTCGTAGTTATCGTCGTTTACTTCATTCCCAATGTGTGTGTCATTTTCTCGATTTGCAGTGACTGTTACGAGTACATGTTCCGAGTCGTAGTTCTTGAACTAGGCGAGGTTGGATCAAATATCTACCATTGATGGAATTCACATACAAAAACAATCATCAAGTGAGTCTCGGAATGAACATACATGAAGCCCTATATGGTCAATGATGTCAACCCCGTTGCTTTGGGGTGAAGTAGGAGAACAGAAACTCGAAGCGTGGAGATCTTTTATGATGCCACAGACATAGTGCGACCTATTCGCGATCGACTACGAACGGCACAAAGTCGCCAAAAGAGCTACGCAGACAATCGATGACGAGAACTCGAATTATACTTTGGGGACTTGGTGTTTCTAAGAATGTCCATGTGGCGAGGAATGTTTCGATTCCATCATAAAGAAAAGCTTGCGCCACGATTTATAAGACCGTTCCCAATCATCGAGAGAATTGGACCGGCGAAGTATCGACTCGAGTTATCAGGCACGCTTGCACAAATTCATGACGTATTCAACATCTCAAATCTAAAGAAATACGTACATGACCCTTTCACATATTTGAAACACCTCCCGTGGAGTTACATGATGACTTGAGTATAAAGTGTCATCCATACAAATTTTGGATCAAGCCGAGAAATGCATACAAAGTAAAACCATATCGATGTCTGAGTACTTTGGCGTAGCATTGTGGTTGACGCGGAGACTTGGGAAACAGAGACTATAATGAGCGAACAACACCTCTATATTTTCAACGAGTAGATTAGTAATGTTATCGTCATAATGATGTCGCTTATTCGAGGGGAGAGTGGTTATAAGCCTCGTCCCGTAAAAAATATAGAAGTCGTGGAGAAAAAGATAAAGAGAAGAAAAATGAGACTCGGACACATCATAAGCCACTTGTCCCTATTTTCTCCGACAACCCAACACCTGGCCGAGCAACAACCCCAAGACTTTCTCAAATATATCTTCCAACAAATTGCGGAAGAAAGACACTCAAACAATGGAGTTCAAAGCTCAAGAACACCACCAACACCCTCATTTCTAATGTGAGCAGCAGCTAGCTCCTTCCCTCCCATTTCCTCTTCACTTTGAATTAGGTCACACGAAATTGGAGAGATTGAAATTAGACTCCCTAGGCTTGAAAATGGTTGGACATGTGTCCTTGTTGGTCTACGTGAAGAGAACGAAGCTCACAACGTCTGCGTTCGAACCAACTCGAAGTTGCTTCTGACTTGGCAACATGTAGTGTTTTTTTGCTGAGTGATCATCGTAATGAGTTAGCCCATGAAAGTTTTTAGAGTAGAAAGTAGACTCATAGGGCTTCAAACCTCACCAATGTTGTGAGTTTTAATTGAGTAGATTGGGTGAAAAGAATTTTCAAAGTCAAAGACATATCATTAGCTGAAAAACTGAGCAAGTTCGAAAAAATCTGTTGCATGTTTCAGATTTGAAGATTTTAGCCCAATTAGTTGGTTCAAAAATAATTATTTGAGGTTGTTTAATGTCTGGATGAGTTAGGTGTTGTTCTAGAATCGTTTCGTTTGAAACTGATTCGAGTGAGACATAATGGTAAGTATTGACCATGGGACAGTTCTAAGGGTCGAAAACGTGTGAAATGGTTCGGCAATGTTGAAACATCGAAATGGCTCGCCAACATCATCGATGTGGGTTTTAGCGTAAATGAATGACTGATTATCATACGTGCAATTTTATATAACTCTCTAATGAAGGTTTTGATACGGTGACGGGATCGTCGCGTTAGCTGTCCTTTAGCGGGGATATCCCCTGACCACGGACGTGAATGGAGGTAGTACCCACATATATGTTAAGTGTCGCCTTATGGGATCGATGACTTTTTTGGTCCTCAAATCATGCGAATTATAATAGATGTTATTTCTTCTCATTATGTAACAATTGTTCGTATTTGCCTGACCATGTTTATTTCATGCATTATCTATGTGCATATACATTTGATATTAGATTATATGATGCGCGCACTGCACGTCATGAATAGCCTAGGACCTCTTGTCATGCATTAGGAAGATTAATCGTTATTTTTCATTGAGGTGTTTCACCTCATTTATCTGTTTTCCGTCTTCCTTCCAAAGTAGGTGTAGGTACGTTCACAGAGAGATGGCCGAAATTCCGTTGTTGTTGTGCTTCTACAATTGAACTCGTGGTAAGCTTTTCGTGACACGCTTGTGGCGTGTAGGTTGTCGGGATAAAGTTTTACGTTGTTTTAAAACATTTGAACTATTCGAACTACGTTGTAGTTTACTCAAGTCTCGATTATGTGTTTTTATCAATGTTACACGACTTTATTATGTATATTATATTTTTAGCTGTATGATTTGGTCATGATAATGTGAAGTCTTACATGTGCACGGGATCGATCCAAAGGGTCTCAAATATGATGTAGGGGTGTTCAAAAGTCGGTTAACCGACCGAGCCTAATCGAACCGAAATCCAAAGTTCGATTTGGTTTGAAATTTCGCTTCGGCATTCGGTTTTGAATATAAAAAATCGAAAATTTTGGATTTTTTCGGTTCGATAGTTTGGTTAACCGAATACCTATATATTAATATAACTAAATTTATGTTATACATTAAATTAACAACAACGGCCAGCCCATTAATATAATGTCATTGGGCCAACAAGGGTGAAAGGACTTCGGCCTTATTTTTATTAATTAAAACATTTGCCCCCCAATTAGCTTCGTTTCTTTTCTTTTACGTGTGTTTCTTTTTTTGTGCATGTGTTTTCGCTATGGATTCTTTTAATTTTTTTTATTCACCTTTTAGCACTCTGTTGGTGATCTTGTAATGTTAGCCTTGGGTTGCTGTTGGCTGTTGGAATATCTAGACCCTAAACTGTCCGTACTTTTTATTTTTTGAAAGAAAAAGCTACACTAATGACTACTTTTTTTTTAAACTGTCGGTACTTGGTATTGTGAAGTTGTACTTTGGAGCAACGATTCTGATGAATGTTGAATGTAGATTAAATTAAATATTCTTTTATTATTTTTATTTTTTTATAAATTTGGTTTTCTCCGTGAATAACCGAAAAAAACCGAAATTAATTCAGTTTTTACCGAAACCGAGCGGATTAAGTTCGGTTCGGTATTCGGTTTCAAATTTCCGAACCGAACTTCGGTTCCGTTTGGTTTTAACCGAATGAACAGCCCTAATCCGATGGAACGGCGATACACGTGGCGAAGCAGAATCCGATGACTCTTAATCTAGTGGACATCTTGATGCTCTCAAGGTATTTGGAGGGGAGGTTTCAGGTGCGAATCTCCTTGCCTACTAAATATGACCGTCACTCATGGATCCATCCTTAGTGTGGCTTTTGCCCGATTAGCGTATACCCAAATAGTTTGCAGGCTATTGTGCTCGTCTCCATGTTTACTTAGTCCAAAAGTCGGGTTTTAAAAAAAAAAGAAGCAGATGCACTATTTGACAAAAGCAAAGCATGGAATGATGTTGAATACTTCTAACGTAGCCAAAATACATCTTCGAAACTAACGAAAATCTAAAGTTCGAAAAAGAACCATTTCTCCAAAGGAGTACAAGCGGTGTTCATGATACTCTGTAAGATAGGTATAATGTTTTTCCTTAATCTGTTCATTGTACATCGTATAATATTTATACAAGAATACTACTCTCTATCCTATCAACAATAATTACAATTAAAATATACAATCAATACTATAATTAGAATCCCTTAATTATAGCCTAAAATAAAGGCTTAATTTATTCCTTTAGCCCCCCTCAAGCAAGACGTGGGATGAGGACCAACTCGTAGCTTGTCACGAAAAAATTCAAATAGCAGACGATGAAGAGCTTTTGTAAAGATATCCGCAATCTGTAGATCAGACGATATGTACAGCGTCTGTAAGCGCTTACTTGAAACAAGTTCACGAACAAAGTGAAAATCAATATCGATGTGCTTGGCGCGCTTGTGAGAACTCGGATTCTGACTTAGAAAAAGAGCACTACTATTATCCGAGTATAGAGTAGGACAAGAGGTAGTCTCGATGTGAAGCTCGCGAAGTAGTTGAAGCAGGCAAACAATTTCTGAGGCTGCATTAGCAAGAGCGCGATATTCGGATTCACAACTTGAACGAGAAACCGTCGGCTGTTTCTTAGCACTCCAGGAACAAGATTTCCACGAAGAAAAATGGAGTATCCGTAAGTCGATCGTCTCGTTTCCACACAACGAGCCCAGTCAGCATCAGAATATGCAACGAGAGTAGGCGAAGAGCCACGAGTAGAAGATAAACCAAAGGCCGGCATACTCTTCTCGTAGCGAAGAATTCGCTTCACCGCTTGAAAATGTTCAATAGTTGGATTCTGCAAATGTTGACTGACCAGATTTACAGCAAAAGATAAATCAGGGCGTGTAACGGTGAGATATTGGAGAGCTCCAACCAAAGATCGGTATAAGGTAGGATCATCAAAAAGTTTTCCATCAGTAGAAAGTTGACACCCCGCCTGTAAGGGAGTGGAAACAGGTTTTGCGTCTTCTAAAGATGCTCGCTTAAGTATGTCTCGAGCATATTTCGCCTGATTAAGAAAAATGCCCGAAGAAGTATAAGAAACCTCAAGACCCAAGAAATAATTTAATTTTCCTAGGTCCTTAATGGCGAACTCCTTACGAAGGCGAGTAATGAAGGATCGCAAGTTGTCTATTGAGTTTCCTGTCAGAATGAAATCATCGACATATACTAAAAGATATATAACTGATGAACCACGGATATAAATGAAGAGCGACGAATCGGTACGACTGCAGATCAATCCAATACTCAAGAGAAAATCACTAAGCCGTTGAAACCATGCACGAGGAGCTTGCTTTAGACCGTATAAGGCCTTTTTAAGACGACAAACATGATTTGGAAACGTGACATCAACAAATCCAGGTGGCTGCTCCATGAATACAGGTTTTGATAGAACACCGTTCAAAAAAGCATTTTTGACGTCCAATTGATGAAGAGGCCAATTATTTAGTACTGCAATAGAAAGCACAATGCGAACCGTAGAAGCCCGAATCACGGGACTAAAGGTATGAGAATAATCAAAACCCGGTAGTTGTGTGAAACCTTGAGCAACAAGACGAGCTTTATGACGGTCAATCGTTCCATCGGCTAAAAACTTGGTTCGAAAAACCCATTTAGATCCCACAATATTAGTATTTGTAGGACGTGGAACAAGATCCCAAGTCTGATTAGATTGCAAAGCATCGAATTCTTCATTCATAGCGGCAACCCATTCTGGTCGCTTTAAAGCAGATTTGATCCCACGAGGTTCACTAACCGTAACAAGAGCATTGAAAAGGCGAGTACAAGCATAATAAGTCAAATGTTTTGGTTTGAAGATACCTGACCGTGACCGAGTTTGCATAGGATGAGTAGATGTAACGGGTTGTGGCTCGGCAAGAGATTGCACTTGGGTAGATGGACTAGGTTGTGTCAGTAAGCCTGGTTCAGCAATATGTTCAGCAACATGCTCGGTTGTCTGGTCCTGAGAAGCGGGTATAACAGGTGGAACAGAAGGCAACGACTTGAGCTGATCATCGCAGATTGTGCAAAGTCGATGTTGAGAATTTTCGATTGAAATGCTCGGTGAACTTGAGGGCGTGGGCAGTGGACCAATCACTCTTGTTGGTTCAAAGAACTCCAAAACAGGCAGAGAGTGTGAGCTTGACCTGTCATGAGAATCAGCGAACGGGAAAAAGGACTCCACAAATTTAGCATGTCGAGAAATATAAATGCGGAATGAAAGAGGATCGTAGCAATGAAACCCTCTATGCGAGCTGCTGTAACCCATAAAGACACAAGCTGTGCTGCGTGGCTCAAATTTATTTGTTGTATAGTCTCGAAGACATGGATATACCCGACAACCAAAGGGATGAAAGTTATCAAAATTTGGAGCAGTTGAGAATAACAACTCAAACGGTGATTTTCCGTCTAACACTTTGGAGGGTAAACGGTTTATGACATACACGCCGCTGCTGAATGCCTCGACCCAAAACTTCATAGGAGTATGAGAATGAAAAAGCATTGCAACACCCGTTTCAGTAACATGCCTATGTTTTCGTTCTGCCCGTCCATTTTGAGATGGAGTATACGGACAAGAAAGAATGTGATGAACGCCCGAATCACGAAAAAATTTCTGCACTTTATTGTTAGTAAATTTCGTTCCTCCATCACTGTGAAAAATCTTAATATGACGAGAAAACTGATTTTCAGCAAACGTAGTAAACTGAATCAATATGTCATAAAAGTCTGACTTTTGTCTCAACGGATAAAACCATGTGAATCTGGAGAAGTCATCCACGAAAATAACATAATATCGAAAACCAGAATCAGAACTAACAGGTGCAGGCCCCCACAGATCACAATGAACAATATCCAAAACAGAAGATGCTCGTTTATCATCTAAATTGAACGGCAATCTTTTATTCTTAGCTTTTTCACAAGAGTCACAAATGACAGGTTTGGTAATAAAGCAGTAACAGATGTGCTCCCAACTTTATTTAAATATGAAATTACTTCGTAAGAAACGTGACCAAGGCGGGAATGCCATAATTCGAATGACGCCTTAGGAGTACGAGTTGCCACCAATGCCCGATGAGGAATATCCAGTCTGTAAAGTCCATTACTGCGCCTTCCTTGTGCGCCGGCTGACCCGATGCTGAATCGTAAAATGATTATCAGTAAAAATAACATTTACGGGTAAATCCCTAGTTTACTTGCTTACAGACAGCAAATTTTTGGTGAGTCCAGGAACAACCAGTACGTCAGATAACGTAATAGAGGAATTCAAACGATAACATCCAATATGAGAAATAGGCAACAATGCACCATTACCGACAACAACCGAATCCAAACCTGTGTATGGCAAAGTAGAATCCAAGTGAGTTGTATCCGGAGTCATATGCGACGATGCACCTGTGTCTAAGTACCAATCAGAAGTTGAATGATCTGAAATGTTGCATGCCGCAGAGAAGGCTTCAGCGATATTGGCCGACTGAACAGCAATGTTACGATTGAACCGATCAGGACAAACAGATGCATAATGGCCATTTGTCCGACAAATCTGACAATGAGGTTGGCGCCTCTGACCATTACTACGACGTCAGTTCTAACCACGACCATAAGAGTTATTATTTGAGGGCGTACGAGATGTATGAGGTGATGTCAGGATGGTCGCGGTAAAGGCAGCTTGAACTGGGATAGACGGCTCCATGGCTTGTTGAAACATTTCCCAGGCTTCAGCGTTGTTTTGCAGGTCAGCGAACGAGGGTAAAGGTGACATGGCCATCTGTGTAGCTGAAAAACTGGAAAAAAACCGGACCCAAACCTTTCAAGAACAAGTGAATTTTGTCCGTATCTTCAAGATGGCACCCAATTGCTGATAATTGATCACAAACGAGCTTGAATGAACGGCCGAATTCTGCGACGGATCCATCGCCTTTCTTAATCGTCTGGAGTTGACCTTTGAGACGAAACTCACGAGCTTTGGATTGATGACTGAAGTGACTCTCCAAAGCTAGCCAAACAGATCGAGCGGAGGTACATCCGACTACGACGGACATGGCTTCTTCGGTTAACGAAGAGAAGAGAAGACTCACCAGCCTACTATCATCGACACACCATGTCTGAAAAGCTGGATTTGGGGCGTTTTTGCCATTGATTTCGATCTCAGGCGGTGGTGGTGAATGAGAGACGTCAATGAAACCGAGAAGGCCTTGACCAACGAGAAGAGGATAGATTTGACTTCGCCACAACAAATAGTTTGTTGATGATAGCTTAATAGTGAGCATATGAATTAAGGTTCCGTAGGGCAATTGATCAGAAAGAGAGGAAGAGGAGCTTGGAGAAGCCATAACCGTGAAGATAAGCTATGGGAGAGAAGGGTTTTCGTTGTTAGTCTGATACCATGTTAAGATATGTATAATGTTTTTCCTTAATCTGTTCATTGTACATCGTATAATATTTATACAAGAATACTACTCTCTATCCTATCAACAATAATTACAATTAAAATATACAATCAATACTATAATTAGAATCCATTAATTATAGCCTAAAATAAAGGCTTAATTTATTCCACTAAGCGGTTCGGCATGTGGATTTTTATTCAAGGTCATTGGTAAAATAAAAATAAAAAGAATATATACATATATTAACACAAAACTAGGGACAACAAAGTAATCTTTGCCACAAAAACTCAACCTACATGACATAATCAGTAAGTAGCAGTCGGAGGCAGCCCACGACCCATAAAATCGGGACCAAATAGAACCCAACAGCCCATATCAAAAAAGCACCATAATAATTTACACAGATATACATACATCGTTGAACGAACACGAGTTGTCAAAAAGAAGCGCCGGTTTTCTTTTTTTAGTTTGGGGTCTGAATTTTAGTTATCTTCTGAAGCTCAAAAAATCAGTGTCTCTCCAATTACAGGAAAAGACAGTTCACTAACAAGAGAATAATTTTCATAACGCGCTAAGGGTTCGAATTATTACAAAGTTCAGTTGTTTCTACATTTAGGTACTTGCACCCCATTATGAGACAACCACGCTTTTAGATTTTCTCTCTACAACTAGTTGCCGCAATTTTGAGGTTGATTGATTTTCAAATACAATAACATTTAAAAGCATTACGCGTTTATATTCCTTTTTTCTTTTTCTTTTCCGGAAAACGCTTGTTTATTTTCCTTTCATTTATTAATTTGGCTACCAATACTTCATAAGAATTTATGTAGAAGACGACGGAGGGTTGCGAGGAGATATGCCAAATAAAGGATTACGTTAAAGACTCTTATTTGATCCCAATCAATAATAGAAAAATAAATACTAAACAAGACAGAACCAAACTTCATGTGGCGGCATCTCATCGTTCGTCATAGTCCAACTTGCATCTTTTGGTCAAAATCAGGAATCACCAACTGAATTAATGTTGTAAACATGATATAAAACATGGCCTTATTCCATGAACCCATTAATTAATCAGCGTTTATGTCAAGTTGGTGAAAGCATTTTTAAATCATCCGCAAAAACTATTATTTCTTTCACATGTTCAGTAGTTACGAATGATTACGTATGTTTGAGTGTGTAATTAATAACATTGACCGATACCTAATTAGACTCTCTCTCTCTCTCTCTCTCTCTCTCACATACACACACACACACATTCCTAAACGGCTATTCCATGTGATGTCATGTGTTTCCATATATTTCTAGTCAAAATCAACTCTATGATCAAACGTTTTCTCGCTCGATCAAAAATCGGTTCTTATTTCTTTCTATTTTATTTTGTTTCTAACATTGTCAATTAATAAAAAGAAAATTATATTTGCGTTTTATCATTTATTTTGACAAATACGCAATGTCTCCTATGTAATTAATATTGAAGTTGCAGGTTTAAAGAAAATTTGAGTTATATAATGTAACTGGTTTATTGGACGGTGAGATTTAATAATTATTATATGCTGCACTTCGACATTAATTATGGTTTACTTTTTATAATAATAACAAAGTTTGTTGAAACAGTTACATTTTGACTTTACTCTGTCAGTTACTTAAATAACTTAAATACATGAAAAATATGAAGTTCCCCATATGCCGATCACTGCAATAGACAATATTATTAATTATTTTTTCTTTATGTAATTAGAAGAAATTAATGCATTCACCGAATGAGAAAATACAGAAGAATCATCGTGACCGTGAGCCAAGTTTTAGATCCTCGAAGGGATGAAAAGCGCGAGAAACTGAAATGAGTTTTTGAAGGACGTAAAATGCATGCATGCAAACGTTTCATGGCACTCCTTGAAATTCTCGTCTGAAATAAATCACCAATAATGTGAAAAACTTCTCAAAATATATCTATTTCATGGATGTCAAATTAGAAGGGCCCCTGTGGATAATAGTTTTATTTAAAAGGCAAAATTATGAATTCTCGTCACCAAGTATACGTTTTTCGAATTTGTATCATTACATTTGATAATTGAAAAATGCGTTGTTATCTTCATAAGTCGAAACAAATTTAGATCTCTGACCTCAAGAAAGGAAATCGGAATTCATGTATCGTCGTCTTCCATCTCCGGAGCCAAGTGTGTAGAAAATATTTAAAGTCAACACTCAAGTAGTAATTTCTGACTTATTTTGTCTTAAAAAATCCGTTATTCAAGTTTGTTACTATTTTCAATTTCCGTTGATCCAAAAATAGATAATTGTTGTAGGTAGTGAGTAGTGACTAAAATTATAATTTTTCCTATTTAAAATATTTTAATTATAGCGTAATATAATTACTAAGATATGTTGTTTTTAAAGATAATGAAGTGCTGGGATTTTATTATAGTATATTATTTTGCTTGATATGAGTTCAAGCTAAAACCATGGACGAGGCGCACCTTGATTAAAGAGAGCATTATTAGGAAATTGTTCTAATTAACAGTTACGAGTGCCATGCAAGTAACTCGTTTTGCCAGGTGCAGTGCTTCTAACATGATTGTATTTTATAACTAATTATTAAAGAAAGCCTTGCAATAAACGGCTTTACCGACCTCATCAACTGAACATCGATATGGAAAGTCGTGGCAGGCATTTGGATTAAATAATCACACACACACACACACACACACACACACACACACATATATATATATATATATAATGAAGTCAACCACGCTATACACATTCCAAAGCTTATAGTATGCGTAGATATGAATTAATTTAATTATATGAGTTATGCGATGTTTTACACTTAATTCGTTTTGTAACTTCATTACTTGTATGCATATTTGACTGAAAGTCCATGTATCTTTGTCATGTGGGGTTTAACAAGAATATTGGATTCTCATGTAATAATATACATCTGATTTTATATATTATTTGGCTGTCTTTGTTTTTCTTTCATTTACTTAGGGTCGAAATATACCGTTTCCAATTATTCAATAAGATGCTCGGAAAAATTATATCGGATACGTTTCGTAAATTATCTAGAATTATAAAATCCTTACAAAACTGATTTTATACGATATTCCAGATTAACCGATATGTATGAAGCTCAAAAGAATAATTGAATTTGTATGGGACAAAGCCTGGCTTTCTAGTATAATTTCTCAGCCGAACGGAAAGAGATGAATAAAGAGTAACGGTATGGGAATTAGTTTCTAATACTCAAATACGACCTCTTGTGATAATGATTGACAAGCATTTTCATCAAGATTTGGTTGAACCCTTAATCATAAGTTGGTCCACCAAAAGAATAAAAAGAAGGCAAAATTATAATGTCACTAAGTATACATATTTTTGTTTGGGTAAATAGCATATAACCCACGTGGTTTGAAAAATAAGCATCAAAACCCATATGGTTCGGAAATAGCGTAAAATCTCTTCCTTGTCATTTTCACCTAATAATTGGGGGGTACTGTGCTATGTTTTAGAAAACACAGGGGGTACGGTGCTAAGTGTTCGACAACACATGGGCTACTGTGCTAAGTTTTAAACAACATCGGGGATACAATGCTAAGTTTTAGATAGCACAAGGTAGTTTTGCGCAATAAACAAAGCATATGGTAGTTATGTGCATTTTGGTATAACCACATGGGGGTATTGCATAATTTACCCTTTTTGTTTTGGGTCACTATGTTTGATAATTGCAAAAGTAGGTCACTAACTTTGTATGTCAAAACAAATTTGGGTCATGTTTTCAATTTTAGGTCATTAATTATATATTTTTCGATTTTGGGTCACTAAGTATACATGTTTCAATTTTGGATCACTATCTTTCAAATGTTAGCCACCAAATGAGTGACCCAAAATCGAAAAATGTATACTTGGTGACCGAAAATCGAAAAATTTATACTTAGTGACCTAAAATTGAAAACATGACCCAAAATTGTTTTAACATACAAAGTTAGTGACCTACTTTTACAATTATCAAACATAGATAACCCAAAACGAAAACATGTATACTTAGTAACCTAATCTTATAATTTTTTCTAAAAAGAAAGATCAAGTATTGTTGGAAATAAAATAGCGATAACACCACTTTTGATCCCGTTATTTGTCTGTAGGGCAATTTTGTTCTCCTATATTTCGATTTGCCTAATTTAGTCCCGTTTAATTTGACAATTTTGGTCCCTCAATTTTCCGTTAACTTGGATGAAATTGATCTAAAAGCACCAAGTGTCGTCAAGCGAGTGAGCTTGTTTTAGGATATAACCATGTTTGGTCCCCGATGTTTGCCCGTCGAACAGTTTTGGTCCCCAAAATTTGTATTCTCCGGAAATATTCCATCTAAATTGATGAAATCTAACCGAGGGACCGAAGTTGTTCCAAATCAGACAACATTGGGGACTAAATGTGGCAAATCGAAATATCGGGGACAAAAATTGCCGAACAAGCAATCATTGGGGACAAAAGTGGCTTTACCCCAAATAAAAATTATAAAATGTAACATGATACACAATCTTCAAGCTTTAACTTCAGGTGAAGTGATCATTTAGCATAATATCAGAACAATGTTAATTGGTCTGGATACAAATCCTCACGACCACCCATTAAAATAAAATCCCCACGGCCACCCATTAAAAGAAAATTCAACGTCTAAAGCGTCAGCCTAAATGTGAGGGATCTTGTGGGAGGTAAAATATACAAAATTAACCTATGATACTCTCACTTCAAATTTAAGCTTTTATGTGAATAGGTCATTCAACATAAGGATGAGTTTGGATTCTGTATTATAAGAGAATCACATGAGTTTAAATTACGAATTTCAAAAATCTCGTTTTTCAAATAAAAATTTGTTGTTGTAGACATTGATAATTTGTCTTATTATTATTATTACTACTATTATTATTATAATGGAATATTATTATTATTATCATTATGGAATATTATTATTATTATTATTATTATTGTTATTATTTATGGAAAAATTATTACGTGTTTGAGCTTTGAATTTCGAAAATGTATCACTTGTCATCGAATTACAAAATCAACAAAAAACAAGATTGTTTGAATTATCCTCGAATTTGAATGAAATTGAAACCAAAATCCGTTCAATTCTCAAATAGATAATTTGGAGGAAACTCGGATCGAAATAGGGGTATCCAAACAGGCCATTAAATAATTCATTATGGTCCATTTGTATTCCAATATTTGGATTTGAAACCAGGATTCCAACTATTCACTATTTGGAAATCTTATGGTTGAGATTTGAAATTTTGTCTAATCTGAGTCTGCTTAAAATTAGTTGCTTCTCGAATTTCAGTACGTCTATAACTAGTGTAATTTAGAAATCCAAGTATATTCTCCAATAATTTTTGTCACCTATGAACTCGTCCACGCCAACCCAGTGTGCTAACCTGACACGGTCTTAAAATCCAAATTTTAAAATACAAAATTTCTAAATTGATTATTTCAAGTAACCTGGTTTCAAATATATGAATCCAAATGCATTCTAATAATATCATGAAGCTATCATATAAATAAAATTAACTCATTTTCCTTTCATTATTGGAGGTTGTTGGGGTATCAAATCCATTTCCTCGATTAATAATTAAGTATATGGTGGCTACTCCTCTAATTCTAATTTATTTTAGAGTGGAATCCTGCGGTAGTTTGTATGTAAGAATCGGGCTAGAGCTCTATTTTTATCCTATAGTTGGTGCACTGCGTGGATCTAGCTCGTTGATTGCTCGGTTGAGTGCATGTCGATCTGAATTGGTGCCTTGTGCCGAAAGTCTTTCTGACATTGATGGCGATCATGCGGCATGTCCCGTTGGTCGAAAATGGCGGTGTAAGATGATTGTCGTTAAAGGGACGCCCATTCGGTGGTCTTGTGTTTGAGGAAATGATTGTTGGAGTATCATATCCAATCTCTAACCGATCAAGAATAAAGTATATGATATGCATATAAGATTATGCATTACTTCCTCTATTGCCAATTATTTTTAGAGTGGAATCCAATAATTTATATGTAAAGCTCATGACCTTTGACCCTACAGGGTATTGGGTGAGTCATTTTGAAATTATTTTGATAGAGAAAGCATGATAAATGGAGAGAGACCAGATTTAAGAAAGATTCTTTAGTGTATTTAATAATTATTTAATACTAATTATTTAATAAATGTATCTTTTTGAAAATCCATTTATTGCCATGTGCTGATGATTAGTACCTAGAATTTAACTTCAACCCATTTCAAGCGTTTAATATTTAATTTGGCATTCTATACATGCAATAAATTCAAAGAGAATTTCATTTTTAGTCAATTTTAATCGAAAGAAGTACTATTAATTAGATATACAGGGTGTGTTTGTTTCACCGTGATCCGCCATCATGTCTCATCACATCGTTTGTTTAGTCAACGTAATGAGTTATCACTGTAATGAAGGATCATGTACGTGATGAAAACAACATGATATTTCGAGTATTTGATCACGTGGAAAAAGCACTGTGATCCTCCATCACGTTGATGGCGTGATATGTTTATATTTTTGGGACAAAATTACCCGTTATATAAATTAGATTATATCCTTTTTAAATAAGTATAATATACTTAGAAGTATAATATATTATATTTTAATACACTTAAAAGTATAATATACTTAAGAAAATAATATTATATTTAAATTAATTATATTTAAAATAAATATTATAACATTTAAAATAAATTTAAACATTATGATATTTATTATAATATTAAACTTAAGTATTATAATATTTAAAAACATAATTTATTCTTTTTTATATACATATTATATAATTTAAAATAACTTACATTTTAAATATTATTTATATTATTATACATAATATTAGTCTATATCACTCGGTGTTAATTATGTCATTTACATAACATCACCCTATACATCATGTTGATTAAACAAACACAATATTCCAATACCACCTTGATTCAGAAAATAAAATATTGCCCAAAACAAACACAGTGATAACATATCACATTAATTCACACCACGATGATGTGTGAGTATCATCGTAATGTTCGATTACATCAAACAAACACCCCATAAAAAGTTTAGCGGGCAAAGCCTTTTTTATACATGTGGTAAGTTGTTTGGGATTTTTCATTATAATTCATCATAATTTGTTATATACAAAAAACCATTATTTTCTACAAATAATTATTATTTTCTTCTTATATGGTTGATCATATAAAGACTAAATAATAATTACCCACGTCAGAAAAACAATCTAAAGCTCTCATGGCACTTGGCAAATATAATTGAAAAGATGAAAAGCTGATTTAGGAAATTTTAAAATATGTAACAGACATTATTACCATTAGTGCTAATGTGTCAAACATTCGAACAAGGTAATTGCTACGAAGGTTCTATCATAAACAGTCACTAATATAACGTTACTTGCATAACTCTCTCAGTAACATCAACTAATTATTTTATTATTTTCTATCTAACTTAACTCCACTATATATGTAACATTGATTTTATTTTATTTGATATTAAAAAACGATAGAAGAAATGTGAAAACTTTTAAATTTTAGTGATGGTGCAATAATCCGTCATACACATATATAAATAAATTAATTGTGAATGGATAATAGATATCATGTAAAAAAACATCAAATTATTTATTAAGGAATGAGATCCACCGTCAGTGACTTTAATACCTACGATAACGCGTGATTGCAATATATTAGAAATATTATAGTTTAATGATGCCAAAATCCTATAGTACAGCCGACCATATAAAGAGGATTAATAAATAGCCAGAAAAGGCAATATTGGAAAAATGAAAAAATTGGAATATTTCGGGGATATTAAAATTAATCCCAACTAAACATCGAAAAGTTTCACAACCTGGCTTAGAACATGCATTATCCAAAAGTTGATTATGTATTAAAAGAATATAACTCAGATATCTCACTCCAATCATGAGAATAGATTAAAAAAAAAAATATGTAGATCTAGAGCTGTCAAAAAATCCAAAGCCCAGGGGTCGGCCTGTCCAGGCCGCCAAAAGGCCGGGCGGGCCTGAATTTTTTACGTCCGTTGGGGAACTGTCAAAAATATATATATATATATTTTATTAATAAATTTAATATATATATATTAAATTACATAAATATATCATCAGTCTATTGGAAAAAGTGCAATATTTTATATGTAAGGTGTTGAGTTCTAACCCCATCAATTACACTTCTTTTTTCATTTTTTTTATTTTTCATTTTCTTTTATTTTTTTAAATTGGGCGGGCCATGCCCATCAACCGGGCGGGGCGGGTGTGCATTTCAGAGGCCCGTGCCCGCCCCGCCAGATGGCGGGCTTTGACGGGCCCGGCCCGCGGAGCTAGGATTTTCATTTATTATTTAGGGTAAATGGGGTTGCTCCCTCAGCAAAAATGGGATAAAGTTGAGCCAAAAGATCCCTATTCAAGGCCCGAGCCATCAGTGAATACCACTCTGGAAGAGCTAGAATTCTAACCTTGTGTTAGGACCTACGGGCCAAGCTCAATGAAGAATGAAGACTCTAGACGAATGCCGTTTTGACCGCTCTATGTAGATCCTTACAATTTTATGAAAAATATAGTTTGTGATATGCAAGCTTTTTTTTTTTTTAAAGGTAGATATGGGGAGTCATCCGGCATTATTGCCTGAGATTTCCACGGTGTATGTCGGGGATGGAGGACTCAGTTTTTCGAGGAATTCTTGACTCCGAAGTGATCGAAGCTTTTGTTGCTCGGGAGACTCTATGCGTCACTCAGGTTGAGAAATGGGATAACATTATTATAGAAGGGAATTGCAAGTCCATCATGGATAACATACCCAATCCATGATATGTTTTCTCAAAGATCGGCGTCATCTTGCTCGATTGTGAGAGTCTGCTTCGTAGTTGTCATCGCTGTCTTTTTCTTTTGTTAAACGAGACGGTAATAGAGTAATTCACTATCTGGCCAAACACATCGGATGAGATGAGATTGGTCACACTCTAATAAAAAAATAGGGTACGAATTTAGCAGTTGTGAAGAACATTTGGGGAGACAGAAACCGCCATATCCACCGTGAGGAGACTTCGAAGACGGACCAAACTACCCGAAGGATGATGAAGTAGTTGGATGTTACTCTTAAAGTGGATGGTTTCAAGAGGTTGAATGCGCGAGAGAACGATTTTCTTGTTTGGTTGGAAAACAATGCGTAGGAAAACTAGTTTACTGTAGATGATATTTGTTAAAAACTGTAGAGTAACACGAATCACACAGAAAAATATTTCACATACGAAGAAACCTAGATCTAACACAGATCTAGTCACAAAACCTCACAAAATCACAAATAACAATGTAAAGAGAACTTATCTGTCCGATGAACAAAAAATGTAGCCTCTAGATCTGTTGGTCGTATATCCGGGGCTGAAATATCATGAAGTCGACAGGAGGTCGGCTTCGTATGTGATTAAGGAAGAGAAAACGATGATACGGAGCAGATTGGCGAGAGAACAACAAAGAAAAATAGGCTCGGATAAGGAAAACAAAAAAAGATTTATGATGAACCCTAGATATTTGGGAAGTAGGTGATTTATGAATATTTTTGGAGAGGAGAGAGATATAATCGTTACATGAAATGGTGATACTGAGAATGAAGTCGGCTGATGGATTTTTTGGGTGAGGGTTAATTTTCAGAAATTAGGAATCAACCCCGGGATTATTACTGAGCCAACCACTGATCTTTAGGCATTTTTATTTGGCCCACTCAATTATGATAAAACACAGATATACCCCAGCAATAGTAGTGCTGGGCTTTATCGGTTTATGGGCTGACAGAATATATCGGCCCAAAGTCGTGATGACCCAAAACTGGGTCAATTTTCAACAGCCCGCCTCACGACTAACGGCCGAATATATTCTGCATGAACAGCTTGTTCCGAAGTTTGGCGTGGCTTTCCTTCCCGAGCGCCTTAGTTAAAATATCTGCCACCTGATCCTGCGATTTTACAAACACAGTTTCAATCATACGCTTTGCTATACATTCTCGGATAAAATGGCAATCAATTTCTATATGCTTTGTCCGCTCGTGAAAAAACGGGATTATTAGCAATTTGAATAGCAGCATGATTATCACAGAATAATTTTGCTGGATCAGACACTATTATTCGAAAATCTTTTAGTAATCTTATTATCCAAATTGTTTCACAAGTTGCATGAGCCATGGCTCTATATTCAGCTTCAGCTGAAGATCTAGAGACTGTTTTTTTGCTTCTTACTTTTCCATGACACTAATGTATCACCTAAGAACACACAAAAACCGGAAACTGATTTCCGGGTAATAGGACATGAAGCCCAATCGGAGTCACAAAAAACAGATATATGTAGATTGGGACTGTTTGAAATCAAAACACCATATCCAGGTGCTGCCTTTAAATAGCGCAGAATGCGAAATGCAGCCATAACATGTGAATTTTTTGGACAATGCATGAACTGACTAAGGTTTTGAACAGCGAAGGAGATATCCGGCCTAGTATTACATAGATATATTAATCTACCCATCAAGAGTTGAAAAAAGGTAATATCTACGGAATCAGAACCGTCATCACCCGAAAACTTTAAATTTTGCTGCATAGGAGTATCTTTAGGCTTACTACCCAAAACACCAAATTCATCTAGTAAGTCTAATGTATATTTTCTTTGATTTAAAATCAAACCTTTTTCAGCTTTAACAACTTCTATTCCTAAAAAATATTTGACTTCACCTAAATCCTTAATACCAAACATATTATCAAAAACACTTTTCATTCTATTTATTTCAAGCAGATTATTTCCAGAAATTAAAATATCATCCACATAAACTAGCAAATAAACATGCAAATTTTTTTTTTTCAGATTTCCAAAAAAGAGAGTAATCATTCAAACTTTGGTTATAGCCATTATTTTTCAGAATTTCAGTTAGCTTTTCATTCCACTTTCGTGGAGCTTGTTTTAAACCATAAAGTGGTTTTTTTAATTTGCAGACTCTATCATCACCATCATAAAAACCTTCAGGTAAATGCATAAACACTTCTTCATCTAATTCACCATGTAAAAAAGCATTGTTAATATCAAGTTGAAAAATAGTCCAGTTATACGCAGCGGAAACAGCAAATAATATTCTAATAGTCACCATTTTCACAACTGGAGCAAATATTTCATTGAAATCAATCCCCTCTTTTTGACTATAACCCTTAGCTACTAACCTAGCCTTATACCTTTCTACTTCCCCATTAGACTTGTGCTTAATTTTAAAGATCCACTTACAGCCTATGGGTTTCCTATCTTTTGGCATCTCTACTAAATCCCATGTATTGTTTTCTATCAATGCTTTCATTTCTAACTTCATTGCTTCTCTCCACTCAGGCTTTCTAAGTGCTTCACTTACTGTTCGAGGCAGCAAAATCTTGTCTATGTTATTACAATATATCCTATCACGCACATTCAATTTCATAAAATTCATTACATTAGACAATGGATACAAAATATTGCCTTTGATATTCCTAATTGAACACAAATAGTCATTCAGATATTCAGGCCTCCTAACTCTACGCTTAGGTCTATTTATGTTTTCATCACTATGATCAGCAACAACATTAATGATATTACTATTATCTACTAATTCATATGAATCATTTTGAGCAGAAGGAGCGGAGTTGTCAATATCAGAATTATCATTCCCATCTTCTACAGCATGCGAAGTATCATTATTTAAAACAGAGTCACTATGATAATAACCAGAACTAGTGACTGGTGTCAGAAAGTCATCAAACATAACATGCATGTTTTCAGTTTGGCTATCATGATTAACAAGTTTTGTTTTAAAAGGGAACACAGTCTCATAGAATTTCACATCCCTAGCAGCAAAAATATCATTATTTTCTATGTCTAGCAGCTTGTATGCCTTTTTATTTTCATAATATCCTAGCATAATGCACTTTCTAGCACGAGAGTCAAATTTTGACTTGGCAGTCAAAACAGTAGCAAAACACAAGCAGCCAAAAACCTTTATGTTATCATACTTAACACATTTTCCAAATAATATTTCATATGGTGTTTTTCCTTTCAGTACAGAGGATGAAGTCCTGTTTATAAGATACACAGCACTAAGAATGCATTCAGACCAATAAATCAAAGGTATACCAGACTGAAAAAATAGTGCACGTGCAACATTCAACAAGTGTCTATGTTTTCTTTCAGCTATGCCATTTTGCTGTGGAGTTTCTATTACACTAGTTTGATGTACTATTCCCTCTATTCTATTGAATTCCTGAAACTGATTATTTACAAATTCAGTTCCGTTATCAGTTCTAATCACCTTCAGTTTCTTATTAAACTGAGTCCTAACCATGCTGACAAAAAACTTGAAGTGTTGAAACACTTCAGATTTCTGTTTCAGCAAAAAAACCCAGGTTGCTCTAGAAAAGTCATCAACTATTGTAAGAAAAAACCTACAATTATTATAACTGGCCGTCTTGAACGGTCCCCACACATCAGCATGCACAAGATCAAACACAGATAAGGATTTATGATCACTAAGAGGAAAAGGCTCCCTAGTCTGTTTGGCCCTGTGACATACATCACAAGGCTGAACAGTTTGAAGCTCTTTATAATTCAAAGCTGGTTTTAGAATATCAAGTACAATTGAAGCAGGATGACCTAATCTTTTATGCCATAGGTCACATGAAACTACATGATGAGTTTTTGCAGATTCACAGTAATTACCAAAATTATTATTGTTGAAGTAGTACATCCCTTGTTTCAACTCACCAATCCCCAATATATTCAGGGACTGTGGGTCCTGAAAGGTACATAAGTTGTTTTTAAAAGTAACAACACACTGATTTTTGTTAGTTAGCTTAGAAACTGAAAGCAGGTTGCATTTAAATGCAGGTACTACTAGCACGTCTCTAAGCATTATCATATCATTCAACAAGTAATCACCTATTATTTCTACACATACACATGCCCCATTGGGTAGTTTTATGAGTATGTTATCAGTTTTAACATTTCTCTTGTTTATCAGATTATCAGATGAGAACACAACATGATCTGTTGCTCCTGAATCAATAATCCATCCTTTATTAAAATCAGAAGATAGGATATTCACATAGGCACCTGCCATAATGTCTGAACTGACTTCTTCTTGAGTTTCCTTTTCTAGAAGTTTAAGTAGTTTGCTGTACTGAAGGGTAGAGAGATTAGGAGTTATAATTTCAGTACCAGAATTAAGTTCTGTTACATTCGCTGTCTTATTAACATTCCAGTTATTATTTTTTCTGTTACTAATGTTGTTTTGATTATTATAATTATTATTATTAACTTTGTTTGGTTTACCGAACAGTTTATAGCACTTCTCAATTGGATGCCCTTTAATTCCACAATGCTTGCAAATTAGTGTAGAATTACTGTTGTTAATTGGATTACCTATTGAACTGTTATTATTATTGGGATAACCAATAACATTATAACATCTTTCAATAGAGTGACCCTTTATGCCGCAGAATTTGCATATTAAGGTGTTTTGGTTATTGTTGTTTGAGTATGGATTATTAAAGCTTTTGTTCAAGAAGATTGAGGTATTGGATTCATTCATCTGAATGATTCCTCTGTGAGATTCTTCCCTACTTACCAAATTGTAAGCATGAAGAACATTGGGAAGGGGTTGGTATAGGAGAATATTACTTCTGATGAAGTTGAAACTTTCATTTAACCCCATCAGAAATTGCATTAGTCTTTGTTCTTCATTTAGGTTTTGCTGATGTAAATGGGCATTACAGGTACAGATTGGCCCAGTGGTTAGAGCTTCAAGCTCGTCCCACAAGTGTTGGAGTTTAGAGAAATAAACTGACACATTATCTGTTCCCTGTTTTAGGTGGTAAATAGATTGTTGAAGGCTGAATTTCTTTGAGCCATCAACATTCTTAAAAGTTTTTTCAAGAGATTCTCATACTTTTGATGCAAACTTGGCATGAGAATATCTTATTCTTAGTTCACTACTTAAGGAGTTCAGCAGCCATGATAGCACAATGGCATTGCATCTCTCCCAATCACTGGCCAGTTCTTTTTCATGTGGTAAGTCCACAATTCCATGAACAAAGCCAGCTTTGTTTTCCCAGTAAGAGCCAGGAGGATAGAGTTACTCCAATAGGAGTAATTCTCAGATCCTGTCAGTGTTACATTTGTTATGTTTGTCACTGACAGGTCTGCCTGTGATATAAAGAGAGGATTTCTTGGATTTATATAATGTTTGGGATTGTTTACTACTATATCTTTGTTACTCTGTGTATCCTGATTATTTTCTTGATTTTGATTTTCAGTATTTTCTGATTCCATAGTATCCTAGTTAGGTGTTAGTGCAAGCAGAACAAAGCAGACAATTGAAGACGCAACAAATAAAAAAAAAATAAAAAAAATGACGGAGAAAGAGGAACGAGTTCACCGGTGGTAATATTCTTTGGCTTAGCTTAGTGTCCGTTGCTTTGTCACGGAGAGGCTCAAAGTAATGATTCCTCTGGTATCTGCAAGCAACAGAGAGGTTGAGGATGAGCAACGATGCTCACAAAACTCAACAAAGAATTTATTCAAATATTTTCTAACGAGTAGGAGATAAGCAACGATTAATTAAAGGTAGAGACAAGCTGAAGCAGATGAACTTGAAATCAACAAGCGGTTTGTTGAGAAAACAAAATTATCTTAAAGAAACACTTCAGATTCGAGAAGAACAGAGTAACCTGGCTCTGATACCATGTTAAAAACTGTAGAGTAACACGAATCACACAGAAAAATATTTCACATACGAAGAAACCTAGATCTAACACAGATCTAGTCACAAAACCTTACAAAATCACAAATAACAATGTAAAGAGAACTTATCTGTCCGATGAACAAAAAATGTAGCCTCTAGATCTGTTGGTCGTATATCCGGGGCTGAAATATCATGAAGTCGACAGGAGGTCGGCTTCGTATGTGATTAAGGAAGAGAAAACGATGATACGGAGCAGATTGGCGAGAGAACAACAAAGAAAAATAGGCTCGATAAGGAAAACAAAAAAGATTTATGATGAACCCTAGATATTTGGGAAGTAGGTGATTTATGAATATTTTTGGAGAGGAGAGAGATATAATCGTTACATGAAATGGTGATACTGAGAATGAAGTCGGCTGATGGATTTTTTGGGTGAGGGTTAATTTTCAGAAATTAGGAATCAACCCCGGGATTATTACTGAGCCAACCACTGATCTTTAGGCATTTTTATTTGGCCCACTCAATTATGATAAAACACAGATATACCCCAGCAATAGTAGTGCTGGGCTTTATCGGTTTATGGGCTGACAGAATATATCCGCCCAAAGTCGTGATGACCCAAAACTGGGTCAATTTTCAACAATATTAGAGGAAACATGAATTAAGGATCAATAGATGATCATGTTGGGATGTATGCAGATAAAAACCGTCTTGTTGATAATGATAGAACTCTTGCCCAAAAAAAAAAATTAAATTCAAATACGAGAGTGGTTTTCTTATCAGGGACGTGATGATTCATTCATACATGGCCTTTTGGCATGAGATCTGATACTAAATTAAATAACGATTTCAAATAAATCCTTAAACTTGAAAGATATCATATGTTAAATTTATATATTTATTTCCAATTATAAGAAACCACACCCTACACGTTATACTAAATATAACCCATCGAAGTCTGCCATAACTTTTTTTAAAACGATAAGTTCATTCCATAATATTTATTGAACAAAATGTTATAATAGAACAATAAACGAAACTGCCGGTGAATATGGATGATCATAAAATATGGAAATCACCCATTACAATATCTTCGTCAAAACACTTTATATAGACAATATCTCCATTACGTAAATTAATAATGTCAGCACGATATTCATTCCTCATATCTATGTAAAATATCATAACAAACTCTTATTCAAGAGAGAATACTCTCATACGAGATAACAAAACGTTCATACAAGAGGAGAAACTCACGTACCAAAGAAGACAACTCTTAAAAAAAAATCTAAAACTGAAAACAAGAAAATTGAGAAGGAATAAAGAAAGATGATGAGTGTTCCAACCCAATCCGTCAGCGGCCATGCTGATAGTAGATCTGTGGCCGCCGACGAAAAATAGAGTAGATCTGTGGCCGTCGATGAAAATTAGTGATTTTCTTTGAGAGAATTTGTTTGGAAGAATTATCTAAATATATAAATTAAATACGCAAAGAATATAATACAAAACAGTGAGGTTAGAATGGATTTTCGAGACAATAAACCAGCGTGCCGCTTAAGTATCGTATGAATACCCACCCCATTTTTAATGTCATTTATGAATCTGAAATCCCAGAAAGCATCAATACCCAAATAAATAATTAAATAAAACAAACTATAATAAATAGGCCTGGCCTACTACCCCACCAAGCAATATTTAAACAAAAAGTAAAATTACTAATGCCAAAAGAATTAAATAAAACACCCATACTAAATAAAAGACCTTATGATTTTGACACTCAAAATTCAATTAACTTCCACTCGTCAATCACATGCAATGCAACAGCTCAAACCTCCGCTCTATATAAACCCCCACAAACTCTCCGATTTCTAATTCATTACAAAACCTTCAACACACTTCACAATATACTCCAAAGATAACATTGGATTCAGTTCCACTCCCACAAGAAATCCCTTACACATAACACTCATTACACTTACAAACACCAGATAGAAAACGAAATAAAAAAAAAAAGAGAGAATGTTTAACTTCGCCGATATTAATTTCACCAGTGACTTGTCCTCCCGCCGATGCGTTTGGGTGAGCGGGCCAGTCATCGTCGGCGCGGGCCCATCGGGCCTAGCCGTAGCGGCGGGCCTGAAGAAGCAAGGCGTGCCCTTCGTCATCGTCGAGAGGGAAGACTGCATAGCCTCGCTGTGGCAGAAGAGAACCTACGATCGCCTTAAACTCCACCTTCCCAAACAGTTCTGCCAATTACCAAATTACCCCTTTCCCGTTGACTACCCGGAGTACCCCACCAAGAAGCAGTTCGTTGACTACTTGGAGTCGTACGCTAACCACTTCAGCATCAGCCCTCAGTTCAACGAAACGGTGGAGTCCGCAAAGTACGACGACGCCTGCCGCTCGTGGAGGGTTCAGACGGTGAGCAACGACGGCGGAGCCGAGGTGGAGTACATATGCCAGTGGCTCGTCGTCGCCACTGGGGAAAACGCCCAGCGGGTGGTGCCCGAGATCCATGGGTTGAAGGATTTCGGCGGCGAGGTGATTCACGCCTGCGACTTCAAGAGCGGCGAGGTTTACAGAGGGAAGAAGGTCCTCGTGGTGGGCTGCGGCAATTCGGGCATGGAGGTGTCGCTCGATCTCTGCAATCACGACGCTAAGCCTTCGATGGTGGTTAGAAGCTCGGTGAGTGATCATCGATCTGTTTATTACAGAAATCAGAAATCTGAAAAAAAATAAAAATTGACCGATTTCTTTTTTGTTTTCAGGTTCACGTGCTGCCGAGAGAAGTATTTGGGAAGTCGACCTTCGAATTGGCGGTTGTTATGCTGAAATGGCTGCCGTTGTGGCTCGTGGATAAGATCATGCTGGTTCTTGCATGGCTGATTCTTGGTAATATCGACAAGTATGGGCTCAAGAGGCCCTCTTTAGGACCGCTGGAGCTCAAGAACACACACGGGAAAACACCGGTCCTCGACGTCGGTGCACTGGAAAAGATTCGATCTAAAGAAATTCAAATAGTTCCCGCGATCGAGAGATTTGTGCGCGGCGCCGTCGAGTTCGTGGACGGTGAAAGAATGGAGGTCGAATCGGTCGTTTTGGCCACGGGATACAAGAGCAATGTGCCTTACTGGCTTCAGGTGAAGAAGAAACTAGTTTCTTGACTTTCTTTATTGGACCATATTTTTTATTTCTTGAAGTTGTGGGCTTATTATTTTTTTTGGGTAATGTTATTACAGGAGAGTGAATTCTTTTCGAAGAACGGTTTCCCGAAAAGCCCGTTCCCGAACGGGTGGAAAGGGAAGGACGGATTGTATGCGGTTGGGTTCACAAGGAAGGGTCTCTCGGGTGCATCCGCCGATGCTATGAACATAGCTCAAGATATTGGTAGAGTGTGGAAAGAGGATTTGAAGAGGAAGAAGCAGAAGGTTCCCACACACAGAAGGTGTATTTCCACCTTCTATTGATAAGGAGGAGATCTTACATATTCGTATACACAACAACAGCTTACAAGAAAAAAAATTCAGCAGGATGTAGCGAGAGCCCTCTCCAGAAAATTAGATTAAAAAAAAAAGCCCACAAGTTTTTGTAATGTATGGGCACTTTATTTTGTGTGTTTAGGAAGGATGATGAGGCTTTTTGTCTATTAGTTGTTAGTACTACTGACTTTGTTGTCACACGGATTGTACAAAATGTAAGAATCTATCACGAGTTTGATGATTTGTATTGAAAACGAGTAATACCTTTTGTTGTCCATTCTTTGATCTTCGTATCTAATGTATCGTATGAGTTCTTCATTATAAGCTCCAAGTCATTGCGAGAAGTAGCAGCATTAAAATAAAGTTGTTCATCATATCTTAAGCATGCAATATCACCACCCCAAGAGCTTCAGTTCAAATAATTTAATTAATTAATTATTTATTAAATGTGGGTGGCTGACTGTGATCATTATTTGCATATGTGAAGTATCGTTTTCCGTGGTTGACCTTAATTTGTTATTATTATTATTATTATTATTTTTCCTATTATTTATTATTGTTTCTATGCTGAATAAAATGCTTTCTGCTTATAAGAGAAGCACATGGATAATGATTCAGCATAGTGACAAGGCATTTTATGAATGATAATGAGTTATTCTTACCCCAAGAGAAGTATTTAAATATCAAAGTTATTAGCAGCTCGAAGAGCAATGGAATTACAGCTCGAAGAGCAATGGAAAAACAGCAGTAAATTCGAGATGAATATGAACTTGGGTACATATCTGTTGCTTGAATCAGCAGCTTATGAACGCAGAGTTCGTTTATTATTGCTGAGCCAAAGATGCAAATCATTTTGCATATCGTTGAAAAGGATTCAAATTGTGATCCATTTTAGGATGCCTAGTAAATATATTCAAAAGGATTGGATCCAACTTGAGCATATAATAAATGTAACGACAAAAAATACGTGTCGGGTGTGTATTGATTATTAGTCCTTAAGTTTTAAAGGATGCAAAAAGCACGCTTGCGTATCATTAAATCGAGATAGTGAATTAACAAATTTTCAGTACAATTTTGAATCCAATTTGAAAGTGCTATCAAACTTTTTTTTCCAAGAACTGGTCAAATCTAGTATAGAACATACATCGGCTATATGATGGATTGGGTTATATACCGGATCCAATTCGGAAGGTTCTGTCCGATAGTCATCTATTTACTTTTTGGTAATAACAGCCTATTATTTATGAAGAAAAAGGGAATTACGATTTTTGATTACATGAAAATTTTGATTTTTGAATCAATTTTTTGTTGGGTAACTCGGATAAATCCTGGAAGTAAGTAAACCTCGGAGATAGTCGCACGAGTATGCAAACTACGTCAACCATGTAATCCACGCTACAATATATCCATGTGATAGCTCTTCCAGTATTGGGGCATTTGATGGATTCTATGTGACCATCTCAATATCTTGGTGCATTATTCTTGACCAATGGGCCAAGATCATATTGGATTATACGAATATTCTTGATAATTTGAAAACTAGAATATTTCATATAGAAAAACAAACTTGATTCTCTTGTCCTTTCGAATAAGTCGAAATTCTAGATCATCGCATGACTCAGAAATTTTTTCAGACTATTGTTTTGTTAACAAAGATGAAATATCAAGTCATAGTTGGGCTGCCTAGTGTTTTACACAGATTATTTTTTTATTTTTTTTGTGTTTCAGTTGTCCAATTAGTGTCTTTATTTCACCATAGACAGTCGGATAGGTGGAAAATATTACAACTTGTAGATGACTTTAGACTCCAACTTATTTAATGGAAAATGATCGGAGACCCAAATTTATTGCGACATACTAACTTACGAACTTATTACTACAATCAACGGATGCTAATTATAATTTTGCAAACGCACAAAAAACAAACAAATTAATGACAAACTCAGTTAGGAATAAATCCTCTTGTAGACCAAGTCGAAAAGTCCAAAGTGATAAGTCCATGGGGTTCCTCTCTAAAATCAATTGGTTATAGATGAAGTAGCCCACAAACTTATAAGATGGTTCTAATTTTTTAGCATAACCGATGTAGGACATTTGTTTGATTCCTAACAAACCTCCCCTCAAACACAAGGACCACCATACGGGGCTCTCCTTGAACGACAATCGTCTTGTGCCGCCGAACAGGACACGCCGCCTGAATGCCTGTCATGAAGACTTTCGACACAAGCCACCAAACCAGATTCAACATAATCCGCACACTATCCCGATCACATCGTTGCAAGGATCAGGGACACATCATCCACATCGTCTTTGGGCAATCACCTCGCTCTGATACCAGTTTGTTGGGAATGAAATCCTCCTTTAGCCCAAGCCCAAAAGCCCAAACTCATAAGCCCGTATAGTTCATTTCTAAAACCAATTGGTAATAGAGGAAGTAGCTCACAAGCTTATAAAATGGTTCAATTCTTTAGCATAACCGATGTTGGACATTTGTTTGATACCCAACAAACTCCATGTTTTGTCCAAAAGATAATAAATCAAAAATATGTTCATTAATATCCATTTTTGATGATGAATTCCATATTTTCGTTAATCTATCAATAACATTGGAGTTCGTTTGCTTCCCAACTAGTTCGGATAAAAACGAGACGAAGGTTAAAATATACTAATTCGAGCTCAACTCTTCGACTTGAGGGATACAAACGACGGAGAGAAGATTTCCAAAAGATTACGATCACACATAGGCTCACACTATTTTCGTGTTTATTTTTTCCTTCGATTTGGGGCCCATTTGTATGTATTGTTTATAACATTTAATCATTTAAAATTACATTGACCCCACTCGTTCTTAACTGGTAACATGCAAACCTAAACAATGCATCGTGAATGTTGTCGTCAGCCATGATCTTTCCAAAGAAAAGTGAATGCTTTCTTGCTCTGGTGTAGTTGAACATATGCTCATTCAAGAAGATGTATAGTAGCATCACTTCACTCGAACTCTTTCGAAGTCACATAATAATAAACTCCCAAGTCTCCAAGGAACAACGCATATGATTATTCATTCCCTTGCATGAAAATGCAAATATTGCCTGGCCCCTCAAGTACTTTTAGTCCCTACTACGTTATCTCTTGGTTCAACTTGTGTTTGTTGCCTTTAATTTCTCATAACATTTTTGCAGAACATCACATGGGCATAAAAGGAAACTGAATTATGTCGTCTGAACATGATGTTTGTGTGTCTTCTATGCCATAACATCAACTTGTATAGCGTACATGGCTAAGCTTATATGCTCCACAAAAGAACTTACATATCGGGCCTCAAATAGTTTCCAAGGGACATGTCTAAGCGTTGAATACATGATATCTCTATATGGAGATCAAGGGTTCGATCTCAAATTTGGAACTCTTTGAATTTTGTTGCCTGTGTGTGAGCTTGGGATGGTACATAGGGGCCATAAATATTAATCCCGCTGGAAGCCGAGATCGTTCTGCTTTTTAGTCGATTTTGATTTTCATATTTGCTTCATAGTATATCTAGTCGGAGTTTGGTGACTACGATAACGTGGTGTACTGATGATATCTCTTGACATGCAAAGAAAAAAGGGTTTGGCTCAAATAAGTTGCAACCTAAATATATAAATATATGTAATGAATAATAGGATAAATAAGTTTTGCCAACCAGAACAAATTGAAACTTCAATGGATTTACCGAGGCCACCTATTTTCTTTGGATCAGGTCGAACTAACAATTCTGAGTTGATATGTTCTTCCCAAATCAACTCGATAAGGCTTAAGGAATAACAAAAGTTATGAATCGCAAGTTAATTGTGAGGAAAGATAAAGCCACATCTAGCTGAGCCGACTACAATAAGTGTATTAAATCTATCACCGTTAAATTGCGAAGAATTAAGACAAAAATAAAGTATATTAAACCTATCACTATTGAATTGCAAAGGATCACGACGATGGTGATCCCATCATAGATCTCGACAATGCTTGTAAAGCTTATAAATATAAATGATCTCCAATCCTGAGTTTTTAATGAGTTCCTCAAATAGCCAGTTTATAATAATTAGTACTTTTGCTAAGCTAATCAATGTACTCTTTGACGAGTTGCAAGAGAACGACGCCGATGCAAAAGGACTTGGATGATCAATCACATGAGAGATCAAAAGAAACGGAAGATCACTTGTAAATTTCTGTTATTTTATTTATAAGTGATATGAGGGGCATTTCTGTAATAGTTGTAGAATAGTATAAAAACGTTTTAGCATGTGCAATTAACGACTTATTAAGGAAATACATATTTTCTGGGAAATTCATATTCTACAGGGATTGAGTTTCTTTTCCCGCTTGAATCAATTCGACTATTCTTCATGGTATCAGAGTCGAATCCGTGATAAATTGTTGTTCAAAACATGTTGAAGTAATTCATTAAATCAAGAATATGAAATTTGCTGCCAATTTCACTTCAATCATGAGTTCATCTGAGAATACGAATGAAGACATTCAAATTGAAGCTGCAGACATGGAGGACGATTATCAACTACACGATTATGATAACCCTGGGATGATGATCGTCTCCACTCCACTCACTGCGATGAATTATTTGATTTGGAAGATTTCGATGATCGAAGCACTTGAAGCCAAAATGAAGATTGGTTTCAGCAATGGAAAGTACTTGAAGCCTGCAGTCACTTCAGCTAATTATAGAGGATGTCGCAAGGTTAATAGTATGATCGTGGGCTGGATGAAGAGTTCAATTTTGAAGGAGATTGTAAACAGCTTCTTGTTCATACATGATGATGCAAAGCAGCTGTGGGATGAGATCACAGAAAGGATTACACTTTGAACATATATGCCATTAACGAGATTAAGCGTGAAATTGTATTTCTGAAGCAAGAGATGTGAGTGTTGTGGAGTATTACAACAAAATTCGTAATCAGTGGGATCAAACTGTTAAAAGACAAATCGACGAGTGGGAAATGGAAGATAGATCAATGCAGTTCTTGATGGGCCTTAGTGATGTATTTTATTCAGAGAGAAACCATCTTCTGTTTCGTGATCAATAGCCACTAGTTAACAGAATATATGCCATGATCATTAAAGCCGAGAAGCACAACGAAGTTTCTATGAGCATGACAACCTCTTGTGATAATGTTGCAATGATGGATGGTGCATTTGGTCTAAGAAAAACTAATTTTGGGAAGTATTTGGGGAGACAGAACAAGAGTCATATTGTGTGCTATTATTGCAAGAAATCTGGGCACACGAAGGAAGAGCGCTATAGGTTGAAATGCAACTATTGTAAGAAGGTTGGACACACCAAATAGGATTGTTACAAACTAAAGGGATTTCCAGAAAACTTTGGAGCAAACAGACAATAATGTTTCAAATGGAAATTACAACATGTTCAAGGTCAATGTAGTTGAGGCCGAAACTTCAGATGAAAGCTGCAAGGAACATGAGGAGGTCTATGCACACATGATGGACATGATGAAAAAAGAGTTGAGCAAAGGTGATCAAAGTGAAAGCAACTGCTGCATCAACATCTGATCCTTTTTAAGTCAATTTTGATCATCTTGAGGACTTAGAAGGTAATTCCACTCTCCAAAAGTTAGTTCTGTATATCATAAGTGATGATGCATAGTTAGTGGATACGAACGAGTGCCACGGGTCATATGTGCAAAATCTCACCATCATTCCCTACCCAAATCAATCAAAATTTCCATACCAGTCTGTTACCAGATGGCACTATCAATTCCGTCTTTTGCAAAGGGAATGTCCCACTTTCAGCTAACATAACTCTCCTTGATCTCCTTTATATACCTAGCTTTCGATATAATCTACTGTCAGTAAGAAAACTCACCACAAATTCCAGCACTTATTTCAAAATTTTCACTGATTTCTTCTTGCCGCTCGAGTTGAAGAATAACAACATTATTGCATCAGGAAGAATCTACAAAGACATTTATATCATTGACAAATCATCCTTTTTAGAATTGGTTGTCTTGAGTTCTCAAGAGTCATATGAAGTGAAGAATTACAAAGACTCCAAGGCCCAATCGATTCATTTTTTTGTCCTTTTTAGTTCACTCCAAGGCCCTAGCGATTCTTTTTCGATTCATTTTTTGGTCCTTTTTAGTTCACTCCAAGGCCCTGGCGATTCTTTTTCTTGTCCAACTAAGAGGGCCCAAGCGCTTTCATTGCATATTAGTATTCCTTTATTTTCTTTTAGTTCCAAGCGAATTTCACCATACATATTATTCTTTTTAGTTCTTGCATGATTTCAACATATATTTATATTTAATTTAATAAACTCTTCATTTAATATTTGATTTTAGTTCTTTTCCACACCTTTTTTTTCAATTCTTTCATCGTTCATTTTACTTAATTTTTAGCTTAGAAATGTTAATTGAGATTCTTATCATTCAACTATCATAAACAAAATAATAAAAAATATACATATATTTTCCGGTTCTCCAAATATATACACAATAATATTTCAACGGCTCTCTTATTTATCTATGGATCTTTATTTTTTTGTGGTTTATCTTAATGTTTTTCGCCTACCCTTAAATTATTTCTTAGTTCCTCCCTAATATCATGAACACTATTAATATTATAATGTGTTATCGTTGTTCGAGCTTCCTCAATTCCTCAAGGATATCACTTATTTTGCTTTTTATATTTTTAGTTTATTTTGATAAATTTAAGGAACTATTTTTACATATATTCGTATGTTTCAATGAGAAATTTATATTACAATTGATAAAATCTATCTTTTACGCTGATCTTATCACCAACGCCATTATCTTGGAGTTTCCCATTAAGGAGTTTTTCCACAGAGTCTAGCCAAGTGGACCTGGATATCAAGCACATTCATGTCATGGGCGCACTGACACTCTGCATTTATCGATGCAAGAATATATGTATTACGCATAATAAACCTCTACATTGACTGTCGATGTGTCCGGCGGCTTTTGCGGAATTGGGTAGTCGAGGATGTACTCCAATTTTCAAATCCAAGGCCAATCCTCTAATTTTTTAACCAGTCAACATAGTTTAATCTAACCTGCTGGTGCTGGTTTAACAGCCTTTATAATGGGTTCGTCTTAGAAATGGAAAGAAAATAATTGCAAAAAATAATCATGTTGGGGTAATGTAATATTCGATCAAACACAAATTTACGACTTCACAATTTTACTTGACTCCCACTATTTTTCTCGAAAACCATTCCCCCGATAGGAATTTCGGAAACCTCGTTGAAAGTTTCATATTGGCGTTTAGGTCCCCACGCCAGTCTAAGCATACCTCAACCTAAAGGATTGGTGGTCCACTCAATTGACCGGAGTCGTGTCCCACATGCATTTATCAAATAATTGTTCCGACACTTCGACTAAAGCCAGGAACCCTCACGGTAAGCCCTGCATATCGGGTATGAAATGTCTAAGTGCAACCTATCGACGTATGACTCAATCCTTACACTTAGAAACTCCGCCCTTTGTATATACACTTTGCTAGGCGTCGTGTGGTATTGGAGAGCAACTTCTTCAAAGCTGCACTCGAGACTACTCACGACAGAGGTTAGGGATTGATGTTGATAACTCGAAACAAACCACACCGACTCCCATACCGTTAGCAATCTCAAGCTTAATAAAGACGAGAATCTGATTCTGTCACTCACTTAGTATTTATCTAATGGGAGAACTCACAGAAGAGAGAGCACGTAAACCATGCAACATATCAAAACCAACATGCAAACAATCTAGTTAAATAATGCAATATTACGTTGTCAAAAACTAACATGCATATAACCAAGTCATTCGAAAATCATCATCCTGGCATACGTTATCATAGAAGCAGCAATCGACAAGAAATTGAATAAGATCTGAACCGGAATTTTGAGCTTTCATTGGACTCGGCCACAGGCCCAAGCCCGTTAAGGTTTTATGCAAATCGAGGTAGCACGCAAAGACGACTGCCACCAAATTTTTTAGATTGTCGTCGGGGACTCGCCGAAGCTGGAACTTCATTCCTACCCAGGTCGTCGCCGCCGGCAAACCAGCCGGCAGCATGCACGCTGCCTGCACGGTTCAGGGCAGTAGTCGCACGCACCATCTGTGCAGCAGCCGTGCGGGCTGCTCGATGGGGTCGTGAGCAGCGCCTGTGCACTCCGTCGCTCTACGATGCTGCACGCTGCACGCTGCTAACAATCCACCGCAGCAGCTGTGCTGCGATTGGTGCACGCGACCAACGGGTGCTGCATTGTGCGCGACACCTTCTCGGACAGGGTGACGAGGCTCGCACAGCACGATGCTGCCGGCCCCATTTCGCCCGGGCTGCGTCCACTCCGTGCACGCAGTGAGGCTGGCTGCAGCCTTCCGTGATCGTTGCCTTGTGGGATTTTGGGACAAGTCTTGCATCGTGTCAGGGCCGAGCCGCGCATGTCATCGGTCGCCTCCCACCAACCTTCAATTCGCTCTTTTCACGCTTCGGTTCGTGTCCGATCCTTCGCTCTGATACCACTGCTGGGATCTGCCGAAGGATTCTCAGAATTCGTGTTTCCCGTTAATGTAGGAATTTGAAATTTTTTTGGCGACCATGTTTCCCTAAGATCATTGGATGCGCACGAACAAAGATAACATCACAACCTTAAACCGCAAACAGAAAAGTTTCAGCAATGTTACCGAGCAACTCGGCGATGGCTAGCTTTTCTCCAATTCCGTCTCGAAGACCCGTGCTTGTTGGTATGGTGGTGATGGCAAGAGGGAACATGTCGATCCAACGGTTTGTTTAGTCAATGAAACTCCCTAGGATGGCTAGAGGAGAATCGATCCTAGAGTGAGATTGCCTCAAGCATATTGTATTTTTCGATTTCTTCTTACTCGAGGTTTGATGCACGAAAATCTACTCTTCTATATATAATTTTTGTCCTCCCTTAAATAGGATAACTGGTGGGGATATTTTCTCCCAAAATAGTTGAAATATTATCTCCCAACGTGATTGAGATCTTATCACCATATTCAAAAATCAAATCTTTTGAATATTTTATTTACTTAAATCTTTCCAAAAGATAAAATATATTATTTCAAAAATCATATCTTTACATATATAAACTTTCGAAAATCATAACAAGGTCGATACCTAATTTACTCGTTTAAGTAAATCATGGTACAATATCAATTTTCCCTTGTAATATTTCAACTTATTATCAAATAATAAAATAAATATTCTACCATTTAAATAATTAATTTCGGCCAGTCCCTAAATTAATTTATATTCGGTTCAAACCGAAATGGACCTCTAAGTCCGATCTCTCTTTTGATTGACATTACCTAAGTGATCTTTTTTAAGTCTGACCCTCTTGGTTCGTCTCAACCGACACTGGGAGGAATCTAACGGTTCGTTAAGCGCCTAGCCAATCTTGCGGTACCGAATTTATGCATAGTGAGTACCAATTAGATATAATCTTTAAATTCACGAACCAACTATATATTGTCGAATCTACGTACAAATTCTTTTTTCCCGATCGGTGAGAGTCATGCATTGTTAAACTCACTGAACACGATACTGTGACAGACGAAACTACGAAACTATCCTACATGTTCCATCGTTAGTTAGTTTAATGTTTTTACCAAAGATTTTGTAATTTCCCGTCCCTGAAATTCTCATAGGACATACCTCGATTTACTCTAGGTCGTGAATCCCGCTCTACAATTCAAACCGGCAATCGTACTCCGTTGTCAAGACAACATTTCACCACCGACCCATACACTTGGCAAATCGAGCCTAGAAAACTAATGACAAGTCAAGACCCCGAAGCCAACTCCGTGTTGTAACCTTCGGTCTAAGGTTTATGCAACCTACTATAATCAGTCAATCATCAATTGACTTTCCAAGCATGCGATCAATCAAGACTACGAGTCAGGGTCCAAATACAAATAATTTCCAGATTCGTCTTGTATCAATGTCACAAGCTCTCATGAAACGTCGACAAACAAGTCTTAATTATCAATTTAGTCACCCTAACAGAGATTTAGACTTGTGGACTAATTCAACACTGGAGGCTAATAGTCTATTGGTGTCCCCTATCTGCCTAGTCGATAACTAAACTTCCATAGTGTTTGAGTTTTATTTGTTTATCTTCTTAAATAATGCCTCATATGAGAATTATTACGACAAATAAATAGCATGCCTCAATATAGAGCAAAACACAAAACTCTACAGTATTTTATCCGAATACAATATTACGAATCCGAATATCATATCGGTCGTAACCCTAATTCATCCAATCCTCGAAATGGCATTTCAATGACACATTCCCAACACCTCCTTCATCAGATCCATGCCTTGCTCTCCATATTAGAGGTTATAGCAGCATTCTCTACCAAGTTACGACCAAGGGGGGAAAGGAAAACCAAATAAATCGGTAAAGTTAACGAAAGTGCAAAAGCTGATTCACGGTTTGGTTATGAGGAGTTACAAGGGTGAACCACATAAGATATGGAGAAGAGTGAAAAAATTCAAAAAAAAAAGTTGCTACAAAGAAGGAAAGGATCTAAACGATGACAGCCTGATTCAAAGACTCGCGCAAAGATTGCTGGGAGTCGGCTACGGTGGAAAATGAACATCTTCTTGTTTGGTTCTGAAACATATGTAAAATTGAGATTTTTTTTCATAAAATCAATTTGTGGATGAGAGATCTCTTTGATTTATATATTGAGTCGGGTGAAGTTGATTTTTCCGATGTGTGGCAAATAATCTCAACGCACCCTTCATGTGTTGCACGATTTAAAGCCTAACACGTGAACATATCAAATTGGGTGGTCGTGAGTCACATAAGCACCATAACACGCAGATCAAACATGTTCTTCTTATACCATTTTAAATTGAGGGTTCATTTCTAAAATCAATTGGTGATAGGCGGATGCGCCTTTTTTATTTATATATTGATTCGGTGAAGTTAATTTTCCGATATGAAGCAAATAATTTGAACAACATCCGATTTTGTTCATGTACTCATGCGAGGGGAACAGACCTCCCATGGTAAGCGAGTAAAATCACTCATTGAACCATACATGTTTGAATAAGATAACTACTTTAGCCCCAATGTAACTATAAAAATTTTCCGTGCAAATAATATAATCCAAAACGAGAAAGAGTGCTCCAAAGACTTACTGTATAACGAACAATAGAATAACGATTCCACGTACACATTTGAGGAGGAAAAAAAGTAGATTCAAGTACAATTCACCAAGGCCACTGGCGTGGCAGCGTATATATCACAGATAAGCTTTGCGGTAAGAAAAGAACGTGGCATCGTAGCTGCAATAACCACCACACCACCACCATCGCTCAGGACGGTGTAGCGATGGCCGTGACGTCGCGGCTTTGCTCTATAGTGACAGCAATGGACACCCGAAATTGCAGTATTCCCACCCTCAATGCTCTGGAATTTTCAACCCAAATCAGAGCTCATAAATGCAGCGAAATCTCATACTCCATACGACGCCGTAAGACTCGAGACTACTCTTGCTCGATCACTTGCTTCGCTTCCAATGAACCATCTTCTTCCGATGGTATCAGGTGACCATCCATTAAATTATAGTCCCTGTGTTTCTTCTGTTGTTCTTGAACATAATTGGTGGAATTTTCTGAAATTCGCAACTGGGTTCTTGCCTAATCGAACTCTTTCTGATTATTTTCTTTTTTTCGTTCTTGAATTCAGTTCCTCGGCGAAAATCCGAAGCGAAGTGCTGTCCCCTTTCCGCTCGGTCCGAATGTTCTTCTACGTGGCCTTCATCGCGAGCGCTTCCTTGGGAGGCCTCATAGCAACCTCCCAACTAATCGGTGCACTGTCGAATCCATCGAGGGCAACCGAGGTTTCAGACATCCTCAAAGGCCTCGCGATAGATTTAGGAGCTGTCTCCGTGTTCGCGTTCCTTTACTACCGCGAGAACGGCGCCAAGAACGCACAAATCGCAAGGCTCTCGAGGGAGGAGAGCTTGTCCAATCTCAAGCTCCGCGTCGACGAGCGGAGGATCCTTCCCCTGAGCGCCTTCAGAGGGATCGCACGCCTCGTGGTCCTCGCGGGCCCCGGGGATTTCATCGCGGAGTGCTTCGAGAGGAGCGGGCCCTACACGGAGGGATTGTTGGAGAGAGGGGTGCTCGTGGTGCCTTTTGCTACGGATGGTGCTTTGCCGAGGTTTGAGTTTGGAGAGGCTGAGGATGTTAGAAGGAAGAGGCTTTGGCAGCTGGCTCCGGTTTATGCTGCCGAATGGGGAAAGTAAGTACAAATGAATGCACAAAGCAAAAAAATGATTGAGAGACTCATAATAAGATTTTGGTGGTTTCTTTTCTGCATTTTGATTGAGCTAACGCAGGTGGTTGGATGAGCAGAAGAAGATGGCTAATGTGTCTCCTGATTCTCCGGTGTAAGTGTTTGCTTAATGTGATCGATTATTGCATTTGAATCCCTGCTATCAATCATGGAAGAAAATCTACTTGTCATTCTTAAAAAAGTGTTGGGTTCTAAACAAATGTCCTACATCGAACATGTTAAAGAATTTGGACATGCTTTTAAGTTTGTGGGCTATTCCTCTATTTACATCTGGTTTTAGAGTGGAACCTTGTGTGCTTACGGGTTTGGACTAAAGGAAAATTTTATTCCCAGCAAAAAGCAAATCATCAAGAGATTAAAAACAAGATAAGTATAAAACAATGCACGTGTTCGGCGGTCGTACGATGGTTAGGCTGTGTTTGGATCGAGAAACATGGTGAGGCATAGAAAACTAAATAGAAAATGATTTTTACTAGTTTTTCTATCCTTTTCCTCACCATTTGGTGAAGAAAATTGATTTTCCATGGTTTTAGCTTTAATTTAGTTTTAAATTTTTTTTTTCTCTTTACCTCATCTATTTCCTAATAGCCAAACATAAAGGGGTGTTTGTTTTGGGGTGATCCTCCAAAACATCACGGTGATCCCGCCATCACCTTCTCATTATCACGTTTATTTAGTGGGGGTGATGAATCATCACCGTGATGGAAGGATCACCTAGGTGATCAAAAGGGGGTGATATTCAAGCTTTTGGATCACTCCCAAAAAGCAGAGTGATCCTCCATCACCGTGATGAGGTGATGTTTTCAATATTTTTTTGGACAACATTACCCCTTATATTTTAACATTCATTCCTCATATACCCTTATTCAATTTCGTAATTACACAACTAACATATTTAAATATAAAAAAATATATTTATGCTTAAATAAATAAAATAATTATATTGAAAATTATATATAATAAACTTATAATTAATTTATAATTGAACTTAATTTAAAAATATATGTTTAAAGCTTAAAAAATAAAAATAATTAATATTGCTTAAAAAATAAAAATACTTATAAATAATGCTTAAAAAAATTAATCGTTAATATTAAAATATTAACCATTATCACGTAAAATATCACCTCAAAACGAACATCTTAACCCACTTTACTTACATAATATACATAGGGTTAAATATGACATTTATACAATATCGCCCCACATATTACCTTGATAAACAAACACAATACTCAAATATCACCTTGATATGTAAAATGAAATATCACCCCAAAACAAACACGGTGATGATATATCACCTTGATCCACATCACGGTGATACACACATCACTGTAATGTGAGTATCACCGTGATGTTGGATCACCTCAAACAAACACCCCCAAAAATTAGTTTTCATTTTCCCTTTTTTCCTTTATTCACCACTTTCGTTAAACCACACACAACCTTAATGTGAGCTGGGATCGAAATCTCGTGTCTAGTAAAAACATGGATCTTTATTAAAAGGCCTAACTATTTTTTTTCGTTCCGTAAGTTAAGAGGGGTAACATTTTTCAGTGGATTAAATTTAAGGAGTTGCAATTTTAGGACAATAAATTTTAAAATCAGAGCAATATCGTCCGTTCTTATGACGTGGCACACAGTTGGGTTCCAGATGGATTGTCACGCATCAGCAGAAGCGGTGACGTGACGGTCAGTTAGTGCTTGTTGGCCTTAAATTACTAAGATTTTGAAAGTTAGTGTCTACAATTGTAATTCGTTGCGTTTGGTGGCCTAAAAATTCCATCTCGACTTCAAAATTATTGAGCCTCACTAGAAAGTGCCTCTATATCATGCCGACGTGTCGGTGCAATTTAACACCAGTAGCTGATTTGTATTAGCCACTCATCAGTTCCTATTCTATGAAACCCTGCCTTCCTTTTTTCTCGGATAGTAATGAAATGATGAGAATTTTCATTAGGTTAATATATTGTTTATGATTTGAAACAACCAATAAGGTACTTGTCTCTGCGAATGGATGGAAGAGTACGAGGAAGCGGCGTTGGATATCCTCCGTGGAACGCCTTTACGGTTCAATTACCGCCCGTCAAAGGGCTATGGTCTGGCCTTCTCGACGGTATGGACGGCAGAGTTCTTTAACAGAGAGTTAATTTTTTTTACATAACATGTTTTCTCTAAGTTACTCTTGCTAGAAATTCCCTTTGTCTTTTTAATTAGTTTATTATATAATCCAAAGGTGTATCTTGTACAAAGAATAAAAAAAACCCACGAATATATATATCTCATCTCTGCTAGTCACCAAAGGATCAGTTAGTTGTTGGCCGTTGATTCGGGTTCAATTCCTGCTCGCGATTTAGACTATTGTTGTTGGATGGAGAGTGAGACGTCCTCACTTGATACCATGGAATTTAATCACTTCTACGGAGTATATGGCGTTAGCCCATCAACACTTAAGTATGGGTAGATACTTCGGTAAATATATATATATATATATATATATATTCACTAAATAAAATCTTGAATAATTTTATTTTCGTTTCAGATTGTTTTTCTTTTAATAATAATATCTTAAATAATTGCACATCTGTACTCTTTTTATAAATAATTGCTAGTATATAGAAAGGACGATCGATCCTTCGAACAAAAAGGAGAGAGTATAGGATACAAAGTAGATACACGCACGACATTGTATAACTAAAAGGATCAAACAAAGATGACACAGTCCAAGAAAACGGGTCGGGTCGGCTCATGCAACCAGTTCAACTTCATCCAATGCATAGTTGTTCGTGGATACGTTCGCATAGTTCACTTTAGTAAATCTCACCACCACTGGGTAACGAGTCTTGGGATCCTTTACAGCAAATTAAAAAAAAAATATATATATATATACGCGACTTTCATATTAATCATTATTATTCTAGAAAACATACAATGAATTAAGATTATCTTATTACCTGGTCGACGGCTACAACCGAACCAACGCCTTTGTACCAATATGATTCCTTCCTCAGAATTCTTACCTGAGTCATCAATCAATCATCGACTTGACTAGTGAAACATAACGTATATAATTTTATATATTTTAGTGTAATTGGAAATAAAAGCGTACACGAGTTAGGAGGTGCGGAGTGCACGCTCGGGTAACGCTTATTTCAAAACCCAAAATCAAGCGGGGGTCAACGGGGCCGCGCCCTCTTGCGGGGTCCTAGGAGTAGCGCCCCTAGTGGCGGTCCCGCTCGCCATTCAGCGGTTGGGGTCAAGGGGCAGCGCCCCGTCTCGAAGGGGCTCCACCCTCACTGCATGCACCCGAAAGGTTTGCATGCACCCACCCGAATCCGCATGCACCCGAAAGGGTGAGCAGTAACCCTAAAGGGTATGTATGTTCGAAAATGTGTTATCTGGTGAACAGACACCAACCTTAAAGGTGTTGTGTCCACTGACGAATAGACACAACTGATCGAATCTTGGGATATAAATAAGTGCAGAGACATCCAACTCAAACACATCAGAAGAATTATTCTCTTATCATGAGACGAAATATTGTCTTTGGAAAGTGAATTCAAAACGCGATTCTAGAGAAATATCCGGTCATATTTTCAGATTATTTACCTACATAATGGTCATTTAAGAAATTCTACATAATAAACGGACTACATACATACCTTTGACCCTCTTGGTGGACCAACTGGAGGCGGCTTGGAAGCCGCCTTGGGAGCTTCCGCCGGGGCATCATCGGTGGCTTCTGGAGCAGGCTGGGCCGCCTCTGGCGGCGGCACCGCCGGTTCCTCGGCCCGTACGATAAGCCTTGAGTTTCTGAAGTTTTTAGAGGTGAAGAGGAGGACGCTGCTCTTGTTGAGAGTTGTGGTGGAGTTCGGAGCAACGCGGGGCGAGGCCATGAATCCACACGCAGCAGAAGCAATGCTGCTACTCGCCATTTCTCTCTATCTCTCTAACCTTTTTTTCGATCTGTGATTGTTATGGGCCGAAGAGTCTTTTGTTTAGGATAAAAATTTGTAACTTTCTTCATTTTTTATTTTATTTTTTTTAGTTGTCTTTTGAGTTAGAGTGAGTCGACGAGAGTTTGGTTTGGCCATTTAGGTTTTGCCATCTGGCTACCATATCCCATCTAAAGGATAATGTCATCTATATTCCCTGAAAAATCTTATATAATATGTATGTCTATATATATTCATAATTTTAATTTTTAGGTCTTAACGTTAAAGAATCTTTTTGCTTTTTGTTTTCTTTTTTAATTTTATCTTAAATAATTTTATTTTTATCTCATAATTTTAGTTTAGAGAGACTATTAATTGTCGGTGTTTATATTAATATCCCTCCTTTTTTACTTTACATTAAAATTTAGCTCAAACCTACTATTAATTTGTTTATCTAATTCTTTCACTTTTTATTATTTATCCTTTTAGTTGTTATATTAATATTAAATTATAATCAATAATATAAATATGATGTAATGAATAAAATCAATATGTGATATAACGTCTATCTAACCAAGAGACTTGCATTTTATGGGCTTGTGTACAAATGGTGTACATAGTCCACACTTCTAGCTATCTCATCTCATTAAATAGAAAACATCAGCATAATTAAATGGACATCCAACAATCATTCATACCCCCTTTAGTGTCCATTTAAATAATATATTTTTATTTTGATGATATTAGTTGTCTCATTAGAACATTGAAACCCAGTGAGATAAAAGTTTAGTGAAGGGAAAAAAGTGGATCACATATATCTCCCATGGTGTAAACAATACTCGAGATCTTTGAGCCTACGAAGTCCAATTAAACATACAATTTTTTCAAACATCCTTAGTGAATAGATCTGCAATGTCGTCACTTTTTTTTAGAAATGACCGTATGTTTGATTAACTCTGGGGAACATCCCCCGTTAAATATCCCTACTATGTTGTCACTTGATCGAACATGTTGTACGATAATATCATCGGTCTTCTAAAGGTCATTTGCATAGAAGACTATGTACGTTATATCGCCTTTAATGTACCATTCTTTTAGTTGGCCGATTTGACGATTATCGTCATATAAAATCATCGGAAGTAATTCTTTAATATAACCCAAAAGCTTGTTGTGTATGCTTAATTATCGATTGCAACCAAACACATGATCGACTAGCTTCGTGCATAGCTAATATTTTCCCATGATCAGATGAAGTAGCCGTTAAGCTTTGTTTAATTGACAGCCATGAAATATCGGATCCACTATATGAAATAAATAATCCGTTTGCGATCGGACATTATGTGGGTTGATAGAATAGAACATCTTCATATCCAATTAAATCTGCATTTGATTCATTAAAATAAAATAATCACATATCAGTTGTTCCGTGAAGATACCGAAAAGTTCATTTAACCTCTTTCCAATGTCTATGAGCTGATGACAAATTATATCTCGCCAATATATTTATAGCGTTCGTCATTCATAACTCATATAATAAATTAGTGCTCCAATAGCACTAAGATATGATAAAGACCGAGTAATTCTTTATCATTTTCATGTGGTATGAACGGATCTTTATTCACGCTTACAGATCGAACAATAATAGGAGTATCCAATCGATGAGCTTTATCCATATAAAATTTTTAATACCCTCAGGACCCTGAATTTCCAGGCAACTGAAATTCCTCGATAACTTTCACATATATATATATATATATATATTATATGTGTGTGTGTGCGTGCGTGTGGTGTGTCTGTGTGTGTATGTATGTGTGCGTCACATTGTCAAGTGAACCATATAAATATGCAAAGACAACATCCTAAGGCGCATGTCGAGTTGTTCACGTACAACAATTATATAACGAAAATTTGTTGCATCCACCATTGCATAACATGTTTTTTCATTATCAATACCAGGTCTTATAGAAAAACCTTGGGCAACAAGTCGTGTTTTGTATATCACAATTTCACATTTTTCGTTTCTTTTTCTAATGAAAGCATATTTATATGCAACTGACTTTACGATTTCAAGTATGTGGAGTACAAACCTAAAACTTTTAGTTTCTCTAGTGATTAGAAAATTGTCTCGCTTGCATCTTTCCATTTGGTCAATCAATTATTTTGTTTTTGCATTCTTTTACAAACTTTGGTTCGCAATCCTCATTCTCATTCATCTCATGTAGCGCTACATTAAAAGAGAATATGAGTCAACTTTGACTTTGTCTCGGCTCCAATTCAATTCTAGGCATACGTTATCGAAAAAACCTCGTTATCGTTTCAGAATTTTTAGGTAGTTAAGTTTTATTGTTATAATCATTTATGTTCATTCACTCTTCTAGATACGATAAAAGCCTTGATTGCACAACTAATATTATTTGTTACTTTCCTGTTTTCGAGGATTTTCATCTTTGAAACCTGGAGGTCTACCACGCTTCAACTGCGACTTATGCTTAATATTATTATTTGTTTGTTCTGGCGAAATATTTTTTTTTGCAGGCGCATTAACATCTGGTATATGTGACTTTGTCACTCTTTTTGGACCAATAAAGTTGTCTGACAATTGTTTAACTACACTTTGTGAATGAATTATCTTAATTTACAAAGTTTAGCTAAGCAACTGACAGACGACTTTACTAACCAAAAAGAGTGCTTAAAGTCACATATACCAAATCTAATGCTCCTTGAAAAATAATGTTCACAACAAATGATAATATCGAGCCTAAGTTGCAGCTGAATCATGGTAGGCTCTTGGGTACAAAGATAAAAATCATCGAAAAAGAAAAGGAAAAAGAAACAAGTAACTTCAATGGTGCGGTAGTACATTTATTGAGTAAAGAAGAGTCGATGGGCATAATGATTAAATGAAACACGAGTACACGAACGTTCTTAAAAGTCAACAGTGGTTTATTCTCATTTAATGTATAACTTCATAAGCGGTTATATGAAACTTGGGTACATCGATAAATTATGTCCAGAATAAAATTAGATGGAACCGATAAAAAGTCAACATTGGCGATTTATTCTCATTTAATGTAGCACTATATGAGATGGACGCGATGAATGAGAATGATGATCACGAATCAAGGTCTGTAAAAGAATGAGAGAAAGAAATGATTGACCAATTCAATAGATGCAATCAGGGCACAATAAGAATCGTTAGAGAAACGAAAATTTTTCGGACATGTAGTCTTCATACCAGAGAATGTGAAGCCAGTTAGATATAAATGAATTTTCGTTGGAAAGCAAAATGAAAAAGGAAAATTTGTGTGATTTAAAGCACAGCTTGTAGCACAAAGATTTTCACAAAGACTTGGTATGATTATGCGGAGATGTATTCTCTTGTGGTGGATGCAATTACTTTTCATCACATAATTAGTGTAGCAGTCGTGGAAGATTTGATATGTGTCTTATGGATGTTGTCACTGCATATTTATATGGTTCATTTGATAGTGACATATATATTTATATGCAACTTTTCAAGGGATTACAATTGTATGAAAATTCAGGGTACCGAGATGAGTACTCAATTAAGTTGAATAAATCGTTTTTCGGATTAAAGTAGTCGGGTCGTATGTGGTATAATCGCCTCAATGAATACATAATAAAATGGGATAAAGAATAATCAAACTTGTCATTGTATATTTAAGAAAATACGTGAAAACGAGTTTGTCATTATAGTAGTATATGCTGATGATATCAACATAATTGGAACTCTTGTAGAGTTATCAAAGTTTTTGATTGTTTAGAAATGGAGTTCGAAAAGAAAGATCTCGAAAAACAAATTTATGTCTTGGACTACAAATTGAATATTTAAAGAATGAGATATTTGTATATCAAAAAACATGTAAAAGAAAAGTATTAAAAGAGTTTTATATGGATAAAGCTCATCCATTGGATAGTACGATGATTGTTTGATCTTTAAACGTGAATAAAGATTTGTTCATACCAAGTAAAAGATGGAGAAGAATTATTTGGTCTCAAAGTATCACATCTTAGTGCTATTGGAGCACTAATGTATCTTACAAGTTATACGCGACCTGATATAGCGTTCGCTGAATTATGGCGAGATATAGTTAGTCACCAACTCGTAGACATTGAAACAAGTTAAAAGAATTGTTCGATACCTTCAAGGAACAACTAATATTTGACTACTTTATTCTATTGAATCAAAGAAAGATTTAACTGGATATGTATCCGACATATATAATGCTGGATCGCACGGGTTATCTATTTACGTACTGTGGACCATCAATTTCATGACGGACTGTTAAACAAAGTTTAACCACCACTTAGCTAATCAAACTGAAATATTAGTCATTCATGAAGCTAGCAGAGAAAACTTGTGGTTTATTATCAGAAAACTTACTCACAACGATCCTAAATGAAGATAATGCAGCATGTACATTTTAAAGATAAGGTATAACAAATGTGATAGTACCAAACATATAACCCAAATTCTTCTATACACATGGTCTTCCGAAGACCGGTGAAATTGATCTTCAATCAAGTAACTATCTTGCATATTTGTCCAGTAAAGCGCTTTCTCCAAGGACATTCGAGAAATTTGTATATGTAATTGGATTTTGAAGGCTCAAAGATATAGAGTAAAGTTTATATTAGAGGAGACAACATTGCACTCTTTTTCTGTTCAATAGGTATTTATCCCATTGTATTTTTCCTTGTAAGGTTTTTAACGAGACAACTATTATTTATTCTTTAAATTGACATCGAACGAGTATTAAAAAAATCATGAATGTCCTTTACTAGTGCCATTATTTCTTTTGAGTTAGTTGATCAGTTAATATGCTTGTTTGTAGTCTTGCCTATAAACATGCTATGCACATTAGGGGTGGGGTCGGGTCGGGTTTGGACGGGTTTCAGGTAATTCGGGTCAGGTACCCGATGCCTGCGGGTATTTATTCCTATACCCGATCCGACCCGATCACAGTCGGGTACCCAAAACCTGTCGGGTACCCGCAGGTCGGGTTCGAGTTTTTCTATTTTTTTTTTATTTTAATAATTATCTAAGAAAATTAGGGTTCTTATAAAATTATACCTTTTGGGTTTAAATCAATGTGTGGACCGAGGTGAGGGAGGACGACGACGGCGCACGACGTGGAGGTGCCGAAGGACGACGGCCGGCCGACTGGAATGTGTCGATCGATTGATATGGGCAGCAGCAGCGTGGAACCCTATACCCGCCTGTGTGTGTTGTGTGTGCGAACAGTGCGTGTGTTAGTGTTAGTAAAGGCTGGGCTGTGGGACTTTGAACTGGGCTGGGCTAAGTTTTTTTTTTTTTTAATAATACCCGCGGGTACCCGATCGGGTTTAGCGGATAGCATAATGCTACCCGCTACCCGACCCGATATAATTAATCGGGTATCGAACCCGATATCCGACATGGAACCCAATTTTCCATCCCGATCGGGGAAAAACCCGAACGGGTCAGGTCGGGTACCCGAAACCCGACCCCGTTTGCCCACCCCTACTGCACATTACTTGCTTTCAACACACAAAGATATTAAATATTATGAACAGCTGTTACCGATAGTGGATGCCCATTTAATATAATGTCCACGCATGTTTTAATTTGTAAGTTGGACAAGTAATGTTGTAATTAATCATTGCCTATAAATATGGATATTTGGTCGATTGAGAATATATATCTCTTATTATGAAATATTATATTAAGATGTGGATGTTTTTAATGTTGATAAGATTATGTTTATTAAATGTTGTAAAAATTAGTTGATTGTTGATGAGATGAGATAAGATGTATTTAATGTTGTAAATGTTAGATGAAATAGTAGAATTTTTTCTACTATAAATAGACCGATGTATTTGTATTGAATCATATCGAAAACATTATTATCTCTCTACAATCCCATTTTTATATTTCTATTCTTGTCCAATTATAATAGTTTTATAACACGTTATCAGCACGAGCGCTCTCCGGCAACGATCAACCTCTAGGCAAGATCTTATACAACTATAATCGAGCTATGATAATTTTATTTTGTGTACGGTAAGTTTATTTATAACACTCGTACACTTATGTTACGACAGTTTAAATTATATAAATATAACATATATACCACTAAAACGCCTTAGCCCGAGTGGTTTCGCGGAATATCGTCACTACAAGTGATGTGAGGTCCAGATTTCGAATTCCAGTGGTGGCGAGTGGAATTTTATTTTTGACGAGATTTTGAAAAGAGCTATTTAAATAATATTATTTATTTTATTGATATCTCAAGTATATATCATATATATTTTGAATTAATTTTTGAGTATACGGATGAACAAATTTTATTACCACTGGGAGAAATTAAATTTATACATCTCTGATTATTATGATTTTCTTATTATAGAATCATGTCGTTTTATACAAAGATGAATCTTGCGCTTCTTACTTTATTTACCGTGATGCTTATCGGGTGGTGGATAATATTTTACAGTTGTTTCCAAAATATAGTTATTAATTGTAATATTTTTCATTATTATGATTACCGAAATATATTTTATATTTTGAAGGATGTTGCTATATACGATGATTGATCTCCTGCTTACTCTACTCACGGCGATAATTATCTATATATGGATTATGTTTTTACCAAGATTTTACGAGAGTGATTAATTACGATATTTTTGTTATGTTATAATATATGTTTATTATGAAAATATTTTGTGATAAAAGATGTCGCTCTACCTGATGATTGATCTTTTGACTACTATTATTTTTACGATGGCACTCCTCGGGATGTGGACTTTATTTTTCCTAAGGATTTTTACAAAAGAAGATTAATTGTAATTTTTCTTTAAAGTATTTTTTTTACAATAAACTTGTATTGATATTTATATTGGAAATATTAATGTTATTCACATCATATATTTGTTTACTTTATGATTTGAATATTAAAACGTCTTTTGTATTTTATGATAGTATGACGAATTTGCAAAGCCTCGAGTTTGTTGCCGTTGACATCTCAGGGAAGAATTATTTATCTTGGCAACTAGACGCAGAAATTCATCTAAAAGCAAAAGGTTTGGGTGACACTATTGTCGACCCAAAAACCACAACGGGTGCATGTGACGCCACTGATACGGTAAAAACCACAAACGCTCAGGATAAGGCAAGAGCTTTGATAGTTCTTCGCCACCACATTCATGCGGATCTGAGGGATGAATACTTGAATGAACAAGATCCCGCTGAATTGTGGAAAAATCTGAAAGATCGATTTGACCACTTGACAACTGTTATCCTCCCTAAGGCAAGGTATGAATGGATGCATTTAAGATTACAGGATTTTAAATCCGTAACTGAATATAACTCGGCTGTTCATAAGGTGACTGCCACACTGAAATTGTGTGGAGAAACAGTCACCGAAGACAGTATGCTGGAGAAAACATTCAGCACTTTTCATCAATCAAATATGATATTGCAACAGCAATATAGGGAGAGGAGATTTAAAAAGCATTCAGAGTTAATCTCTTGTATGTTATTGGCTAAACAAAACAATGAATTGTTGATGAAAAACCACGAATCCCGACCGACTGGTTCTACTGCAATCCCTGAAGCGAATGCAGTCAAAGGTAATAATGATAATAGTCGAAGCAATGACCGTGGACGTGGTCGTGGTGGACATCGCGGTCGTGGCCGTGGCCGTGGTCAAGGTCGTGGTCAAGGCCGTGGACGTGGCCGAGGAAATTACGGTGGTGGTTATCAGCATTTCCGTGGTGGTTATCATAGTAATCGTGGCGGTCATCAGAATTTTCCCCAGAAGAGGAAAAATTACGAAAATAATGATGAGAAGAGGCACACTGAACAAAAGAACAACGATGAGCAATGCTATCGTTGCGGTGGTTTGGGCCATTGGTCACGTAACTGTCGCACGCCTAAACATTTGGTTGAATTATATCGACAAAGTAAGGGCAAAGAAAAGATGATTGAAACGAATTTTGTTCAAAGTGATTTGGCCTCTGCTTCTGGGACAAAAGATGAAAATACACATTTCGAAACTGCGGATTTCTAGTTTTTCCTGAAGAAAACTAATCTACTATGTATTATTATTGTGTGCTTTATTGTTATGTGTATTGTATGGTTTATTATTGTGTGATTTATTATGTATCGTTTGGAGTGTTTTATTAAATTATATATTTTCTTGTGATATATCTGTTTATTTTAATATATATTATTATGTGTTTGTTTATAAAGGAATTTCTCTGATGGAAACGAACATGTGCAATGGAGAATTATGTCTTGCAGACTGTGCAACGACTCATACGATTCTGAAGAATAAGAAATATTTCGATCATCTTGAAATGAAAGAAACAAGTGTTAACAATATTGGGTAGCACAAATATAATTGAAGGCTCCGGAAGAGCCAACATTTTACTACCCAGAGGAACAAGGCTGATAATTGAAAACGCCTTATATTCTCCTAAGTCTCAAAGAAATTTATTGAGCTTTAAAGCTATTCGACATAACGGATATCATGTTGAGACTGCAGAAACGGGAGATGTTGAATATTTGCACATTACAAAGGGGGTTTCTAATGATAAAAGAATTATGGAAACATTACCTTCCTTTGACTCTGGGTTGTATTACACATATCTTAGAACGATCGAATCGTATGCTACCGTAAACCAGAAGTTTACTAATGACAGTACATTTAATTTTTGGCATGACCGGTTGGGCCATTCCGGTGCAGTTATGATGCGGAAAATAATTGAGCATTCACGTGGACATTTAATGAAGAAATAGAGGATTCTTCAAAGTAATGAATTATCATGTGTCGCTTGCTCTAAAGGGAAGTTAATTATTCGGCCATCACCAGCGAAAATAAAGAATGAATCCATAACATTTTTGGAGCGTATACATGGTGATATTTAGTTATTTCATGGTATTAATTGATGCATCGACTAGATGGTCTCATGTATGTTTGTTATCAACACGCAACATGGCGTTTGCGAGATTTCTTGCACAAATGATCCGACTAAGAGCACATTTTCCAGATTATCGATTAAAGAAAATACGCCTTGATAATGCTGCTGAATTTACTTCCAAGGCATTTAATGATTATTGTATGTCTATCGGAATTGATGTTGAGCATCCCGTGCCACACGTTCATACGCAAAACGGTCTTGCAGAATCGTTGATTAAGCGCTTGCAATTAATTGCAAGACCATTATTGATGAAGTCGAATCTTTCCTCGTCTTGCTGGGGACATGCTATATTGCATGCAGCAACACTAATTCGCATCAGGCCAATAAGTTATAATAATGTCTGCCCATTACAAATGGTTCATGGTTAGGAACCAGATATTTCCCATCTAAGAATTTTTGGATGTGCAGTATATGTTCCAGTTGCTCCACTACAACGAACAAAGATGGGACCTCAAAGGAGGTTGGGAATATATGTCGGATATGAATCTCCATCGATAATAAAGTATTTGGAACCTCTAACTGGAGATTTATTTACGGCCAGATTTGCCGACTGTCATTTTAATGAATTGAATTTTCCGACATTAGGGGGAGAAAAGAAACAGCTGGAGAGAAATGTTAGTTGGAATGATTATCGCTAAATCATTATGATCCTCGAACTAAAGAATGTGAACTAGAAGTTCAAAAGATAATTCATTTACAGAGTTTAGCTAATCAACTGCCAGAAAGTTTTACTGACCTTAAAAGAGTGACAAAGTCACATATACCAGCTGTTAATGCTCCTGCAAAATAAATGTTCCTGCAGAACATATTATCGAGCCTAAACCACAGCTAAAGCGTGGTAGGCCCTCGGGTTCCAAAGATAAAAATCCTCGAAAAAGAAAAGGAGCAAATAATAATAAGAATGGTCCAACCGAGGATTTATCGACTAGAGAAGAGTCGATGGACAATGAGAATGAAACTCATGTACCTGAACGTTCAGAAAATAATGATAATGAAGAGATCTCGATAAACTATGCCCAAAATGGAATTAGATGGAACCGAGATGAAGTCAACGTTGACGATAAATTCTCATTTAACGTAGCGCTACATGAAATGAATGAGATTAATGAGAATGAGGATCATGAACCAAAGTCTGTACAAGAATGCAGACAAAGAAATGATTGGCCAAAATGGAAAGATGCAATCGAGGCCGAATTGAAATCACTTGAGAAACGAAAAGTTTTTGGACCTGTAGTCCGTATACCAGAAAATGTAAAGCCGGTTGGATATAAATGGGTTTTCTTTAGAAAGAAGAATGAAAACGGCGAAATTGTAAGATACAAAGCACGGCTTGTTGCACAAGGTTTTTCGCAACGACCAGGTATTGATTATGAGAAGACATATTCTCCTGTGGTGGATGCAACTACTTTTCGTTACATAGTGAGTCTGGCAGTAAGAGAAGGTCTCGATATGCGTCTTATGGATGTTGTCACTGCTTATCTATATGGAACACTTGACAGTGACATATATATGAAGTTTCCCGAGGGATTTCAGTTGAGTAAAAATTCAGGGCCCAGAAACGAGTACTCAGTTAAGTTGAATAAATCGCTTTATGGATTAAAGCAATCTGGGCGAATGTGGTATAATCGCCTAAGTGAATTTTTAGTAAAAGAAGGGTATCGGAATGATCAAACTTGTCCCTGCATATTTCTGAGAAGATGTAAAAATGAGTTTGTCATTATAGCAGTATATGTTGATGATATCAATATAATTGGAACTCCTGAAGAGTTGACCAAAGCTGTTGATTGTTTGAAAAGGGAGTTTGAAATGAAAGATCTCGGAAAAACAAAATTTTGTCTTGGACTTCAAATTGAATATTTGAAAAGTGGAATATTTGTACATCAAGAGACTTATACGAAAAAGGTGTTGAAAAGATTTTACATGGATGAATCTCATCCACTGGATACTCCAACGGTTGTTAGATCGTTAGACGTAAATAAAGATCCCTTCAGACCACACGAAAATGATGAAGATCTACTTGGTCCTGAAGTACCATATCTTAGTGCTATTGGAGCACTAATGTATCTTACGAGTCATACGCGACCTGATATAGCGTTCGCTGTAAACTTATTGGCAAGATATAGTTCTTCGCCGACTCGTAGACACTGGAATGGAGTTAAACGGATTTTTCAATACCTTAAATGAACATCTGATATGAGATTGTTCTATTCTAATGAGTCGAAAGCAAATGTAGTTGGGTATGCAGATGCTGGATATTTGTCTGACCCACATAATGCTCGATCGCAAACAGGTTATTTATTTACATATGGTGGAACCGCTATTTCATGGCGGTCAGTGAAACAAACTTTAACAGCTACTTCATCTAACCATGCGGAAATTCTCGCTATTCATGAAGCTAGCCGAGAATGTGTTTGGTTGCGATCGATAATTGAGCATATCCAACAGACTTGTGGGTTGCTTTCTGAGAAATTACTTCCAACGATCTTATATGAAGATAATGCGGCATGTATTGCCCAATTAAAGGAAGGATATATTAAAGGGGATAGAACAAAGCATATTTCACCGAAGTTTTTCTTCACCCATGATTTAGAGAAAAATGGTGATATTGATGTACAACAAGTGCGATCAAGTGAAAATCTTGCAGATTTATTTACGAAAGCACTTCCCCCAATTAGTTTCAGGAAATTGGTATATTCAATTGGAGTTCGAAGACTCCGAGATTTATAATGATGTTATCATCATGGGGAGAAAATACGCGTTGCACTCTTTTTCCCTTCACTATGGTTTTTCCCATGTGGTTTTTCCAGTAAGGTTTTAACGAGGCAAATTCTTTGAAAAACATCCAAGGGGGAGTATTATGAAATATTATATTAAGATGTGCATGTTTTTAATGTTGATAAGATTAGGTTTATTAAATGTTGTAAAAATTAGTTGATTGTTGATGGGATGAGATAAGATGTATTTAATGTTGTAAATGTTAGATGAAATAGTAGAATTTTTTCTACTATAAATAGACCGATGTATTTATATTGAATCATATCGAAAACATTATTATCTCTCTACAATCCCGTTTTTATATTTCTATTCTTGTCCTATTATAATAGTTTTATAACATCTCTCATATAAAATTCTCTTGTATCTCCATTTATATCATAAATTCATATCATATTATCTGATATAATTAAGATATATTATGTTTAATATAATAATAAAAGCTTTATGTATATCATATTAGCTAATATAATTAAGATATATTATGCTTAATATAATATAAAAGCTTTATGTATTATAAATAAATATTTCATATTGTTCTCATACTAACATTATCTATCGATTATTAACCATATAATAATAATAATAATAATATAAAAGATTTATATAATTTATATTACATTTTCGATAATTTCTATAGATCCCATATAAAATATAAATTAATAATTCATCGTATACTCCATACGATTACATGAATGATTTATGAAGGATTTTGAATAAATGACTCAATTGCTTTTCTGATGTGTTTAAATAAATTTCATCTTGAATCTCGTCTCTATTAAGTGGTAGATTTTTATTCAAATAGGACCATTCATTTGGTAAACGTACATGGTACAATAATTAGTTGGAGCTTGACTCATTCTTTCAAATTGGATCATTCGTTTGATATACGTATGCTAGAATAATCAAGTGAAAGTTTGGAATGTGTTTATGAATCGAGTATTTCATTATAAGTTAATATAGTTAATTAAGATATAGATTATTAATTTATCCATTAATTAATAACTTTTTTAATAAATAAATTTTGCTAGTTACAAGTCTATTAATCTCTAGAGTATATACTATATTTCATAACAATCCTCAAATTGTAAGAAAGCTAACCATGCATGATACATTTCATGTATTAAATAATTTGAACTTATAAGGCATAAAAAAGTGTAAAATGAATATGTTGGGTCCGGGTTGTCGGTGTCTGGTTGCTGGCGAGTTAACGGTCAGAATTTCACATAACTTTGTCTCTACGGTTGAGGCGCGTTATTATATACGCAAACTATAAGAGAATATCGCCTTAATATTTACGTGTTGAATCGGTATACGGCGTGCGTCCTTAAGATAACGACTTCTGAACTTCGAAATCACAGCACTACGACTCGACGAAGTTTTCCGAGGAATCGTACTTGAAACTCATACCATCACCAACGTCTCTCCCACAGCGAACCGTTGCGCCCTATCGACCCCATGGGTCGAGCCACCTTAGAGTCGGCCTATGCAGCGGTGAGTCAGCACCACATTGTCCCCACTTGCACATGTGTCATCTAACACGTCATCTCACTTGCCACGTCACCCATCCGCCATGCCGCTTCAAACGAAGCATAAATTTTGGCTCATCTTACCTCCTCGCGACGGTGCATAGTGCTAAGTGCGTCGCAAAGCACCCATTCCACACTTTGACACGACTTGGCCTCGAGCACAAGGGGCGACATCGGGCTCAGAGGTGCGAGGCAATTCCTTGCTCTTGGGCTATTATTTGGGACAAAATCCAGATAAGCCACAAGCCTTTAAGTCCTTTGAATAATTCACAAAGAGTAATTCTTTATAAACAAGTGAAATGGAGATAACCTAACCAATATGTGATACCATCCCTTATATATATTTAAATATTGTATCTCTTTATTGGGCAAATTTTCAAAAATTTTCATTCATCCGACATCGAATAAATAATATTCGATAATTTTCTCAAAAATTAAATTATGAATCTTTCATTAATTTCGAGTTTCTGCGAATGACCACTTCTCAATTTTACTAGAAACTGACCCATTTTTCCTTTTGGGCCAAAAGGCCCAATCGGCTAGAAACAACATAATACATCTGATATTTATTAACATATCAAGACGGTAAGGCTGGTACCCATTAACAAACAATGCACGGTACTATATAGCTTTACGTTAAATTGAAAGCTTAGATTATAAAATTTAATTTCATGCCTATAAAATTATAATAAGAAAAAGAACTTAAGTGCTTACATGCTAATTCCAAGAAAGGAATGAAACTTGAAGTGCTGAAAACGTTTTTTGTTCTTATTATTATTATTATTTCTAAAAAATGTACAGTTTTATTAAATTTTATTACTATAGGGTTGTAAATAGTGAACCAAAAACAATATTACAACATATTATTTATATTATCTGGGTAGTCTGGCAAACCAAACAGGCCCTTGGCATATGTATCTCGTCTCAAGTCCACAGTGACATATCGTTGTTCGAATGACCGTCACCGATAATAGTTACGATGCAGAGAATTTAGACGACGGTGTGGAGGGACATGGCGTGTTTGTGGGGCAGATGAGAACAGTCCGTGTGAGTGCGTCGACGGAGTTGGCGCAGACCTGATTCACCTTGCTACGAGAGTTTCGAAACATTTTTTAGGAGATGAAGACGAAGATGAAGAAGAAAAAGAAATTGATTAAGGCAAAGCACACGATTAATATGCCTTGCTTACCCGTGTTTTGGGATGGTTTTTTCTTCTCATTTGTTGATACAATTCATCGATGCTATGCATTTTTTATATTTCTTAAACTTGAAAAACTACTATTCTCGAAAATTAAGTTCTCATAGTTAATAATGCAGATGATGGGTAGGAAAACGTAATAAGCTTGGAACAGATCTTGACGAGGCTGGGTCCTTGTCAAAGATCAAACTTATAATAACTTTATTTTCTCGATAGATCATCGATACAAAGGGTCAGTGCCCTCTTATAGATGATAAAACCTATTTCTAGGGAAAATATTTAATGTTAGGAAATCCACAAATTATTTAGAAAGATTTGATGCGATCAGATCGCTTATTTATAGAAACTCCAATATTCAAGATTCTTCAATTCTTATCCATCTTGGCGCGCCTCACGTAAACCCGATATGGTTGATTTATTCCCTCGTTTAACTTATCCGCTTGCTCAGCTCGCTCCACATCAACTCGTTGCCCCTTAAGAACAGCCTTGTCCTCAAGGCTAAATTGTGGGAATTGTTGAGACCAATCTTCCACTTCAACCCACGTCGCCTCATCTTTCGGTTTACCCTTCCAACCCACCAAAACTTCGTGTATTTCGCGAGAATCAACTTGTCGAATGCGGGATCCTAAGATTTCTTCTGGCTCAAATATAGAACTCTCTGTTATTTCTAAAGTTGCCGGTAATGCCATCTCCACAGGATGATCTCCAACCACTCGCTTTAGCTGAGACACATGGAAAACCGGATGAATACGGGAAGTTGGGGGTAGGCACAATTCATAAGCCGTCGAACCGATTCGCTTAAGGATCGAAAATGGGCCATAGTACTTGGCTGCAATTTTATTGTACGAGGTAGCTGTTAATGAAGTTTGACGATGGGGCCGAATCTTGAGAAATACCTTGTCACCAACCTGAAACTCCACATCCCGTCTATGTTTATTTGCGTATAGAATCATTCGTTGTCGGGCCCTCTCCAAATTCGATCGCAGTACCTGCAGTATCTTGTCTCGGCTCACCAAAACTTCGGCCACTGCATCGATTTTGCATTCCCCAGAAATGAATCGCCGTAGAGTTGGGGGCGACCTCCCATAGACCACCTCAAATGGAGTTAATTTTGCTGCCGTCTGGTACGATGTATTATACCAATATTCAGCCCATGCTAACCACCCCGCCCATTTCCTCGGTTGCTCCGACGAAAAACACCGCAAATATGTCTCGAGGACACGATTAAGAACCTCGGTCTGCCCGTCAGTCTCGGGGTGATATGCCGAACTGAACTTTAGTCCCGTGCCCTGTAACTTAAATAGTTCCCGCCAAAAAGCGCTCATGAAAATGGGATCCCGATCACTTACAATAGTCCTTGGTACGCCATGCAATCGGACGATTTCTTTTACAAACTTCTCGGCTAAACTTCTTGCTGTGACTGGTGCCCTCAACGGCACAAAATGCCCATATTTCGATAGGCGATCCACCACTACCAAAATGCTAGTGTAACCCAGCGATTTTGGCAAGCCCGTTATGAAATCCATCGAGATATCTTCCCATACCGCCTCTGGAATAGGTAGGGGCTGTAATAGTCCAGCTGGTTGTTGTGCTTCATACTTGGATTTTTGACAAACAAGGCAGTTGCTCACATACTCCTTAATTTGGCGATACATACCCCGCCAGTACACACTCGATGCAATTCGTCGGTATGTGCGAAATACTCCTGCATGTCCACCCGTTGGTGTGTCATGAAACTCATGCATCAATCTGGGAATCCATGCCGAAGAGGTAGGCAACACTAGGCGTCCTTTGTGGAACAGTTTCCCTTCCACCACGATAAATCCCGGCCGACTCTTGTGATCCTGTTGTAACTCCTTCATGATATCTTGAAGGTATTGGTCTGCCTTTTGTTCCTCTACTACGTCTGTCATGGACGTCCACCATGGCCCGCTAATGGCAGCCAACTCATGATCTTCCACGCGACGAGATAGTGAATCCGCCGCTGAATTAGTGCGTCCCGTTTTATATTCAATGTCGAAGGTATAGCCCATCAACTTGGCCACCCAAACCTGCTGCGACGGAGTCACGATTCGCTGATTTAATAGGTACTTCAGACTATGGTGATCTGATCGAACAATGAAATGACGGCCTATTAAGTAGGGCCGCCAATGCTGCACGACTAGGACCAATCCCATTAATTCCCGTTCGTATGCCGACTTCGTACTCATATTTTCAGCCAATCCTTTGCTAAAGTAGGCAATTGGACGTTCCTCCTGCATCAGTACTGCCCCAATTCCCGTACCCGATGCGTCACACTCGATGATGAAAGTCTTCTTGAAATCGGGCATGGCTAGGACCGGTGCGGATGTCAATGTCTCTTTTAACGTTCGAAAGGCGGCATCGGCCGCGGTCGTCCGCACGAATCGATCGGCAAACTCCTTCTTGAGCAGCTGGGTTAAGGGTCGTGCGATCAGCCCATAATTTTGTACGAATCTTCGATAGTATCCCGTCAATCCCAGAAATCCGCGCACCTCTTTCACGGTCTTAGGCAGCGGCCAGTTGACCACCGTGGCGACTTTTGCTGGATCCATCGCAACTCCCTCTGCCGAGATGATGTGGCCTAGGTACTCAATTCGTTCGCATGCGATTGCGCATTTCTTGCGATTTGCCTTGAAGTGATTTGCTTGCAATGTCTCCAGAACCCGACTTAGATGCATCATGTGGTCTTCCCATGTTTGGCTATATATCAAAATGTCGTCGAAGAAGACCAGAACATACTTCCGTAAGAAAGGCCGAAATAGGTCGTTCATTGTTGATTGAAAGGTGGCTGGGGCATTTGTCAATCCGAAGGGCATTACGAGGAATTCGTAGTGTCAATTGTGAGTCCGAAAAGCAGTCTTTGGCACGTCCTTTGGCACCAGTCGAATCTGATGATAGCCTGATCGTAGGTTAATTTTTGAAAATACCCTTGCTCCAGATAATTCGTCCAACATCTCTTGTATGACCGGTATTGGGTATTTGTCGGGAATCGTAACTTTGTTCAACTCTCGGTAATCTATACAAAACCGCCAGCTTCCATCTTTCTTTTTCACCAACAGCACCGGGCTCGAAAATGGACTAGAGCTAGGCTGAATTATGCCAGCTAATAGCATATCGTTGACTAATCTCTCAATTTCGTCCTTCTGAGTGTGACCGTAGCGGTATGGCCGCACTGAAACGGGACCGGCTTCTTTAGTCAATTCGATTCGATGATCGGTTGGTCGACGTGGTGGCAATCCTTCAGGATTCCCAAACACCGTTGAATTAGCATCCAGGACCATTGCTAACGCCTTTTTATTTTCTGGGTCAGTGATATCTCCCCCAATTGTTGGCACCTCGCAGTCCTCCTCTAAAATGACTGCCCATAAATCTGTTTCACCCGTATGGATTAATGAGCGGATCCCTACTCTACTGCGGCATAAAGAAGGGTCGCCTCTAATCTGAATTGGTTTTCCCTCGCTCTCGAACAGCATAGTCATTTTACTCCAGTTCACCCGAACATCTCCCAACGTCGCTAGCCAAGCGATCCCCAGTATAATATCCACACTTCCCAAGGGAAAAACATAGCAGTCAGCTCTTACTTCAAAATTATCTAGCTGAATTTGCACGTTACGGCACAACCCCATTGATTCTGCTCGTCGCCCATCTCCCAATTGGACTCCAAACTTATCCGTTATGTCAGGTCGCAGGTTCAATTCGCTCACCATCTTTTGTGATACGAAGTTATGGCTTGCGCCACTATCCACCAAAATCGTAATATCATGACCTGCGGTAACGCCCCGTAGTCGCATAGTGCGTGGTCCGGATATACCCGCCATTGAGCATAAGGATAACGCGTCATCCGCTTTCGGCTGGTCCTCTTCCTCGATTAGCGTTGCTTCATTCTCTGTTTCGATCAGCATCTCCTCTAATTCTGCATCTATTGAATCTCCTTCCTCCATTAACATCACGCGAAGTTGTTTCATCGGACAATCGTGAAGAGGATGGTATGGCTGGCGGCAACGAAAACACAATCCCCTTTGCCTCAAATCTTCGTACTCTTTCTGTGGAAGACGTCGAAAAGGTGTCCGAGCCGTGGATTGTCCGGACGTGGACGACTTTGGTGTTGCTATCCTCTCAGAGCTGTTCCGATTTGGAGCTGGAGGAGGGCGAATCACCGTCGACGCGCGAAAGGCGGATGATTGGCCTCGACTGTTAGAAAAAGTCGTCCGATTTTCCCATGTCCCAACTTGTTGTCGTTGATACTTTTTCTCGATATTTTGTGCCATTTGCATCGCCACTTCCAAATTCTCCGGATTCAAGATTCGAAGATCACCCCGAACTTCTTCCTTCAGACCATTCATGAAATATCCAAGATAATGTTCTTCGGAAAGATTTGGAACTTGATTCGACAATTGAATAAATAAATCGATATAGCTGACGACGGAACTTGTTTGTTTGATCGCAGCTAAGCGCTCATACGGACTCCCTTCGTGCCTTTCGTCGAATCGAACAATAAGAGCATGCGTGAATTGTTGCCATGAGAATCCCGGTTTGCGACGTTGTAACCATCGGAACCAGTTAAGCGCCACCCCTTCCATCGCCATGAGTACTAATTGGATTCTTTGATCTTCTGGTAAGGTATGAATGTCGAATAACTGTTCTACCCTAGAAATCCACCCGTGAGGGTCCTTTCCGTCGAACGTGGGTAGGGTTAGATTGGTTGGGGTACCTGTTCCGCCGGGGGGGTTTCCGCTATTGACACGAAACTGTTGGTTGGAGTTGCTTGATGTCTCTCCCGTAGAATTTCCCGAGACAACTCGCAATATTTCAGCCATCTGGTTTTTGACAAAATCGATACTTGTCTTCATCTGGGTTTGTTCTTCAGCCATAATGCTTATGTTTTCTTCAAGAGTTTGTAGTCTTGCGCTGGTAGAGGAATCACGTGTTTCCACCATGATCGGATCCGGCAGGTCGGACCAAATTGATGGGTAGGAAAACGTAATAAGCTTGGAACAGATCTTGACGAGGCTGGGTCCTTGTCAAAGATCAAACTTATAATAACTTTATTTTCTCGATAGATCATCGATACAAAGGGTCAGTGCCCTCTTATAGATGATAAAACCTATTTCTAGGGAAAATATTTAATGTTAGGAAATCCACAAATTATTTAGAAAGATTTGATGCGATCAGATCGCTTATTTATAGAAACTCCAATATTCAAGATTCTTCAATTCTTATCCATCTTGGCGCGCCTCACGTAAACCCGATATGGTTGATTTATTCCCTCGTTTAACTTATCCGCTTGCTCAGCTCGCTCCACATCAGCAGACCTTCATGCTGCCAACATAAGAATTTTTTAACTTGTGCATTGAATGTAAAAATTAATTAGAACCTAGATATTACTAATTAATCTCTCAAATGACATGTATCTTCTTGGATGGTTGTGATATTGTCGTAATGACGGTTGCAATAAGGTGGTATATCTAGAGGTGTATGACGACGACTTCTCCCGTTCCAGTGTTTTGCACGTTAGGGTTTGGGAGCGGTATGATATGAGTTGGCATTTGGCAGAGTGCTTCCGGGGAGTTGCAAATGGTCTTGACTATCTCGTTTACGTCCACTAATGCTCGAGGAGATGCCGAGAGCTTTTGTTGTACTCAAATTGGCAAATTCCACGTTGTTCAACTGATTGTGCTAGTAGTAGGTATGGAGCAGAGAATGTAGACGACGACGGGACGGGGGACATGGTGTGTTGTAGGGCACATGGGCATGGTCCGTGTGAGGGATGCGTCGATGGAGTTGGCGCAGATCGGACTTACTATATGCTACGAGAGATTCTGAACATTTTTGTCGAGAGAGGAAGACGAAGATGAAGAAGAACAAGAAGTAGTTGATTTGATCCGAGAATGTCTATCATTTTGGAACAAGGTGTGTGTGATCCGCAACAAGACATGATTTACACAAAACGCAGGATTACTGTGCCTTGCTTATTGAATCCTGTAATGGGATGATGGTTCACGCCGAAGATTACATGTTTATATATATATAATATATATATATATATATATATATATAATATTATATCTTATATATGCCAATGAGGTTATGAACGGTACTTTTCGTCGTCCTCAATAAATCATCCCAATATATCGTGATTCTGATGTACTATTACAATATGACTCATCTCGACAATGATTGAAAATGTAGGAATTGTTTAAAAACTTGATTGTGATGCACGTTTGTCAATACATATATTTTATATTTACTTATTCTGGTAGCTTTTTACTTGTTTTTCAAGATTAAGAAAAATTAGTTTTTTTTATGTTTCTAATGTATTTCTACATTAAAATATTAGATGTCTCTTCGTTCTCGCAATAAAAGAGAAAAATTGTTTTTATTTTCAGTAGTCCACATCCCTCATTTTTTTCTCCGTTGATAGAGTAGGCATGACAATAGGACTGGACCGAGGCTTAACCCAATCTTCGCCCCAACAGATCTCGAGAAATTTCGATCGGCCATGATCTCGTTTGGCAAACGCAAACAAGAAGAAATTTCTCTTCATTCCAATCCCGCTAAAATTTGTCGTGTTTTTTTTTTCGCCACGGGGAATCCTCACTCGACACCCTTTTTACTGTGTAATATTTTAAATTTCAACGATCGTGGAGTCGAGAAAAAATAGTGGAGCAGATTTTTCGTAGCATTCTCATGGGAATTAATATGTGAACACAAGTTAAGAGAAATCATTGTGAAAACTCTGATGGCCATGAGAAAGGGGAATGAAGTGGGAAACAATAAAAAATATTAGGTTCAGAACATCAACATGTGTACTTTAACAATTTTATCATATCAGCCCCCCATGGAAATGGAATGGGGATGTCACTAGGCCGAATGACCCATCTCCCCGTCCCATCCCTGCTAACGGGAAGAAAATTTTCCATTCCCATCACATGGAGACTGAAAATAGGGAGTCTCCGCCTCATTGCAAAAAAATATGACATAATAAAATTAATTACTAAGTTTTTGTATTTTCTTTTTGTTTCTGTTATTATTACTATAAGTTTTAAGGATACACGTTCAAATAAGAATAAAAAGTTTATACAATTTATTTTGTAATTTATGAGGCATTATTACTAATTAGAAGTTTTAAGGTGTACAATTCCAATAAGAAAAACAAGTTTTTAGAGTTTACTGTGTTGTTTATAATGTTTCTACTTATTTTGTTTGAGGAATTGAAGTTATTTAAGTTTACCCTCTTATATGCCAACTACATAAGAAAAATATGAGCATTTATTTACGCGCTTTGTGCGCGGATCCTTAGATACTAGTATATATATGTGTATTTCCAAACCATATAAGATTTGACTTGTTTTTTCTCAAGAACATTAACATTTTACTCTCAATTTTTGCTTCAATTCATCGACACTGTTAATGTTGACATAGGCAATATGGACTCAACATTTGAGTCAACAGTTGCGATGTTGACATTGACAATGTGGACTCAACATTCCAGTCAACATCGATTGACTCGGACTTAGTCCAACCTTGATTTTGTCTTTCAAACCCAAAAACCGTTTTTCCTATTATTGTGGAGTTTGTTAAATGTGTGCAGAGGCAACATACGTGTTGGACTTGTTCAAACAAGAGTGGAATGAAGTGGAAACTAAATATAGGATGCGTGATCGACCAAGTCAAGATGCTTACTAAATATAGGAGAAGTGGAGCTCGTGGCTGAAGGTGTCGACGCATTATCTCAGACGTGAAGTCATGGAGATCATGGAGAACGTGGGGAGGACGAGAGTCGGAGCTATGAAGCATATAAATAGAAGACTCCGATCCATAACAGAGATAACGGAGATTACGTACGACGAGCGACCAAAGAAAAAGAAAAAAAGAGAGCTCTCACCATATACTCGTCTTTCTGTTCTTTACCTAGTATTTTTACCTTTTCATAGATCGTAGGTATCTGTGCTAAGATTAGAAGAGTCGTTAGATTCTTTACTAGGTTGCGTTTACTATCTTTCGATAGTTGTGATTTTTGTAATACATTATTTGAAGTGGAATTTTGCCCTGAAGGCGTGGAGCAAGTTATTTAACTTGCTGCATATTTTAAATCGTGTCTCCATCGTTTTTAACTGCTAAGTTTTGAAACTTTCCGCTGTGCTAAAACTTTCTGTTCCTGAATGTTGGTTCAACATTAAGGACAACATTACTGGTATATTTTTAACTTAGCTATTTCCATATCTTTACGGGACCTTTTCCCTCCTTCAGATTGGTATCAGAGCAACCGCTTGATACACTAAGCGTTTTTATCCTAGATATGGATGCCTTAAGCTCAAACTATTTTGGCAAAGTTCCCGTCCTAGACGGATCGAACTACGCCTATTGGAAAATCCGAATGAGACAATGCATAAAGTCGATTGACTCTCGTGCTTGGGATTCGGTTCTTAACGGTTATACCCCTCCTAAAACCCTTCCAGATGCTGATGGAGAAGTATTCGACAAACCTATTGCCGAATGGACTGTTCTTGAAAGAGCAGCAGCCGATTTTAATGAAAAAGTCTTACATGCCGTTTTTTCTTCCGTCGATATTTTTATGTTCAAAATCATCCAAAACTGTACCAATGCGAAACATGAGTGGGATATGTTGCAAAGGTATTGTGAGGGTGATGCGAGCGTTAAAGACGCAAAGCTACGTCTTTTAAATAGCCAATTTGAAAACCTTCGTATGAAGGACGATGGAGATATTACTACTTACTTCGGAAAACTTTTGAATATCTCTAGCGAGTGTCATAGTCTAGGTGAACCTATCTCTAACAAAGTGTTGAATTCTAAAGCTATCAGGTCACTAACGGAGAAGTTCAACGTGAAGGTGGCAGCTGTAGAGGAAGCCCACAATCTTGCCACACTCGACTTCAATACCCTCATGAACATTATGAAGAACTACGAGATTAATCTCGAGGTTCAGAAAAATGCGACTAGGGGTAAAAGTCTTGCTCTAGTCTCGCAACCATCAGGTGTTGAATCTAATGTTGAGCCAGACGATGATGAGGATATGGCTATGATTGTGAGGAAATTCAAAAGGTTACTGAAAAATAAGAGAGAGTTGAATGTTGGTCCAACATTCAAGAATGTACTCAACACTCAAGAGTCTTCATCCGCTCCTAATCGCTCGTTCAACAGAAGAAACTTTGCTGATAAAGCGAAAGCCGACAAACTTGACAGGGACTCCGTCCAATGTCATGCTTGTAAAGGCTGGGGTCATTTTGCAAATGAATGTGCTAACACTCTTCGCAGGTATGGAAAAGGATATTGGGTCAGTTTAACTGATGACGAAGATGACGTACCAGCAAGGAATACGCATCAGGTTGCCCAAGTGACTAAAGCTTCAATTCCAACCTTCTCTGACAACGAGGATGAGGATCATCATACTGGATTTAATGCGGTAACAGATGTTGATCCATCATTGGAGTCAACATCTGAACACTATATTCTTTTTATTATGATGATTCAACTACTTTTGATGAATTCTTGTTAGATGACTCAGGAGATTGTGTAGAACATGCTAAGGATGATGAATCACTGGAAGAAACATACAAACTGTTGTACGTAGAGTGGACAAATCAAAAGAAGGAAATCTCAAAACTAAAGGACTCCGTTCAAGTGTTAACTGAAGAAAATGCAAACAATGAAAAGGTGATCAATGGCTTGCTTGAAGGTATGAGCAAGATGGAAACCGTGCTGACCAGAAAGGATAAAGAGATTGACAAGCTTCAAACTCATGTCAATAAGGCTTCGGATACCTTCTCAAAGATGAACAAAGTGGTTGTTCGCGACACATGACAGGTACTAAAGACCACTTGATCGACTACACTCCCTTAAGTAACGGTATGGTTACTTTTTGGAGGTGGAGCGAAAGGAAAAATTCTAGGACGAGGTAAACTAAATGTGGTTGGTTTTCCTGCTCTAAGGAATGTCCTCCATGTTGACGGCTTGGTTGCTAACCTCATTAGCATAAGTCAACTATGTGACGACGATCTTGAGGTAAGGTTTAATAAAGAATGTTGTGAAGTTTTTAATGATAAAAACTTGTGTGTGATGGCAGGAAGAAGGTCTAGTGATAATTGCTATCAAGTTGGTGATAAAGATGACAGGAAAGAGGTATGTAAGATGTCGAAAACCGAAAATGATATTGTTCTTTGACATCATAAATTGGGTCATGTCAATTATCGAACCTTATAACAATTGATTCGGCATGAGGCAATCAGAGGTATTCCCAATCTTAAGGATTGTGGAAAGATTATTTGTGAGCAATGCCTTAAAGGCACGCAGAAGCATGTCAGTCATAATGTTGACCAACATATTGCTCAACATTTTAGAACTGCCCACTGCTTTCAGCTACTTCACATGGATCTTATGGGTCCTATGGAAGTAGACAGCATAGGTGGTAGGAAATATGCATATGTGTTAGTTGATGACTTTTCTAGGTTTTCATGGATATTTTTTCTCAAGGAAAAATCTGAAACTTTTGATTTTTTCAAAACCTTTTGTGCCATGATCAAAAATAACTTTTGTGCACCCATTTTTCATATTAGGTCTGATCATGGTAGAGAATTTGAAAATCAATCTTTTAAAGATTTTTGTGACAAAAGGGTATTATCCATGAGTTTTCTTCTCCTAAGATACCTCAACAAAATGGGGTAGTCGAAAGGAAGAATAGAACTCTTCAGGAGATGGCCCGTGTGATGCTACATTCCAAGAATCTTTCTAAAAGATTTTGGGCAGAAGCATTAAACACGGCTTGTCGTATTTCGAATAGAGTTTTCTTTCGTCTCGGGACAAAGAAAACCTCTTACGAGATATTGAAGGGTACGAAGCCTATGGTTAAATATTTTCACGTGTTTGGATGTACATGCTATATGTTGAATGATCGTGAGTATTTGACCAAGTTTGATTCGAAAAGTGATAAATGCATATTCGTGGGATATTCTACTAATAGTCGTGCTTATCGTGTTTACAATATTAGATTGAAAACTATTCAAGAATCCGTTAATATTGTGTTTGATGATTCTGCTGACATTAGTAGAAGTACTCCTCAAGTTGACATTGCAGATGTAGTTCCGACGGTTGTTCCTACAGAGGATCTGGAAGCTAACAATGTTGAGTCAACATCCGGCTCAACATTAGCTCCTGAACAGGACACAGTGAAACTCTAAATGTTCAGAGAGATCCCCCTGCTAGGATTCAGAAGTCTCACCCCTCTGATCAGATCATTGGCAGACTGGATGAAGGAAGGAAGACCAGAGATAAACCACGAAGAGATTATAGATCAATGGTAAAAAATGTATGCATGACTTCCGTATCCAACGAGGTAAGGTTTAATTGTTTCGTATCTGAAATTGAACCAAAAAACGTTCTTGAAGCTCTCAAGGACAGTTTTTGGATCAATGCTATGCAAGAAGAGCTTGTACAATTTGATAAAAATCAGGTTTGGACTTTGGTTCCACGACCAAGTGACGGAAATGTCATTGGTACTAAGTGGATCTTTAAGAACAAATCTGATGAGTACGGAAATGTTATTAGAAATAAAGCTCGATTAGTTGCCCAAGGCTATACCCAAGTTGAGGGTATAGACTTTGATGAAACCTTTGCCCCGGTAGCAAGATTAGAATCTATTAGACTCTTACTTGCTATCGCATGTTGGCTCAACATTACCCTCCACCAGATGGATGTTAAGGGTGCGTTCTTAAATGGTTATATTGATAAAGAAATTTATGTTGAGCAACCGAAAGGTTTCGAAGATCCTTACCATGCTGATCATGTATATAAGTAACAAAAAGCTCTTTATGGTTTAAAGCAAGCTCCTCGAGCTTGGTACGGTAGGCTAACTTCGTTTCTCTTAGATTTTGGATTTGCTAGAGGCGAAGCCGATAGAATTCTTTTCGTGAAAAGAGTTGGTAATGATGTTTTAATATCTCAAATATACGTGGATGATATAGTCTTCGGATCAACATCTCGATCTATGTCGGATGAATTTATCCAAGCTATGAATTCCACATTTGAGGTGAGTATGATCGGCGAACTAACATTTTTCCTAGGTCTACAGGTGAAACAAAGCAAAGATGGAATATTTATGTGTCGGGAGAAATACGCGAAAAACACTGTGAAGAAGTTCGGTCTAGATAGTGCAAAGGTAATGCGAACTCCTATGAGGTCTACACAGAAGGTAAGTAAAGATAATGTTGGGGAGAATGTTGACCCAACATTATATCGTTCGATGATAGGCAGTTTATTATACCTTTCTGCGAGTAGACCAGATATAATGTATAGTGTTTGTGTGTGTGCGAGATATCAGGCTAAACCAAAGGTTTCTCATTTTAACGCAGTCAAAAGAATTTTGAGATACGTGAGTGGTACGTGTAACCTTGGTTTATGGTTTTCAAAAGATACTAACATTAATTTGGTTGGTTTCAGTGACGCCGATTGGGTAGGTGATGAAGATGATCGTAATAGCACAAGTGGAGGTTGCTTCTTCTTAGGTAATAATTTAGTGTCTTGGTTTAGTAAGAAGCAAAATTGCGTTTCCCTCTCTACGGCCGAGTCTGAGTATGTGGCAGCAGGAAGCTGTTGTACACAACTCATATGGCTTAAGAGTATGTTGAGTGATTATGGGTTAGAGAGCGAAAACGTGCTTATGTATTGTGATAATCTTAGTACCATAAACATTTCGAAAAATCCGATACAGCATTCTAGAACTAAGCATATAGACATTAGACATCATTTTCTGAGAGATATAGTTGAGAAAGAGTTAGTGAAAATAGAGCATATAGATACTAAGAATCAATTAGCTGATATTTTCACTAAAGCGTTAGACTTCGAAAGGTTCTCAAGCCTGAAGAAGTCTATAGGTCTCTGTCAGAGTCAATAAATGTTGGTCCAATATTTGGATCAACATTGGCATATGTGATATATGACAGTTACTGTTTTTATATTTGATCTAACGTTCTCTTTGTTATATTCCTGAAATGATTTGACTCACCTAGACCATTTTCTGAAATAACCCACTCCCTAAAGCACTAGTATGCTAATGATCCTTTTCAAGATACATGTTCAGAATATTAAAATCCTTAGATACACGGCATTCGCGGTGACGATGTATTCTATGCGTGCAAGAATGTCTGAACCTTGATGAATTGGAAATCATTCTAGAGCAGTGCACAATATTCTATATCAATAATAAAGGTGAGATAAGGGCAGAAAATGAAAGAAAAGTGTGATCTAGGGTGTTGAACAGAAAATGAAGGAAGTCGTGTTGAGAATGTTGGGTTAAATGTTGAGCAACATTTGTGACTAGTCATTTTGATCATGCAATATTTTCCGTTTATGTTCTATATGTTATAGATTTTAGGTATACATATAAGTAATATGTCGTGTCTAGTATCTATATCTCTCATGTTGCCTTAGAAGAAGATCAGCCATCCTCACTTGGTTCATACGTTCATCGGGATCACCTAAACAGTTAGTGCACTCGATCTCGACTGAATTTTTGTTATGATCTTATTTCGCACGATATTTTTAAATGCCACACCATATCCACTCTCCACATTTTCCTCAACAAATAACGGTTAGAGCAGGAATTTTACTCGGAATTAGTAAAAATTTTATTTTTATTATTATTCTATCAAAGCTCTCTAACGGTTATTTTTTTTTACTCTTTCATCACGCAAAATTTTTTACCGTTACAGTCTTTCACCTATATTTACTCGGCCTGCATCATCTTTCACATCACATTAAACCTATTTGCATTCTATCTGATTTACTCTCTCTGCAATATTAGAATTCTCATTTCAAAAATTTCGCATTCACCCTCTTTCTTCGAGTTTAAATTTCTACTATGGCAAGTTCACCTAATCATGAGTCACAGAATGTTGATACAACATCTGGCAAGCCTTTAATCGAGACAAACCCATTAGCTATGGTGATTTATGGGGCACCGTTGCCTATTGAAGCCGCGTCGCCTGTACGCAACGCTGCTGCTACACCATGCTCAACGCCTCCGTTGAGTTCGTCATCAGACGATGATAACATTCTATCAAGTGACGAATCAGAAAGCTCAGATGAAGATTTCAACCCTATTTTGGTAGAGTCTACAACCAGTTCTGAAGAGGAAGAAGAAGAAGAAGGTGAGAAAGAAGAGGAAAAAGTTGGAGAAGAAGAGGAAGAAGAGGAAGAGGAATTTTCTAATACGGAACCGTTGTGTAAAATACTCAACCAACTAAAGCAGAAGATGGGGAAGAGGCCACAGAGTCCAAATCCTTGACCCATGAAGAAGGCAAAGGTTGTAGATCCTGCTCCACAAAAGGATCATGCACCTATTGATGTGATGCTGAACCAACTCCACCCTCAAAATTTCCGGCAGATGATGATCTGCCCGAAGGCTCAGACTGGGAGATCACTCAAACTCCCAGGAAGTTCTACTCCAAGAAACATGAAGACCTATGGTCATCCTTCAACTCCAGAACTCTTCGAGTTGAAAGGATCATAGATATTAACAGCTTCAGGAAGTATGGCATGCTTCAGTTCCTGGAATCCCGGCATTTGGGGAAGGCGGTTAGATGTATGGGGACCTATTCCGACATAGTTGTCCGCGAGGTATACGCTAATCTCTCTCCTTCCTTGAATGAGCCCAACTCTAGGAAGTATGGTAAGATTTTCTTGCGCAATAAGCTATATGATTGTTCTTCCCGGCTTATCAACGAACTCTTAGAAACCCCAGAAGTAGACCATTTTAGTGAAAGAGATATAGATGAGGTTGTCACTTTTATTACCGGGGGTAGGATTACGAAGTGGGAGAAGAATTTTTCTGCCACTTTCTTGACCTCACTCTACTCTGTGCTATTCAAAATTGCTATATATAATTGGTTGCCTACGGCAAACGATAGTAGAGTGACTGAGTCAATGGCACAACTCTTATATGCTTTGGGTAATAATCTCCCCATCAATTGAGGAGAGTACATTCTCAATCAAATAGCTTACCAAGCAGAAAGAGTTGGGCGTGGCATTCTCCCTTTCCCCTCCGTCATTTGGTCGGTACTACTTCATGGAGGGTTCAAGCCACTGAGAAGAGACTATGTCGAGCACAAGAAGTCACCATTTACCATCTCAATCCACCATGTCACGGGGCACAACAAAGTGATAGATCTGCCTTGGATTGGAGCTCAGGATGTTGATACCAATGCTGGTTCAACATCATCCTCAACAACCAACCTGGAGAAAGAGATCAAGTGTCTAGACGACACTATAGCCTTTCTGATGAGTCAGAGGGAGATTCTTCGAGGTTTGCTCTCTTCCCAAAAAGGGGGAGATAAAGCTGATGCAGAGGAAGGAGCTGAGCAAGGTGCTGACGTGGATGCTGGAGCTGGAAGTTCAAACTCAGGGGGAGTTGCTGGAGCTAAGGAAACTGCTGGTGCTGTTACTGGTGAAGAGGAAGCTGCTGCTGGAATGGATGCTGAAGCTGAAGCTGAGGAGGATGCTGCTTCAGATGACTGGATTATGAGTCTTCAGTTTTAGCATGTCTATGTGCTTGACTGATTTTCTGTTTTTGCATGCAGACCTTGTTTTGTTTTTGTGTGTGGTTTTTCTGTTTTGTAGATGTGACCAAGAACCTCTTTAATGGCTATCTATGTATTAATTCTCTAATATATTAATCGATTTTGTGTTCTAAGTTACGTGTTGCTTTCAGGGGGAGTTATTTGGATTTCACTGGATTGGAACTTCGTTGGATTTAGCTCTGCACTGGTTTTGGGAAGAAAGACAAAAAGGGGGAGATTGTTAATGTCGACATACGCAATACGGACTCAACATTTGAGTCAACAGTTGCGCTGTTGACATTGACAATGTGGACTCAACATTCCAGTCAACATTGATTGACTCGGACTTAGTCCAACCTTGATTTTGTCTTTCAAACCCAAAAACCGTTTTCCCTATTATTGTGGAGTTTGTTAAATGTGTGCAGAGGCAACATACGTGTTGGACTTGTTCAAACAAGAGTGGAATGAAGTGAAAACTAAATATAGGATGCGTGATCGACCAAGTCAAGATGCTTACTAAATATAGGAGAACTGGAGCTCGTGGCTGAAGGTGTCGACGCATTATCTCAGACGTGAAGTCATGGAGATCATGGAGAACGTGGGGAGGACGAGAGTCGGAGCTATGAAGCATATAAATAGAAGACTCCGATCCATAACAGAGATAACGGAGATTACGTACGACGAGCGACCAAAGAAAAAGAAAAAGAGAGAGCTCTCACCATATACTCGTCTTTCTGTTCTTTACCTAGTATTTTTACCTTTTCATAGATCGTAGGTATATGTGCTAAGATTAGAAAAGTCGTTAGATTCTTTACTAGGTTGCGTTTACTATCTTTCGATAGTTGTGATTTTTGTAATACATTCTTTGAAGTGGAATTTTGCCCTGAAGGCGTGGAGCAAGTTATTTAACTTGCTGCATATTTTAAATCGTGTCTCCATCATTTTTAACTGCTAAGTTTTGAAACTTTCCGTTGTGCTAAAACTTTCTGTTCCTGAATGTTGGTTCAACATTAAGGACAACATTACTGGTATATTTTTAACTTAGCTATTTTCATATTTTTACGGGACCTTTTCCCTCCTTCAGACACTATGCATTTCTTATATTTTCCACACTTTCAAAAACTACCATTGTGATTAAGTTCTCATCGTTAATAATGCGAACCTTCATGTTGCCAAAGAATTGTTTCAACTTGTTCATTGAATGTCGAAATTAATTAGAAACTAAATATTAATAATGACTCTCCAAAATGATATGTATCTTCTTGATGGCTGCGATATTGTCCTAATAACGGAGATGTGGTAGTGCTTTTCATTAGAGGCGTCCGGCTTTACGCCCCACTCGCGGTGTACGACGATGACTTCTTCCGTCTCGGTGTTTTGGGCGTTAGGGGTTGGGAGTGATATGATATGAGTTGACATCTGACGGATTGCTTGGTCTCCAAGGAGTTCAAATGGTCTCCGCTACATGCAATAGTGCTCGTTTAGAGCTACTAATGCCCGAGGAAATGACGAGAACTTTTGTTGTATTCAAATCGGCAAATTATATGTTCTCCGACTGATCGTCGCCGATAATAGTGACGCGCCGAGACTTTAGACGACGGTGGGGGGAACATCATATGTTTGTGGAGCAGATGGGCACGGTCTATGTGAGGGATTGCGTCGATGGAGTTGGTGCGGATTGCATTTACTTTGTTACGAGAGATTCTGAACATTTTTTGTTGAAAGAAGAAGACCAAGATGAAGAAGGAATTGATTACGATTGGAGGTAGTTTACCGTCTTAAAACAAGGCGTGTACGACCTGCAACAATATAACATGGGGACAAAACGCATGATTAATATGCCTCGCTTATCAAGCCCAGTAATTGAATGGTTCACACGGAAGCTCTCATAAAAAGGCTTGGTCGAAGTTTATATGTTTATATATATTTGTAGTTTTCTTCTCATTGCTTCAATTTATTGACGCTCACGTTGCAGTTCTTATATTTCCTGCATTTTCGAAAATATAACCAAGTTCTCATCGTTAATAATGCGGGCCCTCATGTTGCCAAGGTAAGAATGTTTATACTTGTGCGCATGTAACGTCGAACCTAAATATAAATAATTAACATGTGGGAAAATTCTAAAAATGAGTCACTAAGTATATTACTTTTCGTTTTTGAGTCATTATGTTTGATAATTGCAAAAATCGATCACGAACTTCGTATGTCCAAACAAAATTAAGTTTTCATTGTAAAAATAGGTCACTAACTTTGTATGTCGAACAAAAATAGGTCACTAACTTCGCATACCAAAGTAAACATATGTCATTAACTTCGTATGTTGAAACAAAAATAGGTCACTAACTTCGAAGTTAATGACTTATTTTTGCTAGTGACCTATTTTCGTTTGGACATACGCATTAGTGACATATTTTTGCAATTATCAGACATAGTGATCCGAAACAAAAAGTAGTATACTTAGTGACCCAAATTTATAATTTTGCCATTAACATGTTACATGAGTTATATGTTCTTCGTTATCGAATCTTGAGTCGACATAAGAATTAGAAGGAAAGTTTTGGTTTTTATATTAGACGCAACCATCATCCATAAATCATTATTTTTTCTCATATAAACTAACTAAAAACCCCAGTTACTTCAACACTACCACCAGGACGGGTTATCAAAAAGGAGAAAAAGCATTAGCGGGAATTCGTTTACACAAATGAAAAAGGCAACAAAAAGAAAAAAAAAGGAACAAATGAAAGAACGTGAAGCCATTATCATCAATGACCCAAAATATCAACATTGCAAGGTTTCCTAATATCAAGAACCTGAGACTTCAACCATGTATGAGCAACATCAACCAAAAAAGAATAATTAACCAACATTACAACTGCTGCGTGGTAACCTTGAATCGCTCTATGGGTTGTCCTCAAGACACATAACCCAAGAGGATTAGAGCTCTTTCAAGGAAACAAAGAGCTTGCATATCACTACCACTATAAAAAAGATCGCCACTAGTACGTGAAGAACCCTAATTTCTTGATTTCTTTTGTGCCCCGAGATTTTTCTCTGTCTCCGGCTGAACCGAGGGGATGACCTTTTTCTATGAGGAGAGCTCGCAGTGTTTGTTTGTGTGTGTGTTTTAAGAGTAGATGAGAAGGAGAGAATAAGTGGTTTAAGTTTCGAAAAAATAACTCTTGCTTATATGGGTGAATGAGGATCCAAAAAAAAAAATGGGTGAATGAGGCGGTGGGCTTCGGGACTTGGAATTTCGGTATTTTTTGTTTAATAATTTTCGGCCCAACCCAGCACGACCGACCCGACCCAATCCTAAGGTGGTGGAGAAACAAACATGTCGACGAGCCTTATTTTTATAAGAATGGATATTTTTACTATTTTTATGATATATAAAATTGCTTTATGATTACTATTTAAAGACAAATAATTAAATTTCATGACACATAGCTATATAGTTACATAAGTGGAATTTGCGTGAATTATAGTAGTCCAAAATTTAGAAATGTTTGTTAAAGGTTGGTAACACGAAAATTAAGAAAATAGAACTTTTGTTGATAATGTATTGTATACAAATGTAATGAACACGCCAACAACTTAGATTTTAAAAGGAATTATTTCCAATTGCTATGGAAACTCGATTCAATGTACCGTGTTACACTATCTTCTATATATTGAATAAATATAAAAATTACTGTGAAATAAGTTCATATATATATATAATATCCTTGATTTTGGTAAATATAATCAATATGTGGTGAATTAAACTATGTATACTTAGGATGGTATGGAAAAAAGAAATAATATAGATATAAAAAAGAATAGCATAAGAACATGAATTTTATTGCAGAGAGACTAACCAATTGAGTAGTTCCAAACGTGCACTTCTTGATCATGAAATAAGATTTTATTTAAATTAATTCAATCATAAATATCCATCTAAAGAACAACAAATAAAGTCACGTAGTATTTCAATTACTAAATATAAGACGAAGAAATAGACCAAGAAGTTCCCACAAAACTTTAACGACAAAAATGCATTTTGATTAATACATTACTAAACCACATTAATTATATCTATCTTGTAATGGTATGTGATTAAAACATATTTTCTATATAAAGAGGATATATGAGGTGATTTTACTTACACTCGTTCAAAGATGGGGACAATAGCAATGAAGCCTTCTAACATGGCTTCCCTCTTACTAGCTTTACTAGTTGCTTGCTCGCTTTCTATTACTAATGCAGATGAGAAGGATGAGTCATCACCTTCATACGAGAAATATCCTCCTTACAAGTCACCGTTATATGAGAAGAACCCATCGTACGAGAAATATACTCCTTACAAGTCTCCGTCGTATGAGAAGTACCCACCGTACGAGCAATATCCTACATACAAATCTCCGCCATACGAGAAATATCCTCCTTACAAGTCCCCGCCATATGAGAAGTACCAACCATATGAGAAAAATCTTCCTTACAAGTCTCCACCATCAGATGAGAAGTATCCTTCTTACAAGTCTCAACCATATGAGAAATATCCATCATACGAGAAATATCCACCTTACAAGTCCCCGTCATATGAGAAGTATCCAACGTATGAGAAGTACCCTCATTACAAGTCTGAGCCATATGAGAAGTATCCAGCGTACGAGAAATACCCTCCTTACAAGTCTGAGCCGTACGAGAAGTACCCACCTTACAATAAATATCCTCCTCACAAGTTTGAGCCGTACGAGAAGTACCCACCGTACGAGAAATATCCTCCTTACAAGTCTGAGCCGTACGAGAAGTACCCACCGTACGAGAAATATCCTCCTTACAAGTCTGAGCCGTACGAGAAGTACCCACCGTACGAGAAATATCCACCTTACAAGTCTGAGCCGTACGAGAAATATCCTCCTTACAAGCCTGAGCCATATGCGAAGTACCCACCGTACGAGAAATATCCTTCTTACAAGTCGCCACCATATGAGAAATACCCACCGTACAAGTCATCACCATCGAATGAAAAATATCCACCATATGAGAAGTATCCTCCGTACAAATCACCACCTTACGAGAAGTATCCTCCGTATAAGTCACCACCGTACGAAAAATACTCATCGTATGAGAAATACCCTTCTAACAAATCATTTAAACCTATAACTACCATGAGTTAAGCGATACCATGTCGTCCAAGTAAGTCTCTTCTCTTCTTCGGCGTTGTAATTGAACAATCATAAATCATATCTGTGGCATCTTAAGTTCATTAATTGTTATTGATCTCAATCATCCTTTGTTGTTAGAAATTGCCAAAGTTTATCAGATTTTGAATCCTTAGTATTATTTTGTATCAAAGCTGTTGTAACATTTATTTATTTATTTTGCAGGAATAAGAGAATAAATGGAATAAATAATTGCATGCATGGAAAACAAGCTTTGGGAGCAAGTAATCATTGAAGTGTATTTTGTATTCATGTTCATTCGATCTTAGAATTTATTACATGTTGAAGCTCCTGTTATCATTCTATCAAATCTCTTGGCGAAATTTGATATTTCTATTACCATTACATTGTGGTCTTCGAATTCGATGCAATTTTAAAAACATTAAATAAGTCGATAAATAATATACTATAAGAACGTTTTTGTTGATCTAGTTGATTCGACATTATCTATACTCAACATCGATTAGGTGCATCATCACCATTCTGCAGAGTTGGTATTTCAGCTTGGCAGAAAAAAAAGACAACAAATTTTTTCGTAATTACATGTATATGCGTGTGATAATAGTGCTTGAATTTCATTTAATGGTTCGTTGAGTCCATGCTTTATCTCAAAGAAGGTCGCTTGCTCGGGTCGAAGACTTAGGATGTAAATCCCATGGTGTTTCGAGTCGAAGACCTTAAACAAATTATAAACAAATAAAAATTAATGAATATTCTGTAGATTAAGAATGACAATCGAGGACCCATTATAGACCAGTGGGTCTTCCAATCGGTCCGAGTCTACAATTAAGTTAACGCCATCGACGCCGACTCTTTCGGAGGAGTGTGCATGGGTGGCACCGCAAAAGGCATCGAAGTAAGTGGGTCTAGATCACCTATTGGAAGAACCAACGGGTCATTAATTGGCTGATTGCCATCCCAATGCAGATATTCAAATAGGGTCCCATCTGACATGTATTCTCCCCATAAATGAAAAGAAATAAAAGTGAGATAAATCGATGGTGTTGTGGAACTTGTATACGTTGATCAAGAAATGTATTTTGCTATTGTTCTTTTGCCTTTGATTGGACAAATTGCAGATAAAAAGGATTTTGGTATAATTATTATCGTCGTATAGTATGATTGCAAATAAATCGAATCGAATATCACCATATTCCATTCGTATTCATATATTTTTTCGAATATTCGTATTCATATTTGTTTATATTCGAATCATAAAATCGATTCGTATTCGATTCATTAATGATATCAAATATATTCGCGAATATTCGAATCGAATTAGATTTTTCCCCCTTTTTTTTCAACAATGCCTAATAATAAAAAAAATAAAATAATATAATCCATGCAAAAACCAGTGCACAGATTGTTCTAGCAGAAAGAAAAAATTAAAGGAACATAATTGGTTCATCAAATAAGCTATCGAGAGAGAGTCGTGATGCGGTGAGACCCCAGGGAAACGTCGTGGGCTGTCGACGAGAGAGAAATGATGGTGGCCGTCGAGAGAACCTTGGTCTGCCACTCTGTGCGATGAGAGCGTGAGTGCAAGCAAATAGGTTTAGTTTTGTTATTTAATCAATTTATGCTTTATTTAATTTGGACTTATCTAATTAGAAGTATTTATAATATAATATATTATTTAAATATACGTTAAATTAATGAATCGAATATTCGCTAATTATTCGAATCGAATATTGGAGTTAGAAATATACTCTTATCCGTATTCGTTTATTTCAAATTGAATCTCGGATTGAAACGAAAATATCCGATTCATTTACAGCCCTATCGTATAATGTTTCTGGTATAGTGTTACTTTTTATATTGAATTGATTTGTTTTCTTTTCAAACGAGGTAAATTAATAACAAAACAATTACAGTGATGATGAAAACTTCAAACAAGCCCTCCGATACAAGTTCAGAACTCAAGGTGGGAAGAAACTACAACTCCGCAAAAGGAAAAATAAATGTGGAAAACAACACTCATGATAAAACAAAAATCAGCAAAAACACATAGATTCAACAAGAAAAAACATAACTGAAAGAAGGGAAAAAGTAAACGAAAGACGCTTGTTGTTGAAATATAATCGAGAAAATCCTGATCAAGATGAGAGAAAGTTGCTGAAGTTGCAAAGCAGGGATCAGAGTTTAAAAGAGCAGCAAAATATTTCGACTCGAGAAAGCGTTGAAATATTTACAAAGTCGTATTGTAATTTCACATGATGACATAAAGTTGCAGATGTTGGTGGCGTTTTAATCCAACAAAGGAAAGTGTCATTATTTCACTGCTTCTGTGAACCATCATTCAACGCGTGTGAAACAAGATCGAATAAAAGCTCTCTGTAATTTTCTTTTAGCTTTGTCTTCTCCATTTGTACTCATATAAACCTTAATCAATAAAGCTCGTTTTGTGTGGCCCGTGGAGTAGGATTCATCAAGAATCTGAACCACGTTAGATCTTGTGTTCAAACAATCTTTAATTTCGATATGGTATCAGAGCATATGATCGCGGAGTTGTAATCTTCAGGAATGCGTGAATTGAAATCATTCAATCGCTCACGTGAATTCAATCTGCTATGGCTGCTGCATCGTCTTCAAGTTCGGAATCGACCATACCTAATATCAATGATCCGTACTTCCTAAACAACAATGATACTTCCGGGCAAATTCTCGTTCATGAGCTTCTAAATGGGGATAATTATGCAACATGGAGTAGAGCAATGATGATAGCTCTCATCGGCAGAAACAAAGACGGGTTCGTAAACGGAGAGCTTGTGCCGCCTGTTGCTGATCCTCTAAATCCGGTTAGTACTCAGAATAAAGCAAGTGCTTGGAAAAGAAATAATGGCGTTGTTATCTCTTGGATCTTGAACTCAGTCTCTAAGGAGATCTCTGCGAGCATTTTATATAGTGCATGGGGAAGGGAAGTGTGGTTGGATTTACAGAAAAGGTATGGTCAGACAAATAAGCCTAGAATTTTTCAGCTCAAAAGAGAACTTATCAATCTTGCGCAAGGATCTAACACAGTGGCGGTATATTTCACTAAGCTAAAGACCTTATGGGATGAATTGGCCAATTACAAGCTTCCTTGCAAGTGTACGTGCCAAGGCCTCAAGAGATGAAAGAATACGTTGATGAAGAATACGTTCTCACGTTTTTTTATGGGATTGAATGATTCGTACTCGGAGATAAGGGGTCCGATCCTCCTCTTGGACCCGATCCCATCCATCAATAAAGTGTTTTCTCTGATAAGTCAGGAAGAAAAACAGAGGTCTATGGGTTCTGGACTAGTCCGTACTGCTGATGACCAAGCCAATAACATGGCAATGTTTACGGCTAAAGGACATTAGGAGCTAGTCAAGAAGGCTTTTTTCAATCAAAAAAGAGACGGAGGAAAGCCTATGTGTACCCATTGTCATAAGAAAGGGCATACCATTGAAACTTGTTATCAAGTCCATGGTTATCCACCGGGATTCAAACAAAATCAGAGGTTTAAAGGAGGAAGGGTGAACCAAGTTGCTTAAAATCCTGCTAATAAGGGTGGACAACAGATTCATGTTTTCAATCAGGGCAGTTCCTCAATTGGTGATGCAACCATCCGGCTGCAGATGATGCCATTTCAGCTACAGAGTTTGAAAGCATTACTCGATCAATCAATGACCAACCTGCTACCAGAGAAGGCAAGCCAGATGCCACAGATTGAAAGGGGTGCATGTATTTGTCTCTCGTTTAACCTGTCTGAGTTAATAAATGAGAAATATTGGTTGGTTGACTCAGGAGCAACTAGGCATGTATGTGGTGATGAAAGATTATTGCATCATGTTCATAAAATAGAAGAATCTAATGTGATAATGCCATATAATTCTTTCATAAAAGTCAGCAAAGCAGGTTCATTTACGGTAAACCAATTTATTACCCTGACAGATGTACTAATAGTACCACAATTTCATTTTAATTTGATTTCAGTAAGCTATCTTGCTGCAAGGAACAATTACAAGTTTTCTTTTGAGGCTAATGGCTTTATTGTGCAGGACCATTCACTACAAATGATTGGCAAGGGTAGACAAGTAGCTGGATTATATGTTCTTCAGGCTGACTCTGTTTTACATTCCTTTTAGTAATAATTCTGTTTTCATGAATAAATTGTCTTTGGATCTTTGGCATAGGAGATTGGGACATCCCTCGAGCAAAGTTTTAGGCATGGTTAAATCTTCATTAAAGCATGATGATGTATCTACAACTTCATACTGTAAAATTTACCTGTTAGCTAAGCAAAAAAGGATTTCATTCCCAGATGATAGCAAAATGACTTGTTTTTCGTTTGATTTAATTCATTGTGATGTATGGGGACCATTTCATGTTCCTTCTTACTTAGCTCATCAGTATTTTGTCACCATAGTGGATGATCATACTCGTTTTACTTGGCTATTCATGATAAAATATAAATCTGAAGTGCAATCTGTTTTATCTTATTTTTTGGCTTTAGTGGAAACACATTTTTAATGTAAAGTAAAGTCAATTAGGTCTGATAATGCCAAGGAGTTTAATCTAACAGATTTTTTCAGGGAAAAGGGTATATTACATCATCTATCATGTGTTCAAACGCCACAACAAAATTCAGTTGTTGGGAGAAAACATCAACACCTTTTAAATGTGCCACGGTCCCTGTTTTTCCAGTCTGGTTTGCCCATCAAATACTGGTATGAATGTGTTCTTACTGCTACTTATCTTATTAATCGAACGCCCTCAGCCAAACTAGGAAGTAAAAGTACTTATGAGTTGTTATATCAGAGACCAATAGATTATAGTATGCTGCGAGTATTTGGCTCTGTGTTTTTGTTCAACACTTGCTGCAGGAAGAAAGAATTTGATGCAAGGGCTAGATAATGCATCTTCATTGGTTATCCGAATGGAGTAAAGGGCTAGAAGGTGCTGGACTTGAATACCAAAGATGTTTTTATTTCAAGGGATGTGAGATTCAAGGAGGATGAGTTTCCCTTGAAGGATCAACATTCTACTTGTATGTCAGAGGATCCATTCACTTCTCTAGTGATTCCCAAGCCTTTATGTTGTAAATCCTGAGATTGAAGATGAGGATGTTTTAGCTGAAGAGTGGGTGGATATTCTCCCAGAGCAAGAGCTTAATGCACAAAATGAAAATACTACCTCAGCTGGAACAAAAATTCAACATTATGTTCAACAGTAAGATCAACAACAACTTCAGCAGAGAAAATCAGCCAGAGAGTCAAGAAGGCCGAATTATTTACAAGACTATCATTGTAATGGATTATCAGAAGCAAGGGTCATGTACCCCATTTCTAAGGTTCTATCTTATCATAAATTTTCAGATAAGGACCAAGCCTTCATTTGTGGGATTGCTATGGCAGAAGAACCAAGGAATTATACACAAGCAGTAGTTTCACCAAACTGGCAGGAAGCTATGAGAGATGAACTGAGAGCATTGAAAGACAATGATACTTGGTCCGTAGTTTCTCTACCAGAGGAAAAGAAGTCAATTGGTTGCCGTTGGGTCTACAAACTCAAGTTCAACTCGGATGGACAAATAGAAAAGTATAAGGCACGTTTAGTAGCAAAGGACTACGATCAAAGGGAAAGAGTGAACTACATTGATACGTTTGCTCCGGTGGCCAAGCCTAACACGATTAAGATCATTCTCTCTTGGCTGCTAAGCTTGGATGGAATCTCTTACAATTAGATGTGAATAACAACGCATTCTTAAATGGAGATTTGACTGAAGAAGTCTATATGGATTTACCTCAAGGTTTCCACGAGAATTATGAAGGAACGAAGGGGGAAAAGAAGGTTTGCAAACTGCATAAATCCATATACGGGTTGAGACAACAAGAAGTTCACAGTTGCGGTGAAGGATCATGGCTTCATACAAGCTGAATCTGATCACAAGTTGTTCACTAAAGGAAGAGGTGAAGATCTGGTGGATCTTTTAGTCTATGTGGATGATATAATTCTAGCCGGACCTTTTGAAAAGGCATTGCAGGAAGTGGAGATCTTTCTGAAATGTTGTTGTAAGATCAAAGATTTAGGGGAGCTTAAGTACTTCCTCGGGATTGAAGTGGCTGGGAGTGAAGCTGGAATCTATATATCACAAAAGCGATATGCGTTGCAACTACTCGAAGATACGGGATATTTAGAAGCAAAACCATTATTAACTCCGATGAATTCGAATGATAAAATTACAAAAACAGATGGAAGAATTGATTGATCCCTCATAGAAGGTTGATTGGAGGTTACTTTACCTAACGTTTACTAGTCCAGACATAGCGTTTGTGGTGCATAAACTTAGCCAATATATATCAGCACCAAGGACGGGACATTTGATGGCAGCCCACCATTTATTAAGGTATCTACAGGCTTCTCCTGGACAGGGAATTCTGCTTTCATCAACTGCAAATTTGGATTTAAAGGGATTCTCCGATGCGGATTGGGCCGGTTGCAAAGATACTAGGAGGTCTGTGACGGGTTATTGTACATTTTTGGGAGACTCATCGATAACATGGAAGGCTAAGAAACAAACGACAGTTTCAAGATCTTTTATAGAGGCCGAGTACCGAGCCTTAGGGTCACTAGTAGCAGAAATAATATGGATAAAACAACTGCTAGTTGAACTTAATGTGCAGGTGAACCAAACTCCAGCTGTTTATTGTGATAATCAGTATGCGATGAAGTTAGCTTTGGTCGGCGGCAGAGCTTCGGTTATACGGTAAGTCGAGGCACGTACGAGTAAGCTTTCCGTACGACAATATCGCCCCGATTATCAGTGCTATCGGTTTGACATCGATTGTCCCCAAGATACAACGACTTTCTTAATAATGTATCGCAACACTACGAACGGGATTTTCCGGCGAATCTACTGGAAATTTGAGCTTTTCTTGCTTCGGAAACTGGGAGTTGGGAGTGACTTATGCTAGATTGCAGGACTCGAATGAATGATTATTTCCATCTCGCAAGGGACCTATTTATAGGCGGGAAGGAGTTCCTGGGACTGAATCGCGATAAATGCGACCTTTCGGGGCCAGAATGTGAAACATCACAAATACTGGACTGCCCCGCAATTAGAAGTTTCTCGACCCATCCCTCGTACTCTCGGGTCGGGTCGGTCCATTCGGTAGTCCGTTCTTGTGGGGCCCAACGACCCAACGGGTCATGCCAATAGTTGGCCCAGTCAATGCTTACGCAGCGCCACTTCATCATCACCTGTACGCGTGTCATGCTTGCCACATCGACACCGAGCTGCCACATCACTGTCTCCCCGCCACGCATCGTCGACCAAAATTTTTGGCTCCAATAGCTCCTAGTGACGATGCGGTGTGTGAAGTGCGCCTACAAAGCGCCCATTGGGCAGTTGGCACGGCTCGGGTCGTGTCGGACTCGGCCCGGCCTCGGGCGCGGGCACCGGGCTATCACTTGGGCCAAAACCACACTAGCCCATTAAGCCCATTTGAGTCCACCCTTTAGCCCATTTGAATTACCTACACAAGGTAATCCTTTATAAGGTGATGACACCTTTAGTGTCTAACCAATGTGGGACAAAGTTCCCTTCATTTTTTCTTAGACACTCAAATACTTTTATTGGACTAACTTTAGAAAATTAATTTCTCGGTCACCCGACATCGGTTTTGAGCAAATCAATATTCGTTAAATTCCCCTCGAAACGTAGTTTATGAATCTTTTATCAATTTCAAGTTTCGATGGACGATGGCATCCCGATTTGATTAAAAACCGATCGGATTTGGCTTTTGAGTTTAATGCCCAACTTTAGGTCCCAAAGCCCAAATCTAACAATCTCCCACATGAATGGACATTAATGCAAATGCATGCTGACTCTAGCAAGAAAAGCTCGACGACCCATCATTGCCTTAGGATACGTAGCTTGTGGCTTTGAACCATCCATAGTGAAATGTTGTCGGGTTCACTCGCTGCTCACTGAACGTGATGTCTTAAACTGACAGTGTTTTGTGTAAACCAAGACAACATCATACACACAATGACGAATCTAATTTACACAATGACGAATCTAATTTCTTTCGATTCTCACGTTGTGCCCTTTTCGGCCATGGACCATATCTAGGATTCATAAGTGTTATCATTGAAGCGGCCCCACTTCTCACTTATATAGGTGATCGACTATTAGGACTTGAATCCAAGAGTATCCCGCAATACTCCGCCCTTCTGGGTATAGCCATCATTAAAAGCAAAATTGCTTACCCTTTACCATCGGGTAATTAATTGGGCAACTTACGAGAATGAGCTTCTTAGATATGTTTCCAAGTAAGCTACGAACCGTTCTCAATGTAGTTGTCTCATTGAACCAAGTTTGTGGGATCTCCACTCTCAAGGTTAAGTTATCACCGATGCCCTTCTTGGGTGTGTGGGTTTTAGCCTCATTCCCCTTACTGCATCATAATGTTTATATCTAGCAATGCCTTTTGTCAAAGGGTCTGCTATGTTCTCTTTTGACTTCACATAGTCGATAGAGATTATTCCACTAGAGATCAGTTGTCTTACGGTGTTATATCTCTGACGGATGTGTCGAGACTTACCGTCGTACATGCTACTCTATGCCCTGCCAATTGCGGCCATGTTGTTGCAGTGTATCATTATTGGCGGCACATGTTTATTCCAACAGGGAATATCTTCCAAAAACTTTTCAAGCCACTCAGCTTCTTCGCCGGCTTTATCCAGCACAATAAACTCCGATTCTATCGTGGATCGAAGAAGCTGAGTGGCTTGAAAAGTTTATTGATTGAATATGCTATGTCAGGTCGAGTGCAGTTCGATAAATACATCAGACTGCCAATCACCCGAGCATAGTCATGTTGTGATATGTGTTCTCCTCTATTTTTGGCTAAGTGTACATTTGGATCTACCGGGGTCTTAGCCGGAGGGTCATCAAAGGCATTGAATTTCTTCAACACGCTCTCAACATAATGAGATTGTGTCATCAGAATTCCTTCGGGTGTTCTAGAGACATTAATCCCTAGAATGACATTAGCCAAACCCATATCATCATGTTGAAATGACTTTTCAACATGTTCTTTGTGTTCACAATCGCTTTCTAATTGCTTCTCATGATTATCGTCAACATAGAGACAGACAATCATGAATTCATCGTGTGTGCCCTTAATGTAAACACATTCGTCACACTCGTTGATCTTGAACTCATTCGATAACATAGTCATATAGAATTTTTGGTGTCATTGCTCGGTGCTTGTTTAAGCCCGTATAGCGACTTCACGAGTCGGCACACTTTGTTCTCTTGGCCGAGTATGATAAACCCTTCTGGCTGTTTCATGTAGATTTCTTCATCGAGTTCCCCATTTAGGAATGTCGTTTTTACATCCATTTGATGTACCTCGAGGTCATACAATGGGGCAATAGCAAAAGGCACCCGTATAGACGTAATCCTTGTTACGGGTGAGTAGGTGTCGAAGAAATCGTACCTCTCTTTTTGCGTAAACCCCTTGGCTACTCATCGAGCCTTATATTTCTCAATTGATCCATCAATTTTACGTTTCCTTTTAAGGAACCACTTGCATCCTAAATGTTTACACCCCTTTGGGAGATCTACCAACTCCCAAGTATGGTTCTGCATGATGGATTCAATTTTGCCTTTCGCAGATTCTTTCCAGAACGGAGCTTCTGGACTCGACAGAGCTTCTTGCAATGTTCGAGGTTTGTCGTCTAACATATAAGTTAGGAAGTCGGATCCGAATGACTTGGCCACCTTCTTTCGCTTGCTTTGACTCGATTCTTCCTCTTCTTGAGGAAAACTTTCGACGCCATCGTAAGTTCTTTTTTCATAAATTATTTCTTTTCTTCCTTATTTGGAAAGATATTTTCAAAGAATACATCATTCCTTGATTCGACTGTCATTCCAACATTCATGTCAGGGATCTCCGATTTATGCACCAGAAATCTGTATGCAGTACTGTTGTTTGCATATGCGATGAAAATGCAGTCAACAGTTTTGGGTCATATTTTAACCTGCTTAGGTTTAGGTACTTCAACCTTTGATAGGCACCCCCACACTCTCAGGTAATCGTATGATGGTTTCGATTTTTCCACAGCTCATACGGTGTTTTGTCCCTCTTTTTGTGTGGCAATACATTTAGAATGCGATTTGCTGATAGAATGGCTTCCCCCCACAAGTTATGGGGTAGCCCTGAGCTGATCAACATTGCATTCATCATCTCTTTAAGAGTTCTGTTTTCGGCAACGCCGTTTTATTGGGGTGAATATGACACCGTTGTTTGATGAATAATGCCATGCTCTCGGCAAAATTCCTCGAACGGTGCCACGTATTCTCCTCCTCTATCACTTCGTATTATTTTGATTTTTGAGTTAAGTTGATTCTCAATTTCACTCTTGTATCTTTTAAAGGTATCAAGCGCTTCGTCTTTTCGACTTAAAAGATACACGTGACAATACTTCGTGCAATCGTCGATAAACGTAATAAAATATTTTTTTCCACCTCTAGTTTGCACGAATTTAAGATCGCATATAACGGTACGGATCAGTTCTAGAGGCGAGTCGTTTCTCTCAACGGAGAAGAATGGTGCTTTGGCCATTTTTGCCTCAACACACACTTCACACTTATGTTGTGAATCGACTTCCATTTGTGGAAGTAAGTTTAAACTTATTAACTTCTTTAGTTTGTTTAAACTCACGTGTCCTAATCTACCATGTCATAAATTAGAACACTCAACCAAATAAGAAGAACTTACTTTATTATCAGCGAGCTTAATCTCGCGCTTTACAGGCATTACATTTAATTTAAACAACCCCTTCTCGAGGTAGCCCTTACCTATAAATTGACCATTTTTGGTCAGTACATACTTGTCAGCTTCAAACACCTGTCTAAACATGGCTTTACTAAGCAGAGAGCTGGAGACAAATTTCTTGCGGATGTCTGGGTCATGCAGCACGCCCACAAGCATCAGCTCATTGCCGGAGGTCATCTCCAGCAACAGCCGTCCCAATGCTACGATGTTGGACGTTGCTGCATTCCCCATATAGAGTGTCCTACCTGATATCGATGTGCAGGTGGAGAACATCTCTTTGTCGGAGCATATGTGTCGAGTTTCTCCGTTGTCGATGTACCAGGAGTTCGGGTTATCCACCGCGTTCGCCTCGTACATGACTGCCGCAAGGTCTAGCTCTGACAGCTCCGTCACCAGCTTCTTTTCCTCGGCCAGGTGAGCCCGGTTCTAACCACCTTTCTTCTTCTGGCGATAGTCCTTGGCCATGTGTCCAGTTTTGTCGCAGTTGTGGCAGTTGCCCTTAATTCTCTTGAAATTCGGCTTTTGCTTGTTCTGCATTGACTCCGGCCTCTTTCGTTTGTTGCCGGAGCTCGGCTCACTAGGTTAGCTCTTGCCTCCATGCCTCCCCTTTTGTTCTTGGCATTGATCTTTCGGTTTTCCTTTTCGATCCGAAGCCTCACAATCATGTCCTCAAGCCCCATTACAAGGAGAAGCAGAAGCCCTCAAATGAGGAATAAAAAATACCTTAATTTAGTTTTGAAACAGGCAGGCCTAGGCTGACTGAGGTTTCTCGGAGGAGCAGATTAGTGCTTCATGTAAAAGCGCGGAAAATTGACATGTTTATCGCGGATAAGGCGGCGTACCGATCGTCCATAACCAGTCATCTACCCCTTTAAGAAGACACTTATTAGCCCTCTCAACTTCGTCTTCCACCTCGTTAATTGATGTCTTCGACAGGGTTATGAAAATCGGACCGAAACGGCATGGCAAAATTAAAAAGTTAATGAGTTTAAATTTGATTGCACAAATGGAAATTCATTAACAACGTAAGTGTGGCTTCTGTGTTGAGGCAAAGATGACCAAAATACCGTTTTTCTCTGTAGAGAGAAGCAGTTCGCCTCTAGAAGTGATTCATACTAATATATCTGATCTAAAGTTCGTACAGACTAAAGGTGAGAAAAATTATTTTATTACGTTTATCGATGACTGCACGAGATATTTTCACGCGTATCTTTTAAGTAGCAAAGATGGAGCTATATATGCCTTCAAAAGATACAAGTTGAAAATCAACTTGACTCGAGGATTAAGATAATTCGAGGTGACATAGCAGGAGAATACGCGGCACTGATCGAAGAATTCTGCCAAGAACATAGAACTATTCATCAAACAACCGCACCATATTCAACTCAATCAAACGGAGTTGTTGAACGCAAAAATAGATATTTAAAGGAGATGATCGATGCTATGTTGATCAGCTCAGGACTTCCACAGAATTTGTGGGGGAAACCATCTTGTCAGCTAATCGCATTCTGAATATGTTATCACACAAGAAAAGGGGATAAGACACCATACGAGTTATGGAAAGGTATGACGTCGTCCTACGGATACCTTAAAGTGTGGGGGTGCCTAGCAAAGGACGACGTACCTAACAAAAGCAGGTTAAAATAGGCTCAAGACTGTCGATTGCATTTTCATCGGAGATGCAAATAACAGTAGTTCATAAAGATTTCTAGTGCCAGGTCAAAAATCCTTGACATGAATGCAGGGATGATAATCGAGTCGATGAACGCAATGTTCTTCAAAAATATCTTTTCAAATAAGGAAAGAAAGGAAATTAGTTCTGGGAAAAAAACTTACGATGTCTTTGAGAGTTCACCTCAAGAAAATGAGGAACCAAGACAGAGTAAAAGAAAAAAAGTGGTCCAATTATTTGGACTCGATTTTCTGACGTATATGATGAACGACGAACTCCGGACATTGCAAGAAGCAGTGTCTAGTCAAGAAGCTCCGTTCTGGAAAAAAGTTGTAATTAGCGAAACCGAGTCCATCATGCAGAACCACACTTGGGAGTTCGTAGATCTCACAAAGGGATGAAAACATCTTTAGGTTGCAAGTGGGTCCTTAAAAGCAAATTAAAAACCAGTGGGATAATCGAGAAATATAAGGCTCGACTGGTCACTAAGGGGTTAAACCAAAAAGAATGATATGACTTCTTCGATACATATTCGCCCGTAAAAATGATTACGTCCATAAGGGCACTCATAGCTATTGACTGACGCGTTGCATAATCTCAAGATACACCAAATGGATGTGAAAACGGCTTTCATGAACGGGGAATTAGAGGAAGAAATCCACATGAAACAGTCTGAATGGTTTGTAGCACCCGGGCAAGAGAACAAGTGTGTTGACTCGTGAAGACGTTGTACGGGTTTAATGGCACGAGAAATTCGATATGACTATGCTATTGAACGAGTATAAAACTAATGAGTGTGACAAATGTATTTACATTAAGGGTACACCGAAATAATTTGTGATTGTATGTCTTTATGTAGACGACATGCTGATCATGGAAAACAGTCATAAAGTAGTGTTTAATACAAAGAATATGCTAAAAAAAATTCAGCATGAAAGATCTGGGTTTGACTGATGTCATACTATGGATAAACGTCTCCAAGACACCCGGAGGAATAGTACTTACACTATCTCACTATGTTGAGAACATGTTGAAGAAGTTTAAAGCCTTCGATGATCCTCTAACTAAAACACATGTGGACTTTAATCTACAATTAGCTAAGAATAGAGAACACATTTCAATGTTCGAACACGCTCGGGTGATTGGAAACTTGATGTATCTGTCTAACTGCACTCGACCTAACATAGCGTATTCGATGAGTAAAGCAGGTTTACGTGCAACCCGCAGTAGGCACTGGACAACACTAAAAAAGGTGTTAAGGAATCTGAAGTACACCGTTAATTATGGCATAATGTACTCGAGATATCCAGCGGTACTGGAAGGATACTACGATGCTAATTGGATATTTGGTTTTAAAGACTCCAAATCCACGAATGGTTACGTATATACCATTGGTGAGGGAGAAAATTCCTGAAAATCCTCCAAGCGAACATGCATCGCTCGATCCAAGATGGAATCAGAGTTTATTGTACCAAATAAAGCCGACGAAGAAGCAGAATGACTTCAGATGTTTCTGGAGGATATTCTGTGTTGGAATAAACCTGTGTCACCTATAATGATACACTGCGATAGTATGACGGCTATCGGCATGGCACACAGTCGCATGTACAGCGATAGGTCTCGACACATTCCTCAAAGACATAGCACTATAAGACAGCTAATCTCTAGCCGAATTATCTCCATTGACTATGTAAAGTCTAAGGAGAACAGAACAAATCCTTTGACGAAATGTATCATTGTAGAACAACTTAAATCAGCAGTAAGGGGAATGAGACTAAAAATCCACACACCAAACAAGGGGTTGGGCGGTAACTCAACCATGATGACTGGAGATCCCATAAACTTGATTCAATGAGACATTCAAGGAGTATCCCAATTTCTAAGTCCATTCTCGAGAGTTGTCCAAGTAATTTCCCGATGACATGCGTAGGGTAAGCATTTATGCTTTTAATGATGACTATACAAAAATGGTAGAGTATTTCGGGCTACTCCTGGATTAAGTCCTAATAGTCGATCACATATATAAATGAAAAGTCGAGCTGCTTCAATGTTAACACTTATGAATCCGAGATACAGTCCAAGGCCGAAAGGGACACAACCTGAGAATCAAAAGAGATCAGATTCATCATTGTCTGTATGATGTTGTCTTGGTTTACACAAAAAGCCGACAGTTCAAGACACCGCGTTCACTGAAGAGCGAGTAAATCCTATAACATTTCATTACGGAAGGTTCAAAATGATAAGCTACCTATCCCGATGCAATGATGGTTCGTCGGGACATTCATACAAGAGTCGGCATGCATTTGCATTAATTTTCATTCGTGTGGGGATTGTTGGATTTCATAGTTTTGGCCAATATGCCCCTAATGGGATAATTAACCGAATAAATCCAAGTTGTTCGGTGTTTAATAAATCGAGGATTTATTGTTAGTCAAAACTGAAAATTGAAGAAAGATTCATAATCTATGTTTCTAGAGGAATTTACTGAATAATAATTTACTCAAAACCGATGTCAGTTGAATGAGAAATAAATTATTAAAGTCCAACCCGATAAAAATAAATAAATGGGTTAAATATATAAAGAGGAAGCTTGGTGTCCCACATTGCTGAATATATGAATGGGAAGAATATTACTCATTCGAATAGTAATTGTGCCCGTACTTTTTAGAAATTGTGCATCGTCTCGGTCATTGAATTTTGATGGAGGTGAACAACTACGTCGACGAGGTTCTTGAATTAATGCTGACTTTTTAGCTTTGCGAGAGAGACGCCCACGAGTAATATGAATTTTCGATTCACGAATCAACGTCGTTGACGACGCAATTATCTCACTCAACTTCCTCGAATTATTAAGTTTTCCAGCTCTCGACTTCTTTGTAAATTTTGCATTAATCATTTGCAGGTCAATATCACATCATAAATCGTCTTCTTCAAGAGGTCTGCACGGTGAAAGGTCAAGCTTTCTCTGAAAGTCGGCGACTGAATCTAATAGGATATAATGCATTTACTGAAATACATTATCTGCTCATGTACACATGACAATCCATGGCTTGTATGAAGTTGGCAAACACAATTTTCAGAAATAAATTTAGTTGCTTTAGATCCTTCAAATTTCTTGAATTTTGAACCCATGAATTGATACAAAACATACAATTCTCGATAATGATGCTCATTGAATCGACGACGAATGAGAATCTTGTTTTGTTCAATATTGACTTTCATATTTGTGACTTGAGACTGAATTAATTGTTGAATGAAAGATAATGATATCTACAAATCTCGATGCGAAAATTCCAAGTACAGTTTAACTTGGCATGTGACTCTTTACTCTATTGGTTTTGTGAATTTCAAAGTTAAGAAATTTGTCGATCAAAACAGATAAAACATCTCCTTGTAAGGCGTCAACTTATGGTTATTTAGATAACTAAGCACACTTGAAAATATTAAACAAACTTATTAAGTTCAGACGAATAATAATTTATAAATAATTTAATATATTTAACCATATGTTCAAGCATACCTGAAAATTTGCATAATGTTGCTTCAGATGTGCCAAGTTAGACAAATATGATTCGTCCATTTCACATTCAATCAATGTCTTCCATGTTTTACAGAAGAGTTTCATGCTTTAAGTGACGTTATTGAAGGCTTGAACTTCATAATACTTCTACAGATGTCTCATCTACAAAGTGATCCTTTAGCTTTTGGAAAAATGTTGGTGCATGCTTTCAGTAAAGTCAACTTCTTATCTGTGACAATAAACACGTGGAGAACAAACACATTCATTCATCGTCGATTACAGACAACTTAACGCCAATTATAGTTGCACTCCTTCTGTTCTTGCATAAGAACGAATGCTAAGTATGTCAAAGCCATCATATGGATCCTCAATATCTTCGCCAAAATATTTATCTAATTCCAACTTCACACGCTCACTTTTTCCGTCTCTCTTTCTCTTCATCATTTCATCAAACAAATATGTGGCATTTGTAGCAATAGATGAAGAAGAGGAAGAACTGCCACTAACTTGTTGAGTCCTTGTGGACGTGGAGCAATTGGACTATCAGTTATTTCATATCTCAATTTGTACACCATAAACAATTCTTGAATGTCATACCTAACTTGTTCTTTCATCGTCGGCGTGGTAACGTGATCGGGATATAACCGATCAAATGAGAAATCAATCATCCCCCACTTTAAGTTTCACGGCAAAGTACACAATCTTTTTCATCTTAGCAATTCCCCAATATTTGCTGAATTTAAGTTTCATTCTACGAGCCATGTTTGAGAGTTTTTTGTCGTCTTCATCTAACCAACCTCGAAGAAGCAAGTCGAGGGTAGTTATCTCACGAAAAAATACATTAGACGTAACATACGAAGAGTCCCAAATACTCAATGTAAGCTTGTAAAAGTGGCTAAAAAAATTAACCAACAACTTCGCTCTTTCTCAATCATCTGCCGTTGGAATACCGCAAAATGGCTCATTTGATAGATCATTAGCAAATGTCGTATCCACATCTCCAAATTTTTTAAACGCTCTAGAAAAATATTAGCAGACTCCAACATCAAGTATGTAGAATTCCACCGAGTCGGTACATCAAGGCTCAAGCCCTCGTCTCTAATTTCACGATTTTGGCACATTCGAAAAATCGTTTTAGTCTACTCGGAGAGTTCCTAATGTATCGAACGGCTCCTCTAATATGAGAGATAGTATCATTAATAATACGAGCTATACATCTCATATGAATGTCTCCCCCCACCCCCTCCAAAATACTTGTACCGATATCACAACTATTCTTCAAATAAAAAATTGCACAGTCATTTGACGTGCATTATCAATCGTAACGGTAAATATCTTATCAATTCCCCATTTAATTAGACATTGCTCGACACCGTTACCTACTTCCTCACCTTTGTGATCCAAAATCGGGCAAAAGTCCAAAATTTTCTTTCTCGAAATCCAATCATCATGAATGAAATGGACCGTGAGACGCATATAGTTGATTATTTGAATCGATTTCCATGTGTCCGTCGTAATGCAAATGGTTTGTGATTGGATTTTTATGAGCGGCTTCAATTTATCTCTTTCGCTCACATACATGTTGTAAATGCTCCTTGTTATAGTTTTTCGTGAAGGAATTCTAAACATAGGACAAACAATCGAGAAGAAATGTCTAAGACCCTCGTTCTCAACGGTTTTAAAGCAAGACGAGCTTGACTTGTTTGAACTTCTTGCTTCTTACAATTAAAGTTATTCTCTAAAGAATTGGTTGAAGCCTTGGATCGGATTTAACTTCACTAATACAATACTAGCATCTGGCCCTTTTCTCGACTTCACAAAAAAACTTGTCAAAGTGTTGCCAATACTTTGATCCACACGGAACGATATTTTTATATTTTTCCGACCCTTCTGTTTACCGTCTATCTCATCGTTCGAATCCATATCATCGATGTCCGCACTTTAACTTGGTGGAATACCATTAGCTCCAACATTAACTTGTTTTCTGTGTTCGATAGTTATAATTCTCGATTAGCATCTTCTCAGTCTCTGATAAGAACATCACTAGTTGAACCTTCACTTGAGACACGAGTATGACTTGCCATCTACAAATACCAAAATCCAAGAGCCAAGACTTATTAATTTCGAGCCTAACTTCTATCCAAACCCTTGAAGAATACATGAAACCTGAAATACCAAATGGCCAAATCAACACCGAAAATCGGTGACCCATTGATTCTAACAATGTATAGAATGTTACTAGAATCTTAGAATCATCTTTTGGATCCGAAAATTGAAATAAATCAACAAATCCCTAAACTAAGAAAATTGGGGTTCTACCTTTTGGGTGTGGCTGAGGCTGAAGACGAGGAGGACGAGGCCTGAGACGGACGGCGGCGGCTCACGGGTTTTGACTGTGGGAGGTGCTGATTTTTTTTTGTTTTGGCAAATGGCAGGGGCACGATGTTTTTCTGAAATGTTTTTGTTTGTTAAGTATAGGTGTATGTGTGTGGGAGGTAAAGTAAACCACAACTTTTTTTAATTGAGAAACCTGCGGGTACCCGATCAGATTTAGCGGGTACCATAATATTAGCTTTTGTCGGGTATCGGGTTCGATATGAAACCCGATTGCCCACCACCCCTACATCTAGCATGGCCTAACTACTTACTAGTGACCTAAATTAAGTAATTCAAAAGATTGAGGACAATTCTGAAAAATTAAAGGAGCGCCATGATAAATGCAATAAACTCCCACTTCATTCAATCAATTTGTTTGGAAAAAAATAAATTCAATCAATTTGTTAAAATAAAATATTTCCGTTTGTGTGCAACCCCATACAACAATAATTCTTTAACGTCTATCGATTTCCATTACCACGCACGTAATCGAAGTCGATAAATAAATCAGAATAAACAACAGAGTCGGGTCCGACACACAAAAAAAATTGAAAAATAGAAATTTTCCTCTCTAAAAACCTTCCGTTACTGCTTCGGGTCCCGGCGAATCTCCTGTCACATTATCACTGGGATGTTAGATTCCGGCTAGTTTGTACATTAATGTTATTAGCTTTTGTCGGTAGGTTGGTGATGTTATGAGCTGTCTATGTGGTTTTTGGTTTACTCAGCTGTCCTCTAAGCTTTCCTGGAGGTAAATGGACTCTCATTCTTTCTGTTAACATCGTTTCTTTCTCTGTAGTATATTCGCTTCTCGATGCTGCTTTTGTATGTATTAAATGTTTTGCAATGAAACTCTCTGTGTATGTGTGTCCTTAACTGATGTAGATTGTCTGAGCTATGACAAGTTCTCTGTTAAAACGCTTTCTACTTTTTTACTGCCAATTGGTTGGAGTATGAAAAAAATTATTTCAGATATGTTTAATTCGTGTGAAATGTTATGATTGTCTTATGTTGTTAGAAGAGTCTTTGGATGACATTACGAAAATATTCAGGAACATAATTGCAGGCTCAGTTTGGGTTGAGATAATTTTATATTTACTAGGGCAATTTTTTTCCCTATAGCTGTTACAATTAAGTTAGCAGTTTTGGTTTGTTGTTGATTGACATGAATATTTTTGTTGACATTGTTGAAATTTGGAAACACAACTTATTGTTTTGTATGACTGAGGGCACAGTATGCAATTGATCTTTCTGCTCCCCTCAGATTTTGTGTTAACAGATAAAATAATTGTGTCTCCAGATATTGAGATGAGTGGCACTAATCTAAGAGGTAATAACAAAATAAATCCGGGATGCTTGGGAAAAATGGTTAACCTCTTTGATTTGAGCAAAGAGATGCCTGCGAACAAGCTCCTGACAGATAAGCCTCACCGAGATGGTGCAGTGCCCCTTCTTTCCACTTGTCATTATCTTATCTGATATTCTTTCGTTACAACGTTGTTCTTGAGTTGCTTTAGTACTTTGGTGAAATCAGTTGACTCCTTTGTAATAAGTCCCCATAACCGCCTTTCATTTCTCGACTTTTTTATCAGTGGCACTTCCAAGCATAACCTCGTACTCATCTTGTGATATACGTGATTACTGATTATTACAGGTTTTTCCCTCTCTAGGACCAGAGCTGACGCGTTGAGGATGAATTCACCTGTTGATTCGATTGTAGATAAAGTGGTAAACTATGTCAAAACATCAAATGTTATGCGTATTGATCCTTTCTCAGATAGTTACTTCATAACTTGCTCCTAAAATACATGCAGATCATTTCTAACTTCACTTCCAACAATAATTTTTCCAAGAAAACTTCAGACGTGACCCCAATGAAAACGCTGATTGCCCAAGAGATGTCCAAAGAATTGGAATCCAAGCACCATCCTCCTAATTTAGTTGCCAAATTAATGGGGCTCGATTCGCTTCCACATCAGCAAACCGAGATAGGTACGCAACGAAACCGGAGTCATTCGGATATACCCGCGGGTTATTGGGAGAAGAAAAACGGGGTTTCCCGTTGTCCTAAGGAATGTAGAGATATCTTTGAAGTGTGGCCTCAGTCTCAGATCTTTTCGCCGCGAATGGGAGGTCACCGGGAGACAGCAGACGAGAAGAAGATGGCTTTTGTCCGTCAGAAGTTTGTCGAAGTGAAGCTTCTTTCTATGGACGAAAAGCATCGTGAGTCCAAGAAGTTCCATGATGCCCTAAAAGTCCTGAGTTGTAACAAGGACTTGTTCCTCAAATGCCTGCAAGAGCCTAATTCAGTGTTTTCTCACAGTATGCCAACCACAGAGACTAAGAGGATTACGATTCTCAGACCTTCAAGGGTGGCAGATGAAGCCACCCGACCGTTGAAGACAAGCAAAGAAAATCCCGTTCAGCCAACTAGAATAGTTGTCCTAAAACCTAGTGCTGTGAAAGCCACTGAAGACCTATTTGCTGACGTGGACAACGATGAGAATCAAGAGTCGAGGGACGTTGCCAGAGCGATCACGGAGCAGGTGCGTGAAAAGCTCGGAAGGCATCACCGTGATGAAACATTAATGTCTTCCGCGTTCTCAAATGGCTGCTACTTAGGGGAAGATAGTTCTTTCAATAAATCGGAATTTGAATTCGATGGTAATAACATGAGTGACGAAGCAGAGGGGGCTTCTCCCGCGTCGAGACACACTTGGGACTACGTTAATGATGGAGTGTGTAGTCCTTACACGGCGTCGTCTTATTCTCCGGAGTCGTCATCGGTCTGCAGAGAGGCAAGGAAGAGGTTGTCTGAAAGATTGGCAACGGTGGCTTCTAACAGGATTTTCTGTCAAGAACCAAAGCATGAAAGAAGGAGCTCGAGCACGTTGGGTGAGATGCTTGGGAAGAAGATGGGAAATAATCCTACAAAAGAGAGTAGTTCAATTGGAGAGTTCAATTATCAGACACCGAATGTATCTGTTAGTGAACAAAAAAGGGACGAATGGGTTGTTGGTAATAATCCTCCGAGGAGTCTCACGAGGTCTAAATCTGCGGGAGCAAATGAGTGCAAGTCGACCGCTCAGGCGGATGAGACTAAAACGGCTAAAGCATTGTCATTGAAAGGGAAAGTTTCGAGTTTATTTTTCTCGAGGAGCAAAAAAGCTAACGGGGACAAATCTCTTGCAATTGAAAGCAAAGATGTGCCTCGCCCTCCGATGGAAGATGTTAGCAACGACGGTAATGAAACCGTACGCAACGTAGGGCTCAACGACGAATTGTTGCTGAGCAAAGCATCGTTTGTTAATTTCCTGGAGAAGCAGGGCTTGTTGCCTCCTCCTGAGGTAATTTAACTTCTGTCTCGTGAAATTTTTCTTCAACGAAGCCATTGATGTTGTAAGAAAGTGAATCTCATATCGTATGTATCTTCTGCAGAATGAATCGACGCTGCTATCAAAACGCATCAAATTGGGAGTTTTAGGTGAAAAACAGGATCTGCCTAGTTCAATGTCAGTCTTAGATCCACCAGACGAACGTGCAATCAAAGGCGTTCTTCATGGTAAAGTAACGTGTTCTTTAAGCTGCATTTGGTTTGTGGAAATTAATAGGGAGAGAAAAATTAAATAGAAAAGGAAAACTAGTTTTTCTTTGTTTTGATGGTTGAAGAAATAGATAAAGAAAGAAAAGAAAAGAAAATCTAGTTAAGCTTATACATAAAACTACGGAAAACTCATTTCTTCACCAAATAGTGAGGAAAATGAAGGAAAAAACATATGAAAATCATTTTTACTCCGATTTTCTTTCCACAATACTCTCTTCGTTCAAAACACAGCTTTAATCTATGGTCTATATCTGTTCAGGAAATGGTCCCAAATTGATCGGAAGATCACCGCCCATAGGATGCATTGCACGGACCCTATCATGGGACGATTCTTGTAATGACACGGCCTCATCATCAAAGGGAACCTCAACAACAACAACAACTAACGATGAAGACGAACAAGAATGGTTCCTCTTCGTCAAAACATTACTACTCTTCGTGGCTAATCCTCAAGAATCCAACTCAACGCAGTGGCACTCACCCGTTAGCCCACTGGATCCATCTCTCAGGGACAACAAGTACCCTCACGAAGCCAAGAGTAGGCACAAGGCATCATCAACACGGAAACTAATTTTCGACTGCGTAAACGACGCGTTGGCGGATAACGAGCGTTTTCCGGGGGAAAGACAGTTATTGGTCGATGAAGTGTGGGAGAATATGAGACCGTGGTTTTCTTACGAGCCCAAACGTTGCCCCGATGAGGACAATTTATTGGCGGTGGAGAGATTGGTAAGGAGAGAGGCGGTGGGGAAAGTGGACGGCGGTGGTTTGAGATCGGAGATTGATTGGTTGGGTAATGAGATTGAAAGGGAGTTGATGGAAGAGCTCGTGCAAGAGACGGTAGTCATTGTATATTGATCGACAGAGGTATTGTATTCTTTCGGATTTCGCCTTTTTCCGTTTGTTGCAACTCTAATCATCATTTAATTATTGTGGTTGTTGATTCTGTATAATCCACGACGGCAACTGGTTTCTGGTCGAGCTTATAGATGAGATTAATTTCTTAAATTTCAAGGCGCACAAAAAAAAAATTCAGAATATAATGGGACTGTTATGAAATTATTATAACTGGACAAGTAGAGAATATAAACACGGGATTGTAGAGAGATAAGAATGTTTTCGATATGATTCAATACAAATACATCGATCTATTTATAGTATAAAAATTTCTACTATTTCATCTAACATTTACAACATTAAATACATCTTATCTCATCTCATCAACAATCAACTAACTTTTACAACATTAAAAACATACACATATTATTTATAATAATTTCATAATACTCCCCCTTGGATGTTTTTCAAAGAATTTGCCTCGTTAAAACCTTACTAGGAAAAACCCAGTGGGATAAAAACCTAGTGAAGGAAAAAGAGTACATAATTCCTTTTGATACGCTTTCATTTGTTGCCTCATTAAAAACCGTACTGGGAAAACCACATAGGAAAAACCACAGTGAAGGGAAAAATAGTGCAATGTGTATTTTCTCCCCCTGATGATAACATCATTATAAATCTCGGAGTCTTCGAACTCCAATTAAATATACCAATTTCCTAAAAATAATTGGGGGAAGTGCTTTCGTAAATAAATCTGCAAGATTTTCACTTGATCGCACTTGTTGTACATCCATATCACCATTTTTCCCCAAATCATGGGTGAAGAAAAATTTCGGTGAAATATGCTTTGTTCTATCCCCTTTAATATATCATTCCTTTAATTGGGCAATACATGCCGCATTATCTTCATATAAGATAGTTGGAAGTAATTTCTCAGAAAGCAACCCACAAGTCTGTTGGATATGCTCAATTATCGATCGCAACCAAACACATTCCCGACTAGCTTCATGAATAGCGAGAATTTCCGCATGGTTAGATGAAGTAGCTGTTAAAGTTTGTTTCACTGACCGCCATGAAATAGCGATTCCACCATATGTAAATAAATAACCTGTTTGCGATCGAGCATTATGTGGGTCAGATAAATAGCCAGCATATGCATACCCAACTAAATTTGCTTTCGACTCGTTAGAATAGAACAATCACATATCAGTTGTTCCCTTAAGGTATCGAAAAACCCGTTTAACTCCATTCCAATGTCTACAAGTCGGCGAAGAACTATATCTTGCCAATAAGTTTACAGCGAACGCTAAATCAGGTCACGTATGACTCGTAAGATACATTAGTGCTCCAATAGCACTAAGATATGGTACTTCAGGACCAAGTAGCTCTTCATCATTTTCGCGTGGTCTGAATGGATCTTTATTCACGTCAAAAGATCTAACAATCATTGGAGTATCCAGTGGATGAGATTCATCCATGTAAAATCTTTTCAATACCTTTTTCCTATAAGTTTCTTGATGTACAAATATTCCACTTTTCAAATATTCAATTTGCAGTCCAAGAAAAAATTTTGTTTTTCCGAGATCTTTCATTACAAACTCCCTTTTCAAACAATCAACAGCTTTGGTCAACTCTTCAGGAGTTCCAAAATATATTGATATCATCAACATAGACTGCTATAATGACAAACTCATTTTTACATCTTTTCAGAAATATGCAGGGACAAGTTTGATCATTCCGATACTCTTCTTTCACTAAAAATTCACTTAGGCGATTATACCACATTCGTCCAGATTGCTTTAATCCATAAAGCGATTTATTCAATTTAATTGGGTACTCGTTTCTAGGCCCTGAAGTTCTAGGTAACTGAAATCCCTCGGGAAGCTTCATATATATGTCATTGTCAAGTGTTCCATATAGATAAGCAGTGACAACATCCATAAGACGCATATCGAGACCTTCTCGTACTGCCAGACTTACTATATAACGAAAAGTAGTTGCATCCACCACAGGAGAATACGTCTCCTCATAATCAATACCTGGTCGTTGCGAAAAACCTTGCGCAACAAGACGTGCTTTGTATCTTACAATTTCACCGTTTCTAATGAAAACTCATTTATATCCAACCGGCTTTACATTTTCTGTTATACGGACTACAGGTCCGAAAACTTTTCGTTTCTCAAGTGATTTTAATTCGGCCTCGATTGCATCTTTCCATTTTGGCCAATCTTTTCTTTGTCTGCATTCTTGTACAGACTTTGGTTCATGATCCTCATTCTCATTAATTTCATTCATTTCATGTAGCTACGTTAAATGAGAATTTATCCTCAACGTTGACTTCATCTCGGTTCCATCTAATTCAATTTTGGGCATAGTTTATCGAGATCTCTTCATTATCATTATTTTCTGAACGTTCAGGTACCTGAGTTTCATTCTTATTATCTTTTATGCACATTGACTCTTCTCTAATCGATAAATAATCGGTTGGACCATTCTTATTATTATTTGATCCCTTTCTTTTACGAGGATTTTTATCTTTGGAACCCGAGGGCCTACCACGCTTTAGCTGTGGCTTAGGCTCGATAATATGTTCTGCAAGAACATTTATTTTTGCAGGAGCATTAACAGCTGGTATATGTGACTTTGTCACTCTTTTAAGGTCAGTAAAACTTTCTGGCAGTTGATTAGCTAAACTCTGTAAATGAATTATCTTTTGAACTTCTAGTTCACATTCTTTAGTTCGAGGATCATAATGATTTAGCGATAATTCATTCCAGCTAACATTTCTCTCCAGCTGTTTCTTTTCTCCCCCTAATGTCGGAAAATTCAATTCATCAAAATGACAGTCGGCAAATCTAGCCGTAAATAAATCTCCAGTTAGAGGTTCCAAATACTTTATTATCGATGGAGATTCATATCCGACATATATTCCCAACCTCCTTTGAGGTCCCATCTTTGTTCGTTGTGGTGGAACAACTGGAACATATACTGCACATCCAAAAATTCTTAGATGGGAAATATTTGGTTCCTGACCATGAACCATTTGTAATGGGGAGACATCATTATAATTTGTTGGCCTGATGCGGATTAGTGTTGCTGCATGCAATATAGCATGTCCCCAGCAAGACGAGGGAAGATTCGACTTCATCAATAATGGTCTTGCAATTAATTGCAAGCGCTTAATCAACGATTCTGCAAGACCGTTTTGCGTATGAACGTGTAGCACGGGATGCTCAACATCAATTCCGATAGACATACAATAATCATTAAATGCCGTGGAAGTAAATTCAGCAGCATTATCAAGACGTATTTTATTTATCGGATAATCTGGAAAATGTGCTCTTACTCTGTAATACCCGTAAAATTAATACGGGAATAATGCGCAATTAGCGTGAAAATTATTCTGTAATTTTCGGAAAATTATGAAGTTTATTTTCGGACAAAGCGAATTTTCGGGAAATTGAACCGAAAATAAGAAAAATACTCTTTGAGTAAAATAAATAGATATGGGCCCAAATTAATTTAAAGTAGGCCCAATAAGAGATTTCCTTAAGAGAAAGGAAACGTAACTTTCCTTTTAAAGGTTTATCTCAAAAGGTGATAAGGACAAACGAAAATATCAAACGAAAGAAAACAAACGAAGAAAAGCAGAGAAGAACTAAGCAATTTCGGCTAACTTGGAAGTGAGGTAGGTGTTTTTTTTTAACCCCTACAAACATTTCTTATGTTGATTTTTATAGTTAAACGAATTTGGATGAAAGGTCATCCGAATTTATGAATTTCGGGTATTTTGATATGTTATTTGACGTTTTTGATGAATTATGTGAAGTTCGAACTCAATATGAGTTCTGTAAAGTTATTACATGTTTGATTTAAATTTCGCCGAATTTAAAAGGTTAAATTCGGGCATTTTATTTCGCCGAATTTAATATTTCAAATTCGGGCAGAATTTCGATATCTAAGCGAAATATTTAAATTTCGCCGAATTTAAAAGGTTAAATTCGGGCATTATATTTCGCCGAATTTAATATTTCAAATTCGGGCAGAATTTCGATATCTAAGCGAAATATTTAAATTTCGCCGAATTTAAAAGGTTAAATTCGGGCATTATATTTCGCCGAATTTAATATTTCAAATTCGGGCAGAATTTCGATATCTAAGCGAAATATTTAAAATTTTCGCCGAATTTAAAAGGTTAAATTCGGGCATTTTATTTCGCCGAATTTAATATTTCAAATTCGGGCAGAATTTCGATATCTAAGCGAAATATTTAAATTTCGCCGAATTTAAAAGGTTAAATTCGGGTAATAGCCCACATCTTTGAATAAAATTATTTTAAGTTCATTTTATCTTTAAATCAAAGTATATTCATACTTTGACTAGAACTTTCGGGTCAACCCTTATTTTAAGATACGAGAGTATTTTGGGAATATTATTTGAAGGAAATAATATGTGCTATATGTGATTTGATGTTTTACATAATCATGCCATGTGCATATTCACGATAGGGTGAGAGATGATGTGATCGATGATATTATCAATGTGAGAAGGGTAGAGTTGCCGATTTTGGCAGTCAGGTTCAGACTCGATTATGCACTTGGTGGGAGAGGGGGTTTGCGACACCCATCTACTCGGGATTGAGCCACCCGAGGTGTAAACCACCGGATATTATTTGGCTCAGGGACGGCAGACAGATGTGAGATTCCTGTCTACCCGAACTTGTGGTATAACATTCGGGGAAAAAGCCGTCGGGTTGAGATTGTGTGCAAGGAGCGACCCGGCGCGGCCGGTGTGGGCTACCGCATGGTTGATGGTGTACTTTGCCATTGCGCGCGTGGGTGCCGAGTCTGACCTAGGGCCCTGTTGAGAATTGAGAATTGATAGATGAGATTTGTCGAGTGTGCATTATATTATATTGTGAGGAACCGGGATTGGGTGGAGTGCACGCACGTATTGCATGTTATGTAATCACCTACTGGGCAATAGCTCAGGGTTCTATCCTATTTTTGTTTGTAGGTAAGAATGAACCCGACACCGACTAGTGTCAGGGTTGAGATTCATGGCGAGCTGGCGGCGGTGACTCCACGGACTTTTGAGGGTGGCGCAGTACATGGGACGCGACCTGTGGAGTGGCATAGTGTTTGATATTGGGTTTGAAATTTTGGGGCTTCGGCCCAAAGTATTAATAGTAGATATTTTTGTAAACCCGATATAATACTATGTAGGTTATTTAAATAAAAAAGAAAATTTTATCGGGTCTTCCGCGTGTTCTGTTGCGGGGAAATCCGCCAATTAACTTAATTAGGAAGTAGGGTCGCCACAGGGTGGTATCAGAGCTTAGGCTTTAGATTCTGAAGACTGTCCATGTACTGCCACTCAAAAGCCGGGAGAACCAGCCTCGCCTGTAAGTTAAGTGTAATACTTTGATATGCTTATGTGATCTCATGTATATTTGTTACATGAATTATCTAGTATTTGGAAAATGCCAAGAGGAAGACCGAGGAACGTGTTCGTTGGAGAGTCCAGTCGGAGGGGCGAATCTGAATCCCCACCCCCGACTCGTGAGCATGACACGATAAATAGGCTGACTGAACTTATCCAAAGACAGTCAGACCAAATTCATGATTTGATAAATCACCAGAGCTCATCTGAGCACCGTCCATCCCCACAGCCTGATCGCGTAGAGATCATAGGGGAGCGATTTCGTAAGTTAAATCCACCAGTTTTCGCCGAAGCTACTAATCCTGCGGCAGCTGAGGACTGGATCGACACAATAGAAGACTTATTTATATACAGTCGTGTGCCGAACAATGAGAAGGTGTTGTGTGCCGTTTCCCTATTTCGGGGAGGCGCGCGTTTTTGGTGGAACACCATAAAGGTGTTAGAAGATCCGGCCACGATGACATGGGAACGCTTCAGGGAACTGTTTTATGATAAGTACTTCACTGCTCACGATCAGGAGCAGCGAATGTATGAATTCATGAACCTGAAACAAGGGCGAATGCCAGTTGCGGAATACATCCGCAAATTTGAAGAATTATCTCGTTTTGCACCTCATCTCGTGGCAACCAATACTCTAAAGGTGACGAGATTTCTTCGAGGGCTGAAGCCCGAATTTTATCGAGATTTAAGTGTGGCGGGAGTACGCCAATTAGAGTTCCGTCAGGCGACGGAGCGAGCGTTGATCGCAGAACAAGCGGAAGGAGTAGTAAGGGAAGCCCAAGAGGCAAGTAGGAAAAGAGAGAGTCAGCAACAGCAAGGAGGAAGCGGCCAAAAGCGACAATTCTTCGGCAAGGACCCGAAGAATAAAGGAAATCGACCGAGTCAACAGATGTGGCGCCCGAATGCTTATCAGAGACCGGCCAATGTTCCCAACCGACCCCCGGTACCAACGCCCCAATGCCAACAGTGTGGACGAAATCACTTTGGCATATGCTACGGACCACGACCGGTGCAGACTCTGCAATGTTTCCGGTGCGGTGAGGCCGGACACATCGCACGGAATTGCCCGAGAGGTCAGCCTCCAGTGCAGACTCAACCGCGTAACCTCATTCGACCTCCACCTGTGCCTGCAAGAGTTTTTACTCTGACTAATGAGGAGGCGGAGGCAAACCCGAATGTAGTTACGGTACGTTGAGTATATTTCACGTGCCCTCTTCGATCTTGATTGACTCGGGAGCCACACATTCGTTTGTATCGGCTAACTTTGTGGCCAGGGCAGGAATCTATCCCTCCCGTTCATTATGTGATTTCGTGGTATCTTTACCACATGGGGATCCAACTCGATCAAATTTGGTGGTTGAGAAATGTCCCGTAAGAATTGAGGGTAGAGAGTTAGATGTGAACCTAATAGTAATCCCGATGAATGATTACGATATTATATTCGGGATGGATTGGCTTTCGAAATACGGAGCCATTATTGATTGTTCAAAAAGGGTAGTTAGGTTTCGATCGCCAGAGGGAGAGGAGTTTGAATTTTCGGGAAGAAAGAATAGAAACTCAATCCCTCGGATTTCTGCTTTAAAAGCTCAGCGACTCGTAAATACGGGTTGCGAATCGTTCCTAGTTTTGCGGTGAATGCTGAGGAATCTTCCCAGCTTAAACTTGAGGAGGTTCCGATAGTGAATGAATATTCCGATGTATTTCCCGAGGATCTTCCGGGATTACCCCCTGATCGGGAGATTAAATTTGCAATCGATCTTGTACCTGGAGCTGCCCCGATCTCTAAATCCCCGTATCGGTTAGCACCGAACGAATTACGAGAATTGAAGGAGCAATTGGAAGATTTGTTGCAGAAGGGTTTTATTCAACCCAGTTTCTCACCATGGGGAGCCCCGGTTTTATTTGTGAAGAAAAAGGACGGGTCGATGAGAATGTGTATCGATTATCGTGAACTCAACAAGATCACGATTAAGAATAAATACCCATTGCCAAGGATTGACGATTTATTCGATCAACTCCAAGGAGCAACAGTATTTTCTAAGATCGACCTGCGCTCCGGTTATCATCAGCTGAAGATCCGGGAAGCGGACATTCCAAAAACCGCATTCAGTACGAGGTACGGCCACTATGAATTTTTGGTCATGCCTTTCGGATTGACGAATGCTCCGGCAGCCTTCATGGATTTGATGAACCGAGTATTCAAAAAATTGCTGGACCGATGTGTTATCGTCTTTATCGACGATATTCTCATTTATTCCAAGACAAAAGAAGAACATGAGGAACATTTGAGAGCGGTCCTAGGAATTCTTCGGGAGAAACAATTATTCGCCAAATTTAAAAAGTGCGAATTTTGGTTGGATCGAGTAATCTTTCTGGGGCATGTTATTTCGGGAAGCGGAATTTCAGTAGATCCCAGCAAGATAGAAGCTATAGAAAATTGGCCAAGACCAACCACTCCCACGGAGATAAGAAGTTTTCTCGGGCTAGCTGGGTATTATCGAAAGTTCATTAAGGACTTTTCCAGCATCGCCTCGACGCTCACCAATTTGACAAAGAAAAATGTTCCGTTCAAATGGACGGATGAATGTGAGCAAAGTTTCCAGGAATTAAAGAAAAGGCTAACAACTGCTCCAGTGTTAGCAATACATTCGGGTACTGGAAATTTTTCTGTTTATAGTGATGCCTCTAAATATGGGTTGGGGTGTGTTTTAATGCAAAACGGGAAGGTGATCGCTTATGCCTCCCGACAATTAAAGCCATATGAGAAAAATTACCCCACTCATGATCTCGAACTCGCAGCCGTAGTGTTTGCTCTTAAAACATGGCGACACTATCTTTACGGAGAAAGATGCGAGATCTTCACGGATCACAAGAGTTTGAAGTACTTCTTCACCCAGAAGGAGTTAAATATGAGGCAAAGAAGATGGCTCGAGTTAGTCAAAGACTACGACTGTGTGATAAATTATCATCCAGGAAAAGCGAACGTAGTCGCAGATGCATTGAGCCGCAAAACTGTAAACACTGAATTACGCCAATTCGGAGTTGAAGTAATCAATTTCGGAGAGATTGAAGAAAAGTTGGCAGTGTTGACACTTAAGCCAACACTATTAGACCGAATCATTGAAGTACAAAAGAAAGATGAGTTGTACTTGAAGAAACAAAGAGAACAAGATAAAGAAGTCTCATCGGAATTTGAATTCCGAGAAGACGGGAGTTTACGATTTAAAAGTCGCTTATATGTGCCGGAAGATGAAGAGATTCGTCGAACTTTAATGACGGAGGCACATACGACAAGATATTCGGTGCATCCCGGTGCAACGAAAATGTATCGTGATTTGCGACTAAATTATTGGTGGCCGGGAATGAAAAAGGATGTTGCTGCATTTGTACATAGATGCCTGACTTGTCAGCAGATCAAAGCAGAACATCAAAGACCGGCAGGAATGTTACAACCTTTGACGATTCCCGAGTGGAAGTGGGACCATATAACAATGGATTTTGTCGTCGGGTTGCCAAGAACGGTGAAAGGTTATGATGCAATTTGGGTGATTGTTGACAGACTGACTAAGTCCGCCCATTTCTTGCCTATTCACCAGACCTATCCCATGGAGAAGTTCGCTGAACTCTACATTCAAGAGATAGTGAGACTCCATGGAATTCCGATATCGATCGTATCAGATCGAGATTCAAGATTTCTGTCCCAGTTCTGGAAAAGCTTACAGAAAGCTCTGGGAACTAAATTATCATTTAGTTCAGCTTATCATCCCCAACTGACGGACAATCGGAAAGGACGATCCAGACACTCGAAGACATGTTGAGAGCATGTGTCTTGGATTTTCAAGGGAGTTGGAGTAAATATCTCCCGTTAATAGAATTTTCATATAACAACAGCTATCAAGCAACGATCGGAATGGCGCCTTACGAAGCCTTATACGGACGTAAATGTCGATCCCCAGTTCATTGGAATGAAATCGGCGAGAAGGCGCTATTAGGTCCCGAGATGGTACGCGAAATGACTGAAGTTGTTAAGAAAATTCGGGAGAAAATGCAAACGGCCCAAAGTCGCCAGAGTTATGCAGACAAGAGACGAAGGTCGCTAGAATTTGAAGAAGGTGATAAAGTATTTTTGAAAGTATCACCTATGAAGGGTGTCAAACGGTTCGGACAAAAAGGAAAGTTGAGTCCGAGATATATAGGACCTTTCAAAATTTTGAAAAGAGTCGGTGAAGTAGCATATCAGCTAGAATTACCGACGCCGTTAGCACAAGTCCATGACGTATTCCACGTGTCTACACTGCGAAAGTATGTGTTGGACCCGTATCATGTGCTAAGAGACAAAAGACTTCACCAACAATTGAAGCCGGACTTGAGTTACGAAGAAAAGCCGGTAGAGATTCTAATGTATGAGGTGAAGCAATTACGAAATAAGAATATTCCCCTCGTGAAGGTCTTATGGCGAAACCAGATATTGGAAGAAGCCACTTGGGAGCGAGAAGACGAAATGAGAGAGAAATACCCTGAGTTGTTTCAGACAACTTAAATTTCGGGGACGAAATTTCTTTTAGGGGGGGAGGATGTAATACCCGTAAAATTAATACGGGAATAATGCGCAATTAGCGTGAAAATTATTCTGTAATTTTCGGAAAATTATGAAGTTATTTCGGACAAAGCGAATTTTCGGGAAATTGAACCGAAAATAAGAAAAATACTCTTTGAGTAAAATAAATAGATATGGGCCCAAATTAATTTAAAGTAGGCCCAATAAGAGATTTCCTTAAGAGAAAGGAAACGTAACTTTCCTTTTAAAGGTTTATCTCAAAAGGTGATAAGGACAAACGAAAATATCAAACGAAAGAAAACAAACGAAGAAAAGCAGAGAAGAACTAAGCAATTTCGGCTAACTTGGAAGTGAGGTAGGTGTTTTTTTTTAACCCCTACAAACATTTCTTATGTTGATTTTTATAGTTAAACGAATTTGGATGAAAGGTAATCCGAATTTATGAATTTCGGGTATTTTGATATGTTATTTGACGTTTTTGATGAATTATGTGAAGTTCGAACTCAATATGAGTTCTGTAAAGTTATTACATGTTTGATTTAAATTTCGCCGAATTTAAAAGGTTAAATTCGGACATTTTATTTCGCCGAATTTAATATTTCAAATTCGGGCAGAATTTCGATATCTAAGCGAAATATTTAAATTTCGCCGAATTTAAAAGGTTAAATTCGGGTAATAGCCCACATCTTTGAATAAAATTATTTTAAGTTCATTTTATCTTTAAATCAAAGTATATTCATACTTTGACTAGAACTTTCGGGTCAACCCTTATTTTAAGATACGAGAGTATTTTGGGAATATTATTTGAAGGAAATAATATGTGCTATATGTGATTTGATGTTTTACATAATCATGCCATGTGCATATTCACGATAGGGTGAGAGATGATGTGATCGATGATATTATCAATGTGAGAAGGGTAGAGTTGCCGATTTTGGCAGTCAGGTTCAGACTCGATTATGCACTTGGTGGGAGAGGGGGTTTGCGACACCCATCTACTCGGGATTGAGCCACCCGAGGTGTAAACCACCGGATATTATTGGCTCAGGGACGGCAGACAGATGTGAGATTCCTGTCTACCCGAACTTGTGGTATAACATTCGGGGAAAAAGCCGTCGGGTTGAGATTGTGTGCGGAAGGAGCGACCCGGCGCGGCCGGTGTGGGCTACCGCATGGTTGATGGTGTACTTTGCCATTGCGCGCGTGGGTGCCGAGTCTGACCTAGGGCCCTGTTGAGAATTGAGAATTGATAGATGAGATTTGTCGAGTGTGCATTATATTATATTGTGAGGAACCGGGATTGGGTGGAGTGCACGCACGTATTGCATGTTATGTAATCACCTACTGGGCAATAGCTCAGGGTTCTATCCTATTTTTGTTTGTAGGTAAGAATGAACCCGACACCGACTAGTGTCAGGGTTGAGATTCATGGCGAGCTGGCGGCGGTGACTCCACGGACTTTGAGGGTGGCGCAGTACATGGGACGCGACCTGTGGAGTGGCATAGTGTTTGATATTGGGTTTGAAATTTTGGGGCTTCGGCCCAAAGTATTAATAGTAGATATTTTTGTAAACCCGATATAATACTATGTAGGTTATTTAAATAAAAAAGAAAATTTTATCGGGTCTTCCGCGTGTTCTGTTGCGGGGAAATCCGCCAATTAACTTAATTAGGAAGTAGGGTCGCCACATACTCGGATCATTTGTGCAAGCAATCTCGCAAACGTCATGTTGCGTGTTGATAACAAGCATACATGAGACCATCCAGTCGATGCATCAATTAATACCATGAAATACTTAAATGGTCCACATGATGGATGTATCGGTACGCAAATATCACCATGTACGCTCCAAAAATGTTATGGATTCATTCTTTATTTTCGCTGGTGATGGCCGAACAATTAACTTCCATTTAGAGCAAGCGACGCATGATAATTCATTACTTTGAAGAATCATCTGGTTCTTCATTAAATGCCCACGTGAATTCTCAATTATTTTCCGCATCATAATTACACCGGGATGGCCCAACCGGTCATGCCAAACATTAAATGTATTGTCGTAAACTTCTGGTTTATGGTAGCATACGATTCGATCGTTCTAAGATATGCGTAATACAACCCAGAATCAAAGGAATGTAATGTTTCCATACTTCTTTTATCATTAGAAACCCCCTTTGTAATGTGCAAATATTCAACATCTGCTTTTTCTGCAGTCTTAACATGATATCCATTATGTCTAATAGTTTTAAAGCTCAATAAATTTCTTTGAGACTATAGAGAATATAAGGCATTTTCAATTATCAGCCTTGTTCCTCTGGGTAGTAAAATGTTGGCTCTTCCGGAGCCTTCAATTATATTTGTGCTACCCGATATTGTAATAACACTTGTTTCTTTCATTTCAAGATGATCGAAATATTTCTTATTCTTCAGAATCGTATAAGTCGTTGCACAGTCTGCAAGACATAATTCTTCATTGCACATGTTTGTTTCCATCAGAGAAATTCCTTTATAAACAAACATATAATAATCATTATTAAAATAAACAGATATACAAGAAAACATATAACTTAATAAAACACTCCAAACGATACATAATAAATCACACAATAATAAAGCATACAATATACATAATAATAAAGCACACGATAATATTAGTTTTCTTCAGGAAAAAATTAGAAATCCGCAGTTTCGAAATGTGTATTTTCATCTTTTGTCCCAGAAGCAGAGGCCAAATCACTTTGAACAAAATTCGTTTCAATTATCTTTTCTTTGCCCTTACTTTGTTGATATAATTCAACCAAATATTTGGGCGTGCGACAGGTACGTGACCAATGGCCCGAACCACCGCAACGATAGCATTGCTCATCGTTGTTCTTTATTTCAGTGTGCCTCTTCTCATCATTATTTTCGTAATTTTTCCTATTCTGGGGAAAATTCTGATGACCGCCACGATTGTTATGATAACCACCACGGAAATGCTGATAACCACCACCGTAATTTCCTCGGCCACGTCCACAACCTTGACCACGGCCACGTCCATGACCGCGATGTCCACCACGACCACGTCCACGATCATTGCTTCGACTATAATCATTATTACCTTTGACTGCGTTCGCTTCAGGGATTGCAGTAGAACCAGTCGGTCGGGATTCGTGGTTTTTCATCAACAATTCATTATTTTGTTAAGCCAACAACAAACAAGATATTAACTCTGAATGCTTTTTAAATCTCCTCTCCCTATATTGCTGTTGCAATATCATATTTGATGGATGAAAAGTGCTGAATCTTTTCTCCAGCATACTGTCTTCGGTGACTGTTTCTCCACACAATTTCAGCGTGGCAGTCACCTTATGAACAGCCGAGTTATATTCAGTTACGAATTTAAAATCCTGTAATCTTAAATGCATCCATTCATACCTTGCCTTTGGGAGGATAACAGTTGTCAGGTGGTCACTATCAAAGCGCTTGCCTTATCCTGAGCGCTTGTGGTTTTTACCGTATCAGTGGTGTCACTGCACCCGTTGTGGTTTTTGGGTCGACAATAGTGTCTCCCAAACCTTTTGCTTTTAGTGCCCAAGATAAATAATTCTTCCCTGAGATGTCAAGGGCAACAAACTTGAGGCTTTGCAAATTCGTCATACTATCATAAAATACAAACGACGTTTTAATACTCAAATAATAAAGTATAAAACAAATATATGATGTGAATAACATTAATCTTTCCAATATAAATATCAATACAAGTTTATTGTAAAAAATACTTTAAATAAAAATTACAATTAATCTTCTTTTGTATCTTCTTTTGTAAAAATCCTTACGAAAAATAAAGTCCACATTCCGAGGAGTGCCATCGTAAAAATAATAGTAGTCAAAAGATCAATCATCAGGTAGAGCGACATCTTTCTATCACAAAATATATTTCATAATAAACATATATTATAACAAAAAAAATATCTTAATTAATCACTTCGTAAAATCTTGGTAAAAATATAATCCACATATAGATAATTATCGTCGTGAGTAGAGTAAGAATCAGGAGATCAATCATCGTATATAGCAACATCCTTCAAAATATAAAATATATTTTGGTAAACGTAATAATGAAAAATATTACAATTAATATATTTTAGAAACAAAGGTAAAAATATTATCCACCACCTGATAATCATCACGGTAAATAAAGTAAGAAGCGCAAGATTCATCTTTGTATAAAACGACATGATTCTATAATAAGAAAATCATAATAGTCAGAGATGGATAAAATATATGTATTTCTTCTTAATAAAATAAATTTAATTTCTCCCAGTGGTAATAATTTTTTTTTCATCCGTATAGTCCAAAATTACTTCAAAATATATATGATATATACTTGAGATATCAATAAAATAAATAATATTATTTAAATTGCTCTTTTCAGAATCTCGTCAAAAACAAAATTCTACTCGCCCCCACTGGGATTCGAAATTTGGACCTCACATCACTTGTAGTGACGATATTCCGCGAAACCACTCGGGCTAAGGCGTTTTAGTGGTATATATATTATATTTATATAATTTTAACTGTTTGTAAAATAAGTGTATGAGTGTTATAAATAAACTCACCGTATACAAAATAAAATTATCATACCTCGATTATAGTTGTATAAGATCTTGTCCGGAGGTTGATCGTTGCCGGAGAACGCTCGTGCTGATAACGTGTTATGAAACTATTATAACTAGACAAGTACAGAAATATAAACACGGGATTATAGAGAGATAATAATGTTTTCGATATGATTCAATACAAATAGATCGGTCTATTTATAGTAGAAAAATTTCTACTATTTCATCTAACATTTACAACATTAAATACATCTCATCTCATCTCATCTCATCTCATCTCATCAACAATCAACTAACTTTTACAATATTAAAAACATCCACATATTATTTATAATAATTTCATAATATTTCATAATAGGGACAATATTTTATATGATTGTATGTATCTGATGAAATATTATATCATATTATATTACATTTGAAATTCTGTAAAAAAAAAATTCGCTTCTATATCAAGTGTTAGACGAAAAATACAACGCAAATAACAAATTATCGTCCAATCGATTCGCAAACGCATACTCAAAATAGGAATGATATAATATTCTCTCACCTTGCACGCATATATGATATATGTGATTTTACTATTCATGACTGCATTAATTTCTAACTCTTACAAAGAGGCCTTAGCTTTTATTAATTATTCTTTTTTTTTTCCAACAGAAGCGTGCTTAGCTTTTATGATTTATGATATTGTTGTAATTTGCAACAAATAATACTAACTATAACACTTTAAAACCATACCATTAAAAAGAAATATTACAATAGCATAAGGACACAAAATATACATCACAAACCGTGAAAACTTACAAACGAATGGAAAATAAAAAATAAATTAAAGTATAAAAAAGGACCAGTATTTTCATAAACAAATTTTTTGATTTTTTTTTTATATATACAAATAATAATATTATTATTAATTATATTAAATATTTTTTTCAACATAATTTAAAATAATTTCATGGTCTAATATGTAAAGTTATAAATATGCGTGGGTAGTATTGAATAGTTGTAAAAATTAGTGCGGAAGAGAAAATTCTTTTGAGTTTGAGAATGACCTTAATGGTTGGAGAAGAATTCCAGTATTTTTAGTTTGAGAATGAGTATGTGTTTGTCAATAAGTTTTTCGATTGGAGATGGTCTAAGGGCCTTTTCAATAACATATATGATGTTCAAAGCGCAGACGGTAATAGTTGGTAAGGGAAACTAGGGGTGTTGCAACGATTTTCAAAAACCGCCCGCACCGCACCGCTTCATCAAATTAACCACACACTCTTGTTTAATTTTAATTACCAAACCGCACCGTAAATATGGTGTGTTGTGGATTTTTTGTGCAAACCGCACCGAACCGCACTGTATGTTAATATTATATTTTTTTACTAATTATATTTATTGTTATTATTATAATCAATGAAACTGTATATTAACTTTAAATAGAACTTAATAAATCATAGGCTAAAAATCATAAAATACCCCCATGGTTTTGAAATTCATCACCATTAACCTATGGTTTTAAAATAACGTAAAACTCTCTCGTGGTTTAGTTAACTTTTCACGTTCTCCTCATTTTTTCTGGGGTACGATGATATGTTTTCTAAACCATAAGGGGTATGATGATATGTTTTCTAAACCATAAGGGAGTGTTGCGACGTTTACAAACCACAAGATAATAACGTGATTTTCAGTTTAACCACATGGGTATAGAGGAGTTTACCCTAAATCATATTTATTATATAAGAACGAAGTTCAAATATATTAGTGAACAACTAAATAACGTTGAAATCGATATTGTTCAAACGCTTCCTAACAAATTGGCCCACCATTTAAGATTTAAATTTCAAATTGGTCTACGAGTTGGAATCTGAAATATCTATGATTTGATTATTGTGCATTATTTGTGTGAAGATATTTTTTAATTGTTATTTTGAGGCCAACTCGCTTGGTATTAGTATGTTCATTCGATAATAAATATATTACCTATATCACTTAAAAACCGCAAAATTGCACCGCAACCGCACAAACTGCTCAAACCGCACGTGCGGTTTTATTTTTTAAAACCGCAATTTATTATTTTTTTTGAGAAAAAACCGCATATAATAATGCGGAGTGAAATCGACGGAAAACCGCGTAAAACAGCACCGTGCACACCCCTAGGGGAAACACTCGCTGCACGACAAGAAAGTCTTTGCCCTTAGGACATCCACAGCAGCACTGTGGTTATTTATCACACAAAGCTATATGTACTGTAATGTAGTAACGTTTCAAGTCTCGTGAAAGTACAAATACCAATGCAGCCTTTCAAGGGCAATTTCGTTTCAGACCCTAAACCCTAAACTCTGTTATAGTTTCAAAATAGGTTATAGACCATGTCACTGAAAAAATGATTTTTAAACTCATTTCGCTGAAAGTTTACGATAAAGGACCTAAACTTCGAACTGACCAAAATACCCTTACTAAATACTTTGTAAGGAGTTATCGAAGGCCACTTTTCTGTTATTATCTTACGGTATTTTGTTATCACATATATATATATACATATATATATATATATATGAAGTGTTCTTATATGTCAATATTGCGTTCCTATATGATTAATAAGTGGATCAATATACTAAAATTGACTTTCGACGATTGAAACGTATATTTCATATTCATTCCCATGAGCATCGTCCCTGCAACAAATCAAATTCGATGAGTCATCGACTTTTTTTCTGATCTTAACGTCATCGAATGTAATATTTGGGATGCGAATTTTTTGAATTTTTTAACGCGAATAAGGAAAAATAATTGTGAATTGAATCATATTTTCGGGAAAAATGTAGCTACTATGTATAAATTCGAGTGATCCATAGCCTGAATATTACGTGTTGTGCCACCATGTTGGCTTCGTCGCTCGTCGTTCACGGTTAAGGAATTAAAAATGAAATCGACGGAAAATTTTTTTGAATCATTGTTCGTTAAAGTGGTATGAATTTAAAAGCATGTGTCATCGCAAAATAAATAAGAGGTATTCCATGTGAAACATGGAAACCTATATTTTTTAAAAGGTACCAGAAATGGTTTAAGTGGTATTCATTGTCATTTATTTGGTATAGTTTTGAGTTTTGGTATTCATTGTCATTTATTATAGTTTAAGTGGGTTTCATGAATTTGACTGGAGTTTGAGCGGGATTTCGAAATTATTCGGAAAAAAATGAATTAACACGCTTGCTGGGTAACACTTCTTGCATTCTGGATAATAATTCTTATAGTCTTTGTAACACTTCCTGGGGAAACCCATGCGAGCAAGAGGATCGAAAACCGCCGACCACACCAAAAAAACGTTGAAACTGCTGGCATCTCTGACTTTAGTGACCGAATAAGGTTAAATCGACCTCAATTTGGGTCTTGATAATCAAGGAAAATTAATAGAATTTATAATGGAATATTGCATTAATCTCATTTCTAAAATCCCGTTGAAAAAACGGGGGAAAACCCGAAATTATTGACAGGATTATGTTAAATCAACTCAAATTATCACGAGCATGAAAAATCAACGAGAATTATTGACAAATATTATGAGTCTAGAACATTTTCGAACCGCGTAACATTTTCGGCAATAAAAATAACATATATACACGCAAGAAAAATACTTTATTAAGAACATTCTAGAAGGTGCTGGATTAGCATGAAATATTACCTCATTATATACAAATAATACAACATGTCTGATTGTAAATAACAATACCAATTCAGTTTTTAACAATTATGTAAATACTTGTACCGCATAATAGGTTCTCAATACCACAACAATAAATCGATTAGTTTTACTCATAAATGTGCTTTTTTCGGATGTATACGATTGTCATTCATGAAATATAAGATTTGATGATGTTAAACAATCATATTTTTTTAAAAGACACAACGTTCGAATGTTAATGTTATTAGTCATGTAAACATATGGTCCTTTGTTGGCAAACATCGGTTACTATCTCTTTTGCATCATAATATATGTTATTCGTGATTTCTAAATTTGAGTATTTGGAGTTTGAGATTTATATGTGGTGTGGCATGAATATTGCTTCCGGGTTGATATTTGCCGGAATCTTAAAAATTATCTTGAAATACATAAAATGGTACTAGTAAGGGATTAAGTGTTACCAATAAGTGTTTTAAGTGTATACGAAATGGATGATCTGATACAAATTGTAGTTTACGTGTCAGGGTTTCTAGGTTTAGTTTTTGGTTTAGGGTTTCAGGGTTGAGATTAAGGATTTACGACACAAGAATTTGGCAATATGATGTACAACTTATGATTTAAAGGATACACCAATAATTGTTTTTAGGATTTAAGGTTTAGGGTTTAGGGTTCGGGGCCTAGTTTTAGGGTTCAGAGCTTAGAATTTGGGGTATATGGTCTATAAAATGTTACTTGTGATTTAATTTAGAACTTTGAACAAGTTTGTGATGAAGTTCATAATGTTATGTTCATTGAGATAGTTTTTGGGTTAGTTTTGGAATGAAAGACCATATGTTAACATGACTAATGGCTACAACATTATACTTTCGACATCAACATTCGCAAAACGTGACTTTTAAAGGAATTTGATGGTTTAGCTTCATCATATCGTCTATTTCCATGAATGTCAATATTATACATTAAAAAAAAGTGCATTTATGAACGAAATTAAACGAATTAGTAATATGGTAATGAGAAACTATTATGTACAACCAGTATCTACAAATGTGTTATAATTTGGTTTCATGGTGTTATTGTTTATCAGATATGTGGTATTATTTGCAGGCAGTGTGGTAATATTCAGTGATTATCATGTTAATATTCTCTGACAATCTGGAACATTCTAGAATGTTCTTAATGAAGTGTTTTCTTTTGATGTATATGTGTTATAATCAGTGCATAAAGTGTTATTACGCTCGAAAACAATTCAATTTGAGGGAATGCTAATTTTCGCATTATTCCATGATTAAATCAATAATTTTCGTACATTACTAAGACTCGTGATCAAATTGAGTTGATTTCATGATTTTCAACCATTAAAGTTGAGTTGACGTTTCACTCCGAGATTTTCGAATTGGTTTGAAGTAATTTTTCGGTACAAACATCAACAATTTTCCTTTATTATGACGACCCATGAGAAATTGACGTCGATTTAACCTTATTCATCCAAGAACATCGAGCTTTCATCGATCTTCAGCTGTTTTTAGCGTCGGTGGCGGTTTTCGTAACATCCATTGCTTGTGTACAAAATGTATTATTGACAATAAATGAAGCGCTATTTAATCTGAATGATGTGTTATGTTTGCGGCAATATTAGTTATGTTCCACAACACTTGTATTATAATTGATGTAGAAGTGTTACACAGATAGCATGTTAATTAGTAAACGTTTCAAGCTTCGGTTGCATCTATGACTTCTTCGTTACACCATAATTAACATAAATAATTCTCGTCGATTACTACGACCCATAAACAAATTGAGTTGAAGTTTTATTCCATTATAAATTTAAAAAAAAAATGTTGATTGTGAAAATCCATGAGAAATTGAGGCCGATTTAACCTTATTCGGTCACTAACGTCGGAGAGCCTACCAGATTCATTGATTTTTGGGTGCCGCAAATGGTTTTCGATCTATTTTTCTTAATTTTTTGCTTGTTACACAGGAAGTGTTATCCAGAATGCATGAAGTGTTATGCAAAAAGCACGAAGTGTTATCCAACGAGCGTTTTATTAGCAAATGCTTCAATCATCGTCAAAATTCTTCGTTTTTTCATGATTAACATCAATAATTCTCATTGATTATAAAGACCCATGATCAATTTCACCTTATTCGGACATTAAAATCCAGATTTCCCCATTTTTCAACGAGATTTTTGAATTGCATTTTAACACATTATTTCATTATAAACTTCGAAATTTTTCGTTGATTATTAACACCCATGAGAAATTATCATCGATTTAACATTATTCGGTCATTAACGTCGAAATTGAACCGATTTCGTAATTTTTAGTTTTGATCGATTTGATTTTTAGTTTGATAGTTTGGGAGAATGATGCCAAACATGTGTAATTTTTGCAATAAGGAGGGGCAAATGAGTCTTTTCCCTACAATTAAGTCCTTAACTATATGAGAAACTTAAAATGGATCATTCTCTCTATTTAAAACTTTTTGAAGCCTGAATACTAATGAAAATATCTTAATGGGGCCTGAAATCTAATTAGGCCTTCAAAAAACAACTATTTGGGCACGTGTTAGACTAAAGATGCTAAAGAATGCCAGTTATATACATATATATATATATATATACATATATATATATATATATTATTTTTATGTAGAAATATCAATTCAGCAACGGACCTTGTTCTCGAAAAAGTTGTTCAATTACCTCTCATGCGTTGTCTTTCTTGATTCATTATACACAATGTTTCTTAGGCACTTAGTCTCCATATTCCAACCAAACTCAGTGCATCGAATCTGAATCTCATTGTCAGCTATGTGTCGCTGCCTAACTTCCAGCAGGACTAATTCTACTAGCTAATGCTTTCCATCGTGAGTCTACAGGGATAGTGATCTCAAGAAGACGATGCACGGCATAAATTAAACTCATCCATTGGTATATTACACACTTGTTAGTCCCCAAACATCACGGGACAAACTCAACCTCGTCCATTGGAATACATATCCTAAGTTTACATCGGGCAAAACCCGATGCATATAAATCATACTACTCACAACAAACGATACATGAGAACCTGCTCGAGGAAAACTTTAAATCCTTCAATGCTCCGCAGCAGTCGAGGGGTTTTGACCGAGTAAACTTTGTCTCGCATCGCCACCATTTAGCCCGTACTGCAATAAATCGAGTTCCAAGAGACCAATGCAATAACAGATTAAAAAAAGGAAGATCTGAATACCTTTTGTCTCATTCTTGAACTCCATATATCAGAATCTCCTTTGGGTGTTACCGATGATGCTGATTGGCCAATGAGTGGTTCTCTTCTACTAATACCCGTGCTATCGTAATCTGCTTCAATGTCTTCTCTTCTACCACGAGTAACCAAAGATCTCAGGATTATTGAAAGAACCAATGACAGAGCCTGAAACAAAAACAATCGTATTTTTGTCATCAAAGTCTCTATTGTGATCAATCATCCATCAAGAAACATTGTATAACACTTATATAAGAACATGCCTGTATTGAGATAATCGCAATGCCAACCCACTCAAAGACATCAACGTTTTCTTCAATAAAGGCCCGGAGATTGTAAAGTTCTCCAGTGGGATCGTATGGGATATCCTGAAAATCGTTTCGTGTCATCATAAGCCATTAACTTTATATATATATATATATATAGAGAGAGAGAGAGAGAGAGAATTGCTATGGTGCATAACCACCGTGAGCAACCACCATGGGCACCATAGCAATTTTCTCGTTTATTTTGCTTTCCTCCCATCTCTGGTGCCGCCATCACCTCCGCTGCCCCTCTCGGAACCACCATCACCTCCTCCGCCCCTCCCCGGCGCGTTAATTAACTCATAATGTTTTCTTATTTTCGATTTTCTCGTAGAGAGCCGATATGATGAATTCACGAGAAATTAACGCGTTGGGAGGGGTGGTGGAGGTGATGGTGGTTCCGAGAGGGGCGGCGGAGGTGATGGCGGCACCGGAGATGGGAGGAAAGGCAAATAAACGAGAAAATTGTTATGGTGCTTACGGTGGTTGCTCACGGTGGTTATGCACCATAGCAATTCTATATATATATATATATATATATATATATATATATATATATATAGTGCAAATCAAATTTAGGAAAAGATTTATTTACCTTCTCCCAGTGACGGTCAACGGCAATGAACACTGCTAGACCAGCTTCCAATAGAAGGAACACGCCAGTGAGTAAAGCAAACTATGTTTTACCACTAAGTGAAAGCATACATTGTTTCAAATAAAAAAGAAAAGTGCATATCATACACTTAGTAAAGCATACCATGTTACGCCCTCAAAACCTTACATAAGTCATTTGATCTAATGCTCTCATGATATAAAATCGTAATAAGGTTTCACTGACCTCAATTTCCTACATCACATGAAAAAAGGCATTGAAAATCCCTCATAATCATCAGATAGAGAGATAATGCAATGTCCTACCAAAGCCATAGTTATAACGAAGAAACGAAAAACAATTGTCTTATCCTCTAATCACATATCAATATGTATAGAAAGGATACAAAGCAAGGGCAACGTGATATTATCGCTTCGGAGCTCACATAACCTACGAAAGCCAAGCAAAACACCGAAATCCCAGCTCCCATGAAGGCATATATAAACCTGACACAGAAAAAAAAAAGTAACATAGGAATTTATTTCCACAGGCATTACAAAATTTATACTCGCAGCTATCGATCCAACCAGATTTAAAGCAAAAAATCCCAATTTGCAACATTAAAAGAGGGAAAATTGTCGAATTCACATTCCGACGTATCCAACAATAAATTATAAAAGAAAAAAAGAAAAAGAAAAATCTACAGTACCATGGAGCTGGGAGAGAGTTGACTGCTTTGAGTGAAATGGTAGAACTAAGAAGGTCAATTCCGTGATTTTGGTGGCGGTGCCATTGTTGGAGCATATAAACAGAGTATATGATCATCGACACGCCGATAAACGCCTGTAGAAAAATCAAGAATTTCAAGACTGATGCTATAAATGTCTGGCAACATGTTCTACGCATTTGATATCTGTTTTTTATTTTCGGATTTATAAACTTTTGGGGCGAATTGAAGATCGAAGAGGCGAATTTGAGATGTAGGGGTTCCAGATGTATGAATTGAATTGAAACTCTGTGGGTGTTGTGCTCTGTGTCTGTTTATTATCTTTTTAACATAAAATTTGAAATCGAATTTCCGATTGTTTTTTAAAACATGTGTTCGGATCCGGTCCAGCTTTTAATTCGGATAGCAAGCTAGAAAAACGCAATTTCGAACAAAATCCGATTTTGAAAATTTTTCAACGGTAATTTTGTGGTTAATTTTCCACCTAATATATAAATTTTTCCAGTCACGAGGACGACATAGGGTCCCACATTACGAGTTAGTTCAATGAAGCAAATTCGAACCACATTGTTCGGCTTCTAATACCCGTCTCCGGTCCCGCCACATAAACGGGGATGAACCTAAACGGCATGGCGAGGGGCCGGGGGCAGTATCTAATCCTCGTCTTCGGTCCCGCCACCTAAACGGGGATGAAATCGTCCGTGTCCCTGTCCCGCCACTTTTAAAAAAAAAAATTATTTATACTATAATATATAATTAAAATATATTTGAATATTTTAATATTATTTATATTATAATAATACAAATGATATTTAATATTATTTATATAAATTGGATATATAAATGTAATAATGTTAAGGAGGAATGGGACGAGGATTCGGGGCAAGACGTGGACACTCGTCAATGGATGAAATTTAAAAATCGTCACACAGAAAATTCAGTGGTAATTCAATTCAAAAAAGACAAATATTATAAGATCGATCCAAGTTGCATACGCTTCTCGACACTCGTCAATTATTGACTGGACTATCTTCCCTGCAACGTTAAGCATTTGAGAAAAGACAAGTTCGGCATTGCTTATTGATCATTTCTAACTGCTAATTAAAGTAATTAAATGAAAACAAAGTTTTCCCATCGTTAAAAAATTATAAACTCATATTCAAGAGAGAGCAAAAGTCCAAATGCTTGTCGTGGCATATATGTAGGAATACAATATCGAGGATTTCCCGCCTAGTTCTGGACGGATCACCGCGGAGACAGTCCTCGCTCCATTGACAAGCCTGCTTCCAGTTTGGCTAATGCTCCTAGTTTGGATATTTCGTGCCTAGTGGAATCCAACTCTTGTATGAACAATTCGTTTAACCAATCAAATCGAAGTTGGAGTTTGGTACGAAAGCATACTGCTCGTAAAATTTCGATTTGGTAATTCCATTTTCGTAAGTTTATAACATAAATCTTCGGTTTTTTCAATTTGCTAATTCGGTTAATCGATTAAAAACCGAAACACCGAAACTATTTTATATTACTAGAAACAAAGTTATCTTTATATTACAATAATCTATCACATATTACCTAGCCTCTAAACCCAATATGCAGGCCCATTTAAATACATACATTTAAGTATTTCGGCCTTTAATTCATGCAATAGCATGCATTTTGCTTAATTTATTATTAACCTATTGTTCTTTCCCAATATTTCATTTCAAAATCAACTGACTAGTAAACTCGTACTTGAACTTGGATTTCATGGTGGAAGTAGCCTCTCCACTCTCTCTCAGGACCATAAACTGGCATTCAGTTTGTTTCTTAATCATTCTTGAAGTCGAAAATGTGCCTGGGAGATAGAATTAGACTTGTAAAATTTTTGCTTCTTATTTTTTAAAACCTTTTGATGTGATATCTTAGGGTATTGTTTGGTTCATGGTTTTAAAACCTGTTTTTTGAATCAGCCCGGAAATTTTAGTGGTTTAAGGTTTAGTGGTTTAACCGGTGTAAAACCGTAATAAAACCGGCGTAAAACCGGTGCTATATATATATATATAATAATTATATTTTATGAGTAAATTAATAATATAAAATGTGTTGTGTGTTAAAAAGTAATTGTAAAATGGGGTGTCAAAAATTAAAATTTATAAATTGAGGGTTAAAAATTAATTAAAATAAAATGTATTGGGGGATATCAAAAATTAATTTAAAATTAAATCTAAAACTATGCACAAGTAAAGTTTTGAACCCACAACCTTGGAAATGTAACTCTAAAAAGCTAATCACTAGACCACCACAACATATTTAACCTTTTACTTACTTATTTTTGTAATATTTTTTTTTTCATTTTTTTTTAAATGAAAGATGAACCGCACCGGAACCGGATTTCCGACCGGTTCACGGTTTTTCCGGTCGGACTGGCCGGTCCGGTCCGGTTTTCAAAACCATGGTTTGGTTATAAGGGCTATATAAAAGCCCATCAGAAATTATTTATTATAAGCCCATGATAAATAATCTCGGTCATGTAACTTAGTTTAATTATTGCGGGCTTGTAGTATAATCGCATGCTGAAAAATCAATCTCAGGCTAAAACTAATGAAACAAAACACTGTATTAACCTTATTATTTGTATAGGGGCTTATTGGGGAAACCAAACGGGCCATAGAAACGTTAATCTTTCTGAGTTATTACTTTTCAAAAATGTTTCGTAGTTATCTGCTACTTGTGTATGAGATGTATCGGATATGTCTCACGAAAAACGTAAAGAACCGAAAAGTAACGTGAGACATTATTTTTTATAGAGGTTATACCCCCAATCGGGATTTACTCCTCTCCTTGACGTTTGTTCCTCAAGTGTTAAATCAATCACTATATTGTTACCGTAGTTGGTCACAATACTGATTGATTTTCCCAATACACAAACCGAAACATGCCGAACTCTAGACATAACTAGGTTATCGTACGCCGAGTTTCGCTCCAGTGAATCTTTAATTCCTGATAGGAAACAGCTTGCTACCGAAGGGCCCCCAGAACACCGTCCTTCCCTTCACGCGCGCGTAAACGTCAACCTTGTCTCCTCGTGTACCGATCACGTCCACGGACAGCACGGCCGAAGACAGATGGTGTGGAGGTAGGAAATCACATAGTAGGCTCGAATTCGCTAGTGAAAGCTTAATGGAAGAAGACAATCGCAAGTGAACGCTTGTAATCTTAATCTCGTTCTTTCTACTCTATCTCTCTCGTGTGCGTACGTTCATAGCTTGATATTCTAAGTATTGCTTATATATATGCCATTTCAAGCAACACTTACATGGAAAGTCAATCACAAGATATTATTCAAAATATACACCCAATCCATGTACTATCGAGCAATTAAATATGTCAATCAAATCAGTCAAACATATAATAGCACAACAGTCACAACTCATAATAGCATGATTTTATTCCATGCCAAAGCACAAATTCGAGTTCATGGCATATATTCCTATTTGGAACGATATCATCCATAACAACATTTTCCATATATGATATCTGCCAACATCTTATAAAATCAATCAATCAACATTTTTTCCCTTTTATAGTTCCTTAATCAAAGTAAGAAAATCCTTAATTATTCCATATAATATCAAGTAAGATGCATGCAAAGATTATCCACATGATTTCTTTCCAAAATACACAGATTCAAACGGATATAACACATTTCATATTCAGACAACATATTTTCCATATATATATATATATATATATATATATCTCTCAGCATGATATCTCACACGATTTTCCATAAAGAGCACAATATATCTGCAATAAGATATTCCCTAGAATGTGAGACATCTATAAACTTGTGATCACATAGTTTACCAGCTAAACGCATAATCACATGTAGATCAAGTATTCAACAATTTTCAATCATATAGCCCATGAAACATGAATAGTCGAATATTTTCATATACTTAGACATGTAGATCGATTGTTAAAGGCTCGTTACTTTCCCGATGTTCAGTCTACGACACAAATAGGTTGTAATGGCTCAACAATTTGGAGGGTACCATGGCCGCTCGACCGTTGCTCCTTGAAGATATTCGATGACAGGTTCACTCTGGGTCACCGGTTAAGGTGTAGCGTATTTGTCGTTACCATGCCTTGACACATTTAAATTGGTGTCTCCACAGTGGCTGAATACATATTATATTAGAGCGTCACCCGTTAAGGTCCGCCTGAATACTCAGAAACCACAATGGCTGACTTGCGAATATATCCAAACTGGAGGACGTTGTGATGCTCTAATATAATCTGTATTCGCCCCTTTTATTTGGAATTCATCTGAGCTCGACTTTTCACACCAATAAACTTATTTGACATTACTCAATTGATGGAATTTTTTCGTGAAATCGGCTTATGGTTTAGCCAAGTCCATCGACTCAAGTTGAGGGAAGCAAACTCGAGTTCTAAGTCAAGCAGAAAGTTTACATGGCAGGTTAAGGGTTATGCCAAGAGTGAGAACATTCATGTGGCAACTATGTAGTGAGGTTGCTTCTTAAGTCCACAATGTCAGCATTATGGATGTTACTATGAGAACAATTATCACGCTTTCCTGGACTGCCCATAGTCGAAGGTGATATGGAAAAGTTCACATTGCATGATTAATGTTAAGAGACTCTATCTTGGTGGGGAAGAGCATGGATACGAAACATTTTTCCACTCTTGACCAGCCCGAATATTTGCATTCTTACCATAATTTGTGCAATATGGGATGCGAGAAATAAGTGCACCATAAATAATTTTCATATGCTACCGTGTGAGTTTATTGCTAATATCATAAGTGGAATGATGGGGATGTACGAAGAGCCATGTAGCCAACTCATGGATACCACTCAGAATTGGAAGTGCCCACCGACGAATAACATCATAGTTAATTTTGAAGGCATCATTCATATCGAACGACATAGTGTTGTTGTAGGGGTTATAAAACGCAATAATGCATGCATGTTTATCGGGCAGTATACGAATTTCTACGAGGGAAAGCTTGATGATGAACTTGAAGAAATGGCCTTGCTTCGGACAATACGGTTGCTTTGATGAATGACTGGAACAAGTGATATTTTGGGGTGATTGCAAGACGATTATAATGCGAATGATGGACTTGTGCTTGGATTCGACAAAATTGCTCTTAGACTCAAGCATTGTGCTTCCCTATCTAACTCGTTCCCTTTATTTTCATTTTTTTTGCTAAACGTAAAGGTAATTTCTGCGATTTGTGAGCTAAAAACTGGAAGAATGAAGGCCTTTAAGTGATCGAACAACCACTCAGATGATCTGGTATGGAAGTGATCGATTTTAGCTTCAGGAAAATGGTTTGAAGTGTTGGATACTCCTACATTAAACCTAAGTCGTCGGATGCTTGGCGCTAGATCTGACCATTGAAGTTTAAACGCAGGAGATTAAATACAAGATGTTTGATCACACGCTTAGATAGATCAAATGGTTGTGATTAATTGTTGCTACAACTTAAAGAGTCACAACTCTTTTCTTTACGAAGGGAAGTGCACGGTACAAGTCAGTCTACCTTAATGCACAACTGATTCAAGATTCTATAAATATTAGATATCAGTTATTGTGTGCGATCTTTGAGAGCTTGTAACTTCCAATAGAGAGAAAATCTCAAAGTTGTAAAGTAGAAAGTTGGGGTCGATGGAAAAGCAAGTTGGTCTTTCAAAGATGGTTCTTGATTTGGAGAATGTTCGAGAGATTCTCAAAGACGATGATCAAGCTTTTATCTTGTTATGTGCATTACCATGAAGCTATGAACACTTCAAGGAGGCCTTGTTATATGCCGGGAAACTCTTAAACTTGAAGATAATCTATCGACTTTAAGCTCAAAGTAACTCAATAATAAGAAAATTTCAGAAATTGCAGATGCGACCGAGTTGCTTTATGCAAAGAATAACTCGAAGTTTTGGCAAAACAACCGCAAGAAAAGGATAAAGGTGAGCTAAGGAATTCGAAGAGGTGTTATCACTCCCAAGAACTAGGTCATTTTCGGAGATTTTGCCCAAGAAGGACTTGATCAAACTCATGTAAAAGTTAGCTTAACGCTAGTGCCGATTTTGTTGTTGATAGGTATTGTAAATCCTAGGATATCCAACTAAATAAGATTATAGAGTTTTACTACGATTTGATCGAAAGAATTAAAGCTTGGCGTGGGGTGCGTGTGAGAGAGAACGACATTTCCTCTCAAAATGATATTTCTTAATTAGGGGTTACACACAAGACACACTAAAGTGTGTGTTAGAATTTTAGTATTTATACCACATTTTGGTATATAATAATACTTGGGCCCTTACTAGCTCAATTACATTAAGTATATCACTAGACTTTACAAAATAAAGCTTAGTTCACTTAATTAAACTACAAGACTAAGATAACATAATTAATTGAACACAATAAAATAATCCTACCAATCCCCCTCTTTGTGTTCAATTTTCAATTCAGCGTTGGTGATCTCGGTCTTGCAAAAATGTTGTCCTAAGTCCTCAAAGAACATATATCAGCGGGCAGAAGCATGCGAGTGCGTGTTCTTCTTTAATTTTCTCCCTATTTGTCTTGTCTTGTCTTGTGAACTATTCTTTAGGAGATCTTCAAGCTCACCATTTCTTGACCTTCTATTCCTTCAAGTCTTCTCTTGAAGCTTTTCTTGGAGATGCCGGAAGGAATTTGAAGTTGCTTGCCGAATTTCTTCTTTTTGTGTTCAATCTCTCCCTGAGACAGTGGCACAACTCCCCCTATATTTGTTCAACCTTGAGTTGGGATTGGGGAGTTCGCTTTGAAATTTGGAGAGGCGTACACGAGGCGGCAACTTCATTTTTAAGGAAGTGGTTTGCTTGATTCTTTGACGACACTTGAGGATGAGCGTTTATGATCAATCTTGTAGCTTCGTCGTGGTACCACTCCCATTTTCTTTATTTAGTACTACTCTCACTCATGATGATCGAGTTAGGAAGACCATCATGACGATGGGTGAAAATGGGGCGTTGTTCTGGCAAGATGTTTGTGTCGTTCGGATAAGAAGATGGAGTTGGTAGACATGGTAGGAACTCAGGTTCGGTAATAACCCGACAGAGCCACAGTGGCAATCCGTCCTGCAAGAAACCGAGATCACGAAGACTTCCCGTTAACATCGATCTAGGATCTTTGCTCGTAGGAGATGGCCTGAAACCGTTGTCGTTTTGATGTTACAACGACAAGACTTCCTTCCGATCCTCGATGCATGTCTAAAAAGGACATATCTACAGAAGTTCTAGTTTGATCACAAAGATCAAGTGTTTTAAAATGTATGTGTCCTAAAAAATATGGGAAGTGAGGACACGTTAAACTCAAATGTGCGCAAGAAAGTGTTGTGGTGGAGTTGAATACCACTTAATTCAATATCTCCCGCTTCCGAGTGAAGCGGCGATAGTAGGCATGACTCCCCATGATTTCTTGAAACACATGTCTTTTGTCAGACAGACGAGTGGGTAAGGCTTGGATGTGCATGCACCGTTGGACCTAATGGACCGTCTTCTACCCGAGAGCTAATAAAATTAGCACCTGTACCTATGGGGGTTGGTCCGAATGATTTTTGAGATAAGGGAATTTATGTATCTTCAAAAATTTCATGTCATCATCGAAATCATCGAATGTGGTGTGTTCGGATGGTGTAGGATGTGTGGTTATTTTCGTAAAATGTGGTTCTGGGGTTAGAGTCAGTTGGGTCGATTAAATCATGGGAGCAACGGCGGCGGCCGACGCTAGGAGGTATTGATGTGGTGGTGATGGTGGTTGAGCTTGAAGAAGAAGATGAAATAGTAACCCTAATTTCACGTCAAATGAGGAATTTACTGTTAAATGCGTCATGCTATGTATTTATGGGGCCTTGTATTTATTTTAAAAATGTTCTATTTCAAATATATTGCAACTAACAGCCCACATTTAAATTTTAATAATTATCGTATTTTTCTCTATCTTTAGAAACTAAAATCACAATTTTTAAATTATAGTTATTTGGAAAAGAAACTGATATTCTTAGCGATGTAAGTTGTAACCTTGTCATTAGTCCTTTTTTAATATTATAAATTTCTTAACAAATCAATATATTAATTTATTTGTTGCTATTATAGTTTATTATGATACATAAATGTCTTTAAAACGGTTTTTAAATATACAAATAACATAAATTGATATCGTCGAAATGATTTAAATATATATGAAATCACTAATAGGACAGATCACGAAAAAACATAACGATATAAGTGATAATTTTCTCTCAAATTCGTGGGTTTATTATCTAATTTTTTTTTATTCGAAATTAAATAATTTTGCAAAGATTTAAAGATATATGTCCTTATGATAACTACTAGATGATAAATTTGCTCTCATGTTTGTAATATATTGGATATGAAAAATATGTGAAGTATTTTTATGGTCTTTGCGAGGAACTTACATTTTTAATCATTTATGTTTCACAACTATTCTTCGACCCCCACATCACAAATCCTGGTTCCGTCACTGCATGGGAGCGAAGTATCCGTGCATCCGATATGAAGTAGTGAGTGCTTCTTTTATTTATATCAGCAAGCCAAAGCAGATCGGTTGAGGTGAGCACCGAAGTACTGTAAGTGAGCCACATTTTCCCTATGGAAAGTTTTGAACTTCTGAGCTCGATATTCTCCATTGAAGTCCGTCTTTTGATGTCGGAGGAAATGTCCATGAAACTAGATCAGGAAAAGAGTTTTCCTTTTCTTTTCTTTTCGATTTTTTAGTATTTTTCTATCTTTTTCTCTACTTTTTTTTATTTTCTTCCTTTTTCTTTGATATATATTATATATATATTGTATTAGTAATAGAATAATATATTATAAATTATATTATATTATATTATTATATATATGTATATATATATATATATATATATTTCCTCCCCTCTAATCATGCTTCCGTAGTATCGATTTTTTTTTCGTACGCATTTAAAGTTCGCTCTGCCTAAAAAATGTAATTAATGCTCCCTTTAAAAACAAATATAAGAGTTGCTTCTCTTTACACTTAATTAGTAGCCACCTATCAAATTACGCTCATTTTAGAAAGATAATGATATTTATCATTTCTGTGCGTAATATGAAATTTTAAATTTCAAAATCATGTAAAGTTTTGAAAATGCATATTTTAAAATATACCATTTTGAAAAGTGTATTTTTCAATTCAGCTCGTATGTGCACTCATTTTAAACTATTTAAAATTCTTTTGACATACGCATAATTAGAATATACCTCCATTTGGTTGCTCGCATCACTTACCATACACGCTGGGATTGTGTAGTTGCTCTCGTCGCATACCAGTGATGGTTGTGGAACAACTAACTCTAAGTACCTACCCATGCTGGAATATCTGCACAACTTTATCGGGACTTTGGTATCCATTTTTGTATGGGTCTCCCTTATTAGCATAAAACAATTTACGCTTAAAAGGTGTCAAATTTTGTCCTAAATCATCTATTGATGTAGCTCTAGGTAACCAATTAGGAGAAATTTGACACGGAATAGACGTTTCAACGCAGGTGAACGTGTGTTTCGGAGAAGATTTAAAGATTTTCTCCGAAGCCAGTCTCATCAGATGTTTTTCTGAACGAACTTTGACTGGATATTTCAGGCAGGCGTAAGAACATATAGAATTATAAGCGTCGTCAATATATGAGTTCTTCGGCCTACGAGGAAAATTCACACGATTCACATCATAATGATGATTTATCATGGAATTTTGCTTACGAAAATAATGAGCATTTTCGTCCGGGTAAGCAAATTCATTTCTATCATTCTTTAAAGAATGAAGAATATTTGAAGCTTTAAAAGTTCGTTTGCTTGAGCTTCGAACTTCTTCTGTAAGAGCTTCCATTTTGATACGAATAGGAGAGGAAAAAATCATTTAACTTTTCGACCGTAACTTTGGAGGATAATGTCGATTTTCCTCCCCTTCCTAACCTTCTATTGTTCCTTAGCACTTTTAAGTGATCTACTTTTACTTTTCACTTCAGCTCCAGTAAAAGGTAACTTGGCATGCGTATTAGCCTTTTGAGCTTTCGTCACCGTTGACTTAGAATTATTAGTAAAAGCCTTTTTAGCTTTGGGAACAAAGGCATCCGTTTGTGTTCCCATATCCTGCATAAAAGCAGGTATTTATGTAGAAAGATCATTTAAGACATGTAGGGAAGGGGAAATCTCTTTGAGAAGTTTTTGCTTTTCCGCTCGGAAACCTACTCTTTTCGATTCCAGGGTTGCGTTCAATTCTGCTATTTTACTAGCAACGTATGGAATTTCCCAACAAGAAGTAGATTTTTCATAATGTATATTATTTTCCCCTTTGGACGCGACGTTTTTAGAGGAACTTTGGTCTCTTTGACCCTTTTCTGTAAGGTTGTGCTCTAAAATTTTAGAGTACAATATAATGCGTTCCTCAGAAAGAAAATTATAATTATTAAGATTCGTATTCCACTCAAGTTCACAAGCCTTCAAGCTAGTTCTGAGTTCGTGAACTTGTGCTTTGAATTTTTTTATCTGAGCATCACGCTTGTGATTCTCCCTTGTGCAGCTTCTAGCTGGCACATGAGGCTGCCTTTTGTCTTAGGTTTCTAAGTAAGCCTTGATGATTGCTTTCTAACCTAATTTCGAAGTCCTTTATAGTATTTTCGTGATCTACAGAGGAACTTTGTTTCTTTGTAGAGGCAGAAGTCGTTGCGTTTGATTCCTTGTTAATTTTAAATTTTTTTCTAAATATTTAGTTGGATATGTGATCGTTTACGCGTTGCGTACATTGAAACTTTTTGACATTTGGAAATTTTATGCCGCAAAGTTTTGGTATGTCGTGAAATATTGTGATGTTTCGAATGTTTTTAACTGTCGAAAACTTTTGGTGTACCCTGAAAAGTTTTGAAGTGATGTCGAATACTTCAAGTGTTACCAAACAGTTTTTCTATAATGTGCCAAAAGCTTTTGAAATTAAAAATGGCTTTTAAAAATTTCAGTGTCGAAAAGTTTGGTTTATCGAGAAATATTGTGAAGTATCAAAAATTTTAGGTTCCAAAAAATTTTGGTATGTACGAAAAATTTTGAGGTGATGACGAAAACTTCGTGAATTTACCAAAGTTTTCTAGAATGTGCCCAAGAAAAAATATTATGTTTTGGTTAAGTTTGAAGTATGGATGCGAACAGTAAATTTTCGTAGCTTAAGGATGCGAAAATTTGAATTTCGAAGTCCAGAGTGCAAACATAAAGATTTTCGACGTCTAGGTGCAAAAATTAAGTTTTCGGAGTGATGAGTACAAAAATTTAGATTTTCTTAGTCATAAGATGAGCAAAGTAATTTTCGAGGTTTTATATTGCGAAAGTAAATTTTCCGAGTGTAATGTGCGAAAATATATTTTCGGAGTGCTCGGGTGCGAAAATACGAATTTTGGAATTGCTCGATGCAAAAATGAAATTTTCAAAATTTAGACTGCGAATATTATGATTTTTGGAGTGTGGATTAGTGAGTGTGCAAATTAGAATTTTTGCAGTGTTGAGTGCGAAAATTAATTTTCGTAACAGCCGTTGCGAAAACTTAAGCATTGCGAAAACTTATGCAATGCAAAAAGTGGTTTTCGTAATAGATGTTGCAAAAAATTTTGACAGTGCGAAAACTTTTGCCTTGCGAACAAGGCTTGCGAAAACACGGACTTGCGAAAACACGGATTTGCGAAAACTAGGTCCTTGTGAAAACAAGTTTTCGTAATAAAAGACTGCAAAAACCAAATCTCAACGGGGAAATTGGCAAAAAATGGGTCGAATCAACATATCGACGGAAAATCTTCCATGGACCAGTGGTCGACCAAAGCAATCGGCAGAAACAGCGGGCCTCTCGACAGGAATCTGGTGGTAAAGGCTCGACAAAATCTAAAGTTACGTCGATGGCTTTTTGTGTGTAAATTCCGACGAGTCTGCGGTGGGAGATTAGTCGTTCGACGGCTGGGGCTGTAGATCGACGAGAACGCAGTTGATTGTGAAATCGACGGGAATTCAACGGCCATGCGATGGAGAGGCCTCGACGGGAGAGCGGTCGATTCTTCAGGCGACGGGACTTGGGTCTATCTCAACTTCAACGAAACTGTCGACGGGCGGATGATTGCTGCTGTGCGACGGGAAGGCGGTGGGGATATCTATCGACGGTGTTGGTTGTGGATCGACGAAATTTTGGTCGAGTCGGCGGTCGCTGGTGTGTTCGACGGGCGTGCAACTGAACAACGGTCAAAGAAATGCTGCGACAAACTATTGATAGCTAGGCGGTGGAAAGTCTTCGACGGGGAAGCTGTCGAACACTATTTCGACGACCTTTGCGATAGAGATTTCACTGATTCCTGTTGCGAAAACTTTTCAGTTGGAATTTTCGCGACGAGAAAGCTGTGGCCTGGATGAGCGTGGTTTTCGCATGGATTTTCACGGGTTTCCGCACGGTGTTTTCGTAACATGTTTCCGGATAGGGGTTTCGCAGTGAACGCAGAAGATTTTTACGCGAACTCCTGGCACACTTGAACACAGAAAAAATCGATCATCAACCACCAAATTGTTCAAAATGGGCCTGGGTTATAATCAAAACACTTATATCCCCAATCATAAACAGTCAATCAACATCAAAAAATCAAAAGAAATAAAAATTTCGAACAATTTTTTAAGAACATAAGAACACCAAAAATATTTCGATATTTTTACCCAAATCTGAGCTCGTTTGGCTCTGATACCAATTGTAAATCCTAGATATCCAACTAAATAAGATTAAAGAGGTTTCCCACGATTCAATCGGAAGAATTCAAGCTTGGCGTGGGGTGTGTGTGTGAGAACGACGTTTCCTCTCAAAATGATATTTCTTAATTAGGCTTCACACACAAGACACACTAAAGTGTGTGGTAGGGTTTTAATATTTATACCACATTTTGGTATATGATACTTGGGCCCTAACTTGCTCAATTACATTAAGTATATCACTAGACTCTACAAATAAAGCCTAGTTAACTTAATTAAACTACAAGACTAAGATAACATAATAAATTGAATGCAATAAAATAATCATAACCTAGTTCACTTAATTAAACTACAAAACTAAGATGACATAACTAATTGAACACAATAAAATAATCCTAACATGTATGAATTTGCAGAAATATTGAATGTCTCTGGGCAAGAAGAGAGCAAGGAATGAATCCTTAACACTCAAGGTGTGTGCCGCTTGCACATCACGTGCAATAAGATTGGCTAAAATATTTTAAGGAATCAAATCAAAAGAAGGTTAAGCTTGATGATCAGAAATACTATTAGGTTTTAGTTGTTGGTTCGGTGCGGTTGAGGCTGAAATTGTGTGTGTGTTGTAGGGATCCTTAGGGATGTAAAGTCCATGCCAGATTTGGGGAGGAACCTCATTTCGATCGGAGCACTCGATAAAAGTGGTTACACCACTCAAACTGCAGCCGGACAGATAAAGTCCTGAAGCAGCGAAGACTTATCTTGAACGGGTCTCAAAGGCATGACATCTACGTGCTCGATGGCTGTCAACTGGAGTCAAGTAGGTTTATTGAAACTAGGAAGTGTGGCGGCTTGAATATGGTACAAGAGAAGCCATGGAGCCTCATCTCGAGGTGGAGAACGTGACCACGAACCAGAGGTTGAAGCAGAGATAAAAAAAATTCAGATTCTACTGAGTGAATCTTAGGTAGATGGATCTTGATTTTGCACGTTCTGGGTTGAAATGGACATGGATTTAACGAGAGAAGAAAGTATTCTCAATCAATGTTCGAGGGATGCATCCACATAGGCTGAAAGTGCTGAAGAAGATCAAGAAACACCAGAAGAGTGAAGTTGTGTCTGAGTTTGATGCTTCGCTAGATAATGGTGAGGTCTTGCGTGCATGTAAAACCATGATGCTTGGAAGGACAACTATAGATGGGTTCGCAAGACGTCCCAAGAAGATGGAAAGAGGATAGCTTCTTCCGAGATGAAGGGAAGGAGTTCGAAGAATAAAGTTGGTTCTAAGCGTAAGATTCCAGTCTCATTCGGAATTGACAAAGTTTCCTTCGAGGATCAGAGCTGCTAGAGGAGCATGATGACCAACAGAGCGGCGGAATGAATCAAGATAAAGCGTTGGTTGGAAATTTGCCAGAAATCAAAATATGTTACGGATGTCAGACACAACTCAGAAGCTGGTAGGAAGCTGTGCTTTTTCAGCAAATTTTGTGAGCTGGTTCGAGATGAAGATTTAAATATAAATGGGCTTTGTTCATAGCTCAAGGTGGAGATTGTTGAGATTTGTGAGCAAAAAAATTCATAAATCAAGATATTTGAGTGATCGAACAACAACTCAGACGATCTGGCATCGAAGTGATCGATTCTAGCTTCAAGAAAATGTTTTAACTATACTCCACATTAAACCTTAGCCGTTGGATGCTTGGCGCTTGATCTAACCATTGAAGTTTAAATGCATGAGTTTAAATATGGGACATTGGATCGGGCACGCAGATAGATCAAGTGGCTGTGATTAAATGTTGCTACAACTTAAAGAGTCGCAAAAACGTTCTCTCTTAAGAAGGACAACGCACGATAAAAGTCAGGCCATACATGGTATTGCTCGTTAATGCACATATGGTTCAAGATTATGTTATAAATATGATATAACAGTGATCGAGTAGATACTTTTGGGAGCTTGTAACTTTCGGTATAGAGAAAATCTGAGAGAGTTGTAAAGTAGAAAGTGTTGGGTTCGCTAGGCCGCTCGGGGCGATGCGCAGCGGAAAATTTAATTCGATAAAACATTTGTATCGTATAAATGCAACCCCGTCGGTTCATCTAGCGAGTACACGGATCGACACCATTTTAAAATCACGTACGTTGTACGAATTTCACATAGTTAGGGTTTTTGGAATATACCTATTCCTTAGCTTCTTTAGCGATGAGTGAGGGGGAATCAATTCCCGGTATGTAGCTGCCACCGTCCTCGTACGTTCGTCGTAGGTATCACCGGTCTCGTACACTCGCTGCAGGGATTCAAATGTCTCCCCTCTAATTGAGTCCACCGTTTGAATCGTGACACCAAATTATCTCTTCGCTAGTAGAGACTAACCCGGATCTTAAATCGATACTTTAGAATATTAAGGAATAGTGAAGAACTTTTCTTCTGTAATCACACTTTCGAAGAGAGGCTTGAGAGTTAAGTGTATCTAGACATCTTTTCTTATATCATTCATTTTTTCTCTTCAACTTACAAGATATATATTCACACACACACACATATATATATATATATTATTTGTTCTTCAAACGTTTAGCAATAATATGGTAATCCTCATAATTCCTCTTAATTAGCATTTAAGTGGAACGTTACAATTTTGAGTGATTTGTGGCAATCGCATATCTTGAAAATAAATGATGACATACCATTTCAAGACACCTCTTTATTACCATTTAATTCAAAATAAATAATACTAATACCAAGACTTTAAGAAAATTAATTCTTGTTTACTTGGTCAACCAAAACACCTTTTGGTCATCAACGTGTGTTAGGCTTATTATTATTATTTTAAATAATATCAAAAGCCTAAATAGTCAATCTAATTGATTATAATATTCCTTCAATAAATAATCAAATTATTTAATCATATATATTTAAATTCAACTATTGAATTAAAGTTTAATCCAACTATTGGAAATATCAATTTCGTATTGTCATTCTCCAAAACTTTGTGTGACCCTTTAGATTCACGATTAACACTAGTAGTGGATTTACAACTCCTTGTAATAAACTGAATTAACTACTTAATATCAAAATCGTTGTTCTGCTTTGTGTTCTGTTGTTTTGGTTTCGTTCGACTTATCCAATTTCTTGGATCGAAGTTCACACACATTAACACGAATTAGATCATTACTTAACGAAGAAACTACGATTTAACAGTGATGGATATCTCCACCCGGATGAAATCATCTGTCCCATTGTGTGTCTCATTGCGTGTACCCATTAACATTTTAAATAATGATTGGATGTTAAACAAGAGAGATAAAGATTTGTGGGCCCCGTGTATAGACACACATTAGTGGGTACACACTGTGAAACACACAATGAGACAGATGATCCAATTCGGTCCCCGCCTATGCAAGCAATGGTTGCGCTTTTGTGTTATGACCTACGTTAATCTATGAATGAAGTGTTTCGATAAAAAAAAAATAAAAAAAAATTGATGCGCGTATATTACGATCAATTCAAACTATTTCGCAAACATTAGACCAACTTTTAAATAAAATCTATTTACAAGTCATATACATAATATTGAAATTTTTAATTTAAAGCGCGACATATATTTCCCAAATCAACTTTTATATATAAGGAGCAACGAATGAGCGCATTTCCAATACAGTTACATTCAAATGCTTGATAGTATAATCTTAAACCTAATGATCGTGATCACACAGCCTCATCCTTGATGATCACAGCTTTTAGTTAATCACATTATAACATGTTGGAAAAAATGTATTGCAAATGCTTGAAGACATTCATTCATATCTCTTGCTTGTCTATTGAGAACAAGACAGGCAAATAGGTAATGGAAGTGCGTGCATGCCCACTCTACGCACTGGTCGTTGCATTAAGTTTTTCCACCTAAAGTGAACGCACACAAAGCTCATCGATGATGCTTCTGGTTCAAAGATTCCTTCCACCACCTTCTTAACCAGCATTTAAATCGGTATAAATTTTCACTCACTTTCAAGGAGTCTGCTAACTAACTAACAACTCTATTCACGTCCTCCTTCCTCCTCCTATAAATCTCTTGTACTGAAACCAACACAACACACACACACACATACACACACAGACTCATACAACTGTGTCTCGACACAAGAAAATAATATTAAACTCACATCAAGATGTTATCAATTGTGTTCAACATCCTCCTTCTCCTCTCGGTAACTGCTTCTCTGATGTTCCCTGTTGAGGGCTCGCGTGCTTTTTTCGTGTTCGGCGATTCCCTTGTCGATAGCGGGAACAACAATTACTTGGCCACACCCGCTAGGGCTGACTCCCCACCGTACGGTATTGATTACCCTGATCATCGCCCGACGGGGAGGTTTTCCAACGGATACAATATTCCTGATCTAATCAGTATGTATATCTACATGCAATACATATATATATACATCTAATATATATATATATATATATTTATAATATAGTCCATTTTTTGTTGAAGTTGATAAAATCATTATGTGGGACAGGTCTAGCTATAGGGGAGGAACCAACAATGGCATACTTGGATCCGAGGTTGAAAGGCCAGAAGCTCTTGGTCGGAGCAAACTTTGCATCTGCAGGGATCGGAATCCTTAACGATACAGGATTTCAATTCGTAAGAATACTACTATATATGTATTTTAACTCATTTTATAATTAATAGGGTATTCATCTAATTATTGTTGTTATTATTTTTTTTATTATTATTGCATGTGTACAGGTTAATATAATCAGAATGCACAAGCAGTTCGAGTTCTTTGTTGAGTACCAACGTCGCCTCACAGCAATTATTGGAGAAAAGAGAACGCGAGAGCTTGTTAATAATGCTCTCGTTCTTATTACAATCGGCGGCAATGACTTCGTCAACAACTACTTTTTGGCCCCCGTAACTGCCCGGAGGCTCCAATACAATCTCCCAGACTTCTGTCAGTTGCTCATCTCTCAGCTAAAGAACATCTTACAGGTAATTAACTTAGATAATTAAATCATCTATCTCTTTTAGGTTATTTATGTTTTAGTCCTTAATTGTGGACCAATAAATAATAGCTCATTAACCATGTATATATATATATATATATATATAGCTTATAATCGGTGATCACAACCTAAAAACGCCACGGTATGTCAAGTACATGAACAATTGGTATGTCTTTAATTTATTCCCATTATACCTCACAAATTAATTTTAATACTTAAAAAATACACAATTAAACTTAAAGTTATAATTTCGTACTTCGAATTTTTTAAAATAACTTAAAATATAATGTAATATTATACAGATTTATATACCACAGATAGAGATCCTCTATTCAAAATTTGATTACACCATCCACGTCATGTGTTTAGGCACTCGTAAATATCATCACACTCATTAATATCATTACACCGAGTGTTTAAACATAAAAAAAAAACAGTAGTATATATTTTAATATATAATATTGATTTGTTCTACACGAGAAGTAGAAAAATATAAAATATTTATTTTTCTGTGTGTTTAAACACTCAATGTAATGTATTTATGAGTGTAATGATATTTACGACTGTTTAAACACTGGACGACGGAAGGTGTAACGATTTTTCGTAAGTTAGAATACCTAGTGGAAGTGGAACATGTAATGGAATAGAGGATCTCATGCCATATATCACAACACACGCATCGGTGCTACACATAATACAAGTATATATAAACGCAGAGGCTATACGAATTGGGGGCTCGAAAGGTTCTGGTGACGGGGATCGGGCCATTAGGGTGCGTGCCGGCGGAACGAGCCACCCGAAGCCCCAACGGCGAATGCGCGGTCGAGCCGCAACAGGCCAACGCGATATACAACCCTCTCTTGGTGAAAATGGTTCGGGAGCTCAACGAGCAGCTCGGTGACAACAACACTTTCATAGCGGTGAACGCGGTGGACAAGCAGAACGACCTCATACACAACCCGGGGGCCTACGGGTTCGCCACGTCGAAGGTCGCGTGCTGCGGACAAGGGCCTTACAACGGGATCGGGCTGTGCACGGTTGCTTCGAGCCTGTGCACGAACAGGAGCGCGTACGTGTGGTGGGATCCTTTTCATCCTACGGAGAGGGCTAATAAGATCATCGTGGAGACCATATTGAATGGTGGCGAAGAGTACATGTCTCCCATGAACCTTAGCACCCTCTTGATGTTGGACTCTGTGGCTTGATTAAGTTTGATTTGTCGCTTGCCTAGGATTTTCGGGAATAATAAGTATGTATATTTCATGGGTCCATTTTGTGCTTTTAGTTACATCAGTGTATTTTGCATTAGACTAATTTGGGGCGACCTTTGAAATTACATTACTATATGTTTGTACTGCATAATAATAAAAATATTTATTATTATTATTATTATTATTATTATTATTATTATTATTATTATTATTATTATTATTATTATTATTAGTTGTGTTAAATGGACAAGGAGTAGGCATGAAAAATGCGTCCAGTCTGCATTCATGATCTGGCTCATGAAGCTCAGGATCAGCTCTTCAAAGACGAGCTCGAGGTTGCTCGTCTAACCGAAAACTCGTGAGCTGGCTCGTGAATTTTTTTTAGTAGTTATTATTAGTTTTAATTTTTCGTACTTTTAATTTTAATTTCAAGCTCGAGCAAATTGAGTAAACGAGCTCTGGAGACCAGCTCAAGAAACACATACTTTTAAAACACATACTTTACAGTTGACAATCGATAAATTAATAGTCAATTATTTAATAAACTCTTTAAGATAATATTTTTCCTCGGTCCCGACTCCAGGATAACGTGTTAAAAATTAATAAACTCGCTAAAATTATAAGATAATACATTTTTTGTGATTTCTATAGGTCTAACATAAAATATAAGATAATAATTCCTTATATACTACACAATATTTTTGGAAAATTTAGATAACTCAGTGTTTAAGACTTTTATAGTTGATGCCGAAACTATATTTTCAGGTAGGTACTTGTAAGGACCCGAGTGAATGCTATTGGGCTCGAGATCGCGGGCTTAGAGATATGTGGGTCAAGAATTATCATACGTATTAATATTGGAAATTATAAAATTAGGTCACTAAGTATGCATATTTTCGTTTTTGGGTCACTATGTTTGATAATTGCAAATTAGGTCACTAACTTTGTATGCCAAAACAATTTTGGGGCATATTTTCAATTTTAGGTCACAAAATTTATATTTTTCGATTTTGGGTCACTAAGTATATACATTTTTCAATTCAGGTCACTCATTTGGTAACTAACTTTGTAAACATAATGACCCAAAAATGAAACATGTATACTTGGTGACCCAAAATCGAAAAAACATATACTTAGTGACCTAAAATTGAAAATATGACCAAAAATTGTTTTGACATACAAAGTTAGTGACTTACTTTTGCAATTATCAAACACAGTGACCCAAAAACGAAAACTTGGATACTTAGTGACCTAATTTTATAATTTTGCCCGTATTAATACGTTGTATTGAGTTATTAAATAGTAGGCCCGATTTACGTTTATGTTATAAATACCTATGTACTGCCATTATCGGGATTAAGCAAAAATATAATCAAATTCTCATCTTCTCTAACTCTCTCCTCTCAATCTGCGATCTTTCTGTTGATCTTCTTCTTCTCCCTGTATCTCGTTTTCTTCTTATTCTCATCGTCTATTTTCTGTATTTTATCGGAAACGTATCGATAAAGATACGCACGCTAAGTTTTCGATTAAAAGCCAAAGAGTAAGAACCGATCGAGGCTTCGTAGGAACGGTTGGGATCTTACAAGTGGTATCAGAGGAGACTATTCTCGGCGTGATTTCAACGATGTTTAATTGACACCTTTTCGCTACGATGGAACAGGATCGAAGGTTTGGCTCGAAGAATGCAACCGTTATTTGGAAGCTTTGTCGATCATCGATGATGTGAGACGAATGTTGGTTGCCTATTTTTACCTTAATGGGGAGGCTCGGGTGTGGTTCCAAGAGTACTACAATGAAGATTATCTGACGTGGAATGACTTCACCGAAGCGGTGCTCGAGCGATTTGATGCGAAGGAGCAGGTTAGTGATGTATCATTGCTAGAGGCTGATTTGTCATCGATTGAGGTGGAAGCGGTGACACTCGAGGATAAATCGACGATGATTGGTGAGGTAATAGTGTTGGAAAATGATAATGTTGTTGAGAGTATATATGATGAATTAACTTCGTTAACACTGGGTTTGTTTGGGTTGTGGATGAGCCGGTTTTGGGTGAGGTTCAACCGGTTTTGGTTGAGGAAAAATCAACGCTGATTGTTGAGGATACGTCGGTGTCGGTTAAGGATGAACCGATGTCGCTTGGGAGTAAATCAATGTTGGTTGATGTTGTAGCTACGACGCATTCGTATGTGGTTAAAGGGATGGATCAAAATATGTTGTTTGATCCTGGACGAATCTGGGGCAGTTGTTCGAGACGCGTTAAATATGGTAGGCTGGTGGAATTTGCCTGCAAACATTCACTATGGAAAATGGTAATAACAGAGTGGATTGGTGTGAAAAGCCTAGACTATTATAAGAGAGGAGATTATGCTCGAAGGTTGAAGGTCGATGGTGAAATTCATGCTGCAACTGCTTAAGACTGTGGGAGGTGGTATATCGAGTCGTTGCACTTCGGCGAGGACCATAGCCTAACGTTCGATCGAGGACGGTGGTATGTCGAACACTACATGGTGGAAGGGACCATAACACGCTGTTGGATCGAGGTCGAGGGTGTATTATCGAAAGTATGAGATTCTCGTCTTCAACTGAGGGACAAGCATTAAAGATGTCTTGGAAGAACAAAGGATTCGAGTCACGATTGATCAACGTTATAGAAGCCTCGGTGTCATTTCGAAAGTTCTTGATGCTCGATTTAGCACAAGCTGTTATGATGGAAAAGATGGTAATGAAATCAGGGCATGACAAGCACCTTGTTTTGCTCCTTAACAAGATCGATCTTGTTCCTCATGAAGCTGCTGAGAAAAGTGGCTCAAGCATCTGCAAGTTCCTCATGGACGACACAATATAACGTAGTAATGGGGGTTGATGTGAAAGAGCATTTGCAAGGTATGTGGTTCCTTGTCGGGCATTGTAACTGCTTGGCATGTGAAAATCTTGAGGATGTGGCATCATGTGCGGATACTATTATTATTCGGAAATTTCGGGTGAGCACCAAATACCGACCTTTCGATCTAGGGAAACGTGTAGCAACTTCAGCGTTACGAAGAGTTCATTATTTCATCCTTGGGGACAAGGATCTGCTCGACGGAAGGGTAATGTAAAGACCGGTGTGAATATTATTGGCCTCGAGATCGCGGGCTTAGAGATATGTGGGTGAAGAATTATACTAAGTATTAATATGTTGTATTGGGTTATTAGGTAGTAGGCCCAATTTATATTATGTTATCATCATCAATGTACTGCCATTATGGGGATTAAGCAAAATATAATCAAATTATAGTCTTGTCTAACTCTATCCTCTCAATCTGCGATCTCTCTCTGTCGATCTTCTTCTTCCCCTTTATCTCCGTATCTTCTTCTCCTCATCTATTTTCTATATTTTATCCGAAAAGTATCGACGCGCTAAGTGTTCGATTAAAAATCAAAGAGTAAGAACCAATCGAGGCTTCGTAGGAACGGCTGGTATCCTATGGTACTCATGTGTTTGCGGCTTTCCAATTGGTTCCTAAACTATTTCAATTCCGGTTGTTACCTTGTGTTTAAGTCTTTTTCATTTGGTGTCCAAATAAATTAAACAATTAGTATGTGGTGCTATTGTTTATATAGTGATCTACGACGAATGATGACTTTTTTACTACAATCTATATATAAAGCGTGACCATCACTGCTCAATTTATTTGGACACTAAATGAAAAAGACTTAAACACCGGGATATCTTGAATAGGATGTCTTCCGTTGTTCAAATAAATTTAACTTCGAATTCCGTCTCTAATAATGGAGATTGAATGATATTGTCAAATTAAGTCCTTCATTTGATGTATGCACGGGCTATGTTAATTACGTGAAAGTTTGAATTTATATTTGAAAATTGAACATTCATTATATTAATAAAATATTAATTAATATATAGATTAACAATTATTAATTTATCGATTTCTTAATAACTCTTTTAATTGTTAAATTTTACGGGTACCAAGTATATTAATTAATTTATGGTCCGTTTGGATTCGCGGATTTCAATGTGAAATCCGGATTTCCTCCAAATAACCCGTTTGGCAACCGATCGGATTTGGTTTCGATTTCATCCAAATCCGAGGAGAATTCAAACCATTTGTTGTTTGATGATTTTGAAATTCGACCTCAAATAGTCCGCTTTCGAAATCCAAATTCTCGCCGTAATAATTTTCATAAATAATAATAATAATAATAATAATTATTATTATTATTATAAATGAACGATGAGTCGAGCCGACTCGCGTGCTCGATGACGCGGCTCGAGCTCGACGAATGATGAGCCGAACCGGCTCGACAAAAGCTCGAGCTCGACGAATGATGAGTCAAGCCGGCTTGCGAGCTCGACGTACGACGTCGAGTTGGTTTGAAAATAGCTTGGCTTAAGCTCGACGAATGACGAATGATGATCGAAAGCTCGCGAGCCGACTCACGAGCTTATTTTATTTTGATAGTTTTTTATTTTATTTTTGTACATTTTAATTTTTAATAAAAAGTTCGAGGTCGAGCTCGAGCTCTATTTTGAAATTTTGGATTCTGTAATCCTAACGTTTGCCAAACGATAGATTTGAATTTGAAATTAGGATTTTGAAATTCATAATTTGAAATCACGGATTTCAATTCAAATACATCAATCCAAACGCACCCTTGTATATAGAGTTTCTAATGGACAATTACCATTTTATTTTAGGGGCAATTTTGTTTACGCCCTAATATAGTTTTATAATAGGATTCAGGCCCTGTCAGAGAAAAAATAAATGTTAAAGACCCATTTCGCTGAAACTTTAGGATAAAGGACCCTGAACTGAACAAAATACCCTTACAAAATATTTTATAAGAAGTGGTATCGAAAGCCACTTTTCTGTTATTATCTTACGCTATTTTGTTATCACACACACACAGATATATATATGTATATATATACATATATATATATATATATATATATATATGAATTCCATTATGGAAGAGGCTCCTTAAGGGTGGGTTAGCTTAGTCAATCAGGCCCGAGACGCGTTCGTTGACAAAACAAAGTGTTACTATATGTCAATATTGCGTTCCTGTATGTTTAATAAGTGGTACCAATACACTAAAATTGACTTTTGACGATCGAAATTTTCCGAATATTTCATATTCATTCGCACAATATCGTCACTGCAACAAATCAAATTCGACGTGCCCTCGGCAGTTTTTTCTGATATTTACGTCATCGAATGTAATATTTGAGATGCGAATTTTTTGAAAATTTTAACGCGAATAAGGAAAAATAATTTTGAATTGAATCATATTTTCGGCCGAATTGCAGCTACTGTGTATAAATTCGAGTGACCCATAGCCTGAATATTACATTGCGCCACCGTATTGGCTTAATCGCTCGTCGTTGAAGGTTAACGGAATTGAAAATGAAATCGACGGAAAATTTTTGCAGAAATCATTGTTCGTTAAAGTGGTATGAATTAAAAAGCAGTTGTCATCGCAAAATAAATAAGAGGTATTCTAGGTGAAACATGTAAACCTATATTTTTTAGAAGGTACCAGAAATGGTTTAAGTGGTATTCATTGTCATTTATTCGGTATAGTTTTGAGTTTGAGGATTTAGGCGGAATTCCTGAATTTGACTGTGTTTGGGCGAGATTTTGAAATTATTCGGAAAAAAGTGAATTAACACTCTTGTTGGATAACAATTCTTGCATTATGGGTAACAATTCCTATAGTCTGTGTAACACTTTCTGGGAAAAAGCATGGAGCAAGAGGAATATATCGAAAACCGCCGATAACACCAAAAAATGTTGAAACTATTGGCATATCTGACTTTAGTGACCGAATAAGGTTAAATCGACATCAATTTGGGTATTAATAATCAAGAAATATTAATGGAATTTATAAGGGAATATTGTATTAATCTCAACCGTTGAAAAAACGGGGATAACTCGAAATTATTGGCTGGATAATGTTAAATCAACTCAAATTTATCACGAGGCTTAAATATCAACGAGATTTTTTGACAAATACGATGAGTCTTGAGCATTTCGAACTGAGTACCACTTCCGGCAATAAATATAACACATGTACACGCAAGAAAAATACTTCAATGAGAACATTCTAATCTGGATTAGCATGGAACATCACCATATTATCTATAAATAATACCACATGGCTGATTGTAAATAACAATACCAACACAGTTTTTAACGATTCTCTAAATTCTTGTACCACATAATAGGTTCCCGGTACCACAACAATAATTCGATTAATTTTGTTCATAAATGTGCTTTTTTCAGATGTATACGATTGTCATTCATGGAAATATTAGATTTGATGATGTTAAACCATTATATTTCTTTAAAAGAGACATTCTTCGAATGTTAATGTTATTAGTCGAATTTTGGAGTTATTAGTCATGTAAACATATGGTCCTAGTTGGGGATTTGGGGTTTGAGATTTATATGTGGTGGTGGAAAATTTGGGGTTTGAGATTTATATGTGATGTGGCGGAAATATTGATTTCGAGTTGATATTTGGCGGAATCTTAGAAATTCTCTTGAAATATATATAATGGTTCTAGTAATGGATTAAGCGTTACCAGTAGGTGTTTAAGTGATATACTAAATGGATGATCTGTTACAAATTGCAGTTTATGTGCCAGGGTTTCTAGGTTTACTTTTGGGTTTAGGGTTTAGGGTTTCAGGGTTAAGATTAAGGATTTACGACACAAAAATTTGGTAATATTATGTACAACTTGTTATTTATAGGATGCAACAATAAAAAATTTTCGGGTTTCGGGTTTCGGGTTTAGGGTTCGAAGCTTAGGATTTAGGGAATATGGTCTATAAAATATTATTCATGATTTAATGTTGAAATTTGAACAAGTTTGTGTTGAAGTTCGTAAAGTTATTTTCATTTAGATTAATATAGTCTATGTTTTGGAATGAAAGAGTATATGTTTACATGACTTCAACATTGTACTTTCTACATCAACATTCACATAACGTGATTTGTAAAGGAATTTGGTGGTTTAGCTTCATCATATCATCTATTTCCATGAATGTCAATCTTATAGATTCGAAAAAAGTGCATTTATGAACAAAATTAATCGAATTAGTAATATGGTACTGTGAAGATATTATGTAGTATCAATATCTACAATTGTTTTATAAATTGAGTTTATATTGTTATTTATTGTCAGGCATGTGGTACAATTTGAAGGCAATGTGGTAATATCAGTCATTATCCTGTTAATATTCTCTGACAATCTAGAACCTTCTAGAACTTTCTTACTGAAGCGTTTTCTTTTGATGTGTATGTGTTATAATAAGTCCATAAAGTGTTATTACGCTGGCAAATATTTCAATTTTGTGGAAAACTAATTTTCGCATTATTCCATAATTAACATCAATAATTTCCTTACATTATTAAGACTTGTAATCAAATTGAGTTGATTTCACGATTTTCGACCATTAAAGTTGAGGTTTCACCTCGAGATTTTTGAATTGGTTTGAAGTATTATTTCATTATCAAATTTGAAAATTTTCGTCGATAATGAAGACCCATGAGAAATTGAGGTTGATTTAATTTTATTCGTTCACTAAATTCTGAGATTCCAACGGTTTCATTGATTTTTGGGTGTCATCGGTTGTTTTTATCTATTCATCTTAGCCTCTTACTTGTTATCCATGAAAGACTACTCAGAATTGAAGAGAATTTAAAGTTGTGCTTTATAATTTAATTATCCTTGTAATTAGGGGCGCAATTAATAATTTTGATAGTGTATGACCAAATAGTAAATATACCATGTAAATAGGTATAAATACAATGTACATTATCAAAATAATACACAAGTTCATTTTCAGAAAATCACGAGCATTGAATTCATATTTTAAACGAGAGAGAATACGATCGAGAATCTCGGGAATCTAACAACCTCTCTCAAGATCTTCAACGCGGATATTCGACCGAACGTAATTCGTAAGATTTCTTATTCGAATACCGAGAATTCATGCTTAGATTGCTTGTTGATTGATGATTATGACCTAACAATTGGTATCAGAGCAGATCGTGATTGATTTTGGATTGAATTCGCGATTTTAAGATCAAACTAATTTTCCAGATTTTTCGATCGAAAAACTTACGTTACTTGTATTTTGATCAATATGCTTAATGTTTGCGAATTTTGTTGATGATCTTGCTGATTAAGTGATAGATTATATGTTAGGAATGATTTACTTACTGATTTCAATCGCTTAGAATGTCATATTAATTCAGATTTTCGATTTAGATCGATATTTGCGTTTGCAATTAAGTTTTGATTTCGATTTGATTTTCGTAATATTTGATATATTTTGCTGTAAAACGTGGTTAATCTTGTGTTTGTCATAGTAAGAACGAAGAAACGAGTGATTATCGAGAATTTCATCACCTAAATTGAACATCTCGGTTGAATCTGGAATTTTCACTGTTACATTGAACTTTGTTGTTCTACGATCAGATTTTCGATCGAAAACTTGACTCGAAAATTAATTTTCAAATAAGTTTGCAGTCGAGAAATTTTTCGATGACAAACACTGTTCTCGTGTGTTTTACTCAAATATAAGACTCAAAAAACATTATTTCGATAATTAGTTTTTCGATTCATATATAAATATCTTTTTCGAGCGTAATAAAGTGTATTTTTTTTTCGACGGATAGTGTTTTCGCTAAATAAATATCTAATTTTGACTCGAAAAACTTGTAATAGTAAAGCAAGTTTTCGATCTCAAAATTTTCGATCATCTAAATTTTCGAATAAAAATTTAGCGAAAACATATTTCGATCGAATAATTCACACTCGAAAAACTTTGAGTCAAACTTAACAAAATTTTTCGATCACTCTTAATTTTTCGATAAAAGTTTTTGAGATCAACAATTATTCGACAAACTATTTTTCGACAGGAAATTTCCTCTGCAAAACTCTTACGTTCGAAAAATAATTTTCGATAAATACAGCAAAAAACTTATACAATCGAAAATCTTTTTCGATCATAGGTTCGAATTTTTTTAATCGAAAACTTTATTGTTCGACACACACATTTTACACTATTCTGAAAGAAATCAAATTTTGTAATTTTCAAAAATTACGAAAAAAATATTTGTCTCCGAATTATCTTCTACAATACTCAAAATTTTCGATTTTAAAATCAAAATTCTTTAGCAAAATTTTGAAATATCAATTCTCATATCAAATACTTTTTTTAGAAATCAAAATAATTTCTTTTTAATAACCAAAAAAAAAAAATTTGTACGAAAGGGAAATTGTTTAAAGTACGAATCAAATATTACTAACGAAGTTTGTCACTTGTGAAGCACTTTTCATTACAATTCCAAACTTTCACGAAGATCCAACCAATCAACTACAAATGGATGCTTACTCGCTCGGAAATGATGTCCGCCCTCCAATTCTACGAAGAGGCGAATACACCATATGGAGAAGCCGATTCATGAACTTCTTGGAAACAAAAGAGCAAGCTAAAAATTTGATAGCTTCTCTTCAAGAAGGTCCCGCTCAATTTTGGCTCATCCAAGAAGGCGATGCCACTAATAATCCTCCCATTCTCGCCTCACGAAGACTCAAAATTCCTAGTGAATACACCGATGGGGAGCGATTAAGAGCAAAAGCATATTTAGGAGCCAAAACTTTCCTAATGCAAGGAATTCCTAACGACATCTATATGCAAATAGATAGTCTATCTAGTGAAAAAGCTATGTGGGACGAGCTCCACAAGATGATGCAACGGACCGAAGTTGGAATCAAAGCCAAGAAAGCAGATATTCTAACCGCTTACGACTCATTCAAAGCCAATGCAGAGGAAACCGTTTATGAACTCTATCAACGCTATCTAACTCTTCTTAATGAGATGAGGAAGATAGATATCTTCAAGACCAACATGGAGGTCAACATCCGATTTCTTTCTTCTCTTCAACCGGAGTGGAAGAAAATATCCATGTAAATCCGTCAAAATAAGGATTTAGACGAAATGGATATTCACGCCGTCTTTGATAATCTCGCCCAACACGAAGAAGATATCAACGAGATACAAAAAGAACTTAAAGGCAAGCAGATCGACGATTCTATAGCTCTTGTTTCTGAAAGAAAAACAAGTCGATCTCGCAAAGATAAAAGCATCAAGTTGCCAAGTTCTTCAGAAGATGAAGACGAATCTGAATCGGACTCCGAACCCGATATGAAGGAGTTCAAGAAACAGTTGGCTCTCATTTCTAAAATGATGAGCAAAAAGTTCTACAAAAAGAAATCCTCTTCCTCGGCAAATAGACTTCGGACATCAAGCTCCAAGCACAAGGAAAGACCGACCGAGTCCTCAGAATCTAAAAACGTCAAAGAACCACAAAAGTGCTATAATTGTGGTAAGATAGGGCACTTCGCTAGAGAATGCAAACTTCCCAAGAAAAAGGACGCCAACTACTACTCCAAAAAATTCCAACTCACTAAAAAAAAAAGAGGCTGGAGTAGCACTGATGGCCGAACAAGAGCATTTTGCCTATTTCAAAAATTACTCACAAAAATTTTGATACTCTATGTCCTTCTCGATATTCCTTGATTATCTTGAGTGAAACTATCTTTCAAAAATTTTTATAATATACCTAAAGTAATAATAATAAAAAAAATGGGGGATGACGATAATTTTGCCTATTTTGAATTACTCACAAAAATATTTCTTCGATATATATGCTCAGTTCTTTGCCTAAAAAGTCACGTCACATTCTTTTATTTAACGAGCTTCGACACAAAGCCACATCATATATGTGAGAATTTGAACCTCAATAACTTTTTCTTGAGTGTGTCACACTTCAAATGACAATTCTTTGGTTTGTACTTCGTAGCTTCATTCTTACTTTTGTGACTATTTCGTCATGAAAATGATAAGGGCATATTAGGAAATTCCTCACTAGCCCAAATTATAAATCCTTTAATTTTTCCCTTAGAAATTCCCTTTTTGGGCCTTCTCCGACATTCTTTTTCTTTATCAAACCCAATTAAGCCTTCAACATTATTCACAAGAGTCGGGGTTACTCAATCAAGAAAAAGAGGGGGAGAGCAAAAGAAATGCACATGATGAATGTCTCAATCATTATAGAAGAGAAACATGAATCTAGCTGTGAACTTCTCCTAGATAATATCGTATACTCCTAGAAGAAAAGCACCTCGAAGTGAACTTCTCCAATGATAATCTAGATCTTATAAATAGAAAACGAGAAGAGAAGCACGGCCTTGGATTCGAATTCCATAACTGTGGAACCTTCGAAAGGAACACGGTCTCGACCCAAAAATAAGTTCTAATCTCTCAAAGTTTTGTAAAGAAGACGAGACTCATCATGACGACACCGAATTTCACAAAAGGGCCCCTGGAATTGAAGAATTTTTTTTAGCTCACTAACCCAAAATTTCCTACCCCTTTAGTCAGAGCCTAAATAAAATCCCTTCAAAGTCCCTTCGATTCAAAATGATGATTTTTCACTTAGTAAGATGATTAAATACGCTACGATAACAAATTAATTAATATTACTTTGTCGTGTTGATATGAGTGATATATCTGCTAAATATTTCCATGATAAAAATAAATTGAGTGGTATGAGCGAAACCTGCAAGAGTTGTCGAAGTGATTCATACTATGATCTTAGAATATTAAGTCTAGTTACATGATTTTATGGCAAATTATTATTTTATATGTCATAAGAAATTTTTGTGTGATAGTGTTCAAAATGTCCCATCTGACCCCAAAACAAAAATATTTTTGAAACTTGAAAATATTTTACGCACATTTTAAATGCATTTAATACATGCATTGGCTTAGAATTGATAAAATGCGAAATTTGTTGAAAAACGCAAAATGTTAATGAATCTATGCTGAATTGTTTAAAATGCGTTACTTTTTCTTAAAAAGTAAATTTTCATATGCCAAATTATTCTAAATATATGCTTAAAATGACAAAAGGTTATATCGTGCAATTGTTGAAGGGGAGTTTTATATGAGAATTTGTTATTATCTCCTATATGATTTACTTATAAAACATGACTTGTAACATTTTTTTTTAAGCATCACAGAAAATTTAGAGCTCATCCGAGGAGTAATATGTTGAATTTCATCAACATTAGGAGAAAATTTCTCTTTCAGAAATACAGGGAGTATTATGCAATTTATTTTTTGGGTTTAAATCCATAAAAGATTAAATTCTTGTTTAATCAGACCTGAATTTTAACTAAAAGCCCAAATTTTGGTTTTTCGGCCCAATGTATTTTTACCTTACTCGATCGTAAAGTATTAATACCACTTTATCGATCGAAAAACTCACTCACACGCAACTCATTATCATCGAAAAACTTTTCGACTTCTGAAAAATACGCCTCGAACTCCGGCGATATTCACCCAAAAATCATCTTATCTCTGAGATTTTCTTCCTTAACTCGCCCATTTCAAAGGTAGAAATATGTTTCAATCATTTTCTGTTCAAAAACATATGATTCGCAAGCAGTTTCACGAAAACATTTGAAGAAATTTCATTTTCATACTTTTTCGACTAAAACCGATTTTAAACTCTCAAATCAACATGTTTAAACACGACCTTTTGGGTTAAAATCACTATATTTGGATTCACAACTACTTTCTGAACGTTTCGAACCCAGATGAACTCATGATTTACCCAGAAATCGAAATTTAAGCTTTACGCGTTTACTGTTTATTTGAAAATTTTTCGAACGAAAAAGTTTGTATCGCAAACAGTTTCGTCGAAGAACTTTAGTTTTCGTTAAGTTTTATTCGATTGCAAAACTCAGCATCGAAAACCTTTTGTTTTCGATATATTTTAAGTCGACGAAAAACTACGCGGCGAAAACTTAATTTTTCGATTATATCTTATTCGATCGCAAAATTCAGCGGCGAAAACTTTAAGTTTTTCGGTATTCTTTTATTCGATCGCACAACATCTGTGGCGAAAAACTTAAGTTTTTCGACAATTTTTTATTCAATCGAAAACTTACTCAGCGAAAAACTATTGTTTTCGGTAACATTTTATTCGATTGTAAAAGTCATCAGCGAAAACTTGAGTTATTCGACACATTTTTATTCGATCGCAAAATATAACGATCGATTAAATTGTTACTCGAATAAAAACACGCTGAAAAAGACTTAGAAAATTTTCGATCGCAAAAATTTAACGATCGAATAAATTGTTACTCAAATAAAAATACGCTTGTAAGACTTAGTCAATTTTACAAATTTTCAAAATTTTTCACTAAGTGTTTCGAACATAAACCTTAGTACATACAATTTTCTCTAAAATCATTCTTAATCCCGTTTATTCGCATATGAAAATTTATCAACTAGTGAACTTTATGTTATTCTTTAGAGATATGGAAACTCAAAATTATCCTCACATATATCATTCATCAAGCTTCATGCCAGTTCATGACAACAATTATCAACTGGATCTTACGACATTCCGGTGCCCGGATGAAGTCATCATCTCCATCCTTAAAGGACACCCACTATGGCCAGCTTTAACGATGACAACCTCCGTATCGATGTTCTACCTTCAACAATTTTGGGGACTTATGGAGAGCCATGTAGTCGGAAACGACGTGGAATATACAACACAAATAAACAGAAGACACGTCGTTCTGAACCGCAATCTGATGGCCATGGTGCTCGATCTTCCGCACTACGAAACATATGATCAACTTCAAACAGACGCGGAGATCGTAGTGGATATCCTCCGGATGGGATACAAGCCTCCACTACCCAAATTGGCGAGTTTCCAAAACAATGGAATTCCCCATCCGTGGAAGACATTGTTCGGCATTATCAACAAATGCCTCTCCCAAAAACACTCCGGCTTCGACAAGGCGAACGGGAATATCGTTCGCATCTTTCACGGAGTGATCTTCTCAAAGAAGTATGACGTGGCCCGCCTAATTTGGAATGATCTAGCGGACCAGATACGTCAAAGGGAGACTAAGTCGAAGGCCAAGTTTCTCCCCTATGTACGGTGGTTCCCGGTGCTGATCTCACACTTCATGAAAATCCATCCAGAGATCCCGAGACTACCACCAGTTAGGGAATACACTCCGCCACGCCTTCGATTTTTTCACAACCCGAAGGCCGTCGATCTAGCACTCCAACCAATGCTGATCCCATTGGAGCTGCTCCGACTAGCTGATCCAACGGAAGAGGCATACCAAGACTACTGTCAAAACAACTCCATCACGGAGGAGATGGTACGAGCCTTGGATCCAGCACCGACACCTTCTCAAAGGGAATCGCTGGTGGAAACAACGGAGCCTGAAACCACGGCTCAGGAGATTGAGACACCGGCCGTCACGCCCGAAGGTGTTCCTCGATATGTCTCTGCTGAGGCCACTGACTCAGATGAAGAATACAGACTCCAAAGAAGGGGCTCTCGCCGACAGCAACTATCGGCCCCATCTGTATCAACTTCAACAATACCGGCTTCGATGCCAACATCTCCACCACCAACGGATCAACAAACTATACAGATTCCAATTGAATCTGTTTCAACACCCATAGAGGTGATACCTATTGTATCATCTCAAGAATTGCGTGTAAGTCCTATTGGACCCCCGACATCTTCGGAGCCAACAATAGGGCACCCATCGAAGTGGTGACTTTAGGGTTGACAACGAATGTCCCAAGACGTTCCGGAATCTCAAGGTCTGCTCAAGGCGGCACATCGGAAATCTATTCCGATGTTGTAACAGTGGAGCGCCTCCTTGGCCCCACTCCACCACTGTTCGTGACGGAGCAACGATTACAAGACGCACTTTCCACAGCTCTATCTTCTCTAGAAGATCGTCTGATGGACCGAATGCTCCCAGCTTTAGAGACTTCCCGAAGAGATACCGGGAAAAGACCAATCTCCGAAGCTGCTCCGACCGACACCCAAACCACCCCCGTCTCCTCACCACCTCTCACCACCACCTTCCACACCCTAATACAACCTATCCTCACAACCTCAACTCCATCATCTTCACTAATAAACTCCTATATCATCCCGATCACCCAGCTCCACGATATACTCATCTCCCGCCTCCTCGCCTTAGAGACCAGGACTCCCGCTGAGGAGAGTCTCTACAAAAGGCTGATAGATGAACCAGAGCCGCCAGCACAAACAAGGTACCGAGAAGAAAGCTCCCGCACCAAGCGTAGACATGACGATCTCGATGATCCGGATCGTCATGAGGGGGAGAAACGACAACGAACCACACGGAGCAGCCGTGGAGTGAGTCAGAACAAACAAAGACTCATGAAGTTGGAGGATCGTCCTCAAACCCACCAACCACACAACCCTACAACCCGCCAACAAACAACCACACCACCCACCATATCCCAAACACTACCTCTCTCTCCTACAAATCCAAATCCAATCCCGACCTCCAACCCCCCCCTCCCCAAGCCCAACCAGAAGCAGTTGTCTACGATCCACATCTGATCGTAGATGACTATATCCTAAACGAGAAGTGGATGACGCAATGGGAACCAGAGGAAGCTGCTCAAGCTCGACGCTCCACGTCAGATACTTCTTACAACAAGCTTCGGTGGACTTGGTGTTTCTTGAAAAAGAAGAACTTCAAGAAGGCGAGAACTACAGTTCTTCTCTCCCAGAGCTACCAGAGATGATTAGGCAAAGAGTTGACTCTCCTCCCCGCTTATCAAAAGGGACGGTTAGAGTCGAGACACCGTGGGAGAATGCCAGAATTGAAGTTCCGTATATTGAAGACGTTAGAAAGCGGATCTGGAGGGCTCCAAACTAAATAAAGAAGCTCAACGAACTCAATCTACGGGGCATCTCACACTGGGAAGACAAGAAGAAAATGGAGCATATCTTCATGCTCAACTATCTTGGACCTGATCGGAGTGGCATCCCAGCTGATCAACTGAAGAAAAATTTCAGGGACAAGCCACCGATTCTCCAAATCATCGGAGTATCGCATACGATCGGAAGATACCCAACCCCTATCTACATCATTGAGCGAGCAGACAGCAACCACACTCGAGAGGAGATAGATGAAAGATATCTCCTTTTCCTTCCACCGGATGAGGTCTACCATATGTATCAGATGCACAAGAAAAAATACCAGACGCACTCCGGATATATCAAGACTGAAGGACTCGAGGGACTTAAGAGATTCATGGTGCGACAGATCAAGTATCAGACCACACACGACCTTCAAATCGCTTTAGAGAACAATATGAAGAAGGTCAACATGGAGTCTCCGCTCATGAAGGGCTTCCCACTCAATAATTTTCACGAGAACTACATCTTCAAGAAACCTGGTCTCACCATAACCTATCGGAATCCAGTCATTGGAAAGACGAGGGCTATGATGAAGTCAGAGATCCACAAGTTATGTGATGGGACACTAAAATTAGTGAGGAAGAACATCCAGAAAAGATTGAGAGAGATCACCGAAGAGACAATCTTCGAAGATCTTTGTGAAGAAGAAGCCCCACTCTTAAATAATCTTCTGGATGCGATAAATGAGAGATCGGAGTTGAGGAATGGTGTTCGACGATACGAGACAGCATTAGGATTGTGAAAATCTTTTTACGCCCGACAAGGATAAATGGAGCTGAAACGAAGACAAGCACAAAGGGGGAGATTGAAGAGAATTTAAAGTTGTGCTTTGTAATTTAATTATCCCTGTAATTAGGGGCGTAATTAGTAGTTTTGATAGTGTATGACCAAATAGTAAATATACCATGTAAATAGGTATAAATACAATGTACACTATCAAAATAATACACAAGTTCATTTTCAGAAGATCACGAGCATTGAATTCATATTTTAAACGAGAGAGAATACGATCGAGAATCTCGGAAATCTAACAACCTCTCTCAAGATCTTCAACGCGGATATTCGACCGAATGTAATTCGTAAGATTTCTTATTCGAATACCGAGAATTAATGCTTAGATTGCTTGTTGATTGATGAATTAGAACCTAACAAGAATGCATGAACTGTTACGCAGAATAAATGAAGTGTTACCAACGAGCTTTATAATTAATAAACCTTTGAATCTTAGGTCTCATCAAAATTCTTCGATATTCCATGATTATTATTAATAATCTCCTTCGATTACAGGACTCATGATCAAATTGAGTTGAATCCATCTTATTTGGCCATTAAACTCGAGATTTCACCTGTTTTTCAACGAGATTTTCAAAGTGTATTTAACGCAATATTCCACGATAAGCTTCATATTTTTCGTTGATTACATGAGAAATTGACGTCGATTTCACCTTATCATGTCTCTTGTGTCAGAGATTCAAGCGATTTCAGTGTTTTTGGGTGTTGCCGGTTGTTTCCGATCTATCCCTCTTTGCCTTTGCTTGTGTACATCATGTGTTATTTACTGGTGACGAGTCGTTATTATTTTCTAATTATGTGTTCATTTTACGACAACATTTGTTATAAACTACAAAGCATGTGGTATTTGTGTTGCGTGAACTGTTACCCAGAAAGCATGAAGTGTTACTCGCAAAGCGTTTTAATTAGCGAGCCAATCTTATGTACCATCAAAATTCTTCGTTATACCATGATTAACATCAATAATCCCCTTCAATTACTAAGACCCATGATCAAATTGAGTCGAATTCAACATATTCGGCCATTAAAATCGAGATTTCACCCGTTTCAATTTGCTACATGAGTTTTAGACGATAATTCATTACAAAGCTTAGATCTTACGTCGTCGAACATTAATGTCGTGGTTTTCCTCGGTTACTAAGATCCATATGCAAATTGGGATCGAATTCTCCTTATTTAATCATCAAGGTGAAGATGAAATTCTTGGTTTTGATCGCTTGATAATGACGATGGCATACTCTCGTAATATTCGTGTATCTGAATGGTAATTTACAATGGCACAGTAATTTTCTGAAGTACTAAGGGTATATTAGACATTTCATCGCAAATGAGTCCTTATCTCTAATGAAAGTTTAAACTGGGTCCTTCACTATATTTTAAAACATTGTGGGACTGATTGCTAAAGAAACTTTCTTAAGTAGGCCCGACCCTAATTTAGTTTTTATTTTATCCCTAAGAAATAGCAAAAAACGTTAACGGGTGAACCAAACCCGGTAGAAACATCCGGGTCACATTCTTTCTTCGCCTTCAAGACAGCTCTCTCTTCAACCATCTACTTTCTCCCAAATCACAATTTGGTCAATCAATTTCGAAACAACACTACTCCCATTAATTCCGAAACCACCACCACAATGGGCCAAGGCACTCCCGGCGGGCTCAATCGCCACCCTCCCTCCGACCGAAAATCCTCCGATGACTCCAAAAAGGAAAAGAAGTTCGAACCGGCCGCCCCACCCTCCAGGGTCGGGCGAAAGCAGCGCAAACAAAAGGGCCCCGAAGCTGCGGCGCGGATCCCAACCGTGACTCCCCTCAGCAAGTGCAGGCTCAGACTCCTCAAGCTCGAGCGCATCAAGGACTATCTGCTCATGGAGGAGGAATTCGTAGCCAATCAGGAGAGATTGAAGCCACAAGAGGAGAAGACTGAGGAGGACAGGAGTAAAGTTGATGACCTGAGAGGGTCGCCCATGAGCGTAGGGAATTTAGAGGAGCTGATCGACGAGAACCACGCGATTGTTTCGAGTAGTGTGGGGCCGGAGTATTACGTGGGGATATTGTCCTTTGTGGATAAGGATCAGCTGGAGCCTGAGGGTGTGCCATATTGATGCATAATAAGGTATGTAGAGTAATTGGTGCTGGGTTGGTGTCTTTGTTAGTTTTTTAGGTTAATTTTGATGCTTAATTTAAAGATCCAATTCCCTCTTTTCTATTAAATTACAATTTTAGAAGTGTAGAATAATGTAGTGTATTTTAGTGTTGTGAGAGCCTTGGTTTCGGATGGTTATGGTAATGAATTGAGTGCTTTGCTATGTGGGGTTGCTTTATCAAATGCATTGTGCCTGTGCAATTGGGAGCCATTACTCTTCAATTTAGCGGGTCTTGTTGTTTTGCCTATGATATTAAGTATTTGAAAGGCAATAGGCAATAATAGTTGACGAAGCAGTATTCTGCAATTTTGTAGAAGTGCTGCGTTATGTGATTAACTTCTCTTTTCTCTTTCTAATGTATGAGTAAAGCTTATTTTTGCCTTTATTTTATGAAGTCAGAAAAACCATGGGGTTAATGGTGTGGAAAATTTTTACTTTGAAGACAGTAATTTTTCTTTTCGAAAATTGGATTCAGGTAATAGGAGAAAGATTTCCCATTCGCCTAAGCGGTTCCATTTTTTTTATTTTTTTTTGTGGCCAAAATTTTAAATACGAAAAAAACATCGAGTTCAATGTCACAAAAAAAAGCCGGGTTTTGGGCCTTTTGTTTCAGTTTGTCGCATCCGTATTGTATTGCCTTGTGCTTCTACAGGAAGAAATATTTTGAGAAGCTTATCATTTTTATTTTTAAGTTTACTTCAAATCTAAGTTACCTGTTCTAATCTAGGTTTTTTTGAGTTGCGGAAAGGTTTAGCTTGGAAGTAGGTATTAGTATATTTTCTGTACGCGTTGTTAAAAAATCACCCTTGGGAACAAATTATCTTGATGAAATGCTATTTCCTGATGATTTTAAAATGTTACACGTTTTGTCGTTTATTTATTCTCTGCTACAGGTTCTTTCTGTCGTTGGGCTGCTTCAAGACGACGTCGACCCAATGGTATCTGTGATGAAGGTTGAAAAAGCTCCACTGGAGTCTTACGCTGATATCGGTGGTCTTGATGCCCAAATCCAGGAGATAAAAGAGGCGGTTGAGCTTCCATTGACACACCCCGAATTGTATGAAGACATTGGTATCAAACCTCCCAAAGGTGTTATACTCTATGGAGAGCCTGGAACCGGGAAGACTTTACTTGCCAAGGTGTGTTGTGCTTCCTTCGTTTTGTTAATATCTTTAAAGTCACAAAAAACATCCCATTTAATCATTTGTCTCCTAATGTCACATCATGTATATGGTGAAACGCTAATTGTTCTCTCGGATTAAGTTTTCTAGGTGGTAGAATATAAATATCTATTTAAAAAGGATAAATTATACTTTACCGAAATGTACGTTACTACCTTGTGCTTTTTTTACTGCACAGAACTTCCTTGTGTTGTGCTAAACATAGCACCGCACCCCCTGGTGTTGTCTAAAACCTAGCACGATACCCCCCGATTAGGGGGTGAAAATGGCAAGGAGCGCATTATTAAATAAACCAGGAGATATTTCTATGCAATTTACAAACTATAGGGTTTTCTGTGAATTTTGGCTCAATCACAGAGGGGTTTTATGCATTTTAGCCTAAAAAAAGTTATGGGCTTCATTGTTCCACTCTATTCTCATTATGCCCCGGTTGTGACACACATTTTTCCTTATCAGAAAACCTCACTGTGCAAAAACTGACCATGGACTTGGAAAGGCTTGATTGTACTACGTAACTTGATCCGGACCGAATTATTATGTGCTTTCACTTGTTTTAGCTTACGAGCTCAAACGTATGAAACACGTTATTTCAAAGGAGAGCTATTTGCTAACATCATGTGATGACTTCTTTTTCTATCCATCAAATTCTTGAATTTCTTGAATTCGATTGCTCCATAGGCGGTGGCGAATTCTACATCTGCAACCTTCTTACGCGTAGTCGGAAGTGAGCTGATCCAAAAATACCTCGGAGACGGCCCTAAGCTGGTTAGAGAACTCTTCCGAGTGGCCGATGATCTCTCACCGTCGATCGTCTTTATCGACGAGATCGACGCGGTAGGCACAAAGAGGTACGATGCCCATTCGGGCGGCGAACGTGAGATTCAGAGGACTATGTTGGAACTTCTGAACCAGTTGGATGGATTTGATTCGAGGGGAGACGTGAAAGTGATTCTCGCAACGAATAAGATCGAAAGCCTTGACCCGGCCCTCCTTCGGCCCGGAAGGATCGATCGTAAGATCGAATTCCCGCTTCCTGATATTAAGACGAGGAGACGCATCTTTCAGGCATGTTCCCTATTCTTGCTTGAAATATATAAATATAGTCATATATTAAATAGGCTTAAATATATTTCCTAGTCCCGTATCTTTGAGGGGGTGACATTTTTGTTTGAAATAAATTTGGTCCGAGTCGGCATCTCCAGCATCAAATTCCGGACTGAAATTAGGTTTCGGGGTTAACTGTCTTTAAATTGCTTTAATTTGATACTTACGGGACTAAAATTAGAATTGTCACACTTAACTTTTAACGGGACTAAAAATGCCACCTCCTCAGATACGGGAAATACTTTGGCCTACTTAATAATAATGTATATATATATATATATAATATATATATATGTATGTAGATACACACTTCGAGGATGACGTTGGCTGATGACGTGAATCTTGAAGAATTTGTTATGACGAAAGATGAGTTCTCTGGAGCTGACATAAAGGCCATTTGTACGGAAGCTGGTTTGCTTGCATTGAGAGAGCGTCGCATGAAGGTAAAATAAAAACCAATGTATTGCTGCTTGGTAGTAACATAGAAATATGGTGATACGTTGTATGCAAAATCATAGAGTATTTGTGTGTGAGATTGTTTGTTGTGTTGTATGGTTTTGTTTAATAGGTGACGCATGCGGATTTCAAGAAGGCGAAAGACAAGGTTATGTTCAAGAAGAAAGAAGGCGTACCTGAGGGACTATATATGTGATGATTTATATATGATTATCATCAAGTAAGATTTCTATGTTTCGTTTCCTCAAGCTTATACTTTGCGTTATGATGCATTCTTTTATAAACGAGGTTGGTCATCGCATTATTAGTGGAATTCGGTGTGCGTTATTTATCCCTTTCATTGATGAGTAATTTAGGATGAAAATAACGTTAACTTTACATCTACAAATTCATTGTTATCCTACATAAGTTATGTCCACTTTACAAGTGTAAACGATCTTGGCCCACGGCTCATTTTTCTTGGCCTCAAGTCCAACATAAATACTTAAACTCAAGCTCGGCTCGTGTTCGTTCGCGTCATGGGTCGAGTTGGAGGCAGTGTTCTAAACTATGCGATAGTCGGGCATGCAGGGTGGACCTAGCGGCTAGATGGCCTTGGCAGTTTCTAGGCGTACTTTAGACGGTATACTTGTCTTTTATTATTTATAATTTTCTATGCTAATATTTTATAAAGTAAAGTTTATCCAAACATTCTAGATAAATAATATCAATCCTAACTAGGGGCGAGCAAAAACATCCAGAATTCGGAATCCGATCCGGTATCGGGTTTATACAATCCGGAAAATCGGATATCCGGTTTTTAAAACCGGATCGGATATCCAAATCCGAATTAAAATACATGAACCGGATCGAATACGGATACGTTCGGTACTAAAATCCGGATATCCGGTATCCGGTTTTTTATTTTTTTAAAAAAATAATTTTAATAATAGCTCAAAGAAAACGAGGCCCAAAAAGAGAAAAAAGAAAGAAAAATAACCCAATATTCTAACTTGACCCAAATAAAATTCGGATTGAATTTATATCATTCGTGAAAATAAATAGAGTTGAAACCAAAATCGAATACGTTGCAATCAATTTTTTTCGCAAAATTAATTTTCTCGAAATAAAAAACCGGACTTAGGATATCTGAAATCCGAATATCCGGATTTTTGGATATTCGAAATTCGAATATCCGATTAAAATAGGATTGAATACGGTTCTAATTTTAGATAATCGAAAATCCGGATATCTGGATTTGCTCACCCCTAATTCTAATAATGTTTTTTTTTTTATTTGTTGAAGATTAGATCCAGCTAACGAATGAAATTCGATCAATCAAGTTAGTCAAAGAGGCAAAGATCAAGCAATCACTACCATCAAGGAGTCAATGCTACAAATTAGGAAAATAGATCACATCATTGATATATTCCTAATGGCTACATACCATAAATACTCCAACGGCTAGTTTTTGGAGACTCTCTATATATATACGTACATATGTATTTTCGAAAGATTATCAAAGAAATATAATCCATTATTTTCGTCATGGTATCAGAGCAACTTTATTAAGCTTGCAAAAAAATTGACAGATCATGAGCCAAAAACTGTCAAACACAAAACCTCACCGCTAAGCTTGGTGAAAACACAAAACAGCTTTCCTGCGCTGATGAGATTAGGGTTGTTCGACGGCGACCCGAGCAAAGGGATGTATGGATATTTCGGGCCCAAAGACGTATGCACGGCGGCCAACCAAGACTCGCTGCTCAAAGGCTCGCTTGCCCTTATCTCTCACATGTACCAAAACTCTAACCGGCATAGGGCCCAACACCAATGTAAATCCAATAACGCGGTCAAAGACAAGGTGGGCATCGAATAAACCACGATGCAACAAATGTAAGAAAGAAGGACACCGCAACCAATGTTGGCTCCTCTATCCTCGCCTTCGATCTAATCATCCGGGCAACGACGGCGGACAACGTCGGGGCAGAGAAGGTCAAACACTCTGGATTGGGGTTGCGGGCGTGGTTGTGAAGGGGAGACATTGAAATGACTTGAAATCAGATAATGATCTTGGGCCGGGAAATAACCAAATGAGATGGCCCAAGTCCGAAAATAACAAAAGGAGCTCGGCCTCGCAAGCGAAAATGCCGAATGATTTAGCGGGCCTGATGGAGCACCAAGGCCCAGCATTCACCTTAGGCCAGATTCAGATCAATACAATAAATTAATGCGCCAATTATCAGAATTTTTTAACGATCAGGTAAACACAACTCAGGTATGACAAACACTCCAAAAAATCATGCTGTTTTTAATACCGTTTATGATGATGTTTGGATAGTTGACTCGGGAGCCACCGATCATATGACGAAACTTAAATAACATTCTTAATTTGAAACCATGTTATCCCCAAAAGAATGTCACTGTAGCAAACGGAAATAAAATTCCGATTCATGGAATATGAATCTCTGAAATTTTTTCCAAAAAAAGCAATATATTATCCCAAACTTAACGACAAATCTCTTATTCGTTAATAAATTAATAAAAGATCTAAATTGCAATATTATTTTTCACACAATAAAGTAATATTTCAAGACCAAATAACCCTAGAGACAATTGGTGAAGGACGCTTGGAGCATGGACTGTATATAGTCAAACATCTAAAAAGGTGCTCCAAACCTCCACTGACGATCGTCAACTTTTGCACAAAAGATTCGGCCATCCTTCCGATAAAGTGTTAAATAAAATTTTTCCATTTAAGTTCTTTGACTCAAATAATTGTGAAACCTGTAAGTTTGCCAAGCAAACCATGTTACCTTTTCCTTTATCTACAAATAACACAGAAAGTATATTTGATTTAGTACTTTATGATGTTTGGGGTCTTGCACCTGTGGAATCCTACAATTATTTTAAATACTTTGTTACCTTTATCGACGACTTTAGCAAAACAACATGGTTATATTTATTCAAACGAAAATCCAAAGTTTTTAATTGTTTTCAAGAATTTCTTAATCTATTCGAGAATCAATACAATGCCAAAAAATTTTCGATCTGATAATGGTACAGAATATGTTAACAAAAAATTTTCGGAATTATTTTCAAAAAAGGGAATCTTACACCAAACTACATGTATCAACACACCAGAACAATGGTGTATCCGAAAGGAAAAATCGACATTTGCTTGAAGTAACAAGAACGCTTCTCTTCCAAAACAATGTTCCAAAAATCTTCCGGTCTAATGCAGTACTTACTGCAACCTATTTGATTAATAGATTACCAACCCCAATATTAAATAATAAGAGTCCTATATCTATTCTTCACAATAAAAAAATCAGTTCAAATCACCTTCGTACATTTGGATGCAAATCCTTTGTACATATTCCAAGAAATGACAAATTAGATCAAAATTCAATCAAAACGATATTTTTGGGATATTCTTCCACAAAAAAAAAAGTTACAAATGCTATGACCTTGTTAATAAAAAACTCTACATATCTCGAAACGTTATATTTTTAGAAAATGAATCTTACTTCTCTGTTAATCCAGTCGTTGAATAACAAGTATCAGATAATATACCACTCTAAGAATTAACGTCCTTAAATCAAAGACAAAATTCCCCTACAACTGAAGAATTAACTCCACCATCGATCGAAAGCGAGACTTCTGAGGCTACAAAATCTGCTTCAGGGGGAGTTATGAACGAATCACAAATTCGAAGATCTACTAGACAAACTAGACCACCTTCAAGTCTAAGAGATTTTGTAACTAATCAAGTGTCATATCCAATAAAAGATTATATATCCTATAACAAAATTTCATCCCGACATTTGACATATCTGAGTAAGATATCGGAAGAACAAGAACCTTTAAAATTCCACGAAGCAATAAATAAACCTACCTGGCAGAGAGCTATGTCAGAAGAATTAAACGCTTCAGAAAAAAATCACACTTGGAATATTGTTCGACTACCAAAAGATAAAAAACCTATCGGATGCAAATGAGTATACAAAATCAAATATAACAGTAATGGATCTATAGAACGATACAAAGCTAGATTGGTGGCTAAAGGTTTCACACAGACATACAGTATTGATTACCAAGAGACCTTCAAAGTAGTAGAAAAAATGAACACAGTTCGAATCCTCCTATCAATAGCTACAAACTCTGATGGGAGCTTGACTCACATGGACGTAAAAAATGTGTTCCTACAAGGAGACTTGAAGGAATAGATATACATGAAATTACCTCCTGGCCATCAACTTGAAACAAATCCAAAACTAGCATGCAGATTAAACAAATCAATTTATGGACTCAAACAATTGCCAAGAGCCTGGTACGCTAAAATAAGTCATGCTCTACTAAAGTACAACTTTTACAAAATTTCGGCAGATTCATCTCTGTTGATTAAAAAGGAAAAACAAAATATAATCATAGTTTTTATATATGTAGACGATATCATAATCACATGAAACAATAGCGAAGAAATTATAAAAGTAAAAGACTACCTAAAACAGCGATTTGATAAAAAAGATTTAGGACCACTCAAATATTTCCTTGGGATTGAAATAGCCCATTCCAGAAAGGGGCTGTTTCTTTCTTAAAGAAAATATACATAGACCTTCTTAAAGAAACTTGAAAAATTGCATCAAAACCAGTAAACACGCCTATGGAGATTAATAAAAAACTAAATCACGAAGACGGACAACCGGAAAGGAACATCGAACGGTTCCAATGACTGGTTGGAAAACTTATATACCTCACTGTTACTCGCCCTGGCATATCATTTGCTGTTAATGTTGTGAGTCAGTTTATGCATGCTCCTAGATCAACGCACTTCGAAGCCATAGACAGCATTCCGAGATATTTGAAGGGAACACCAGGCCGAGGGATATAGATGAAGAAGAATTTTTTATTAGTGATATCTGGATATGCTGACGCGGACTGGGCATGAAGCTTCGATCGTAAATCAACCACTGGCTATTGTATGTTCGTAGGTGGGAACCTTGTTTTTTGGAAGAGTAAAAAACAGAGTCATGGCCAGATCAAGGGCAGAAGCGGAATACCGTGTCATGGCATCAGCATCAAGCGAGCTAGTATGGATCAAGCAGTTATTGACCGACTTGTATATCGACCATAAGAGACCGATGCTACTACTTTGTGATAATCAGGCCGCACGACACATTGCCATGAACCCAGTCTTTCATTAAAGAACAAAGCACATTGAAGTTGATTGTCATTTCATTAGACAAAAGGTTGAAGAAGGGATCATAGAGACACCTTATGTCAAGAGTGAAAAACAACTGGTAGACATATTTACAAAAGCTCTAAGCTCACAATGCTTCGAGGATATCTCTAGCAAGTTGGGCCTTATTAATTTATTTGGACCCAACTTGAGGGGGACTGTTGAAGATTAGATCCAGCTAATGAAGGAAATTAGATCAATCAAGCTAGTCAAAGAGGCAAAGATCAAGTAATCACTACCATCAAGGAGTCAATGTTATAAATTAGGAAAATAAATCACATCATTGATATTATCCTAACGGCTACGTACCATAAATACTTCACCTGCTAGTTTTTGGAGACTCTATTTATACGTGTCTATGTATTTTCGAAAGATTATCAAAGAAATACAATCCATTATTTTCATCATTATTTATTTATAATTTTTACCAAATAAAAATTGGAACCATTCAATAGGCCGCTTAAGAAGATTAATCAGTCAAACTGATCAATCGGTCGTCTAGTCAATTTTCGCCGCGGAGAGCACCGCCTATGCCATTTTTATAATTGAGGCTAGAGGTAATAACATGAAATTTCACATTTATATTGATTTTTAAAAAAAATTAAATAAATAATTATATAAAATCTACGAGCGGACTCGTGAGCTTTCGAACAATTAGGACGACGAGCTCGAGAGAATCATGCCTCTATTATAGCTCGGCGAGCCAACGAGGTCTTCACCACTTGTCCACTTGCTTAATTCATCTTTTAAATTATGTACGACGACGGTATTAAAATTATGGAAACTGTCAAAAAGGTCGATCATTAATTTGTTTAATTGGACTTACGATTGACATTTTCGAATTTTACGTGGATCGCAAGATTTGAACGAGCATACGAAGTACAATGCACGGCCACATAACATTTATGGAAACATTACAATCTTACACGAAACACAAATCAAACACACATGCGTAACATCAGAAACCTTAAACCAAGAAATGGACGATGATAAGAGCCAACACTGTAACACACAATAAGTTGACGCAACAAACTGGAAGTACTCAAGCTACCATCCAACTGTAGAATCACACCCTAACTTCAAGGAAAAGAAGATGAACCGCCACCAAGACCAATACCAACACCCCCACCTAGTCCACCGCCAATCCCGCCACCGGAACCACCAAGCCTGCCCACCGGAACGGTCCCAACGCCTCCTCCGATGCCACTCAATCCTCCGATTCCACCAATGGAACCACCAGAACCATCACCACCACCGGCACCAGCACCTAAGAATCCTCCGAGACCAGCAAACGCAGCCAAGTTCTTCTGATTGCTTAAACCCGTAGCTTCGGTATTTCCATTAGGGAAAACCCTAGCTGCATTAGTGGCCACAACGAGTGAAAATAGCAAGAACAAGGTTCTTGAAGAAGCCCACTTTGCCATTTTTCTTAGGATTTTAGTAGGAGATCGATTGCTATCTGTTCACAACTTTGATTGTGTCTTTCCCTTTTTAAAGAGCTAGCTAGGCTTGTGACTGTGTTCGGGTGGGTGGTTGAAAGGGAGGCTATTGAATGAATGAATGCACGGCATTAAATGGAAGAGTCATGTTTGTGTGATGATCTCATGCATATGACGCACACGCATGGTATTAAACCACGAAGAACGTACATATGTTAAAAACTTGGATCGTTTTATGCTCTAAGATAGATACGGTGCAGTGACTCTAAAGCTGAGTTATGTTTAAAGATTTCGATGAGGAAAAGACAAGTAAGGTGTATTGGTTCGACACTCGAAGCGTAATGTATCATTTCCAGATACACTAGCCTCGTTGTCCATCTTTTCCACGCCAAAATTTTGCGTACAAAACATAGTGTGGAGGTAAACTATAAATGTGGGTCGTTATAAATAACTGTTTTCGATTTTGGATCGCTATATTTGAAAAATTGCAAAAGAAAAAAAAAAACATAAAGTCAATAACTTCGTATGTGAAAATAATTTTCGGTCTTAGAACGTTTTTCTGACAAAATAAGTCGTACATAATGGATTGAAATGAGGTTTTCGGGCTTCAGCATTCCGACTTATTTTCTCGGAGAAAAAATAGGAGATCAAATTATTTTCGACGGATGAAGTTATTAATACTATTTTTGGAATTATCAAATATATTTGACCTAGAATCGTAAACTGATATTCCTGGTGGTATGTTGAAAAGATTGGTTAAAGACTGGCGATAATGTGCTGTACCATGTGTCTAGTTAATATTGAAAATTTAATTATTCGTAACAATTGATATTAGGAGAAAAATAAATGAACCTTATTTTTCTATAAATTGAGCTTGATTTTGATATTTTTTCTAGCAAAGATTTCTTATATATATATATAGATATCGCTGGCTCTACATTGAAATGATGCTGCAGATATGTATGTCCTGATGTTGATATATGAACCAAATTGTACACATTTATTTACTGCATGCACATGATTTTGAGGGCATACAACGATGTACCACTTGTATTTATTACATTTGCAAATTAGGTTGATGCAAGTTCCCTGACTCACAGGGAAAAATGAATCCGATCAAGGTCAGATGTTGTCCCAGGTTTTTCTCCAGTACTGGACTTTTGCCCACCGTTTTCTAATCATTATAACTTCTAGTAATTAATTTAAGTATTATATGTTGGTAAGGATTGGAGGGTGTGGCTGTATTTGATAATGAATCGAAAATATGTGAACTATTATATAGTCGACCACGAGTTTGACATGTTATCTATAAGATGAAATTGTTATGAATTACAATGCTCTCCAATTTCGGCAATTGTCCCGAAGACACAACGACTTCCCATCTAGTTATTGTATTACAACGAAACAAAGTTCTAGGCGAACTACATGATATCCCGAATATTCTTGCTTTCTGAAACAGCGGAGGTGAATCACTTTGTGTTCTGCCGGGACGAATCAGAAACCTCTTTAAAGTTTCTAAAGAGTTATAGGGATCATTATGTGAATAGTCACAACTCTTGAGGCATATTCATTTTGATCCCCATGAATGGGATCCAACACATCGTATATCTAACCTTCCGGACATGACATCTCATCAACGATCTATCACAACTCAATGTGACTGGAGCATAAAATTTGTCGAAGCAGATAAAATTTTATGTCATTGGATCATCTCATCGATAACAAACATTATCTTATACTTCTATTTTGTCGAAGTAGATAAAATTGATGCGGAAATTTACAATCCATATTTAGATTTAAAGATCCAACAAAACCTTTTTAAATTTAGAGCTTTATTTCAATAGTGCTTTGACTATTAGAATCTTCGATTTTAAGGGGGATATTAACCATGCTCGCATATTTTCGGTTGACTTAAAGAAACCGGATAAACAAACTCGCAATTTTTACATAGAAAATATTGACACATCCTATTAACTAAATATGTTCGGACACCATGTGTGGTATATAATTGCAAAATCTGGCTTGAACTCAATCGGGGTCTAGAGGTAGTCGAGCTATACATAGTCATTGCTTCATCGCCGTTCGTTAGCTGCTCTATCGCCGTTTTTTTATCTGAAACGAGAGTTGATTGAAATTGAATGATCACACTTCCATAGACCGACCGCTGTCAAACCACGACCGTGAACACTATCTTGTCGAACTGTTGGGGAACCCCGGTTGCTCCGGGTCGGGTCCGCTGAGCGGTGGGAAATTAAAAATTTGCTTCGGGATTCCCAATTGGGCCCCGGATCGTCTCAGATACTACAAGAAATACATATGTGATACTAATAATGCCACGTACAAGGATCGAGAATATTACCTTCGTAGCGAAGATCCCTCGTATGTTATATAATCGGCCTAGCACCATCACCGCGACCTCTCCGAGCTCGACCGCCTTGACGCAAGATCGTCACGCCGATCCCGAGACGTATCACGACAAGAATCACCGTAGATGGCTAGCGAGAAACTTGAAGATTTTTATGAAGAGCGAATTCAAATATTTGCTCCAAGAGATGCTCGAATATATTTTGCTCCATGACAAAAATGATGGCCGAATGCCCCTCGCTTGTTTTTCTCTTATCAACAACACACTTGAATGCCGCGCCCAAATGAAAGCCTCGCTCTCCTTTTTTATTTCACGGTTGATGGCATTGGCTCAAAGTAATGATTGCTTCAATCATTCTGCGTTATAAGACTAAGCCCAGCAAGTGGCGTAGAATTGTTCAAAACCATTCAAAGTCACCCTTATTTTAATATATATGGCCCGTGTACGATGCATAACAAAAATTTTCCGGGTTTTCCGTTGCCCTTGTTAGCTCATATTAGAAACGTGAAACATAAGCATTACTCGTAGCGCATAAGGGCGGGTCGATCCCGAAGGATTACTTTCGTAGCGAGTGGCAGCTCCCGGTCCTTCTCTTCTTACATTCGATAGATCTCACTTAGGTTGCTTTGCACTAGATCGTCATGTTGATCCCAATTAGAAAATCATTCCGACGTTCTATACTTTATTTCGCAAATGATCTATCATGAGGACAAGAATGAATTACATTAGGTAAAAGTAACATTCGGCAAAAGCAACCTTCGTGGCCTCATATCCTCATAATCTTTTCAAAATTATTTCATTTTCAACGCTCGCAAATTGTCGATGTAAACACCAACAAATAAAAGAGAAAGTCATCACCCCTCTTGTTATGTAAATCATGCTTGATAATTGTTCATGGCAGAAATATTCTTTCGACAGTAAATATTGCAACTAGCAAGACTAACATCAACTCTATAAGTCGGTATACCAGATCATACATACTGTGATATTCCGTATCAACCGTCTTCTTTGCAAGCTCTCGAATGTCTTGGTCCCTAAAAGCTTCATTATTTTTCACATTGAGAATGTACATATCACTTGTATTCCTAAACGACATGAATCAATGTCAGCAAAATCTTCTAAATATAACCTTGCAAGTTGTAATACCTCTCATGATTAAAACTTCGAAATGAATCTTTGGAGTTAAGGGTTGAAATGCATGGAAGCAACTCAGTGTTCGACTTACTAAAACGATCATCCATCTCATTAAAAAGCTAATCAACAACCTAAGATGATATGAAGAAACAGTTATAACTTGTAAAAAAAAAAGTTGCAGATGCCGATGAATTATAAAATTAAAACAACATGTCATCTATCTGATAGAAACTATCTATTTGAAAACAATGGAGATTGGTCTGTGATTTATTGTCAAACGTCCTGACTCGTCTTGGAATTACGTCTTCCTTAATTTCATTTTTGCAACAAAAAGTACTAACATCATTCAATAACGAATCAAACCAATTATATCTGTAATCTTCAAATCATTCTTCACATCTATAATCAATTACACATCATAAGTATATTTTAATTCTGAACTGCAAGGCAATAAGTATTTTCCTTACTTGTTTCCTCGACTTTTAGAATCAGTGTCATCTCTAGACAAAGCAATAAGTATTTTCCTTACCTGTTTCTGCAACTCAAAAGTATATATTGTCTTAAAATGAGAACGAGTATCACCTGGCCGTGCTAAACTTGTTTCTTGATTTGTCTCTTGCGAAATTTCACTAATCTCTACCATTTAACATACTCATCATATTCTATTGTCAAATACCATCTTTCCTTTACATGAAGCTCCAGTAATGTTGACATCCATGATAATGAAAAAGGTTAAGCACGTTTGCATTTTCCCTTGATGTAGCCACAATACACACTGTAGTTGATGAGTAAAGAATGAATATAAAATGCCCACATGTGTTCATCTAATTTTTTTTCTCTAGTCCATTAAGCTCCCAACATATTGGATGCCACATTGTAGCATTGACATCGTAGTTTAAGCTTTTATTATCAAAGTTTCGCAAATAAATTCTCTATAAAACTTTCAAAGACGTGGAGAAGTGTCACTAATGTGCACTATTGAAAGAATTTGTTCGATCGCTTTCCGTGATTGTTCACATACCTCAAAACAATTGACATTTTTTCCTTTATAGAACTATCACGAGCCTCATCATCAAAAGAAAAAAGAATTTTCTCTCATCTCATTCACGATTATGTTTTACATCCATATCACAAGCACTAATAATTTCCTTTTGAACTTAGAGAAGTCAACTGATGATTTCCCAAAACATTATATTTCATCACCCTTTAGCTTTCTAATTACGCTCAGAATACAATCTGATAAGTTCAAGAAATTATCTCAATTTTTCGATCGTGCAGACCCTCAAATCCACGGAAAGCCAAACCTTAATTTACAAGAAATCGAATCACATCAACTACCGATGTCAACCGAATATGATTATTTTACTTCGTATATTTTGTTGTGACAACATATAATCCAAATTGTTTCTCCGTAAATACGTAATTCCCGTTGTTACTAACAATATGAAACAAAAAGCACCATAAACAAAATGCAGCGTCTTGCCATGCTTCTTGAAATTTTTTCATGCATCCACTAATATATGTTCGAGGAAATTTTTTACCACTTGGTTGAGAAGGACCTTTCGCTAAATATGTCTCCTTACTTCCTCTTGAATAATAATAGTTCATTAATTGGCTTATGTAAAGTAGGATCACTAACGATATCATCTTCAAACAATTACATTTCTTTTCGCCCCTTTTATAATGGATTTCACTCGTATTCACGTCGTTTAACGTGAATCCATCTCTTTAGATTTCCTCTGAATTTTTTCTCGGTAGAAGTGTTCCTGTAAAATAAAATAATAATTTAATCAATACAGTTAATAATATAATTAAGAGATAATAAGAATGCTTAAGAAAATTACCTCGACTTGGACGCTATGTTTGCAGAATGCCAGAATATGATTTCAATTGTTTCTAGTAGTTAGTGTTAGGTCCTATTTCATCAACTAACAATCAATCTAAGCATGAATTCTAGATATTCGAATGAGAAATCTTGAGAATTACTTTCGGTCGAATATCAAGTTTGAAGACCGGGAGAGAGAAACGATTAGAGAGTGGAAGTTTTCGATTGCCTTTCTCTCTCTGGGATGTGAATTCAATACTTTGTGATTTTTCTGAAAATGACTTGTGTATTGATTTTTGTTGTGTACATGGTATATATACCTCTATACATGGTATATTTACAAGCTAGTCCTATACAAAAATACGAGCTACGCCTCTAATTACAAGGATAACTAATTAACAAAGCACAACTTCTATGTTTCTTAAATCTCCCCCTTTGTGCTTGTTCTCTCTTTAGCTCCATTTATCCTTGCCGGGCGTAGAACGATCTTCTTAATCCCAATGCTATCTCGTAGTGTTGGGCAGCATTCCTCAGCTCCAGTCTCTCGTTTATAGCATCCAAAAGCTCATTTAGGAGCGGGGCCTCTTCTTCACCAAGATCCTCGAAGATCGTTTCTTCAGTGATCTCCACCAACCTCTTCTCGATGTTCTTCCTCACAAGCTTTAACGTCCCGTCGGTGGGATCAACCAGGCTGAGCAACTCCAGTGGGATCAACATCGGTTCGAGTGCTAGATCGACTGCCTTCGGGTTATGAAAGAACGGCAACCTCGGCGGTATATAACCTCCAACGGGTGGTAGACGTGGGATCTCCGAATGTACGTCCATGAAGTGAGAGATCAACACTGGGAACCACTTGACATACGGAAGGAACTTCGCCTTCGATTTTATCTCCCTCTGATGCATTTGGTCCGCAAAGTCGTTCTAATATTAGCTGTGCCATGTGGAAGATGCGAAGGATGTTCCCGTTTGCCTTGTCGAAACCAGAGTGCTTTGGGGAGCGGCATTTGTTGATGATGCCGAACAGTGTCCTTCATGGGTGTGGGATCCCGATGTTTTGGAAATTAGCCAATTTTGTCAGCGGTGGCTTATATCCCATCCGTAGCATATCCTCGACGATCACCGCATCTGTTGGTAGTTGGTTGTAGTCTTCGTGATGCGGTAGATCGAGCACCATGGCCAGTAGATTCTTGTCCAGGCTGACGTGTTTTTGATTGATCTTCGTTGTGTATTGCACGTCATCCCCGATGACGTAGCTCGTCATACATCCCCGGAATTGCTGGAAGTAGACCATTTGTACAGAAGCTGTCATCGTTAGAGCTGGCCATAGAGGGTGTCATTTGAGGATGGAGATTATCACTTCATCCGGACACCGGAAGGTGGCGAGGTCCAATAAGTAGTTGTTGTCGTGGACAATCATCCAACTGTCAGAAGAGTAGATGTGGGAGTACCCTTGATGTACCATTTCTGCAAAGATTGAAATAAAATTAATTAGATTGAAATTTTCATATGCAAACTTTACTAAGTAAATGTGTATGGCGAAAATGACTTCGAAAAATTTTTGAGAAATTTTTCTAAGGTTAGAGTTTATTATCGAAAGACTTAGAAAAAAAATTGAAAAAATTGCTAAGTCTTTTCAGCGTGTTTTTATTCGAGCGTGAATTTATTCGATCATTAAGTTTTGCGATCGAATAAAAAATGATCGAATAATTCAAGATTTTCGCCGCTGACTTTTACGATCGAATAAAAATTTGTCGAAAACAAAAGCTTGTCGCTGAGTAATTTTGCGATCGAATAAAATGTTGTCGAAAAACTTAAGTTTTTCGCCGCGTAATTTTGCCATCGAATAAAAATGTATCGAATAAGTTAAGGTTTTCACCGCTTATTTTTGCGATCGAATAAAATTTTATCGAAAACTAAGGTTTTCGCCGCGAAGTTTTACGATTGAATAAAAATCATATCGAAAACATAAGGTTTTCGCCGCTGGGTTTTGCGATCGAGTAAAACTTAACGAAACTAAAGTCCTTCGATGACATTATTTGCGATAAGAACATTTTCGATCAAAAAAGTTTGAAATCAAACAGTAAACGCTTAAAAACACAAATAACGATTTTTGGGTAAACCATGAGATAATCTGGACTCGGAACGATCAGAAATCAGTTGTGAATCCAAATATTATGCTTTTAATCAGAATGGTCGAGTTTAAACACGTTAATTTTTGAGTTTTTAAGACATTTCAGTCGAAAAAGTTGCGAAGTAAAAATTTCGTCAAATGATTTTGAGAAACTGTCGCGATTCGTGTGTTTTTGAGCGGAAAGATGATCCGAAACGAGTTTCTACCTTCGAATTCGACGAGTTTTGGCAGAAAATCTATGGAGATTGAAGAGTTTTTATGAAATCGCCGAAGAGGTTTTGGAATCCGAAAAGATTTTCGACTGTATGATGTTGCGTGAGAATGAGTTTTTCGATAAAAAAAGTTATATTAATACTTTTCGATCAGGTAAGGTTTGGAAATGTTTGAAATCAAACTGTAAACGCTTAAAAACACAAATGACGATTTTTGGGTAAACCATGAGATAATCTGGACTCGGAACGATGAGAAATCAGTTGTGAATCCAAATATTATGCTTTTAATCAGAATGGTCAAGTTTAAACACGTTAATTTTGAGTTTTTAAGACATTTCATTCGAAAAAGTTGCGAAGTAAAAATTTCGTCAAATGATTTTGAGAAACTGTCGCGATTCGTGTGTTTTTTAGCGAAAAGGTGACCCGAAACTAAAGTCCTTCGATGACATTATTTGCGATATGAACATTTTCAATCAAAAAAGTTTGAAATCAAACAGTAAACGCTTAAAAACACAAATGACGATTTTTGGGTAAACCATGTAGAAACTGTCATCGAAGTAAGATTGAGATTCAACATGCCTAACTTAGCAATAAGGAATTGGAAATGTTTTTCATCCAATGCCTTAGTGAATAAGTCGGCAAGTTGAAGCTCTCTTTTAACAAAATACATATCTATAGTGCCTTTTTCTACATGATCTTTTATAAAATGATAGCGAATACATATGTGTTTCGTGCATGAATGATGAACAGGATTGCAAGTAATAGCAATAGCACTTTGAGAATCACTAGAAATGAGAATGTTGTTAAATTCAAACCTGTAGTCGCGTAGTTGCGTCCGCATCCATAGAACTTGCGAGCAACAGCTGGCAGCTGCGACGTACTCTGCCTCGGCCGTCGAGATTGATACGCAATTTTGTTTCTTTGGGACCAACTTATCGCCTAGAAATTGTGCTTCGGCAGACGTGCTTTTTCTGTCCATTCGACAGCCGGCATAATCAGCATCAGTATAGTCAATTAATCTAAACTCAGTGTCTTTAGGATACCATAGCCCTAAGTTGGGAGTTCCTTTGAGATAGCGTAGAATTCGCTTGACGGCATGCATATGGGACTCCTTCGGGTCAGCTTGAAAATGAGCACAGAGGCAAGTGGCGAACATGATGTCGGGTCGGCTTGATGTTAAGTACAGAAGAGATCTGATAATACTCCGATAGGTTGTGATGTTGACTACCTTGCCAGAAGGATCAACATCCAATTTGCAGTTTGTTGACATGGGAGTATTCATAGGTGTGCTCTTGTCTTGATTAAATCTCTTCATAATATCTCGTATATACTTGGTTTGACTGATGAAAATTCCATCTTTGAGTCGCTTGACTTGTAAGCCAAGGAAGAATTGGAGTTCGCCCGTTAAGCTAATCTCGAATTTGATATTCATTAGATCACCAAATTTCTGACACAGTCATTCATTCGTCGAGCCGAAGATGATGTAATCAACGTACACTTGAACGATCATCAAGTCTTTGTCTTGCTTTTTTATTTGGAGTGTCATATCGATTGTTCCTCTTATGAAGTTGGACTTGACTAGAAATTCGCTCAGAACATCATACCAAGCACGAGGGTCTTGTTTTAGTCCATAGAGAGCTTTTTCCAATCGATAGACATAATCAGGATGATTCTTGTGCACGAACCCATCGGGTTGAGCGACGTAGACTTCTTCTTTTAACACGCCGTTGAGAAAAGGCGGTTTTGACGTCCATTCGATAGACTTTGAAGTCTTTATGAGCTGCGGTAGCCAGAAATTAGTCGAATTGCTTCGATACGAGCAACCGTAGCATACGTCTCATCGTAGTCAATACCTTCTTGTTGATTGCACCCCTTGGCTACGAGTCGTGATTTATTCCTGATAATTTCACCGTTCTCGTTCTTCTTATTTTTGAGGAACTAGTGTCCAAACTCGTAGACGTTCGAATTGGTTGAGTTCATCATGCATTGCGATCACCCAATCCGTGTCTTTAAGGGCGTCAGACCTTAAGTGGTTCGTTTTGGCTTAAGAAGCACGTAAAATAGTCCGCTTTGTGAAGATGTCCTAGTGCGTACTCCACTTGAGGGATCACCAATTATTTGGTCAACAGGATGAGCTCGAGTCCATTTACGTTCATGAGGAAGAACCGAAGTAGATCCATCGTTGATTTGTAGATCGAGACATCCTTAATTGAAAAGTTGATCATTCGTAATAGGGAAATTGATTTCGGAAGTTGAATTGAAAGGAATTTCCGTATCGGGATTAGTAGGAGCAGCAACACTAGTTGAAGATTCAGTTTGGAGACTCTGAAACACTAGTTGAAGGTGCGCTGCTTGGTATAGAATGAGACGAATCAGGCATTTGAGACTCGTTTTTATAAAAATGTTCAAATAGGAAATCCAAATCGGCGGGAATTGCTTCTTCCGACGTTGAGGTAGATGTTGTCGGAGTTTGTTGACTTTGTGCCAACACGCCTATAAGCCCGGGTTCTGAACTGTTTTGTTCAGAATCCAAATTGGTCACTTCTTGAAAAGTGACTTTGTAACTTTCTAAAATAGTACGAGAAGACTTGATATAGACGCGGTTTGCTTTAGAAGTGGATGAATATCCAACAAAGACGGCTTCAAATGCTTTAGGGTCGAACTTGCTTCGTTGCTCTCGATCGTTGGCTACAAAGCATTTGCACCCGAAGACTTTGAAGAAAGAGATATTCGAAATCCTTTGATTTATTATCTCGTACGGCGTCTTTTCAAAGCGTTTGTGAATAATCGTTCGATTTTGCGTAAAGCACGCTATACTCACTGCTTCAGCCCATAGAAAGTGAGGGAGACCGGAATGCATTACCATTGTTCTTGCAACTTCAACTAAAGTCCGGTTCTTCCGTTCTACGACGCCATTTTGTTGAGGTGTTTTAGTGGCTGAAAATTGTTGAATAGTTCCAAGTGACTGATACTAGTTGTTGAGACGCTGATTCTTGAATTTAGTCCCATTGTTAGTCCTGATTACTTGGATCTTCTTTTGCAGGAGATTCTGAGTCGTATTCACAAAGCTTATAATCAAGTCTCCAGTCTCATCTTTAGTTCAGAGATATTTTGTCCAAGTGTAGCGAGAATAATCGTCTACAATTGCTAGAGCTGAAAATTTGGGCGGGCTGGCCCGCCCGGCCCGAAAACAGCGGGCCACCCGATTAAATACGGGCCGGTTCGGGCCGGCCCTAATATCTACGGGCCGGTAGAATCTTGGCCCTAGCCTATTTATATATGGACCGGGCCAGTCCGGCCCTAGCCCATTCGGCCCGATTTGTTATTTATTTATTAATTTTATATTTTAAAAATATTTTAATCACTCATTATAAAATATAATTCTTACCTAATATTATATAAAATAATATATATACATAATTTTGAAAAGATTGTATGTAACAATATTTTTTTTCCTCTATAAAATCAAATTTTATAAATATTAACATAAAAATAAATGAATATAAAAAATAAAAAAGCGGGCCAAATTGGCCCGTGGCCCATCAGGCTTTATGGCCCGCGGCCCAATGACCCGTCGGGCCATCGTTGGCCGGACCAAACGGCCCGGTCACTTTTCCGGTCGGGCCGGCCCGGCCCATGGGCTCAGGCCCAAACTTTCAGCTCTAACAATTACTAGCACACACTTATGATCGTTGATACTTTGTGTTCTCATTGGTCCACAAAGGTCCATGTGTAACAATTCCAAAGGTCGAGATGTGGAAGCTACTTGCTTGAATTTGTGTTACGCTTGCTTCATTTTTTCCATTTGACAAGCCGAACAATGATGCTCTTGATGAGGGGAAATAGTTGGTAGACCGTTGACCAACTTTTTGATAAAGAGTTTGTGAAGAGCTTTGAGATTTAGATGAGATAGACGTTGATGCCATAAGTTGTTCCTCTTGATTGTAGTCTGTGATATGAGGCAAACAGTTGTCGAAGGTCATACTGTTGTCAGATTGATGGTGTATAGATTAGATCTTCGAGATCCTTCAAGAAGTTCTTAATTCTGACTATTTAAGATTCTGCACTAATCAGCTAGAGACACCACTTGAAACCCTTTGTCACAAAATTATCCTATGATGAACAGGTTGTGTTTAAGACCTTGGACATAAGAGACATCTTTGATTGTCAAATTCTTTAGAAGAATATCTCCAAAGCCTAGTATTGGAGCTGAATCGTTGTTACTGAATCTGACTTTTCTGTTGTAATGGTCTTGATAGTTGCTCAACAGTTCTTGATTTCCCATCATGTTTGTGGAGCAACCGGAATCAAGATACCACACATGATGGCTCTGCATAGAAAGATTTTAGAGAGACTTAGGTACCCACTTAGTAATGGGTCCTCCCGGATTAGCAGATTTGGTAGGTAAGGTTTGTTCATTTTTGGTTCCTAAACCATTGGTGCCTTCTAAGTTGGTTTATGTGGTACCTCTTTAGGCAACTTGGCCTTGTTGGCTTGCGTTGGCCTATAAGGTGTCTTGGGAACCCATTGAGGGTGAACCACACATGGGAGATTAATTTCAGCTCGGACAAATGTCTTATCAGTCTTAGTGCATGAGAAAATCTTTTCTCTAGTTACTCACCTAAGGTGTTTAGTCGAGTGTACTAGGACTGGATACCTTAGATGAGGGCAAGAATGTATCGAGCTATAAGCTTGCTTACTAGCTGGATCTTGTTTCCTACGAGACTTAAGACTTGCATTTGTCTTAGAATGATGGATTTTGTTTTTAGAAGTAGAGCCGTTTTCAAAATTTGTGCTTTCAAAATTAATAGACTTTAAAGCATAAGTTGAAGCAACAACTTGAAAATTAGAAACGGTTGTCTTCTTACGAGTGTCCTTAATTTTTGATACAGAAGAAAGTTTAGAAAATATGTCATTTCTATCAATTTTCTTCTGAAATTCTACCCTAGGCACTCTTTCCATTGCATGTTTCACCTCTTTTACTACTCTACCTGTGGATGGAGTAGAAAAAGAGTTAGTAAAAATCTTTTTCACCTTTGAAGCATTTAAGGAATCTTTTCCTCCCTTTACGCTTTTTAAAGAAAATTCTTCTTCTTTTGAAATATTTTGTAAAGTAATGGGAGGTGTTTTCTTAAGTTTGGTCTTGTCCTTAATTAATGATTTTTCTTTCAAAATTAAATCAGGACAAGATTTTAGAACTGGAGAATTTTGAGATTAGAAATCTCCAATAAAAGCGCATTCTTTTCTACTTCGAAATTCTTTCTTTCTGTCTCTAAGGAAGCGTTCAAATCATCCATTTTCTTAATAATAGCGGGAATATAACAAAAATTAGAATTTTTAGAATGATCATTATTTTCTTCCTTAACTTTAGGAAGATCTTCTAACGAATATAATGAATTATAATCACTGGACATGTTTATTTCCTGTGTCTTGTAACTATTATTCAAATCGGTGCAGTCAAAGGGGATGTCAGTCCTATTTGTGTCTTTTCGTTTAGATTCTTCTAAGGCATTTATATCGGAAGAGTTAGTAAAAGTCATTAAAGAAGATAATCCTAAACCCATGTACTTGATATCATATAACTGTTTGACATTGACCTTTTTCAAGTTACAGGGATGGTTAAAGCCTTCTATAGGATTATAAAATTCTATATCATGAGGTTGATTTAAAAAGATAGTCTGATCCGTTTGCCCCCATTTCGTTAGAAGATCGTCAAGAGTCTTAATCCTAGAGTAAAGCTTCTTACGTTCGTCAGAGATTTCCTTAAAGTTATTTTTAGAAATTTCTAAATCTCTCTGACAATCGCTAAGAGTCTTACTACGGTCGTTGATTTTTGTCTAAGAAGTAGCTAATCTAGATTCAAAACTATTTATTGTTTCCTTAGCATTAGATAAGAGAATTTCTAGGTGAATTTTCTTATCTAGTTGCTTTTGGAAATTAATTTCACTAACGGCTAGTCTCTCCTCTAATTTTTTTGTACTTTTCCGTTCATTTTTCATGTTAGCATATTTAATTTGTAAAAATTCTAACATGATTAATAATGTAGATTCGGGTGAAGCTACCTCTTGAGATGAGGTTGATGCTTTGTCTTTGTCGTCGGACCTTCTCAATGAGTCTTCGTGTAAGGGATCATCAAGAAATGTCATAAGAGCTAGATTGTCGTTGTCAGAATCCGTTGTGTCTTCTAGCCAGTGCTCTTGTTCGGCCATTATAGCTACTCCAGCTTCCTTTTATTTGGTAAGTTGAAATTTCTTGGAGTAGTAATTGCTGTCTTTCTTCTTAGGAAGATTGCATTCTCTGGCGAAGTGCCCCTATCTTTCCACAATTGTAGCATTTTTGTGGTCATTTGGCGTTTTTGGATTCTGACGACTCGACCAGTCTTTCCTTGTGCTTAGGGCTTGAGGTCCGAAGTCTATTAGCCGAAGAGGAGGATTTCTTTTTATAGAACTTTTTGCTCATCATTTTAGTAATGAGAGGCAATTGTTTCTTGAACTCTTTCATATCGGGTTCAGGATCCGATTCTGACTCATCTTCATCTTCGGAATAACTTGGCAACGAGGCTTTTATCTTTACTAGATCGACTAGGTTTTCTTTCCGAAACTAGAGCTATAGAGTCTTCGGTCAATTTGCCCTTTAGTTCTTTTTGTATCTTGCTAATGTCTTCCTCGTGCTAAGCGAGATTATCAAAGACGGCGTTGATATCCATTTCGTCTAAATCCTTGTTTTGACGGATTTGCATGGAAATTTTTTTCCACGCCGGTTGAAGAGAAGAGAGAGCTCGGATGTTGACCTCCATATTGGTCTTGAAGATGTCGATTTTCCTCATCTCGTTAAGAAGAGTTAAATAGCGTTGATAGAGTTCGTATACATTTTCCTCCGTCTTTGCTTTGAAGGAGTCGTAAGCGGTAAGAATATTCGCTTTCTTAGCCTGTACTCCGACTTCGGTCCGTTGCATCATTTTGTGGAGCTCGTCCCACATAGCATTTGCACTAGATAGACTATCTATTTGCATATATATGTCATTCGGAATGTCTTGCATTAGGAATGTTTTGGCTCCGAGATCTGCTTTGGCTCTTAATCGCTCCTCTTCAGTGTACCCACTAGGAATTTTGAGTCTTCTAGTGGCGGGAATGAGAGGATTATTATTGGCATCGCCTTCTTCGATAAGCCAAAATTGAGCGGGACCTTCTTGAAGAGGGCGGACGTCGTTTCCAAGTGAGTAAGCATCCATTTGTAGTTGATTGATAGGATCTCGTGAGAGTTTGGAATTGAAATGGTAAAAGTGCTTCACAAGTGACAAACATCGTTAGTAATGTTTGGCTCGTACTTTAAGCAATTTCCATTTCCAACCTATTTTTCGGCTTCGAAGAGGAATTGTTTTGACTGTGAAAAGTATTTGATATAAAAATTGATACTTCAAAATTTGCTAACGAATTTTGAATTTATGGTCGAAAATTTTGAGTATCTAAGATGATTATTTGCAGAAAAATATTTTTCGTAAGTTTTGAAAATTACGATTTGTGATTTCAAAAAAGATTCAAATTAATGTGAAATGTGTGTGTGTTTGAAAGTTCAGTAGTCAAAGAATTTTTCGAGCAATAAGTTTTTCGATTTGAAAATTTTTCGAACCTTATAATCGAAAAAGATTTTCGATCGTATACGTTTTTCATGGTATATTTATCGAAAATTATTTTTCGAACGAAAAAGTTTTGCAAAGAAAATATCCTATCGAAAAATAGTTTGTCGAATAATTTTGTTGATCGCAGAAACTTTTATCGAAAAATTTGTAATCGAAAAATTTAAAAGTGATCGAAAATTTTCGTGAAGTTTGACTCAAATTGTTGACTAGAAGTTTTTCGAGTTTGAATTATTCAATTGAAATATGTTCGCTAAATTTTGACTCGAAAATTTAGAAGATTGAAAATCTTGAGATCGAAAAACTTGTAATAGTAAAACAAGTTTTTCGTAGATATTTATTTAGCGAAAACAGTATCCGTTGAAAAAAAAATTTCGCTTTGTTATACTCGAAAAAGATATTTATATATGAATCGAAAAACTTATTATCGAAAATAAAGTTTTTCGAGTCTGATATTTGAGTGAAACTCACGAAAACAGTGTGAGTAGTCGAAAAACTTTTCGGCTGTAGACTTATTCGAAAAATATTTTTCGAGCCAAGTTTTTCTTTTTCTTCGATCGAAAAACAATCGAAGAGCAACCTTCAAGTTCAATGGAACAGTGAAAATCCAGATTCAACCTATAAGTTCAAGTTAGGTGCTGAAATTCTGGATAATCACTCGAATCTAAGTTCTGAATATGAACAAACACAAGATTAACCACGTTTTACAGCAAAATATATCGATTATGAAGAAAATCAAATCGTATTCAAAACTTAATCGCAAACACAAATATCGATCGAAATCGAAAATCTGAAATAATCTGAAGTTCTAAGCGATTGAAATCAGTACGTAATTCAGTCCTAACATATAATCTATCACTTTAACAGAAAGAACATCAACGAAGTTCACAAAAATTAAGCACATTGATCAAAATACATTTCACGTAAGTTTTTCGATCGAAAATCTAGAAAATTATTTTGATCATAGAATAGCGAATTCAATCAAAAAGCGATCACGATCTGCTCTGATACCAATTGTTAGGTCCTATTTCATCAACTAACAATCAATCGAAACATGAATTCAAGATATTCGAACGAGAAATCTTGAGAATTACCTCCGGTCGAATATCGAGTTTGAAGATCGGGAGAGAGAAAAGATTCGAGAGTGGAAGTTTTCGATTGCCTTTCTCTCTCTAGAATGTGAATTCAATACTTTGTGATTTTTCTGAAAATGACTTGTGTATTGATTTTTGTTGTGTACATGGTATATATACCTCTTTACATGGTATATTTACAAGTTAGCCCTACACTAACAAAAATACGAGCTACGCCATTAAGTACAAGGATAACTAAGTAACAAAGCACGAACTTCTATGTTTCTTCCGTTAGTTTCCACCCGCTTTGTTTATTTAATTAAGATTCAAAAAAGAATTGGGTCAAGAGCAGAACTAAAAAGTTCATTTATAAAAACTCTCGGCTCGCTGTACAATAAGTCCAACTAAAAACAATCCCAAATAGATTTTTTAATTCTTCCTCATTTCAGTTGCAACGCCGCAAACACTACCTATCCATGGAGGCGCAACCTATAAGACCTAGGATATAACCTTACGTGGTCGGTCGCCGGGGAGTCGACAACCCCTCTGACGCCCTCCTAGTTTTGTCCCTGTTGTATCCATGTCGATTGTCTCCTCAAGGAGGGCTAGAGAAACAATTTTCGTTGGTAAAAGATTTTTCGAGTTGTGTGTGATGGCTCGAATCGCATTTTTTCGCTTGCGTCGTGTGTTATTACTTCGTGATTTTCGAGTAAGGCCATATATTTAAGTCTTGAAATCAAATTTGGGAGGATATATCGTTGCCATTTAGATCTCCATTTGAAATCAAATTCAAATACCACAAATCTTAACTAACTTAAGATATAATTTGATATTCATATTTTATATAATATATTTTTATTCCAAGCATAATTTTCGAAAAATAGACCTAGCTTATTTTAAAAAATTTCAAGCCAACATTAAAATATTATTCAAAATAATTTGTCATCATATCTAATATTTAATATATTCGAAAATCACCCAATGTAATATTTCGAAAATGCCTAGGTAAGTTCCACATTTACTCTTAAGTCTTTTCAAGCACTTAACCTAACTCAAGGTTTGATGTTAGTTTCAATCAAAGTCAGACTTTCGGCCCAACTCATGCGATTTAACGGCTCTGAAGCCCGTTTAGGGCCAAACACTTCTCTCTTAATAGATACGACCTTTGTGATAATTTTTATGCCCGACTCTCCAGCTTTGACTGGATCGGCAAGGGGAGAATCCAAGAGTCCCGACCCTTAAGTAAAAGGCATCAAGACAAGGTGACTCTCAGAAAAAGCAAAAACCCTTTGAGGCTTGGATGCTCGAGGTGTCTATAGGAAGAGTACTTGAACGGAATGACTTTTCGGACAAGACAGGTACTAAGACTGAGAAACTGTCCCGAGGAAGAACATCTTCATCCTTCGCCTCCGAAGCATGAGCTCGGGATAATGCTCGAGCTTGGTGGCTGACGTCTCTTCCGTACTGATTTCTGAACAAAGAGCACACATTGCACATTGAGTCATGCTTTCGGGACGAGGTCACACGCTTAGTATAGGTAATTCTCAATAAATATCCCACAATAGAAAGAAGAGAAAGGGGACTCATTTCATTCTCTGAACACACACACACATGCGCGAAGAGGAAGATCTGGAAATCAATCCCTCAATAGATTTCAAGGCACCATCAATGCTCCAGATTGTTCCCGGGACATTAGTTCATTGAATGAATTAAGGCACGGTGATATTAGATTCATCGTGAATGAATTAACTAAATTTGTTTAACATTTTGAATTCAAAATTATATTAGTTCGTTTGAAAGGTCTACTTTGGATCGATAAATTGTTGCTGCATTTTCGGTTGAAACACATATCGAGTGATAGATTTCAAAATACCTAATCTTGTCCAGGATCCTCTTGCACATTTAGAAATGGATAAATCTCTTTGTTATAAAGTTCTTGTTTTCAGGTCAAAATTCATATGCAAATCAAGATAGTTGATATTTTGAATGAAACAATATTAAAGCAGGCAGTGACAGAACTAGACTTTCTTACCTGTGGTGTCGAAGAATAGTAGTAAAAGATATATAATGCAAAAAGTCAACTGCACACCAAAATCATCAAAATTTTTATATATGTTTTCATAATCTTAGTATTACAAAAATGATATTAAATTGCATCATGTAATATGAGGGGTACCCATATCATAAATCATTGCACATTTTTCAACAAGTGATCTCTTAGTCATATCTTAGTTTTGTTGAAGACATATCTTTTGGTAAAAAGGCGACCATCCCCACCGAAATTCTATGGAATTCGAGCTTCAACTGGGAAAGAAGGCCCCATGAAAAGAGAAAAAGGCTCGGGGTGGTGTTTAAACTCTCTAGAATGGGAGACGCAAGCTCCCAAAAATGATAAAAAGAAAACCACGAACTACACAAAATAAAAAGGAGATGGAACAAAGAAAAAGAAAATAACAAGAGATGAGCTAAGCTCCCCGTACTTCCATTAATGGAGGAAGGAAGAGAATTTTTGGTTTAAGAATTTCCTAGAGAGATGAGGGAGAAAGGAGCGGTACGGAGAGGCGTTTATCAAACGATAATAAGAACATTATTATGATTATGAAATATTATATTAAGATGTGGATGTTTTAATGTTGATAAAATTAGTTTTATTAAATGTTAGTTGATGAGATGAAATAAGATGTATTTAATGTTGTAAATGTTAGATGAAATAGTAGAAATTTTTCTACTATAAATAGACCGATGTATTTGTATTTAATCATATCGAAAACATCAATAATATTCTCCATACAATTCCAGTGTTTATATTTATGTTCTTGTTCAGTTATAATAGTTTTATAACACGTTATCAACACGAGCGCTATCCGGCAACGATCAACCTCCGGACAAAATCTTAGACAACTGTAATTGAGGTATGGTAATTTTATTTTGTGTACGGTGAATTTATTTATAACACTCGTACACTTATGTTACGAACATTTTAAAATTATATAAATATAACATATATACCACTAAATCGCCTTAGCCCGAGTGGTTTCGCGGAATATCGTCACTACAAGTGATGTGAGGTCCAGATTTCGAATCCCAGTTGTGGCGAGTGGAATATTTTTTTTTACGAGATTTTGAAAAGAGCGATTTAAATAATATTATTTATTTTATTGATATCTCAAGTATTATCATATATCTTTTGAATTTATTTTGGACTATACGGATGGACGAATTTTATTACCACTGGGAGAAATTAAATTTATTTTATTAAGAAGAAATCATATATTTTATCCGTATCTGATTATTTTAATTTTCTTATTATAGAATCTTGTCGTTTTATAGAAAGATGAATCTTGCGCTTCTTACTTTATTTACCGTGATGCTTATCGGGTGGTGGATAATATTTTTACAGTTGTTTCTAAAATATAGTTATTAATTGTAATATTTTCCATTATTATGATTACCGAAATATACTTTATATTTTGGAAGGATGTTGCTATATACGATGATTGATCTCCTGATTCTTACTCTACTCACGGCGATAATTATCTATATGTTGATTATGTTTTTACCAAGATTTTACGAAAGTGATTAATTACGATATTTTTTTAATGTTATAATATATGTTTCTTATGAAATATATTTTGTTATAGAAAGATGTCGCTCTACCTGATGATTTGATCGCTTAACTACTATTATTTTTACGATGACACTCATCATGATGTGGACTTTATTTTTCGTAAGGATTTTTACAAAAGAAGATAAAAAAGAAGATTAATTGTAATTATTCTTTAAAGTATTTTTTTACGATAAACTCGTATTGATTGTAAATATTAATGTTATTCACATTGTATATTAGTTTTATACTTTATGATTTGAGTATTAAAACGTGTTTTGTATTTTATGATAGTATGACGAATTTGCAAAGCCTCGAATTTGTTGCCCTTGATATTTCAGTAAATAATTATTTATTTTTGGCACTAGACGCAGAGATTTATCTAAAAGCAAAAGGTTTGAGTGACACTATTGTCGACCAAAAAACCACAACGGGTGCAGGTGACACCACTGATACTGTAAAAACCACAAGCGCTCAGGATTAGGCAGGAGCTTTGATAGTTTATTCACCACCACATTCATGCGGATCTGAGAGATGAATACTTAAATGAACAAGATCCCGCTGAATTGTGAAAAAATCTGAAAGATCGATTTGACCATCTGAAAATTGTTATCCTCCCAAAGGCAATGTATGAATGGATGCATTTAAGATTACAGGATTTTATAATTGAATATAACTCGGTTATTCATAATGTGACTACCACACTGAAATTGTGTGGAGAAACAGTCACCAAAGACAGTAAGCAGGAGAAAATATCACACTTTTCATCCATCAACTATGATATTGCAACAACAATATAGGGAGAGGAGATTTAAAAAGCATTCAATATCTTGTTTATTGTTGGCTGAACAAAACAATGAATTGTTTATGAAAAACCATGAATCTCGACCGACTGGTTCTACTGCAATCCATGAAGCGAATGCAGTCAAATGTAATAATGATAATAGTCAAAGCAATGATTGTGAACGTGGTCGTGGTGGATATCGCGGTCGTGGACGTGGCCGTGGTCAAGGTCGTGGACGTGGCTGAGGAAATTACGGTTGTGGTTATCAACATTTCTGAAGAAAACTGATCTATTATGTATCTTTATCGTATGCTTTATGATTGTGTGTATTGTATGCTTTATTATTGTGTAATTTATTGTATCGTGTGGAGTGTTTTATTAAGTTATATGTTTTCTTGTGATATATATGTTTATTTTAATAAGGATTATTATGTGTTTGTTTATAAAAGAATTTCTCTGATGGAAACGAACATGTGCAATGGAGAATTATGTCTTGCAGACTGTGCAACGACTCATACGATTATGAAGAATAAGAAATATTTCGATCATCTTGAAATGAAAGAAACAATTGTAATTACAATATCGGGTAGCACATATAATTGAAGGCTCCGGAAGAGCCATTATTTTACTACCCACAGGAACAAGGCTGATAATTGAAAATGTCTTATATTCTCCTAAGTTTCAAAGAAATTTATTGAGCTTTAAAGCTATTCGACATAATGGATATCATGTTGAGACTGCAGAAAAAGTAGATGTTGAATATTTGCATATTACAAAGGAGGTTTCTAATGATAAAAGAATTATGGAAACATTACCTTCCTTTGACTCTGGGTTGTATTACACATCTTAGAACTAATTGAATCGTATGCTACCGTAAACGAGAAGTGATAGTTCCAGTTATCTCCAACACGATTAAGTTCGGTGAAGAATTCGATAGAAAATGTAAAACTTACGAAGAACAAGTTTGAATTTTGGCGCGGAAGCTTGAGAACGTTCTTTACGTTGTAAAGCTCGGTTTTCTATTAAAATGAATTCTTAACCTAATAGATCACATTAGGGTTCCTTATATACCAAATAAGTTTGGTATATTTGCTAAGTAGTCCTAATCTATGGCTTAATTACAATTAAGCCCAAACTACTACTTATACAACAAGACTAAGATAACATTTATATTTGAACACAATAAAAATGCCCTAATAATCCCCCCCCCCTTTGTGTTCAATCTTCGCTTGAGCAAAAGTTATCTTGTCTTGATTGAAAAGATTCCTCGAGTCTTAACAATCTCCTCTTTACGAGATTATTTGTATAATCTCTTCCTTTATCTTGTCTTGTGATCTCTTTCTTCTTTGGAGATCTTCAAGCTCACCATATCTTGTTCTTTTCTCTTCTCGACATCGTCTGAAAGTGTGTGAAGTTGCTTGCCGGATTTGGTGAATTTCCTCTTTTGTGTTCCATCTCTCCCTTTGATAGCGACGAAACTCCCCCTATTTTAGTTCAACCTTGTGTTGGGATCGGGGAATTCGATTTGAAATTTGGAGAGACATACACGAGCGGTAACTTCGGTCATTGAAGCTCGTGGTGTTTGCTTGATTCGACGACGCTTATGAATTTAGTATTTCCGATCAATCTTGCACTTTCGTTGTTGTATTGCTCTCATTTCTTTAGTACTACTCCCCCTCATGATGATCGAGTAGGGAGGATCGTCATGGCAATGTATAAAAATGGGGCATTGTCGTTGGCAAGAAGATTTGTATCGTCGTGACAAGGAGATGGAGTTTGTAGACTTTGTAGGAAATCAAATTCGGTAATAACCCGACGGAGCCACGAAGGCGTTACGCCGATATGAAACCGGGGCCACATAGGCTTCCCGTTGACATAGTTCTAGGAGCGTTGCTCGCAGAAGATGGCCTAATACCGTTGTTGGTTTGATGTTGTCACGGCAGGACTTCCTTTCGATCATCGAAGCATGCCTGAGAATGACATATCTACGAAAGTTCTAACTTGATCACAAAGACCAAGTATATAAAAAGTGTATGTGTCCTAGAAAATTATAAAAATTTAGGAAGTGAGGGCACACTAGACACGATGTGATCAATGAAAGTGTGGTACGGGGCGGATTACCACTTAGTTCAATATCTCCCACTTCCGAGTGAAGTGGTGATAGTAGACGTGGCTCCCCGTGAGAAAATGAAACATCGGTCTTTTAGGAGACGATGAGTGGGTAAGGCTCGGATGTGCATGCGCCGTTGGACCTAATGCGGCGTCTTCTACCCGGGAGCTAATAAAATTAGCACGTGTACCTATGAGGGTTAGTCCGAAATATTTGTGAGATAAGGGATTTATGTACCTTCAGAAATTTTCAAGTCATCATCGAAGTCATCTTGCTTGTTGTTCGCATGATGTAGGATAGGTGGTAGGTCGGATCGTGTCAAAAGCTCGGATGCGTTCCGGGGTTAGGATCAAGTCGGTTTAGACTGAACCATGGGAACTAGAAATCCATGCTTCCGGGATATGAGATGAGTGCTGCTTTATTTGAATCAGCAAGCCGGAGCCGGTCGTTGAAAATGAACATTTGGATCGTCATGAAGATTGTCACTTTTGCCTTTATGGAAATATTTGTCTGTTGTAAGCTCGAGATTCTTCCTTGGAGTCCGTCGAAAGTTGTCGGAGGAAATATCCATGAAGCTCAATGAAGATGAGAGGAGATTTTCTTTTTCCCTTTTTTTTCTCTCTTATATTTTTATTTTTTTATTTTATTTTATTATTATTTTTTGTTTATATATATAATATATATATATATTTTGAGTATATATGTATATTTATTAGTAATACATAGTAGTATGTTATTATATATATATATATATATATATGTGGTTTACGGGAGAGAGGTTGTCGGGTTAGAGTCGAGAAGTGGAGCTATCGAGAGAATATTTTTCGGATGAGGTGTATCGAGAAAGCTTTTGGATTGAGGTGGATCGAAAAAAAAAATTGGATGAGGTTTGCAATAAGATTTCTCGATTGGTAAGCCTTTAAAAAAAAATCTCGATTCGAATGAGGTGCATCGAAGAGAAAAAACAAATTCGGATGAGGTTTGCGATAAGATTTCTCGAGAAAGATGTACGAAAAAAAATTGTCGATAAAATTTTCACATTACGTCTCGAGAAAGTTTGTCGATAAAAATGTGTCGAGAAAGTCTTGCGAGAAAATTTCTCGAGAAAGTGTAGAAAATTTATCGGTAAACTTTGTCGGTAAAATTTTCAAAAAATCAATATTGAAAACTATATCTATATTTTTATTTCTCCCTCTCAAATAATGATTCCGAAATAAAGTTTTCCCTCTAGAATGTTGTGAAGTAAGATAAAAAAATATTACGAATCTCATTCCCTTAATTCATTCGTTTAAAGTTTTAACTCCCCCTCAAAAATTAAAATCGTTGCTCCCTCTTGAAAGAAATAAGAGTAGCTCCTCTTAAAAATAAAAGAGTAGATCCCCCTCAAATAAAGCTCATTTAAAAAATGTTATATGAAAAAAATGGTATTTATCATTTCCGAGCGTAATATGCATTTTGAATTTTAAAATCTCCGTATGTCTTGAAAATGCATATTTAAAATGTATCATTTTGAAAAATAATAGGTATTTTTCAATGTAACTCGTATGCGTATGCAAATTTAGAATATTGAAAGTTCGTTCAACATACACATAATTAGAATGTACCACGTTGAAGTGTAGTTGTAGTAGCTCACGCCTCTTCCCCTTTATCATGTATGTGGAGCCACTACATCGAATACCATACATGAGGGAATCTGCAAAATATTATCGGGACTTTGGTACCCATTGTAAAGTGGGTCCTCCCTTAGTAGCAGAAAACCGGTTAAGCATAGATGGTGTCAAATTTAATTTCGGTCCTAAATCATTCATTAATGTGCGTTTAGGTACCCAAATTTGTGTGGGATTTCCTAACTTAATAGTAGACATAGGAACTCATGTAGGAGTGATTTGACACGGAAAAGAAATTTCAGCTTTGGGAAAAGTGTGTTTCGGAGAAGATTTAAATATTTTATCCGAAGCCAGTCGCATAAGATGTTTCTTAGAATGAACTTGGACTGGATACTTCATGTAGGAATACGAGCATATAAAATTATAAGAATCACTAGCATATAAGTCGTGTATCCTACGTTGAGATTTCACACAATTCACATTCGAATGATGAGAAGAATTAGGAAAATATTTCCAAGTCTAGGTTTCTTAAATAGAGAATTATTAAAATCATTTGAAGCACACGATGAACTTAGTTTGCTAGAACTTGGAGCCTTTTCATTAAAAATTTTCTTTATAGGAATATGAGAGGAAAATTTTTGGTCTTTAAATTTCTGTTCCGTAACTTTTGAAAATAATGTAGGTTTTCCTTTCTCCTTCGTAAGTTGTAGTTGTTCCTTAGCGGTTTTAAGTTCTTGGCTTTTACTTTGAAGTTCAGTTTCGGTCAAAATTGACATAGAAGTATTAGTAAAAGTCTTTACGGTTTTAGGGAAAAAAACGTCCGTTTGCGCTGCTTTATCCTGTTTACGAGAAGATTTTCCATTAGAAATATCGTTTAAAACTACTAAAGGAGAGGAATTTTTTAGATTTAGTATCTCCAATAAAAGTGCGCTCTGTTCTGATTCAAAATTCTTTCTTTCTGATTCTAATAAGGAGTTTAAATCAGCTATTTTCTGAATAATAGCAGGAATATGACAGAAAGTAGAATTTTTAGAATCATGATTTCTTCCTCGACTTTAGGGATAGTTTCTACAGTATATAATTAATTATAGTCACTAGATAGGTTTATCTCCCGCGTCTTGTAACTATTATTCAAATCGGTGTAATCAAAATGGATTTGAGTCCTAGTTGTGGCTTTTCTTTTGGATTCTTCTAAGGCATTTATTTCTGAAGCATTAGTAAAAGCCATTAAAGAAGTTAATCCTAAACTCATGTACTTGATATCATATAATTGTTTTATGTTAATCTTTTTCAAGTTACAAGGATTAGTAAAGCGTAAGCCTTCAACGGGATTATAAAATTCCATATCATGTAAATGAGGGGAAATTTTTAGATTTGATATCTCCTCTAAAAGCTTTTCCTTTTCCGTCGGAAACCTAGTCAATTAAACCTGATAACAGCAAAATATGTCGAATTTTTGAGAAATCGGATGAATTTCACGAAGAACACACGAAGAGGAATTTCGATCGATTTTCAAAATTCACGAAATTTAGTGGTTCGATCGATCGATTTTGAGCACAGAGATGTTTAAAACACTTAATCAAAGCCTAAAAACAGCAAATCATATCCAATTTTGTAGAAATTCGAATGAACATCACGAAGAACACATACGATTGAATCTTAAAAATTTGCAAAAATTAGTGTTTCGATCAATAAAAATTCTGCCCATACATGTTTAAAACACTTGATCGAAACCTAAAAACAGCAAATTATATTCGAATTTGAAGAATCAATCGATTTTTTTTAAAGCCGTATGATATTCACGAAGAAAGAAAAAAAATCAGAAAATTCGATCCAAATCGATTCAAATCCTAACGCACTTGCTATGATACCAATTGATAGTTCCAGTTATATCCAACACGATTAAGTTCGCTGAAGAATTCAATAGAAAATGTAAAACTTACTAAGAACAAGTTTGATTTTGGCGCGGAAGCTTGAGAGCGTTCTTCACATTGTAAAGCTCGGTTTTCTATTAAAATGAATCTTAACTCTAATAGATCACATTATGGTTCCTTATATACAAATTAAGTTTGGTATATTTGCTAAGTAGTCCTAATATATGGCTTAATTATAATTAAGCCCAAACTACTACTTGTACAACAAGACTAAGATAACATTTATATTTGAACACAATAAAAATGTCCTAACAAGAAGTTTACTAATGACAGTACATTTAATGTTTGGCATGATCGGTTGGGCCATCCCGGTGCAACCATGATGCGGAAACTGATTGAGAATTCACGTGGGCATTTAGTGAAGAACCAGATGATTCTTCTAAGTAATGAACTATCATGTGTTGCTTGCTCTAAAGGGAAGTTAATTATTCGTCCATCACCAGCGAAAATAAAGAATGAATCCACAACATTTTTGGAGCGTATACATGGTGATATTTGCGGACCGATACATCCATCATGTGTACGATTTAGGTACTTCATGGTATTAATTGATGCATCGACTAGATGGTCTCATGTATGTTTGTTATCAACACGCAACGTGGCGTTTGCGAGATTGCTTGCACAATTGATCCGATTAAGAGCACATTTTCCAGATTATCCGATAAAGATAATACGCCTTGATAATGCTTCTGAATTTACTTCCAAGGCATTTAATGATTATTGTATGTCTATCGGAATTGATGTTGAGCATCCCGTGCCACATGTTCATACGCAAAACTGTCTTGCAGAATCGTTGATTAAGCGCTTGCAACTAATTGCAAGACCATTATTGATAAAGTCGAATCTTCCCTCGTCTTACTGGGGACATGCTATATTACATCCAACAACACTAATCCACATCAGACCAACAAGTTATAATGATGTCTCTCCATTACAAATGGTTCATGGTCAGGAACAAGATATTTCTCATCTAAGAATTTTTGGATGTGCAATATATGTTCCAGTTGCTCCACTACAACGAAGATGGGACCTCAAAGGAGGCTGGGAATATATGTCGGATATGAATCTCCATCGATAATAACGTATTTGGAACCTCTAACTGGAGATTTATTTATGGCCAGATTTGCCGACTGTCATTTTGATGAATTAAACTTTCCGACACTAGGGGGAGAAAAGAAATAGCTGGAGAGAAATGTTAGTTGGAATGAATTATCGCTAAATCATTATAATCCTCAAACTAAAGAATGTGAACTAGAAGTTCAAAAGATAATTCATTTACAGAGTTTAGCTAATCAACTGCCAGAAAGTTTTATTGACCTTAAAAGAGTGACAAAATCACATATTCCAGCTGTTAATGCTCCTGCAAAAATAGATGTTCATGCGGAACATAGTATCGAACCTAAGCCACAACTAAAGTGTGGTAGGCCCTCGAGTTTCAAAGATAAAAATCCTCGGAAAAGAAAAGGAGTAAATAATAATAAGAATGGTCCAACCGATGATTTATCGAATAGAGAAGAGTCCATGGGCATAAAAGATAATGAGAATGAAACTCATGTACATGAACGTTCAGAAAATAATGATAATGAAGAGATCTCGATAAACTATGCCCGAAATGGAATTAGATGGAACCGAGATGAAATCAACATTGACGATAAATTCTCATTTAACGTAGCGCTACATGAAATGAATGAGAACGAGGATCATGAACCAAAGTCTGTACAAGAATACAGACAAAGGAATGATTGACCAAAATGGAAAGATGCAATCGAAGCAGAATTGAAATCACTTGAGAAACGAAAAGTTTTTGACCTGTAGTCCGTATACCAGAAAATATAAAGCCGGTTGGATATAAATGTTTCATTAGAAAGAGGAATGAAAAAGGCGAAATTGTAAGATACAAAGCACGTCTTGTTGCGCAAGGTTTTCGCAATGACCAAGTATTGATTAGGAGGAGACGTATTCTCCTGTGGTGGATGCAACTACTTTTCGTTATATAGTAAGTCAGTACGAGAATGTCTCGATATGCGTCTTATGGATGTTGTCACTGCTTATTTATATGGAACACTTGACAATGATATATATATATATATATATATATATATATATATATATGAAGCTTCCCGAGGGATTTCAGTTGCCTAAAAATTCATGGCTCCGAACGAGTACTCAGTTAGGTTGAAAAGATGTAAAAATAAGTTTGTCATTATAGCAGTCTATGTTGATGATATCAATATTATTGAAACTCCTGAAGAGTTGACCAAAGCGGTTGATTGTTTGAAAAGAGAGTTTGAAATGAAAGATCTAGAAAAAACAAAATTTTGTCATGGACTGCAAATTGAATATTTGAAAAGTGGAATATTTGTACATCAAGAGACTTATACGAAAAAGGTACTGAAAAGATTTTACATGGATGAATCTCATCCACTGGATACTCCAATGATTGTTAGATCTTTAAACGTGAATAAAGATCCCTTCAGACCACGCGAAAATGATGAAGAGCTACTTGGTCCTGAAGTACCATATCTTAGTGCTATTGGAGCACTAATGTATCTTACGAGTCATATGCGACCTGATATAGCGTTCGTTGTAAACTTATTGGCAAGATAGTTCTTCGCCGACTCGTAGACATTGAAATAGAGTTAAACGGATTGTTCTATTCTAATGAGTCGAAAGCAAATTTATTTGGGTATGCAGATGCTGGATATTTGTCTGACCCACATAATGCTCGATCGCAAACAGGTTATTTATTTACATATGGTGAAACCGCTATTTCATGTCGGTCAGTGAAATAAACTTTACAGCTACTTCATCTAACCATGCGGAAATTCTTGCTATTCATGAAGCTAGCCGAGAATGTGTTTGGTTGCGATCGATAATTGAGCATATCCAACAGACTTGTGGGTTGCTTTCTGAGAAATTACTTCCCACGATCTTATATGAAGATAATGCGGCATGCAATGCCCAATTAAAGGAATGATATATTACAGGGGATTTAACAAAGCATATTTCACCGAAATTTTTCTTCACCCATGATTTGGAGAAAAAATGGTGATATTGATGTACAACAAGTGCGATCAAGTGAAAATCTTGCAGATTTATTTACGAAAGCACTTCTCCCAATTATTTTCAGGAAATTGGTATATTCAATTGGAGTTCAAAGACTCCGAGATTTATAATGATGTTATCATTAGGGGGAGAAAATACGTGTTGCACTTTTTTTCACTTCACTGTGGTTTTTTCCATGTGGTTTTCCCAGTAAAGTTTTTAATGAGGCAACAAATGAAAGCGTATCAAAATGAATTATGTATTTTTTTTCCTTCACTAGGTTTTTTCCCACTGGGTTTTTCCTAGTAAGGTTTTAACGAGACAAAGTCTTTGAAAAACATCCAATGGGGAGTATTATGAAATATTATATTGATAAAATTAGGTTTATTAAATGTTGTAAATGTTAGTTGATGAGATGAGATAAGATGTATTTAATGTTGTAAATGTTAGATGAAATAGTAGAAATTTTTCTACTATAAATAGACCGATGTATTTGTATTGAATTATATCGAAAACATCAATAATATTCTCTCTACAATTCCAGTGTTTATATTTCTGTTCTTGTTCAGTTACAATATTTTTATAACAACTATTCAATTCAATAATTGTATCAATTAGTCAATAATTTGAAAATATTCAGTAATCAAGGTAGAGTACGACGAAAGAGCGAATTTTTTTGTTTTCGTAACCAAAACATAAATGAAACTATATTTCATTTAGTGACCGAATCTGAATTTGTTCCCATTTTAATTTTTGATGGCTGGTTGGGTTTGCCATTTTCGTAATTTTAATGAGAGAATTCTTTAATGGAAACACCTGACTTATAATATATACCATTTTCTTTTAAAAGTTACATGATTTTTATTTTACGTGAGTATCCTCACAAATGGATAAGATTGAATTGATTATTCTGTTGACAAAATTTTGGGGTAACGTTTGGAAAGCAATCAATATGTATACGATATCTTTGTATTATCATTCACTATATTAATAGTAAATTTCCTCCGAAAAAAATATTAATACTAAATAGATTGTCTTCATAAATGGATGATTATTAACTGGAATATAAATAGAAAGTGGAAAATATGAATAGTCTTTCACTATAAATAAGGCCTCGGAGAAAATATAATGTACCTCAAAATTTTAAACTCTCCACAACGAATCATCTTGTAATGGAATCTCAAACGCACGTCTTTACAATGCTCGTCTTCCTCGGACTGATCTCCATGAGTTCACTGGTCCTTCCGTCAGGTTTTTATTATAATTTCAATTTTTATTTTGAATAGAATTTGGGTCGTCGTTAACTTATATTCTTGTATATTATCCATTTTTTATAACAATTACTATAATAATGTGTTGCTGATTAAATTAATCTCACAGTGTTAGCTGATGAAGAGACACTGTACAGTCAAGGGCCATGTTATAGGTATTTAGATTGTAACGCTCATTGCATTGAAAATGGATATCGAAAAGGTGGAAAGTGTATTCTTCCGGATTGTATGTGTTATGGTAATTGAATACTATGTACTTGCCTGCCCAAGATCAATGTAACTGTTTTCAGTACGAGAAGAAAAAAATAAATAGAAGGAATATTATCCTTCAATTTTGTTGATCTTTGTCATTGTTTTGTTTTATAAATAAAGCATTTGGACATTCCATATCTTAGCCCACGACCGAATCCTCAATACTCAACTCACTGCCCGAGACCAATCCCAAATCGACTTGGCCGTAACACAGCTTCATCTCTACCGATATTATCTATCCTTTTTATGCCCGACTCAATCTAAGTTCGTCTCAACCAGATACGGGAGAAATTCAAAAGTCTGATATTCACATAGTCAATCTCGTGGTACCGAATAAATCCTGTTTTTTTTTTTTTTTGAGAAAGGTCACTATTATATATACGTAAACTGTATAGGAAAGAGGGTCGGCCCACCACAGGCGGTGACCGTCACCAGTGAAGCCCAATAAATAACTTCAATGCATAAGAATAAAAATAAAATAAAACTACGACAAAGCAATGCGCCAAATACGACGAAACCCACTCAGTTGCAAACGCCAACGATTCTCCAAGGTCCCCATCTTTGCTATCATCATGTACATAGCGTCCATTGCTATCATCTCCACAGTCCGACTCGCGTCCGCATGCCAACGCTGGTTCCGTTCCCTCAAAATGTGAGAAACCAGCGATGCCAGAAGCTGGCGATAAGTATAGCAAAGAAGATGCTTCCGTCGCCACTTCGCCGTAGCCCATAAGATCCCCAGATGCCTGTCTCGAAAAGGTCAGGCAAATCTCGTGGCAGACCTCACACACCTCAAGCAGTCTGCCGAGAAAAGGCACTCGAAGAAGAGATGATGGACTGTCTCGGTGGCCCCACCCTCGCACAGCAAGCACCCATTAGAAGCGGCAACCATGGCGATCCAAGGTTTGCCCCTTGTAGAGAGAGGGTCTCGAATCGCCTGCCAAATGATGAACTCCAACTTAGGTATATTAATCAGTCCCCCAAATAGCATCGCCCATGGTACATGTGGCCGTCGTGTGCGAATCACCTCCCAAGCCGCATGCTGCGAGAACCGCCCATCAGGCGAACCGCGCCACACGTCCCTCTCAGCTGGGTAAACAGGAGGGAGGTGAGGATGAATCTGCGTACTCCATCCTCGAGGTCGCTGGCCAATGCCAGCCCTCCATAGTGATAAATGACGCAAGCTTGGTGTCTCGTGGTAGCCCCATGACGCGAGGGCCCTGCGGGATCATGACCTCTAACGGCGTATCAAGCAACCACGGGTCCCGTCAAAGAGATAACGTTTGACCATTGCCAATGTGAAATCGCACCAGCGCCAAGAGTCTTGGTCCGAACTTCAAGATATGTTTCCAGCTCCACGAAGAGAATATATCCTGTTTGAGAACAAATGTGATCCAATTAATTTTAGCAAACCATTATAAATTGTCGCCGACGCGTATAGGCTCTTCACGGTATGTCTCGGTCGAGTGAGAGCATGGTCAGTGTCAAACTCGCTAAACTCGACACTATAATCGAATCGTGATGAGAAAAATTACCAAACTAACCTCACGCATCCCACGAGAGTTAGTTTGTTGCTCCGGCCGAAGATATTGTAAGTTTCCATCCAAGTTTCTCATAGGACACATGTCTCGCTTACTTGCAAGATCGTGAGTTAGTCTCGGCCTTCAAAGTCAAGAAATCACCACTTGGTATCAAGGATGTATCTTGCCGCCGATCCATGTTCGTCCACGAACAATGCAGACCTAGCAAAACTAGTGACTAGCCACGACTTTGAAGTCAGCCCTATCAACGAATCTTTTGATGTAAGTTCCACGCAGGCTACTATTGTTACTCATCTTGCTAGATCCAAAATAATGTCCAATATTTATTAAGTCTTTCTCTTGTATTTAAACTAATTAGATCCTAGGGTCTAATGTATAAGTGAGGCTTGTTGGGCTTGTTCGGGCCCAAGTTATATATACCAAATTATGTGGTATAAATACTAAAACCTGAACCCTTAATTAAAGTGAATTATCATTGGGAAAAGAGCCTCCAGAGTAAAAGCCTTAAGTGAGTAATACACACACTCAAAGGTATTTTCATTTTCTCAATCGATTCCACCATTAAAATCGTTGATAGTTAGGTGAAATGGAACCTACAATTTGTACCAGAGCCAAGCGTGACCGATTGAACCTGCTTTCATTTGGATTCGAAAAGAATTTTCTGGGTTTTATCGAGTTTTTGAGTTCGTTGAAGTCTTCAAAGCGTTTTTCGTATTTTTCGAGCGATTTTGAGTCTATTTTGATTATTCTTCAACTCGTTAGTGTTAGAGAACATTTTCGTAAGTTTCTGTGAAAGAATCCAGCATTTTTCGCCACATTTGAGCGATTTTAGAGCGAAATCTGTGTTTAAAATGTTCGAATTGATTTAAAAAATCCTCCGAAAAACGTTTCGAAAATCAATTTATGGTACTAACTAGCCTTTTCAATAGCATTTTCGTAATTTTTGGTATTCCGATTTTCGAATTTAAATTTTCACATGGCGATTTTGGAAGCGAGATTTTCGAAATCAAATTTTTAAGCCGGATTTTTGCAACCTAATTTTCAAACCCCGAATTTTCGCATAAAAAATTTTCGAAGCCGATTTTTGCATCAAAATTTTTTAACTCGTTTTTTCGCAACCAAGCTGATTTTCGAAGGAAGGTTTTCGATACACAAGTTTTTCAATATCAAATTTTTTTCCGAAACAAAAGTTTTCGATTTAACACTCAAACTTCGAGAACCGAAACTACTCTCACTTCACATACACTCTAGTTCAATCACCCACGTAAATCGATCACATCGTAACTTTCAACAAAAAAAATGGACACTTTCAATTGGAAACGACATTCGTCCACCCGCGCTTTGAAGCAGTGAATACACACTCTGGAGGAACAAATTCCTCAACTTCTTGGACCAAAGATAAAGGAGTCGAAATTCTAATTTCTCTGAACGAGCGACGGTGCAGTTCTGGACAAATTTTCTCGAAGATCCCACACACACTCCTCCAGTACTCCCGAGCATAGTACTTAAGACACCGGTAGAATATACTGATCCGGAAAAACAAAGAGCCAAGTCGGACCTCCTTGCTAATACTTATCTTCTTCAAGCCATCCCCAACGTTATCTACGTTCAAATCGATAGCTTGTCCACAACGAATAAGATATGGGATGAGATTCACAAGATGATGCAAGAAACCGAAGTCGGAGTCAATGTCAATGAGGCGAATACGCTTGCTGCATACGCCTCATTCAAGGCCAAACTCGGGGAGGAAATCGGAGAGACATATAGAAGATTCATGATCCAAGTGAATGGGATGAGGTTGATGTTCATATGTCAAACATGGAGCTAAATATCCGATTCCTCACCTCTATGCTTCCCGGTGGAAGAAAAGTGCCACAGTAATTCGGCAGAACAAAGATCTTGACGAAATCGACATCCACAGTGCCTTCGAAAATCTCTCACAACACATCAAAGATGTCAGCGAAATTGAGAGCAGCTCAAAAGGGAAGGCAATGGCTGACCCAATTGCTATAGTAACCAACAATAAGTCCAAGAGGATCTCTAAATCCTTCAAAGATAAGTCGGTGAAGCTTCCAAGATCCTCACAAGAAGACAACTTCGGATCCGACTCTGACACCTGACTCAGGGACTATGAGAAGCAGATGTCACTCGTGACGAATGGCAAAGAAGTTCTTCCAAAAGATGTCATCGTCCTCTGCTAACAAAGGACCTCCTCTAGTTCCCAACAACCACAGAAGGCTCCTCAGTAGCCAGAACCAAGAGTGCCGCTGAACCCGTCAAGTACTACAACTGTGGCAAGCCTAGGCACTTGTTAAGGGACTGCTTTCTGCTAAAAAGGAAGGATGAAGGGTACTACACCAAGAAGCTCCAATTGATCAAGTAAAAGAAAACCGGTGTAGCCCTAATGGCCGAGCAGGACAACTGGCTCGAGGATACCTTGGAGAGCGAGCCAGAGAACCTTGCACTGATGGCCATTGTGGCCATTGTGGGGAAGTCAAATCACAAGTTCACGAACTTTCAATCAGCTTGAAAGCTTGTAGAATTGAGCGAACAAACCGCGTAAACATGTACAAATGTTTGAGGAACGTAAGAAATTATACTCTAAGATCAAAAGCCTAGTGGATATTCTTACAAAAAGAGGACAAACAGACCAAACAATCTTCTTAAACCAGCCTAAGGACACGCAATTTTATAATCCACGTGAAGGCTTGGGATATACGGAACCTCGTCAGATTCTTAAGACGCCCTTACCACTCTATAACATTAGTTATTTAGGCCTAAACATACCTCATCTAATGTCCTTCACGGGAGCATCAACAGACGATGCTCTCGAGAAGAAAAAGCGAGACGAAAAAAGTAAGGGCCGAAGTCGCATATGATTATGCAGAACTGAATGATAGCTACAAGACACGAAAAACTCCTTTGTCTACGGACTATCTACCGATCTGTGAGACCGTCAACCGAAGTAACGACTGTCAAGGATGGAACTTCTGACGAAGATAAACCTAGTACTATTAGTGCTTATATCCCAGCGATAATCCAAGAAATATCAGATTTACGCTCATCCTTAGAGTCAAAAAGCAAAATATTTCAGGCTGAAAAGGAGAAACCTCTAAGCAAAATCTCATTACTTGAAAAGGACCCCGACACGAGCAAAGCTTCGACCTCAAAACGTGTACATCTAGCCAAATCCCAAAAGAAACCCCCCACTCGAGCTATAAAAACATAAAATAAGATTGTACATCGTAAAAATAACTTAACTAACTCATCATTACGTGTGCCAACATGCACAAATCTAAGTAGGAAGGGGGAGAAGAAAGCCACATGGATTCGAAAGGAGGACGTTATTCTCTATTCTAAAAAGAAGAAGCTACCCCATATCTTTTGTTCCCTTCTCAATGTCTAGTTCGAACTCATGTAAAAGATTTTCTTCATGTATTAAGGATCGTGCCGCCATTTTCTATTCTATGTTTTCTATACCTAAGCAGATAAAGACTATTAAGCATTTAAATTCCTATGATTGCCCATATGATTCAAATGCTACTACCTCTCGTTGTAGGAATAAAATCGCTTATAAACCAAAAAGGAAAATACGTTCTTCTACGAAATCTAGTTCTAAACTTGACAAGGAACGTACTTCCAAAAGGTCAAAGCACACTAGACTAAAGCCAATGCTAAAGTCTTAGAAAATATACAAATCTGGGTGACCAAACATGAATTTGTATCAATAATCGATGCTACCCACCAGGAATTAAAAAGATATGTTTTCATAAGTCGGAAAGTACGCTACACAATATGTCTAAGACCGAGTTAGAACTCAAATCTCCAAAAAGTGCATGCAAAGCACCTTCTGCAAAAAAGGGAGGACTCGTCCTTAAGTGGGTACCTAAATCTCCTTAATTTGTTTTGCAGATCCATCATGTGTGGTACATGGATTCTGGTTGTTCTACATACATGACTGGAAGAAAAGAGCTGTTGATCAACTACACCGAGAGATTCGGTGGCAAAGTGCATTTTGGTAACAAGCAATCCGCTCTCATTCTAGGACATGGGATTATATCCATGACAATCTGACGATCAAGGATGTCTCGTACGTCGATGATCTCAGCCACAATCTATTCAGCATCGGGCAATTATGTAATAGAATACTCAAGGACAACCTTAATCTGAAGGTTGCAGTGTAAGTGGTGAGAATGGAAAAAAAATCCTCTCTTGAACAAGGGAGTCAAATCTCTACACCATCAATCTGAAGATCGTCTGACCTTCGACGGCTATATGCTTGTTGTCAAATGCCTATTTGCAACATAGCAATCTCTGGCATCAATGATTGTCCCACCTCAACTTCAAAACGTTGAATCAATTGAACTCAGAAAAATTGGTCATTGGACTACCACCATTGAATTATCACAAGGAGCACCGATGCAATGCTTGTGAAATGGAGAAGATGAAGAGAGCATCCTACAAGACCAAGCAAATAACCTCAACTTCTCGGCCACGTGAGCTACTTTTCATGGATCTTTGTGGCCCGATAAGAGATCAGAACATCAGTGGACGTAAGTATGTCCTTGTGATCGTGGACGATTTCTTTTGCTATATGTGGACTCGATTCATGCGAACGAAGAATGAGGCAACGCATAATCTGTAAGGGTGCAACATCCAAGTGATCCGCACAGACAATGGCATTGAGTTCAACAATCAACATCTCAGTGACTTTCATAATTCACTCGGGACCTCAGCACTTCCTTATTGCTAAGACTCCAGAAAAAAAATGGAGTAGTGGAGAGAAGGAATCAGACTCTAGTAGAGGCAACTCGGATAATGTTGATTCACTCGAGCCTCTCCCACTTCCTCTGGGCTGAGTCAACATGACCTGCTTCACTCAGAAAAGGACTAGCATTCACAACTGCCTCGGGAAGACACCCTACAAAATAATCAACCAATGAGTACCAAATATAGGGTTCCTTCATGTCTTCGGCGGCAATTGATTCGTCGCAAACGATAGAGAAAATAGAAGCAGTTCGGCTCTAAAGAGTTAGAGGCGGTATTCATTGGGTACTTTACAACGTCAAAGGCGTATCGAGTCTACTTTAAAGAAAGAAGAAACAGTCATGGGAGCGTAAACGTCACGTCACGTTCAACGAAGATGTCGACAATAAATTCTGAACAATCAGTCCAGAACCCAGACTAATCAGACTGTTGACAAAAGATCAACGCATTTTTATACACATGACATCCCCATCAGAAACATAAAAAGGCGAGGACCTGAACTCTCTTTACGAGTACTTATACTCTAGTTTTCGTCAACAAACAACCATTACACAACCCATTCCGTGCCGTGTCGCATCGGTACCACATGTAGAACAGACAATCGTGGCCAATGACGCATCTCCACTTCAAAATGTTGAAGTCACTGCGAATGAAGAAAATGAAGCAACCAACGGGAATGAAGACAAAATAAATCCCACGATCTAGATCTCCGATATTGAAATAAACATGCCGATCCACCTCTCGTTGTTGAGATCTCCACCTCCACTAACATGGAGTTCGTGAACACACTCAATGACGACAAAGTAGACACGAGCCCATCCTACGGATTAGACTATCGGAGATCCGAACCAAGGTGTTAGCACACGCTCATCAACGGCACAAAAGAGCCTATTCACGTGCTTTTTGAGTGAGAACGAGCCAACCAAAGTTGAAGAGGCATTAGATGATCCTAATTGGATAAAGGCAATGTAGGAAGAAATCCATCAATTCGAACGACTAAAGGTGTGGGGACTAAACCCGAGACCCAAGGACAGAACAATGGTAACAAATGGGTCTTCAAAAACAAAAAAGATGAAGAGATATCATCATAAAAAACAAGGCTCGATTCGATTGATGGATAAAGGCTACAACCAACAGGAAGCCATCGACTACGATGAGACTTTTCCCCTTGTTGCCCGAATCGAGGCAATCAAACTCTTCCTTGTCTATGCTGCCCACAATAACTTCACGGTTTACCACACGGACGTCAAGACGGCCTTCTTAAACGGAATCTTGAAAGAAGTCTATGAGACCTAACTTGAAGGATTGTAAGTGAAACTCACCCTTAATATCTACTATTTGGACAAAGTACTCTACGGACTAAAACAAGCTCCTCGAACTTGGTACGATGTACTATCGGACTTTTTGGTCAAGTTAGGCTTCAACTAAAGGGAAGATAAACACCACTCTCTTCATCAACGACATGGATAAGACATTATGTTGATCCAAGTTTACGTCGACGATATTATCATCGGGTCTACCAGTGCAAATAAAATACAAATTGATTGTGCCTTTTTCCACGTGATCTTTTATAAAATGATACCTGGCGTTTCTGTACTTCGTGTGTGAATGGTGTACAGAATTACATGCAATAGTTATTGCACTATTAGAGTCACTATATATGGATACGTTATTTAGATCAAACCCATAATCCTGGAGTTGCGTTCGCATCCACGGGATTTGAGAGCAGCAGCTAGCAACAACGACATTCGCCACCTCGACAGTCGAGGTTGACACTTGGATGACCAACTTATCAGTTTATCACCTAAGAATTGCACGCCAACGGATGTGCTTTTCCTGTACATTCACCACAATGCATAATCAGCATCAGTGTAACCAATTAAGTTAAAGTCGGAGTTTTTAGGATACCATAGACCGAGATTTGGTGTCCTTTTGAGATATTTCATGATTCTATTCACGGCCAACATGTGTGACTCCTTTGGATTGGCTTGAAAGCGGGCCACAAACACGTGAAGAACATGTTGTCGGGCCTACTTGCGGTGAGATGAAGTAGCGAGCGGATGATCCCTCAATACGTAGTGGGGTTGACTGGCTTCCCAATGGGGTCCTAATTAAGCTTGCAGGTAGTGGACATCAGTGTGCTCTTTGGTGTGCAATTTTTCTTGTCGTAATTATTCAAGATATCATGGATGTACTTGTATTGACATATGAATATTCCATCTGAAAGTTTTTTTACTTGTAGTCCGATGAAGAAATTAAGCTCCCCCATCATGCTCATTTCAAACTCAGTCTTTATAATATCCATGAACTGCTTGCACAACTTTGGATTTGTAGACCGAAGATAATGTCGTCGACGTAGACATGGATCAACAGAATGTCTGATCCATGTCGTTTGATGAAGACATTGGTATTTATCTTCCTTTTAGTGAAGCCTGACTTGACCAAAAAGTTCGATAGGACATCGTACCAAGCTTGAGGAGCTTATTTTAGTCCGTGGATTACCTTGTCTAAAATAGTGTCCAATATTTATTAAAACTTTGTCTTGTATTTAAGTTAATTAAAACTTTAGTGAGGCTTGTTAAGCTTGTTAGGACCCAGGTATTATATATCAATTATGTGTTATAAATACTAAAACCCTAACCCTTAATTAAAGTAAATAATAATTGGGAAAAGATCATCCACAATAAAAACCTTAAGCGAGTAATACACACACGAACACACACTCAAAGGTATTTGCATTTTCTCAATCGGTTCTACCATTAAAATCGTTGAAAGTTGGGTGAAATAGAACATACGCGTCCGAGAATTGACACTAATCACGTGATTGAATATATGACATGCGATTGGTCGGCTATGAGGTAATGTTGAAATACACTAATCCCGTGATTGAATTATTCATGTTCAAGATCTTCCACTATCCCAAGTGAACGGGCACAACCGCTTTGGACTCAACAGATAAGTCGTAACTGAAGATTTTAGCGCCCTACTAGAGTCTTAAGACTTCGAATGTTTTCTATGTGTGAGGATGAGAACAATTGGCGCTTTTCTCTCTCATCAGATGAGAATTGATGCTTAAACTCAACGTATGTCGGATTTGTTTATTTATGGGATTACCGAATGCCTATTAAGCCAAACTTCGACAATCTAATGAATATTGTCTAATCAGGAAATAAACTATCTCACTCCTATAATTGTAACATCACAAATGTATACGCCCTATACTTTTCCCGACCCTCGTTTGATATTTCGAGGGCATATACCTAATCGTCTCCCACTAGCACTCAATGTCAATCATTGTGGTGTCAAATACATATCTTGTCCTGATGGTGGCTAAGCAATGTCGAAGACTAAATGGCTAAGTGAGTAGGTCGACCAGATTGTTTGAGTTCGACATCTTATGTTGGGTTATGCATCCTATTTATGTCAAATACACGTTAAAAGTGGTGTTATCGCTACGTGGTGCGTGTAATTTGTGTTATCGCTACGTTCGGCTCAGCACTGTCGAGGACCAAATGGCCCAGCACTGTCGAAGACTAAATGGCTAAGTGGCTAGGCCGAACAAATTGTTTGCGTTCAACATCTTACGCTTGATTATGCGTCCTATTTTTGTCGAAGACACGTTAGAAGTGGTGTTATTGCTACGTGGTGCGTGTAATTTGTGTTATCGCTACGTTCGGCTCAGCACTGTCGAAGACTAAATGGCTAAGTGGCTAGGTCGACCAGATTGTTTGCGTTCGACATCTTACGATGAGTTATGCATCCTATTTTTTGTCGAATACACGTTAGAAGTTGTATTATCGCTACGTTGTGCATGTAATTTGTGATAAGTAATAAAACGAATACGTTACAACTATCACCACGCGTGATAGGAAGTGAACCTATAGTTAGTAGAATAGCTTAGAAAGTATTTGAATATCGACCACGAGGATAGACTAAGTGTCATTAATAACCTATGGCTTCAAGATTTGATTTTATGATTTTAAGTAGGAACTAGACTTCGACAACTTAGACTCACACAACTACTGACTTAAAGAGGTCGACGAAATCAATAAAGGAGAATACTCAAAATGGTCCCCGATGTTTACCTCATGGACCAATTTAGTAACTGATATTTCGCGTGGATCAATTTAGTCCCCGATGTTGTCGATTTTGAACCAAAACGATTCCTCTAACAGTTTGGATGAAAATGCCACGTGGCATCACACGATTGGTCTTGCTTTCTCCCACTATTAAAAGATAATAAAAAATGAATTCTCTCCAAATAAAAAGAGAAAAATCGTTGCACTTAAAACATGAGAATTAATTTTTTTGAGTGAGAACTCATTTTTTAATGTTAATTATATTATTTTTAATAGTGGCAAAAAGTAAGGCCAATCATGTAATGCCACGTGACGTTTTCCGTCCAAATTGACAAACAAACTGAAGGAGAGACCAATTTGGTTCAAAATCGACAACATTGGGGACTAAATTGGTTCACGAGAAATATAGGGGACTAAATTGGTCCATGGCGTAAACATCGAGGACCATTTTGGGTATTCTCTCAATTAATAACGAGTAACTTCAGATATTAAAGACGTGTTCGAGACATGAAACCCGCTAAGCATCGTCATTTGGGCCGTAAACTATCGTTCTTAGGTGAATATAACTGCATCAATTCATACCCACTCTCGGATTTTCTTTCTTTGTAGAATTTTGTGTATTAGCAATTACCTAAAGCGAGGATCGATTATTTGCTTTTGCCCTATTATTGACTCCTAACGTTTATGAAATGTCTAATTGTTATTTAGTTATGGCCTTAAACGATACCAAACATCGAATCAACACATAAACAAAGTGATACGAAGAATCAACTCAACATATTGACATATTTGGTCGAAGAAATGTGTTCATAAATAATAAATAATCAGGTACATGAGTTCACAATTAATTCACGCCCTAACTACGATGCGATACAATGCTCATCTAATACCAAACACCCAAGTGGATTAGCTACTTATATAAAAAGAAGAAACAACGAAATTTACAAATAACAAAGACAAGAAATCATAAGTATCTCCTATTTATAGATCCAGAATTGATTCTGTATACTTTGTTTGGTTCTTTGTGTTGAATCCTCTCTCTTTTCGTCTATGAATCACAAAGGTACTTCATAGGGTTCTTGAGTCTCCCTCTTAGTCTCTAGATCGATTAGGGTTGAGTTGTGGAAGAATTAATGTGTTTTAGGGCTTGAAATCGAGCTTTATGTAGAAGTCCATCTTCTTCACGGCTTTGGCATAGGGTGTCTTGGCTAGGACTACGAGGCAAGGCCTTTTTGGAAATCTAATGTCTAATGTCACGACCATGACTCTTGATGGATGAGGTCGTGACAAGTTCCAGTGAGTTCGCTGCTGATTTGTCACGTCCACACTCCTTTGCACGAGGTCATCTCCAGTGATTGGCTTGGATTCAATGTTGATCTTTTAAGACATGGATATTTAGCTCAAAAGTAGTGATGAATTCCAGTGTGTAGCTTCCAGTCACTACTGATCTATGGCGGCCAAGACTCATTTGCACGAGGCTGTGACAAATTCCAGTGTTGGCTTTAAACTTGTTGCTGCATCGTCACGGCCAGAACTTTCTTGCACGAAGCCCTAACGTTTTTAACTTGGTCTTCTTAGCTCCGTTTTTGCTCGGTTCGCCCTAAATATCTCGTGTTCCTTCAATGTCAAAATATGTGTAAATTACATGAACAAATGTGCAAGACGACACAAATATACTCAAGTTCGACCTATTTATAATAAAGAAAATACCTTTGTCATAATGCTTTCTCTCTGTGTGTTTTGGACGTGTATGAGGTCATGGATCCATCGCATGTTTGCTTACATCGGTATTGTCACACAACAACGGTAGCGGAAAATTGCCAACCAGAATCACATGTGGTTCTTCCAGGAATAATCTTACTCGAACTCTCTATTTAGGTGCCTTAGCGACAGTATACACTTCATATCATAGGTGGGATAAGCAGTCATGCTTTTCTTGGAATTTCTCCAAGGCACTGAGCGATTCACAAACCCCAAAGTTGATTTCGATCATCCATTCGACTTGAAATTCGAAACCATCCACATCAATTTCACCAATACCGATGCGTAGGTATGTATCCTTTCTCATAGTAATCCAACTCGATCTCTTCAGGACCTTCTCTAAGAAAGGACATGGGATATGCCTGACATCCCATTCACCATTTCCCTGAATAGGCAGTTCCCAATAATGCAGGATACTTCTACCAAGTCTTTTATGGGGAAATCGGTCTAAAGAAAGCTTTAACCAACTAGAGCATAACGATATTGTATTTTCTCAAATGGATGCAACTTTGCATAGTCCAAGGATAGAAATCAAGCTCCCACTACTCCTTGCGAATGCATGACTCATCTTTGTCCTTCTAGAATCCTGCGTTATAACTACTTTATCAAGACAATTTCAACTTCTCGAAGCTTGTTTTAGCCCATCAATGAACTTTCTTAGCTTGCACACTTCTCAAACATATGCTTAGGACGAAGGTCATCTCAACTACTTCTTATAGATCTTCTCCTGGAGGAATCCATTTAGTAAAGCTATCTTAAGGATAGACCTCATTATGTCGGTGTGGGCATAGTGGAAATTATGGCAGATATTTCTGGGAAAAGCACGAGGGGAGGTGATCATCCTTGGACGGCTTAAGGGACTTCAATGATTTTATTGAAGCAGATGAAACTATAGGGGCATCTTTTGCGATGTGGAGCACCGAGAATTCCGTTATTTCTGTGTAGGCATACCTTGAGTAGATTCCGATGTTGTATAATCAACAATACTGAGCTCATGTTGTTTGGAGAAAGTTGGATAGAGTGCTCGTTAATGCGAAGTGGATGGCTGAACTCCCGGATATTGGTTATAGATGTGATGTTTGGTAGAGGCAAACCTCGGGCAGATCCCGATGTTTGGATCGTTCTTTACTTGGTATAACCAACAATTCAGAGACTAGGCCATCTGAAGGATGGATAGAGTGGCTGCTAATCTGAAGTTGGTGGTTGAGTTTTCGGGTAGTGGTTATAGACGTGATGTGTCATACACGTTGATCCTCCCCACTCATTATTGAAGGTGAAAACGACATCACTCTAAGGGGACTTGCTTTAGATTTGATAACATGTTGACATGTGATGCAAGCTTTCTTTTGAGCATTGCCTCATTTTGGGGGCATCATACATATCGGGTACCAATGTATGTTGTTGTCAATATGCTCAAATTACTAAAGAGTCGATTCAGACAGTTGAAGAGGGAAAAGGGTGATCTGACCCACAACATTACTGATGCTTTAATATTTTCTCAAGGTGTATCAGGAACATGAAGTTGTTTACCCGAATTAACCAAGAGTTGCGGAGGCTGGATAGAGAGTGCTGAGAGATCTATTCGAGGGCCGCGAACCAAGAACATGTCTATGTCTCTATACGAGCTAAGATTACTTGGCACAAAGAGGGAGTTCGATTACACGATCCCAAGGACATTAAACAAGTAGTGGTACGGTTTTACCAAGACATGTACATGCATCGCACAATATCTGATGAGGATGTCGCTAACATGGTGAAGGATTTACGTCGGCTCTCTTTAAGAGCGCCTGGGGGGCTCTTGCTACGGAGGTTATTAAGCGATCCTGAATTTTTCTTAAACATGAAAGCTTGCTCTACTCTCATAACACTTATCCCTAAGGCTTCTAACATGATAAAAGGCTACCTCGGCGCAGACTGTCTTTGCACCGAGAAGGAAGATAATTGATAGTGTATTACTTGCTCACGAACTATTCTTTGGGTATAAAAGAGCGAGCTACAGGTCCGTGCTATCGGTCTTACGAAAGCCTATGACTAGTTGGAATGAGAGTCTGTTCTTTCCACACTATGAACTTCCATCCCAAGTTTGGTTAGTGAATGTGCGCACCACTTCATTTTCCATTGATATCAATAGGCCTGCGGAAGGGTACGTATTTTCAAGGTAAGAGGGGATAAGACAAGGCGACCTTATATCACGGTACATCCTTACTCTTAAGATGGAAGTCCTATATGGCATCATCGTTTAATGCACAGGTGGCGATGCGAGCAATCTCAACTGTTCATGATTATATTTGCAGATGATTTGCTTTGTTGACGAATGGATGAGCAATCTCTGACCACACTTCACCAAGGGCTTCAATTATTTTCTAGAGTGAAACTTTGGGAGCTGCTTCGTCCACTTATTTGATATCGCGTGGGGAATGGGGACAAAATTTGGCTTTGGTGGGACACTTGGTTCGATAGCATGCCACAACATTCCTGGTTTCCAAGAGGGGCCCTATTTCTGCGGATACCAAGAGATGCAAAGTAGAGTAGTGCTATTTTGAGAGATGGCTGAGAATGGTCGGCTTCTAAATCTTCGTGGTATTTGAGTATTAGCAGCCGTTTACAGTGTGTAGATCCATGAACATGATATGTTTTTGTTGCAGGGGCTTGGCGGTGGTAGGTTCAAGCTGGTATATGAAGTAAACCCCTTAGAGCTAGAGCTGAAAATTTGGACGGGCCGCCCGATTAAATACGCGTCGGGTCGGCCGGCCGTAATATCTACGGGCCGGTAGAATCTTGGCCCTAGCCCATTTATATACGGACCGGGCCAGCCCAGCCCTACCCCTTTTCTGCCCGATTATTTATTTATTTATTAATTTTAATTTTTAAAAACTATTTTAATTATTCATTATAAAATATAATTCTTACCTAATATTCTATAAAATTATATATATACATAATTTTGAAAAGATTGTATGTAAAAGTATTTTTTTTCCTCTATAAAATCCAATTTTATAAATATTAAACATAAAAATAAATGAATATAAAAAATAAAAGCGGGCCATATTGGCTCGCGGCCCATCGGGCTTTCTGGCTCACCTCCCACTGACCCGTCGGGCCATCGTGGGCTTGGCCAATCGGTCCGGTCACTTTTCGGGCTCCTAAATTTACGCCCCAAACCCGCTTTTTTTTCGGGCGGGGCGGGCCGGCCCATGGGCTCAGGCCCAAACTTTCAGCTCTACTTAGAGCAGCCTGATCTAAACGTTTTAGGGTTTTTTTGCATTCCAAGCACGAATTTGTGTTATTTCTAGCTATCAAGAAGACATTATCAACTCCGGACAAAGCTTGGATAGCACAATAGTTGGAACTTCGGTGTGTTTATTGTGTGTAGTGCCACAGTTGAATTGATTGAGTATCTTTTATTCAAGTGTCCTTTTTCACGAGAGTGTTGTAGATGGTTAAAGGAAGAGGTTGGCTTCAAGGAGCTGGTGCGGCCGTGGTTTGAGGTGGTTACTAGAGCGACGGTTTGTTAGAGAGGTAAGCATGTAGTGAATATAGCTTACACACAATAATTCGTGGCACTTGTATATTTTATTTTGCACGAGCGAAATAGAAGATGGAATGGGAATAGAGGTAAAGATCTGGAGGTTGTCTCGAGGATGTGTGGTATCCAAGCCCTCGAACGTTTTATTCGTCCAATATAATTCATGCATTGCATTTTCTAACATGTATTAATTACGTGCTTTGCATAATATGATGCGTAATGTGTGACAACATGCTTCGCCTGTGAGATGCACTTTATATGTTCCATAGATATGCATATTTTTTTTGGCTAACATTACACTGATAGCTTTGACATCATTTCAAGATAAATTAATTATAGGAATCATGACATGATAAATAATTTAGAAACTCTTATCCAGTTATTTGAGCCGGAATAGAAATAATATATGTGTAAACCGCTAGGCGTGATTAGTTAAACATGTGGTTGTTACGTGCACCAAACTTAGAAATAAGGAGTTATTATATACCTATACATGTGTAGCTTAGCAAGCGCCGAAATATTCATATAGACAACTATGTTACAAATACATGTAAAATAAAAAACCATAGACAATAAAATGCTTAGTGTTAGACGTGACACTTGTAGAAAATTTATGGAACTGTATAACCGATCCATTCTTTGTTTTAATTGATAGTTTACTCATTTATGAAACATGCAAGACACAAGATAGAGAACATAAGTCAAAGGAGAACAGAAAATGAATAGTTATTATTAACAAGGATGAGAATAATAAAAAAACGTTTTTTCTATATCACAAAGTATTCTATATATCACGCTTTATACTATCACTATAGCAGCAATATTTCACTTTAGTCCCTGCAAACTTATTGAAATACAGAAACTACCCTGACATTACCACTAAGATTACATTTGAAACTCACTACATAAACCACGCAATCCTCATTCATCTTGACATTCCCCCGAAAGTTTGGTATGGAATAAGTTAAACATACCAAACTTTTTCAGCAAATACTCAAATTGACACCTTCCTAGAGCCTTAGTTAACAAATCTGCAGGCTGCTCTTTAGAGGGAATGTATTTGACTTTAATTACCTTTTCTTGAATCTTGTCCCGTACGAAGTGGCAATCCACTTCTATATGCTTCGTCCTCTCATGGAATACTGGGTTTTCAGCTATTTGTAAAACTGATTTACTGTCCGTGTAGATCACCACTGCTTCTTGACTCGCGATCCCAATGTCTTTCATAATGCCTATCATCCATATGATTTCAGCGGTTACCATTGATAACGCCCGATATTCTGCTTCAGCCGAGCTTCTGGATACCGTGTTTTGCTTCTTTGTTCTCCATGATATCAGCGAGTTCCCCAAGTAAACTAAATAACCTGTCAAAGATCTTCTTGACTTGGGACAAGATGCCCAGTCTGCGTCGCAATAAGCATTTAAGGTTAGTTTACTCTTGGCATCAAGGAAGATTCCAATTCCCGGTTTGCCTTTCAGATATCTTAATACTCTATGCATAACATTAAAGTGAAGTTTCTGGGGTTCATGCATATTTTGTGAAAGAACTTGGACGGCATATGAAATGTCCGGCCTAGTTAAGCATAAATAAATCAATTTTCCTACTATCTTGCGGAATGTAGTTACATTCACCTTTCCAACATGTGCTGGAGATTCTGATTCATCATGGTCCGCATCTATTAGCTTCATGTTCTGTTCTACAGGTATGCTGAGAGGTTTTGAACTCAACATCCCAGTCTCCCCAAGTAGCTCAAGTACATATTTTCTTTGACTTAAAACAATTCCTTTGTGGGATCTAGCCACTTCAATGCCTAGAAAGTACCTGAGCTCCCCTAAATCCTTCATGTGAAAGATATTGTTTAAATAGCATTTCGTTTCAATGATCATGTGGTCATCATTCCCGGTGATCACAATATCATCAACATACACTAATAGCATAATAATATTCCTCCCCCGGGATTTGACAAACAAAGAATAGTCATTCTTTGATTGTTCAAATCCAAAGGTACTCATAGCCATAGTAAATTTGTGATTCCATTGGCGTGAAGCTTGTTTTAACCCATTTAGGGATTTCTCAAGCTTACACACTTTAGGACTTAAATTACCTAAACCTTGAGGCATGCTCATGTATACCTCCTCATGTAGATCTCCCTGTAAAAATGCATTAGTAACATCCATTTGCCATAAGGGCCAATTATGTATAGATGCTAGTGCTATGACAAATCTCACAGTAACATGCTTAGCCACGGGTGCAAATGTGTTAGTGTAATCTAATCCTTCTATTTGACTGTAGCCCTTTACTACTAAGCGTGCTTTATATCTCTCTATACTACCATCAGCTTTATATTTAATAGAATACACCCATTTACATCCAATTGGTGTTTTACCTTTAGGTAGATCAACTACCTTCCATGTCTTGTTCTGTTTAAGTGCCATGATCTCATTCTCCATGGCTTTTCTCCAATTTTCAAATCTGATCGCTTCTTGAAAGGTCCTTGGAACTTCCTCTTGTCCAATGGCAGCAAGGAATGTTTTGAATCCTGGTTTGATGTTGTCATACTGCAATGAAGAAGACAAAGGATAAACCACAGAATTAGTTTGATTAGTATTATTGTCAAATGGAGACACAAACTCCTTTAACCAATTTGGTGGCCTGCTTTCTCTGCTGGATCTTCTTAGGGGCTGATTTGAATCTCTGCTTCTCTCTTCATGTGATTGATTATTTTCCTCACTTACCAACTGATCTCCAGCTTCATAATTATCAGTAGGTGTATCATTTATATCATTCACCTCATGATCTTGAAATACATCATCATTACTCAATATTCTACCTTCACTGCTGGAATATAATTTATCATACTTGTTAGGTACTGCAGATTGATCCAATCTCTTTCTATCATGTAAATTGAATGGAAATTTGTCTTCATAAAAAATCACATCTCTTGAGACTATAAAATTTTCAGTCTCAGGTTCAAGAACTCTATAGGCCTTTTGATTAGCTGCATAACCCATGAATACACATGGTTTAGATCTTTGTTGAAACTTGTCCTGTTGAGGCAAGATTTTAACAAAGCACAAGCAACCAAAGACCCTCATATGCTGGAATTTTGGTTGTTTTCCATACAAAACATAGAAAGGAGTTTTACCTCGTAATAAGGGAGTGGGGGTTCTATTTATTATATATATTGCAGTCTTAACACATTCTCCCCAATATTTTATTGGGGCATGTGACTGAAATTTTAAGGCCCTAGCAACATCTAATATGTGTCGATGTTTCCTCTCCACCACACCATTTTGTTGTGGAGTATATGCACATGAACTTTGATGTGTAATTCCTAATGATTGAAGTAAAAACTTACAATCTTTGCTAAAAAATTCCATGGCATTATCAGTCCTCACTGTTTTAACAGTTTGGGAAAACTGATTTTTCACATAAAATAGAAAGGCGTTGATATGATCATATACCTCTGATTTGGTTTTCATAAGAAAAGCCCATGTTGCCCTGGAGAAATCATCTACAATAGTGAAAAAGTACTTTTCATTTTTGTATGTTGGTTCCCTATATGGTCCCCAGACATCCATATGTAGTAGTTCCATAATTGAACTAGTTACATTAGTCCTCTTAGGAAACATAGTTCTAGCATGTTTTGCTAAGGGGCATATAGGACAATATACATGGTTTTCTACCAATTTCAGCCTCAATTGAGGCAAAAACTCAAGCCTTTTGAAAGACATGTGACCAAATCTCTTATGCCATAAGAAAATTTTACTATCTTCTGCTTTATTTAGTACATCATGTAAAAAATTTCTTTCACTATTACATGAATTTATATCTAGGCTATAACCTAGATTAGCAGATTCATTTCCAATATTAAGCAAGTAATTAAGGCCATTCCAAGTTTTACCAATCCCCTTTATCTTGCCAGCCCATTTCTCCTGGATCAAGCAAAAGAGTGGATAAAAGGTAATATATGCATTAGCTTCTACAGACAACCTAGAAACTGATAATAAATTGTGCTTGAAATTAGGAACAAATAATACATTGCTGAGTTTCAGTCCCTCAGCAAGTGTTACGGCCCCATATTTAGTTGCCCTGTTCTTCTCCCCATTTGGTAGTTTGATAAATATATCATTATTTGTTCTAACAGATCCTATATCAAATAACGATTCATCACAGATCATGTGGTTGTTTGCCCCCGTATCTATTATCCAACAACCAACATTAATGAGCTTAGGGTTGAATATACCTGAGCTCTTACCTGCTTGGCTAGTAGATGTCACAGCAGCCATGGGGCCTTGCATAGATGCTCCTCCGAGGATAGCTATTATTTGCTGATATTGGAGTGGAGTCAAATTGGGCATCATAGGTCCTGCAGCATTCACTCTTTCTAGATTCTGCTCATTGCTTGGAGTGTTAGTGGTTGTTGAATTTGCTATGTTCTGGTTCTCATTCCACTGGAATCCTGAGGGCCTATTCTGATTCCAATAGTTGGATCTTCCCCTTTGTCCACGACCTCTAGATCCTCGTCTACCGCCTCTAATGTATCCTTGGGGGTATCCTTTTAACTTGTAACAGTTTTCTCTTGTGTGACCACCAAAATTACAGTGATCACACCACATGGTCATCTTATCACCTTGTATATTCCATGCTTTGTTTTGGCTGGCTCCTGCTTGCAGAGCTATAGAAGAAGATTCTGAATTGTTCCCCTGTAGGTTGATATTTCTCTGAGCTTCCTCGTTACAGATTAATGAATACACTTGTCGATGAGATGGCAAGGGCGACATCATGAGTATCTGCGACCTCATATGAGAGTATCCTTCGTTGAGTCCCATTAGAAATTGCATCATCTTCAATTGGTCCCCAAATTCTTGATATTCTTTTGATATATTGTTGGATGGTGATGGAATAAGGCTGTCGTACTCATCCCATAGCTGTCTCAATTTAGAATAATAATCCGTAACGGAGCTTGCACATTGACTGATCGAATTGATTTGGTGGTAGAGCGCGAAGAGCCTTGCACCATTAACCTTATCGAAACGTTCCTTCAGGTCCTTCCAAATCAAATTAGCGGATTCACAATAAATCACACCTTGAATTAAATCTCTTGACAGAGAACGATGGATCCACGATCGCACTAGTGCGTTGCACCTGTTCCACTGCCCGATTAATGCCTTATCCGCCTTTGGTTCTTGACAGGTTCCATCTATGAACCCTAGCTTGTTCTTTGCCTGAAGTGCAACGATCATCTCGCGGCTCCAAATCTTGTAATTCTCGGCTCCCTTCAATACCTCGCTCACTAGGTCAAGATTTGGGGTATCGGAAGGGTGGAGATAGAGTGGATCGTTGAAATTGATAGCCGCTTGCTTCTTTGGCTCTTGCTCTTTCTCTGATTCGTCATCGGCCATGGCCTTCGAGAGGTTTTCTCTTTTCTTGTTTTTCCTTTTTTTTTTGTAGGTCAAAAATTCGATTTTAGGAGCGTACAGCTCTGATACCATATTAACAAGGATGAGAATAATAAAAAAAAGTTTTTTCTATATCACAAAGTATTCTATATATCACGCTTTATACTATCACTATAGCAGCAATATTTCACTTTAGGCCCTGCAAACTTATTGAAATACAGAAACTACCCTGACATTACCACTAAGATTACATTTGAAACTCACTACATAAACCACGCAATCCTCATTCATCTTGACAGTTATCAAAGAAGTAACGTGTGTTGCGTATTAAGTAACATATATATATGTGAATGTGTTGAGTACATGTGTAAGTCAAAAGAAAAGCGAACGTATATTTAGAGGAATAGAAGAAAATATAAGTAAAACATTGAAAGAAAACTTGTGAGAAGCAATTCATCGTTCACTCCTTGGCCGCCGTCATATATAGAGGTAGAGGGAGCGACATGTGCATGGTAGACCGAGGCAAACTTAGCTTGGGCCATCAATAGTGGAGTATTGCCAAATTGAGGTAGGAGTGACCAGGAAAAGAAAAGTACGGGAAATCTAGCATAGGCAATCCACAGTGGAGCACTACCACATTATTGAGACAAAAGGAGCGAACTGAACAAGGGCGACTTAGGAAAACCTAGTGTAAGCCATCCAGAGTTGAGTATTGCATAATATCGAGGCAGAAAGCGGTGAATTGGACAGAGACGGCCTAGGAAAACGTAGAGTACTCCATTCAAAGTGAAGTCCTTTGCCACTTGATTTATAGAGCTCTTTATGGTGCATAGTAGTTGAGCAACATGTCCAGAGGAGAAAAAGAGAGGATGATGCATTTTGAGATGTTGAGTCAAGATCCTTCTTAATCATGTTCAAGATGCTTAGAGAGTTGTAAATAGATCACACGCAAATTATTTTCTTATATTCGCATTATTTGTGTAGTTTTTGGTGAGTTGGGGTGATCGTCACAGAGCGGTATCTGAGCTTCGATCATAAGTTCCATATATTGTCCATGTACATGAACCGATAAGTGCGGAAGCGCATTCTTGCCCGTACTATTTATTATAATGCGCGAATTAATCTTTTATTGCATGAATTTTTGGCCACATTCTTTGAGAGGGTCAGCAGGTTAACATTGTGAAAACCAGGATTATTTAAGTAAATGGCCTTTGACTGGGTCAATTTTAAAAAAATGGCCTCCATAATGTTTGAAGTCTATTCTACCCTTACTAACTCAGGGAAAAAGACGTCTTTACCCTTATTTAACCCATTCAACTACCCAAAGTAAAATTAATTAGGTTTAATCGATTCCACCCACTGTAGCGTCACGGGTCTTCTTCTTCTTCATAACCGAGTACAATAATTGATAATTAAAACTGAAGAAAGACACATAACGGAAACGAAGCAGTAAATTTCCAGATCTAAGAAACAACCTTTACCCGAAGCAGAAAATTCTCCAAACCGACTACAATGGCAATGAACGCGCGTCCCGAAAGAGTGCCGGTAATTTCACTGTGATTTCGTCTTCCTCAGGAGCAGGTCTCGTGCGTCGAATTGGTTGGGTCCGGCGCATGGTTTCCCAATTGTGCAATTTGGACACTTGTTCGCAAGGGAACCGTGCGTCGAACCAATTGAGACCCAAACAGTCGCGCAAATCAGGGGACCCGTGATTGTAGGCTTGGGACCCGAGCACAGTCGCACGGTACCCATACGCACGGTACCCATACGGGCGGCCCCTTGCGATTGTGTGCGGGTACCATGCGATTGCGTGCGGGTACCATGCGATAGTGAGCGTGGGTACCGTGCCTGCGGGTATCCTGCGCGCATGCACGGGTACCATGCGCGCATGCGCGGGTACCATGCGCACAAGCGCGGGTACCATGCTTTCCTGTGCGGGTACGATGCTTTACAAGCGCGGGTACCATGCTTTCCTGTGCGGGTACCATGCTCTTGTGTGCGGGTACCATGCGCGCAAGCGCGGGTACCATGCGCGCAAGCGCGGGTACCATGCTTTCCTGTGCGGGTACCATGCTTTACAAGCGCGGGTACCATGCTTTCCTGTGCGGGTACCATGCTCTTGGGCACGGGTACCATGCTTTCCTGTGCGGGTACCATGCGCGCATGCGCGGGTACCATGCTTTCCTGTGCGGGTACCATGCGAGTACTAATTGATTATTTACTCTTATGATTCTCAGGTTGTGCTGAAGAAGCAATTGTCATCCCGAGACGACGACTTCGAATTCCGATTGACAATGACCGGGATGTACACGGAGGCAAGCGCGAAGATCAGGAACAATCTAAATGAAAATGAGTGGGAGAGTTACAGGGCGGGGAGTCCGTTTGGTAGACTTGTCGAGGCTGCGGCCGATTTCAATTTATCCGCCCAGCTCATTACGTTTTTTACGAGGAGGCAGACTACTCTTCACGAGCGCGAGGAGTTGTGGATGGTCATAAACAACCGACCTCTCCGTTTTTCTAAAGCGGAGTATTGCTTGATTACCGGGCTAAGGTTCTCCGACGATATCCCGGAAGTAGACCCCAATGGTGATTTCGCTCAGAGAAACTTCCCGGGAAGATCCACCATCCGTTTGTCGTACGTCGAGGATCGGCTGCGAGAGTTGGGAGCCAACGATGACAGAAACGTCAACTTCGATAAGTTGAAGTTGGCGGACATTCTCTTTGCCGCAGCTGTGGTGCTGCCTCGACCGTCGAAGAAGGACACGGTTCTTCGATCGTGGCTGCTTTCGTTGGTCGAAGACGAAGTCGCATTCGCCAACTATCCTTGGGTCAGCGTAGCGTTCAAAGAGGTGATACGCTCGCTGAAGATAAACCTCAGGGAGAAGAGGGATTTTGTGCGGGAACGAGCCCGCAACGGGGGCAGCGAACACTGCGGGCTACTGATTAGTGGCTTCGTTCATCCGCTTCAGGTCGTTCATTATTTAAAATCCTTATAAATATATATTTAATTGTCATTATATATTTGCTAATTTGGTTTCTTTGCATTGTAGGTTTTGGCGTACGAGTGCATACCAGGCATTCGGTACGCGTTCGCAGATCGTATCAACGAGGCGGACGTGGTGAACCCGCGGATATGCCGGCACGTCAACAAAGATTTGTCGACGAAGGGAGCTCCGAAGATGGAGACGATCCTCCAAGCCGTAAAGGGGTCACCCGTCTCGGGGATGTTGAGCCCGACTGTATCGGAGATGAACAAGCCGTATTTTCGATATAGTCGGTTCGAAGTGGAGGAGCGGCATGAAGTCCTCGACCGTATAACGAGTCTCCTCGATGATGGTGTCGAGCTTAAGTGCGTACGGCATCTGCCGGCCGCGGTGGACGTCGCACCAACGCAGCCTTCGCCAATCATGCCGCAACTATCGCAGCGGTCATTCTACGAGGAAGAGGCGGTTATTCGAGTTCGAATAAGCGTATTCGAACTCAAATAACCTTTATTCGAGTTCGAATAACCTTATTCGAACTCGAATAAATCTTATTCGGGTTCAAATAACCCAGATTATTCGAACTCGAATAAGGGTTATTCGAAATCGAATATATCTTATTCGAACCCGAATAAAGCTTATTCGAATTCGAATAAGACTTAACTGAAACGACGAATTCATTTAAGTGACTAAACTAATATTAATGACTTTTTACTCGAGGGTATTTTTGACTTTTTCCATAAAATCCCTCCAGCTTAAATAAAATATGTTTCGATCCCTTTTATCAAACCCCATGGCACACGGTACCCGCACACTAGCGCACGGTACCCGCGCACATGGCGCAGGGTACCCGCACACTAGCGCACGGTACCCGCACACAAGCGCAGTGTCCCCGCACACATGGCGCCGTTATTTTGAAAACATAATTTGATAATTTATGATTATCAGAATAATTGGTTAATGATTATCTCGATCATGATAAAATTATTTTATGATTTAACGTACAGACAAGACGTAAAGCACTGACGTGATTGATATATAACATATTTAATATAATAAAAAAATAAATTATTATTTTATGATTATCAGAATAATTGATTAATGATTACTTGGATCCTGATAAAATTATTATTATATGATTTAACGTACAGAAAAGACCTACCTACTGCGCTGACTTGATTGATGTAACATATTTAATGTTGAAAGCATTTGATAACTGTACTGTACCCGCACACAAGCGCACGGTACCCGCACACAAAGGCACGGTACCCGCACACAGGCTCACGGTACCCGCACACTAGCGCACGGTACCCGCGCACAGGCTCACGGTACCCGCACACAAGCGCAGGGTACCCGCACACAAGCGCACGGTACACGCACACAAGCTCACGGTACCCGCACACTAGCGCACGGTACCCGCGCACAAGCTCACGGTACCCGCACACAAGCGCAGGGTACCCGCATACAAGCGCACGGTACCCGCACACAAAAGCACGGTACCCGCACACAAGCTCACGGTACCCGCACACAAGCGCAGGGTACCCGCACACAAAAGCACGGTACCCGCATACATTATACGATACCAAACATTACAACATACCTAATATCCATATCAATTATACATAACCACATGTACAAATCAAACTCATAGGATTTACCCCCTCCTACCGAATTCTCCGACGGATGGCATTCTATTTTTTTGTGCTCTTCCGCGTTTTGGGTCAACGAGTGGTGGTAACATATTGACAATTCCTTCAACGCGCTCGGTTACAGGCCATATGGTACCCTCGTACGCTGATTTCCATGTCTCCAAGCTGTAATACGCATGGACTAGCGAATATACCCCTACATTAGCGTGTCCACAAGCCGCAATGGCGTGCGCACATGAGATACGATCGATATCAAACATCTTACAACTACATGACTTCGTCTCGATATCGACCACCTCGTTGAGTCCATGCCCGTATACATTATACCGTTGAATGCCAATTTCCGAGACGTGTAGATTTTGAGAATTTATGTAGTGAGACCGTAGGATTGACTCGACCTTCGGCGTAAATGACGTGACATTGGCTGTCATCGAAGCTTCGCAAGTTCTTCGATGCTTACTAAACCAACTAGTCGTCAAACGTTGTATCGAATCCAACAATCCTATGAGTGGAAGCTCTCTATCCGCACGTAGAGCGGCATTTATCGATTCCGAGCCGTTTGTGGTCATGATGTTGTACCTCGTTCTCGGGCAATACGATCTCGTCCATTTTGCCTTCGTACCCTCCTCAAGATACGTATGCACGTTTTCGTACCGTTCCTTTAGCGTTTCCAACAATCGATCGCAATCGCTCGTCTTGTAGGCGTATGCAATATTAAGGAATAACGCACACGCACCTTTCTCCTTCATACGGGTCTTTATATTTTGTTGAATATGCCACGCACAGAACCCGTGAAACGCATTTGGGAAAACTGCCGGGACGGCTGTCTTTATCCCGCCATGTCTGTCAGAAATTATGACGAGGTCATTTGAATCGGCCACGATCCGTTTCAATCTCGTTAAGAACCATGACCAAGATTCGGTAGATTCGGTGCTCGCAATACCCCATGCGATAGGATATTGGTGGTAATCGCCGTCTTGCGCCGTAGCAACAAGCATCACCCCTTTATATTTTCCCTTTAAAAAGGTGGCGTCGATAGAAATTACCTTACGCATGAAAGCAAATCCCGCTATGCATGCACCGTATGCCAAAAACAGATATTTAAATCTGTTTTCCTCGTCCATCTCCCAATCCGTGACACTTCCGGCGTTTATTTGCTTCACGGCCTCCAAGTACGCCGGGATCAACGCGTAACAATCGTCCCCGTTACCGACCAACTCCTCCGTAGCGATATTCTTCCCCTTCCAAGCCTTGTAATAAGAAACATTCACCCCCCTATTTTGCATCATAGACATGATAGCCTTTGGCGCGGGAATGTCTTTAGGCCCGCTAAAATTGTCAAGAAGCATCCTAGACACAACCGATGAAGTTCCTTGACGATGACTTCGACGTCGATGAGACACGCCGCATGTGTGTGCCGCAATATGTCCGTACCGAGAAAAAAGGGGAATCTCTATCTTTTGCAGCTCGAAAGCGCCACGAACATTGCTCCATCGCACATCTTACTACATACAAAGTCTTGTTCGACTTGACTAATTTGCACTCGAACGACGCAGCCAACGCGATTTTAGATATTTCCTCGATAACTTCCGCCTTATCACGAAACTGCTGCCCAACGTGTAGGCTTGAACCGTCCGGAAATGCAAAAGTACCATCGGCAGCCGCTTCTACCGGGTTTCGATCTACATCGTCATCTTCATCGTCATTGTGATCACGGGCTACAAATTCCTCTTCCGACTCGCCAGTGTTTTCAATTGGCTCAACTTCATTTTCATTCGAATGCCAACCCGAGTAATCCCTACCCCCAGACGGTCCATCGAACGGCTGCAACCGTACCCCTCAAACGGTTCGATTTGCGTATTTTCATCGCAATCGGCTATGAGCCCGGTATTATTACTAGAAGAACCAGCAAATGCGTCCGACGGAGCCACAAGCGCACCTTCCACCACCTCGACATGAATCACGGGTCTCGATTGAGAGCCACCAAAACCCAAGTACGCACGTAGAGCATAGTCGTTATCGATGTATATGGGCCTCAGATAACTATAGGGTACATTTGGCATATAGCTTAGTGTTAGCCTCGCATTATCGTTGCGAAACGCTAACACGGATACAATTTGCTCCTTTACGTCTTGTAACGTGCATGCGTCCTCATCCACCAAAATTGAATGCCAGCTACAATTTGACGCAGGAGACCAAGTCGAGGTATTGTCCTCGCCGATTAACCACCGACCATCGAATTGAAATACAATGTTGGTAATTGTCATTTTGAGCACCTGCAATATTATGCAATGTTATTGTTTAGAAAACGATTCTCGTCATATATTGTGCTTGTATATGATCTTCAGCGCATGGATCCCGAACATGGGATCACGGTACCCGCACACAACGCAGGGTACCCGCGCATAAACGCAGGGGACCCGCACACTGGCGCAGGGGACCCGCGCATAAACGCAGGGAACCCGCGCGCATGGTACCCGCACCAATATCTCACGGTACCCGCACCTATATCGCATGGTACCCGCACGCAGGGGTCCCATGCACAAAAACTAGACCTCAGAATATGTATTTTCAGGTCCGATTTCTCGTAATAACCACTGAAATATCGCTACTCTGGCTAGTACACGTGATCTAATAAATAACCCATACATTTTAGGGGGTAATGGACAGGAAATTCACCATTTTCGACGTTAAAATTGCAATTTTCATGTAACGAATGCTTACTGGTAAATATGCTGAAATGCTTGCTGTTTTCTTGGTTTGAGAAGTTGTTTTCCGGCACTAAACGAAGAGAACAGCTCGCGTCGCTTTAGGTTTGTGAGAGAGGTGTATGTGGTTACCCTTTATTCTTTAAAATGGAGAAGATAATGCATTCATATCGATTGTAAGGTTATGGTTAAAGATGGAGATGGACCCATGTTCTGTTCAGTCAGTTATTGCGGCCATTTTTTTCGTTTTTCTTTTTTCTTTTTTTTTAATGAGTTAAGTATCAGAATTAGTTAATATGGTTAACGGTTAAACAAAGTGAGGGCTATTGACCAAAAAAAATCGTCAACGAGGCCATTTTTTTAAAATTGACCCAGTCAAGGGCCATTTTTTTAAAGTCCCCGTGAAAACCATGGTATGAACTAGAGGTCAAAGTAACAGAGGAAGTATAAAGGGTAGTGAGACCTGACATCCACAGACAAGATAAAGTAAAGGTTTTATCCAACCTAGTTTTACACCTTTTGGTGCACCAGTCCTGTTCGTACGAAATAAAAATGGTTCGATGAGGTTATGCATAATTTTTTTAGAGTTGAACATAGCCAAGATCAAGAATAAATATCTCTTGCATCAGATCGACGATCTTTTTTATCAGCTACAAGGAGCATCTATATTCTCAATGATTGACCTGGGTTCGGGCTACCATCAAATGAAGATGAGGATATTCCAAAGCCACAATCAAGCACACGATACGAGCATTACAAATTCGTGTGATGTTATTCGGATTGATAAACGCACCGGCTACTTTCTTCAAGGAATTTCTCGATAAATTCGTGATTGTGTTAATTGATGATATTCTTATTTTTTTCCAAGACAAATGAGGAACACAAGGTCCACATGAAGGCAGGCTTGGATATATTGAAGAATGAGACGAAACTCTATGCAAATTCAAGAAATGTGAGTTTGGTTGGATCGGGTTATCTTCTTGGGACGTCATATCGATAGACCCGAATAAAGTTAAGGCAATCAAGAATTGGCCACAAACGATGAATCCTTCAAAGGTAGAGCTTCCTCGGCTTAGAATGATGTTGTCTCCAAGGACGGTTAGAGTTTTCCTTTCAGGACAGATACTCGGATACACAAGGCAGAGAATCATTATGAACTAGTAGCGGCTCTAGAGCCTTTATTTACGCCCATTACTGAACACCTCGTGATGACCATTTAAGGACATTAGCGTTATTCAACGACAGGATAATGTGCAGATAAGGACGGAGTAAGGGCGAAATAAATAGGCTTTAATACAGAAACGAGACTAAAAAATCCCAACGGTACCTCTCCCTGCTAGACGGGCTATAAATAGAGGGGAAAGAGGGGAGGTGAAGAAGACAAGAAAAATACTGAAAAGAGAAAATAAAAAAGACTCCTAGATCCTTTACAGCAAAGAGAAAAAGCTTTTCCAAAAAAAGAAGCCCGAGGAAAGAACATCTGAGATATCCTTTTGAATTCATCTCGTGCTTGGGCAACATCTATCAACATCTCGCTGCTCGGGTTAAAAACTCTTCGAGATTTTTTCCAGACGCATCACTTATTTTAATGTTAACTTTTTTAAAACATAGTTTCATTACATGAGATTAAATCTAATTTCACGAAAAATAATAGTTTTATTTTATAAAAGGTTAATTCTATTTCCACCTTTTTACTATATATACACACAAGAACACACTTGTTACCTTAAGAAAGCTTAACCCAAACAAAAACTATCCATGTTTGCCATAATGATCATGTCTTTCTCTCTCCAACTCTCTATGTGCCTTTTTGTTCTCATGTTCCTTGTGATGGAAGAGAGAAACAAGATAAACAAAAATGAAATACTAAACTTGTTATGTTAGCTGAGCAAGACTAATTGGTTGTATATTTATTATATTCGGTCAATATGTTATGAGGCGTCTCCTCTTTCATAAACTAATTTTACTACTCGAAACGTAAATGTACCTAGTGAATCGAAAAGATGTGTATATTAAGATACATGAGTGTATCAAGTTCTCAGGTTTCTTCTTCTACTTTTTTTGCCTCGCCAAGAATTTTCACCATCGGTGTGGGCTCGTTACAAAGCTTTTTATATTGTTTATATGAAATTTGAACCGATGGGTCTTCATAAGAGAAATATATCATATTAATTCCAGCATAAATTTGAGCACATGCAAATGATCTGTTTGTACTTTCGAAGCATAAATATGAGAAAAACATTACGAACTTTCGATAACTCCGATAGTTCCAGTTTATATTTAACAAAACCAATCATTTCTATGATGGTAAACGAGCCAAGACATCCCGAGCATAACTTCGAATGATGACGTAACGTCGTGATTTAGATGACTGAGAGTGATATGCATAGTGAGTAGCTCGTGGCTTGGCAAATCCGGACGAGTGAGGTCCGATGAGTTAACATTTTTATTTTCCATATGTATCGATTATATTATCATTGCAGGGTGATCGTTGGAAAGGTATGAGACTCAGCCAACGTTAACGGTGTGAGACATGCATGTATACACATTTTATATGGTTTATTCATGATATAGGTTTTCAAGTATGGTGATGGACTCGCCTGACACTTGGCGATAAAATCAGTCCGAGGAGGATACGACTACCCACTCATCTTATTAAGGCTTTTGTAACAAAATAAATCAAAAAAAATAATAATTTATTAAATAGGGGGATTTTTCCACCTACTACTAAAATAGAGCACTTTGCGGGTATTACCAGCGACGTCGCGCCTAATGGCCGCGACGTCGTACCTAATGGGCGCGACATGCTGAAAAACGTATTATGCTGGACCATTGTACTGGGCCATTACACTGGGCCAATATTTCTGGCCCAGCATGTCGTTCGTCGCAGGTAATAGACGCGACGTCGAGAATACATAGATCTAAGATCTAGTTTCTCTCTCCCTCTCTCTCTCTCACTAACCCTAACGCCGCCTCCATCTGCCGAACTCCGCCGCTCAGCCCGCCGAGCTCCTCCAACCGTCCAGCCGGGCCTCTCTCTCTCTCTCTCTCTCTCTCGCTCTCTCTCCGCCCTCGGCAATTGCGCACCTCCGCGCCTCTGCCATCGCGTCCACCGCCGCGTCCGTCCGCCCCTCCACCGCAACCACCGCCACTGCCGCCACTGCCGCCTCTGTTCGCCGCTCCGTCGTATAGTCATTAAGTATATCGATTTTATAGTTCAATTGAGTTGTTCGTTCGTTATTGGTTGTGGTTATAACATTAGACGGATCCGTAAGTCATTAGCCGGATCCATATTGTTTGATTGGTTATAACATTTTTTTGTTCGATTTAGGATGGACACGAACGAATTTTACGGTCCGATCAATCGTTCGTTGTTGATTTTTCAGGATAGTCATCGTTGTAACGATGTGCTATCCAACTCGGATGGTGCTATTGACACCCCGTTGACGGTGAGGGGGTTGGAGAACGTAGTATATGGTAAGATTTCACGACCGGTGCGCTTACACGGTCGTGTTTTGGAGAAGTTAGATATTATGTCGATGTACGGCATCTATAGTTGTGGATCTCAGAAAATAGATCCACACTTAATTACCGCACTAGTAGAAAGGTGGAGAAAAGAGCCACACACGTTTTACCTACCGGTGGGGGAAGCGACAGTCACTTTAGAGGACGTGGGTGTGATGTGGGCACTCCCCGTGGATAGTATTTTCGTAAGCGGTGTGATCCCTCGTAAGATGCAGGAGCAGTGGCTCGATTACTGCGAGGAGTTAACTGGGTACAGACCTTCTGAAGGAGCCTACCACGGGACCAAGTTGTCTTTTCGGACGTTTGCGGCCTGGTTAGAAGAAAATCCAGTCGATGACATGAGGGACGAGCTAATCGTCGTTCAACACGCGCGTGCATACGCATTGCTGCTGTTCGGGTCGGTGATGTTTCCGGACTCCAGTGGATGTCACATGTCGATGACCTACCTTAAGTTGCTGGAGGACATCGACAAAGTTCATCAATACAGCTGGGGCAGCGCCGTATTAGCGTTCCTCTACAGAGAGCTCTGCGCATCGTGTCAGTCGAGGAAGATGAACATAGGTGGAGCTTTGAGGTTGATGCAGGTACGAAAGATAGTTTAATTCAACAACTTGTAAAGCGTAAACTATACTGATGGATTTAAATAATTATAATATAGGTTTGGGCATGGATGCGTATATTACAAGTACAGCCCATTATCGTCCACCCTCGAGCATCCTAGTGTAGTCGATGGCATTCAGTTACCCATTCTACCGCATGCGGCGAGGTAGTTGCTCAACTATTTATTCGATCTTTGAATTAAAAGTTTTTATAATAATTAATTTTTATTCATTTAGATGGACTGCATTGTTTGACAATACGGCCTCCGCAAATTCTAATTTGCGTGCCATATGGGAGTCCATCGATAGTATGTCGATGGAGCAGTTTGTTTGGACCCCGTACAACTATCACGCACCGGAGATTTTGGCGCTACGCCCTGAATGTCGTGCTCAGTCGTCTCGTTCGTCGTGCTCGCTGATTTGTTACAACATCATCGAGTGGCACTATCCAGATCGCGTGATGCGACAATTTGGAATGACTCAGTCGGTGCCACAACCACTGTCGTATCTTACTGTAGATCTCCATTGATTTAGTACATGGAATGTCTCCGGAAAAGATTGGAGATTGCAACACGAACTACATGAGGCCTTTGGGAGTCAAAGGCACTCGAGGATCGTCGATGGGATGGAGATAGGTGTCGGACCGCAGTGCATCAGTGACTATTATGACTGATACTGTTCTGTGACCCGTCGATATATATCCACGTCGCGATTCACATGTCACGAGGCTTTCAGATGGGAGATAGTGCATTCATCGATGTGATGGTTAGTTTATATATTAATTTTATTTATTATATTACATTTAAATGACGTCGAGGCAAAATAATATTTGAATATGTTTGATGACAGGCACAATATGTTGATGACGTAGAGTCAAAACTACGTCGTCATGAAGTGGCGGTCATCCTATGCAACGTCTAATCATTGATAAGCGTCAGCGACAGCATACCCAGTTCACCGACATTCCTCCTACGCAAGACCGGGGGGCATCGTCTTCGCATCATGTCAATCAAGGTGTTGGGTCATCGTCATTGCGTATTCCGACGGATTTATACGGCGATGGTGGATATGGGATGTCGATGCCATCGGGGTACACTACGCCGATGCAGTACACTTACGAGGACGGAGACGACGACAAGGACACGCCACCTTACCGTTCATCTTCCCATCAGACTCCACTTCCACGTCAGCAACAACGTCGTCCACACGAGCGTGAGGCCCCTGTTGACCGTCGTCATCTGCGTAGAGAGCAATGTCCTCGTAGATGCGGCAATGGAGGGCATTATCTGCCATAACTTTATTGTTATTATATTTCCTAATTATCCAGACGATGTTTTTATGTTTTTATGTTATTATGACTTATCGTTTTTATTTAGACGATGTTTTTATGTTATTATGAATTATCGTTATTATTATTCAGACAATGTTTTTATGTTATTATGTTATTATGACTTTTATTCAGACGTGAATCTTTTATCAATGCTACATGCAACTTCAGCAATTTTTATTATTCAGACGTGCAGCTTTAATCAACGATGCCTACAACTTTAGCAACTTTTATCATGCGCGTGCAGCTTTAATCAACGCTACCTGTAACTTCAGCAACTTTTATCATACGCGTGCAGCTTTAATCAAAGCTATCTGTAATCTATCTTTAATCACATCACCAGTTGTACACAACAATATTGACCTTCAAGAAATACGATACAGAACATCTATAAAAGTCCCACAAATTAAGAAAATAACATACAACATTTGAGATATGATGCGTACATTTGGTAGAGACATGCGTCTTAATCGCTTCAATGGAAAAAAGATGAATGAGGGTCATCCGATATTCGGAAATTTAAAGGTCCTTGGTGATTACTTTTATGATGACCTCTGGATGTACCATATTGAAAGATGGTTCGTCAAAAATTTTCGGCAAAAGCATCTCTGATGATATCACGAATGAGAATTTGTCCGAATGTCTTCAATTCCTTACTCAACTATAAAACGTTACAGAATTCATTTCATTGTACCATTTCTAACGGAGAAACTTGGTCATCTGAAGCGTCGCTACCTTTTATGGACAAAACTACGCGCCGAAATGGGAGATTGACGAGAGTATGACAGAGGATGGATTCATGCAAATATCGAGCAATGGCTTAAGTAGTTTGAGGTGGTTATTCTGCTCAACGATTTATTCGGATGCAATAAATTTTTAATTATGCAATTTCTCATATTATTGCAGGTGGATCCTCTTTCAACAATTTACTACTATGAGTTCGAGCCACATGATTATTATCTGTATAAAATTTTCGTTCGATCTATCAACCCTGACATTGTTCCAGACATTGACGTGCTTGCGATTCGTAACAATGAATGTCCAATAGTTCATATTCAGACAGAAGAATCATCCAAAAGACAGGTGGTGAAACGTTTCAGCTCGAGTGCGAGAGTAAAAGACGATACTGGTGACGACTACTTCGTTGACCCGCCCCTGGAAGGAAACCAATACAATATGTCGAGTAAGATTGGAAACGCAGGCAAAAAGCAAGCCGGTGATGACAACTTCGTCGACCCACCTCCGAAAGGAAAACAAAAAGGTATGTCTAGAAAGAGAGACAACAAAGGCAAACATCATGCAGTGTCGAGTTCGAGAGTTAGAGAGTAATAGTGACGACGACTTCGTTGACCCACCCCCAAAGGGTTGGAGAAAATATTTTTCAAAGTGATTGTTTGTAACTTCATCAACGTTTATCATGCGTGTTTGCAACTAATATGATGTAATTTCGGACGTAACTGAAAAATTATAATAAATTAATGGACATTGAAAGTACTTAAAGATAACAGTACAATGTATGAATACTAGTACTTCGAGTCAACGTTGTCCACTGCCTCCGCCTCTTCGACCTTGTCTCCGCCTTGAACCACAACGATCCATTTCGTTCTGTATACGAGTTGTACGGATTCTCCCCGAACCTCTTCGGGTGCGCAGAGCGTCGTTATGTATAAGAGAGAACTCAGCAGGCTCCAAATAACATTCGTCATGTAGAGGATGGAAATATCCATCGTATGTTCTACGGTACGCTTGTTTGTTATAGAAAGGAGCAATATGATGCATGCTATGAACTCCCCACATACGGCAGACTGCTTGGGCGTGAGAACATGAGATGAAATACGTGTCCCATTTTCCGCACGTGCACGTGTTTCCTAAGAAGTTTACCACATGCTTCCTTTTATTCACGGCCGAAGTATAAACTTCGGATGTTTGCAAACGTGGGTCAAAATTAAAGACGATGTGACTCAAAGAACGACTTGTCCAGTCGTTGAACTTATTACATGCATACGGAGACCAGTCGTTTTCGGTGTTAGCCATCGCTGCAGAACACTCCGTAAATCGACTGCGAAATTATTCAACGCATCGATGAAAGCTAAAGTCCACTATTGCTTTCGGAGGCAAACACCTCGCCCCTTTGAACACTCCATAAAGGGCCTCAGAGATATTAGTGGACATCAAGCCGCATCGGAATCCACCATGGTAAGCAAACGCCACTGCTCTTTGTCAATCTTATCTAACCACTTTCAGGCTGGTTCATTGAGAACTTTAATGTGTTCCATAATGCGATTGAACTTCTCCAACGTGTGCGCCATTCCAGCTCTATGACATAACTGTTTTAGGTCATTGTTCTTGAATTCAGTGTTGAAGTTTGATACGACGTGGCGTACACAAAACCGGTGCACACCATTCGGCGGTCTAAACGTTGCTAATTCGCTTATTGCAACCAATATCTTGTAACAAATACAATGTAATAAGTTACGATCGATCGATGAAAATGATGTTAAATTTATACATGAATGTCTATAGGAAAACACAAATACCTCGATGACGATCCAAAATGAGGCATACACCTTGTTGATCCAACACGTGGATGTTAAGTAAGTTCAGGAACAAATGCCAAGAATGTCTGCTTTCCGTTGAAACAATGGCAAAAGCAAGTGGAAGAATATTTTATTTGCATCGAGCCCAGATGCAATCAACATTTTATGCTCATTTTGGAGTATAAGTGTGTACGACAATGCCTAAAGCCATCAATACAAGGTTTAAAAGCCCATGAAATATAACCCAATTTCTTCACGCCGGGGGCCTCAGTTGGCAGATTCAACCACTTGACAACTGTGTCGGGGTTGTAACGTTTCAAAGCTTTCATGAAGATTGAAGTTGTTGGACTGAAGTTTTCCAAGTGCCGTAAATATTTTCTTTCGCCCTTTTGAGGTCATTCCATGCTTGAATGTATGAGCTGGCGTACTAGGTATTGTCCTTCACCAGTTGCTTTACATTATTTGGTAGAAATTGAGGGTCAGTCTTCACTATTCCAATCAACCACATTCTCGCAATTGTGTTCCGCAAAATGTTACGATGTGTTCTCGCCAAATCGTTCATGTAGCATGTGTGGCCCCCCATATATCGTAATCTTCCAATAACTTTTCTTCGGTCTGAAACAGGCTCGTAACCTCCTGTGACACTCGTCGCTATGATTTCATTTCACGCCTCATACGGTTTTGTTACTTTCTGAGACGTGAAACTCACGTTTAGCCACCCTGCAAGAATAATCGCCCACAGCTTCTTGTAAGTGAGCTTTGGTACTAAATGCATATCGACTTTGAACTTAGGATTGTCCCACTGTAAATATCACCGCCGACCTCGTTGGCTTCTAGATGCGCCATTTGATATGTCGAATAAAAAGGCACGAGTTGATAAGGCGCACGAGCATCATCCGCCGGCAATGGACTGTCATTGTCGGGACCATCATTGTTGCCATCATTTTCGCCATTGTCGTTATCATCTGCGGGATCTGGAAAATCGTCCAGTGCACCACCCATGTCATCAGCTTAAGAGTCGCTAGCGTCACTATTTTTCAAGTCTTCAGGCACATGCTCAGGTTGTGACATAGTCGACATATTAGGAATAACATGACTGTTCGAAGGTATGTCTATATGAGGAGCGTGGAGTGAAAAGTCACTCATTCCTTGAGTGACTGTCGTGAGATCAGGAACGAGTGGCTGGAGTTGATGTTGGTGAACACGTCGGGTGCCTCTTCATTACGGTCGGAATGAACGTTCTCGCTGGCCTCGACAAACACTTCAATTAAATTAAGTTCTACATTAGCATCCAAGAAGTACGACAGCTCCCTGTCTTGTAATTTGAAAGAGCCTCTGATAGAGTCGAGAATGCTGAAAGTATTCATTCTTAACATGAACGGTTAAGGAGAAAAAATTATTTTCGAGACGAATAACCTCATATAGCATGCCCAGATATTGAGCAAAGCTAGTGTCGCGACGAATTCGTCGAAAATCAATGGGTGGGATGCTGTAACGAATGGAGTTTGATTCGGTAATGATTTCGCCGCCATAGTGGATAGAGACTTGAATTTTACGAGATGTCATAATTTGATGAGGAATTTAATTACTGCAAGTTGTTTTTTACATATCAAAGTATATGGAATTATAGTCCTTTATATAGGAAAATTCGTCGTATTTAATAAAAGTGACGTCGCATCTATTGGACGCGAATTCTTTTGCAAAACTCGTGAACGTTACGCCCACATCAGTTCTGAAGCCAAAAGAAAATTGCAGATGACAGAACACGAGTGAATGAATTGTCACTGTCGTCGCGACCATTGCACGCGACGTCGCGTTTATTAAACGCGACGACAGGCCCAATCGCGTTATTCAACTATTGCTTTTACGGGCCAAGAGAACGCCGCACCCATTAGGTGCGACCTCGCGCCCATTAGGCGCGATGTCGCGGGAAATACCCGCAAAGCACTCTATTTTAGTAATACGTGCGAAAAAAGCCCTATTTAATAAATTAGTAATTTTTTTGCTTTATTTTGTTTAAAAAACCTATTATTAATGCGTGTTTTTTTTGTAATATTCTTAAGTGTGTCTTGTGATATGCGATTGTTGTATTTTCCTTACACACGTTACTTTTCTAAAATTTTACAATGTACTTGTTGGAATAGTTTATATGTTTGGTATGCAATGCTTGTTTTTTCTAGGTTGTTGATATCTCTTTTAACCAACGGTTTCCATTCTTTGATCATTGTTTCAATGTTGTTTATTCCACTTTGGTATAATATCATTATTTTACATTGGAGGATCTATTGGCAATGATATTTTTTCGAAGGGGACTTTGTTCATCCGTACATTTCCTCACCAATCGATGTTTTGAGCTATTAATCTGATATTACATGTTATAAGCATAGAGGCAGTACGTACACTTACCGCTTTGGTTTGCTCAGCAACCATGGTATCATCATGTGCTATCGCATCAATCATCTTAACGGTAATCATTAAATGAAAGTTTTATTATTTGAAAGGTACCCGATGCAACTATCATGCCACAATGGAGTTTATTTCAGAGAGAAATGTGCAATTGCATGAGCTACTCCCTATAAGAAAAAATATCGCGCTATAATTGTACAGTTAGGGGTGGGCATCGGTGTTGGGAAAGGTACCCGGTTTGTACCCGAGACGCAACGCCCCGGGATACGGTGCGGAATAAAATTTTTTCCGGGTTCCTTCGCAGCTCGGATCGAAAACTCTAATCACGTTGACACGTAATAGGGCGGGTCATACCCGTGAGAGATTACCTTTGAAGCGAGTGGCTGCTCCTCGTCGATTGCGTCGTCAGCCGCTGTCGTGTTGGGTATCGTCTAGATCGTCACGCCGACCTCGCAGTGTACCACGGTTTCGATTCTCCGAAGATGGCTAGAGAGAATTAATCCGTCGCTCGGGAGAGTGGTTTGCGTTTGTGTGTTCGTGTTTCGATTCTCGGGTCGAGAAATTTCGCGTCGATTCTCTTCCCGTGTTTTTTTTTTTGACGAGGGTCTCACCCTTATTTATAATAGGGAGGACGAAATTTTCAGCCCTAAACAAGGCTAAAATCTCGAAATATTTGTTCCTAAATATGAGAGATATTCTTGCCAAAATATCTCTCCTAATTGAATTTAAAATTCTATTAAAGGAACATAATATAAATAGAAAACTAACTAAAATATCTTCAAATATGGTAAATAAATTTCGAAATTTATATAAAATATAAATTCGAATTTTAGTTTTAATAAATAATATTCCAAATATTTTTATTACCATATTTGTAAATTACGAAAATACCCTTTAAGGCATTTTTCGAATTTCTCGGCTTAGGGTTGAATTCCAATTCTTCCCTCAAGTCTTTCTAAGCACTTAGCCAAGCCTAAGTCTTAAAGTTAGTTTCATATGAAGTCCGACTTCGGTCCACTTAATGACCCCGAGGCCCAATAAGGCGTGGCATAACGACCCGAGGCCCGTTAAGGCCCAAAACACAATCTCTCCTTCTCGGTACACATTGATGATCCTTTTTAAGCCCGACTCTCTAGGTTCGACTCAATCGGCAAGGGAGGAATCCAAGAGTCCGGTAGGTGCCTAGCCAATCCCGCAGTACCGGACAGATCCCGACTTGAGCACGAATTTCGAACTAGTCTCATTCCAGAACCTAACTATAGATTATAGTACTACGTACAAACCCTTCAGCTGTGTCCCGATCGAGTGAGAGCCATGGTATTTGTCAAACTCACTAAACTCGATACTATGATAAAATGACACGAGGCAAATTACCAAACTACCCTCCATGTCTAACATGAGTTAGTTTAATACCTTGGCCAAGGATTTTGTAATTTCCCGTCGTCATTCTCATAGGACACTTGTCTCGATTACTTGCGAGACTGTGAATCCGTACTCGGCGGTCTAAGCCCGGCAATCACAAATATCCATCAAGACCGCATCTGTCCCGCTGACCCATGCAATAGCAAATCGGATCTAGCGAAACCAGTGATAGTCAAGACTTCAAAGTCAACTCCGTCAAAGCCCCTTTCGGTCTAAGGTTCAAGCAGACTACTATAGTTTTTCGTCGATCATTGACACTCCTTGAGTAATAAGCCATGTTTGATCGTACGACCTGCGAGTCAGTGTCCATGAAACGATTCAATCCCTTGATTCGACTCGTATCACAAGTCATGACTTCCGCTTCCAAGCGGTATATCGGCACACGTAAGTCATCTACAAATAAGCCATGATTGGTTTTCCAGCACCCAACTGAAACCTAAGGCTTATGGACATTTTATGTTCGAGGTTAAGAGTCCACTGGTGCCTTCCTCTCTCGTACCCATCGAGAACAGTGACTCAACTCGACACATTTGGATTTATTCATTTATTGCTTTACCCGATGCTAAGTAAAGAACTCATATAACCAATAAACGAATAATGCCTTTATTAATACGCAAAACAATGTTTGATTACATTGACAATCGAATGATAAATAAGCTAATGCCCTATACATATCCAATCCTCGTATAGCATTCGAGGGCATATCCCTAACAATCTCCCACTTGCACTCAATGCCATGCTGTTGTATCTAATACCCATCTTCTCGAGATGTTTGTTCAGCACTGCCTGAGATAAAGGCTTGGTGAATGGGTCGGCCACGTTGTCCGCAGTCGCAATCTTCTGGACGGCTATGTAGCCACTCTCAACGAATCCACGTAACACGTGGTATTTTCTTTCTATGTGTTTGGATTTACTGTGAGATCTTGGTTCCTTCGCTTGCGCGATTGCACCACTATTGTCGCACCACAGTGGCAGTGGTTTTTCGGCAATCGGAACCACTTGCAGTTCTTCCAAGAACTTTCTCATCCAAACTCCTTCTTTAGCTGCCTCTGAGGCGGCTATGTACTCAGCCTCGCAGGTGGAATCAGCAGTTGTGCTCTGCTTGGAACTTTTCCAAGATACTGCTCCACCGTTGAGTGTAAAGACGAAACCTGAAGTGGATTTTCGGTCGTCCACGTCTGACTGGAAATCCGAATCCGTATATCCTTCCACTTCTAATTCTCCATTTCCATAGACCAGCATCATATCCTTTGTTCTTCTAAGATACTTGAGGATATTCTTGACTGCTGTCCAGTGTTCTTTACCCGGGTTGGCTTGAAATCGACTGACTACGCTCACAGCGTATGCTATGTCCGGTCGCGTGCAAAGCATCGCGTACATCAAGCTACCCACTGCGGATGCATAGGGGATTCCATTCATCTCTTTTCTATCTGCCTCACTTTGAGGACACATAGCTTTGGAGAGATGTATCCCATGCCCCATAGGTAAGAACCCTTTCTTAGAATTGTCCATGTTATATCGTTTCAGGACCTTTTCTAAGTATAGGGCTTGGGAGAGCCCTAACATCTTATTCGTTCTATCCCTATAGACACGAATTCCTAGGATGTAGGTCGCTTCTCCCAAGTCTTTCATGGAGAATTCGGTCGAAAGCCATGCTTTCACCATCGAGAGCATCCCAATATCGTTTCCTATCAAAAGGATGTCATCGACGTACAATACGAGGAACGATATCTTGCTCCCACTGCTTTTTCTGTAGACGCATGGTTCATCTTCGTTCTTTATGAATCTGTAGCTCTTAACTACTTCATCAAACCGAAGATTCCAGCTCCTAGAGGCTTGTTTAAGTCCGTAAATTGACTTATTCAATTTGCATACTTTATGAGCATCCTTTTGTGATGTAAAACCCTTTGGCTGTTCCATATATATTTCCTCCTTGAGGTATCCATTTAGGAACGCGGTTTTCACATCCATCTGCCAGATCTCATAATCGTTATACGCTGCTATCGCAAGTAATATCCGAATGGACTTCATCATCGCAACGGGCGAAAAGGTTTCCTCATAGTCAATTCCTTCTTTTTGACTATAACCTTTCGCTACAAGCCTAGCTTTGTATGTATCCACCAGTCCGTCTGATCCAATCTTTTTCTTGAAGATCCACTTACACCCAATGGGTCTAAAACCATACTAAGATCAACAAGTGTCCAGACCTGATTTTCGTGCATTGAATCCATTTCGACTTGCATAGCTTCAAGCCATCTTACGGAGTCTATATCCGTCATTGCCTGGTCATAGGTAGCGGGGTCGTCCCCGACGTTACCCCCCGTCGCAGCATCCCCGTGCTCGACGTGTACCATTCCATATCTCTCAGGCTGGCGAGATACTCTACCAGACCTGCGCAACTCTGATTGCGTCTTGGACTGCTCTACGGTGTCTTCTAACACTGGAGTTTGTGAAATCGTTTCTCTCGTTTCTCCAAGAGTTACTTCACGACCCACCTTCTCGAACGAACTCTTCTTCGAGAAAGTGAGCCTGAAGGGCTACGACGATTTTCTGATCGTCGTGGAAGTAAAATTGGTATCCCATGGAATCCTCAGGATACCCGACAAAACGTCCTTTCACAGCTCTCGATTCCAATTTTTCTGTCTTGAGCTTTTTCACAAAAGCGGGGCAACCCCATATTCTTATGTGGTTCAAGCTCGGCTTTCTACCAGTCCATATTTCATAAGGGATCTGGTCGACAGAACTAGAAGGGATTCGGTTTAAAACGTGCGTTGCGGTTAATAACGCATGACCCCACAGCGACAGTGGCAGGTCTGTGTAACTTAGCATTGATCGAACCTTGTCCAACAGCGTTCGATTTCTGCGTTCGGACACACCATTTAATTGTGGTGTTCCCGGCGGTGTCATCTGTGAAATGATCCCGTTCTCTTTCAAGAACTCGTCAAACTCGAGACTCATGTACTCGCCACCTCGATCAGATCGAATGGCCTTTATATGATTCCCAGTTTGTTTTTCTACTAAAGCCTTATATTCCTTGAACTTATCAAGGGCTTCAGACTTGTATCTCATAAGATATACCTTCCCAAATCTTGAATGATCGTCGGTGAAGGTAATAAAGTAGTGGAAATTACCTCGAGCCGCTTCCCCGAATGGCCCACAAACGTCTGTATGAATCAAAGTGAGAAGTTCTGTGGCTTTTTGGAAAGTCCCGGTAAAGGGAGACTTAGTCATCTTTCCAAGGATACACGATTCGCAAGTCGGATAAGGGTCCGAACCCAACGGCTTAATCATGCCATTTTTCTCCAACTCACGAATTTTTGATCTCCTGCATGACCAAGTCGAAGATGCCACAATTGTCTCATATTGGTCTCTAATTTTCGTTTGTTGGTAATTGTGTTCACAGATTCAGTTTTATCTTTGACATTTAGATAATATAATCCGTTAAGTAAAGTTGCACTTCCGACGCATTTATTTCCAAAATAAATATCGCAAATATTATTACTAAAGCGGAACTCATATCCGTTTCCGCTCAAAACGGGAATAGAAATAATATTCTTAAGCCCTCTGGGCAATACTAAACAATCAGAAAGCAATAACTTATGTCTACTAGATAAAACAAGAGTTCTTGATCCAATGTGGGTCGCCGGCACACTATGTCCGCTTCCTACGTTGATCATGACCTCTCGATCCGCCAACCTCCTACTTCGTTCCAGACCCTGGTTTGAAACACAAATGTGAGCGCTAGCTCCTGAGTCTAGGATCCATGAAGTGGAGTACACAGTCATAGAACAATTAGTTTCTAAAACATAAAGTTCTTTACCTGAGGCGGCTAGCTTCGGGCAATCGCGCTTCCAATGGCCGAGCTCATTGCAGTGAAGGCATTTGTCCGTGGGCTTGGCGCCTTTAGACACGTTTTTCTTGGCCTTGCCTTTTGAAACTCCTCCCTTGGGCTTAATGGGCTTGTCCGACTTTTTCTTTCTAATCGACTTCCGAGTCTTATAAGTCGCAACAAGAGCCACTTCCTTTCCCTTTATCTTTTTCATCTGAGTTTGGGCCGTTGACAACTGGTTCATCAACTCAGTTAATGTCATCTCGACCCTATTCAGATTATAATTCACAATGAAGGGATTAAAGGAAGCCGGCAGTGACTGGAGCACGAGATCGTTTTGGAGCTCATTGTCCATGAGGAAGTCGAGTGCATCGAGTCTCTCGATCAAACCGATCATTTTCAGCACATGTTCTCTAACGTCGCTGCCCTCATCCATTTTGCAATGAAACAGTTGCTCTGTCAAAGAGTAGCGAGCACTCTGGAGTGTTCACCAAAGAGCTCCTTCAAATGAAGCAAAATGGCGCCCACTTCCATTTCCGAGTGGCTTCGCTGCAACTCATTGCTCATGGATAGGAGTATATAGCCCTTGACCTTTGGCTCGTCTATTTGCCACTTGACATACGCAGCCCGGTCGTCGTCACTCGCATCAGTCCCTGGGACTTGCGGTGTAGGGGAATCGAGGACATAAGTCAAAGACTCCATACCTAGAACTATCCTGAGGTTACGGAGCCAGTCCACGTAGTTTGGTCCTACCAAACGGTTCTTTTCAAGCAGCATGTTTAAAAGATTCGTCATAGTAACTAGAAAGAAAATAACTCTGCAGAAGATAAAGATCACATAGTTAGGTTTATTTATCATTCATCAAGCGCAAACACGGACTTTTCGTTTCGCTTGACTCCCACTATTTTCTCGAAAATTCTATTCTCCCGATTTAAGAATTTCGGAAACTTCGTTGAGTAGTTTCATAGTGGAGTTGAGGTCCCCGACTCGATTAGACATGCATCAGCCTTTAACGCAATATTTGGCCTGCCTAATCGATCGAAGTCGAGTTTCACTCGAACCCATCCTATGAGTATTTCAACTATCTTTGTCTCAGTCAGTGACCCTCACGGCTAACCCTGCATTTTGGGTATAACTGTCTAAGTGCAACCTAATCAACTTATGCTCTAACCGCACATTTGAATTCCGCCTTGCTGCCTTACGCTTCGTGGGGCGGAATATGCTATGGTGAGCGTCGTCAAACGAACCCGAAACGCTAATGTTAGGGCTTGATGTACGGCGCCAACTTACTCGGAACAAACCGTACAAACTCCCTAACACCAGACATCTCAAGCATGATAGAAGACAGGAACCCAATTCCTTTTCTCACTTAGTATTTATCAAACGGGAGAAAAAACCTTTTTCACATAAGAGCACATAAAGCATGCATATCGACACGCACGTAAGTAGTAAATAAACCCTAGGAAAATAAACTACAAGGCAACACGAACGGGTTATTTATATTCTAGCCCTATTACGTGAATTATGTGTATGTGGCTTCAAAAAATCATCGGTTCTCCGTATGGGCTTTGAAGTCGACAATCGCCCTTCATCATTCGAACGGCCTCCAAGTCGTCGATCGTCCACCAAGTCATCTTCTCCCGGGGAGTCGTCAACCGTCGAACAGCTTCGTGTATTCTAAACTAAGCCTAATCTAATAAAGACTTTGAAGTACAACACGGGGGGATCATCAGTCCCAAACAACCCGTAAAAGACAAATACAACCCGGGGGACGAGGCCCTTAACAAATAACCCGGAAAACCAAATAGAAATCCTAAACCCGTAAGTGTGCCTTAAATCATAATCATAACGAGCACGTTGACAATTTCATGAATTCTAACCGAAACCGACAATTTGGGCCTTAAATGGGCCAGGCCCGATAAAAAGGCCCGTTAGGGTTTTTGGGCGAAAAACCCTAGGCGGCCGTCGTGTCCCGGAGGCTGCAGTTTCGTGCGGGTACGCGGCTGTCCGCGCGCCGCTGGCGCTGCCGTCAGAGGTGGCACCACCATCGGACAGCGGTGTGCCGCTGCCCGAGGCAGCGGCGCGGTGGTTCGGGTCTTCGTTGCCCGAACCCGCGGCAGCGATACGCCGTCGCACGGCGCGGTTGCGCGTGCGGCTGTCTGCGTGTCGCAGCGTCTCGGCGGTGGTGCCTTCGACCCCGTCGAGCGGTATGGTGGTCGTGGGTTGGCAAGCGACGCATCGAGCAGCCCCACGCGCCTAGTGCGTTGGCTTTTCGATCGTCTCCCACGAGCCTCGTTTCGATTTAATCATGTTATGATTCCGATCACGAGCCCTGGCTCTGATACCACTGTTGGGAAAGGTACCGTTTGTACCCGAGACGCAACGCCCCGGGATACGGTGCGGAATAAAATTTTTTCCGGGTTCCTTCGCAGCTCGGATCGAAAACTCTAATCACGTTGACACGTAATAGGGCGGGTCATACCCGTGAGAGATTACCTTTGAAGCGAGTGGCAGCTCCTCGTCGATTGCGTCGTCGGCCGCGGTCGTGTTGGGTATCGTCTAGATCGTCACCCGACCTCGCAGTGTACCACGGTTTCGATTCTCCGAAGATGGCTAGAGAGAATTGATCCGTCGCTCGGGAGAGTGGTTTGCGTTTGTGTGTTCGTGTTTCGATTCTCGGGTCGAGAAATTTCGCGTCGATTCTCTTCCCGTGTTTTTTTTTGACGAGGGTCTCACCCTTATTTATAGTAGGGGAGGACGAAATTTTCAGCCCTAAACAAGGCTAAAATCTCGAAATATTTGTTCCTAAATATGAGAGATATTCTTGCCAAAATATCTCTCCTAATTGAATTCAAAATTCTATTAAAGGAACATACTATAAATAGAAAACTAACTAAAATATCTTCAAATATGGTAAATAAATTTCGAAATTTATATAAAATATAAATTCGAATTTTAGTTTTAAAATAATATTCCAAATATTTTTATTACCATATTTGTAAATTACGAAAATACCCTTTAAGGCATTTTTCGAATTTCTCGGCTTAGGGTTGAATTCCAATTCTTCCCTCAAGTCTTTCTAAGCACTTAGCCAAGCCTAAGTCTTAAAGTTAGTTTCATATGAAGTCCGACTTCGGTCCACTTAATGACCCCGAGGCCCAATAAGGCGTGGCATAACGACCCGAGGCCCGTTAAGGCCCAAAACACAATCTCTCCTTCTCGGTACACATTGATGATCCTTTTTAAGCCCGACTCTCTAGGTTCGACTCAATCGGCAAGGGAGGAATCCAAGAGTCCGGTAGGTGCCTAGCCAATCCCGCAGTACCGGACAGATCCCGACTTGAGCACGAATTTCGAACTAGTCTCATTCCAGAACCTAACTATAGATTATAGTACTACGTACAAACCCTTCAGCTGTGTCCCGATCGAGTGAGAGCCATGGTATTTGTCAAACTCACTAAACTCGATACTATGATAAAATGACACGAGGCAAATTACCAAACTACCCTCCATGTCTAACATGAGTTAGTTTAATACCTTGGCCAAGGATTTTGTAATTTCCCGTCGTCATTCTCATAGGACACTTGTCTCGATTACTTGCGAGACTGTGAATCCGTACTCGGCGGTCTAAGCCCGGCAATCACAAATATCCATCAAGACCGCATCTGTCCCGCTGACCCATGCAATAGCAAATCGGATCTAGCGAAACCAGTGATAGTCAAGACTTCAAAGTCAACTCCGTCAAAGCCCCTTTCGGTCTAAGGTTCAAGCAGACTACTATAGTTTTGTCGTCGATCATTGACACTCCTTGAGTAATAAGCCATGTTTGATCGTACGACCTGCGAGTCAGTGTCCATGAAACGATTCAATCCCTTGATTCGACTCGTATCACAAGTCATGACTTCCGCTTCCAAGCGGTATATCGGCACACGGTAAGTCATCTACAAATAAGCCATGATTGGTTTTCCAGCACCCAACTGAAACCTAAGGCTTATGGACATTTTATGTTCGAGGTTAAGAGTCCACTGGTGCCTTCCTCTCTCGTACCCATCGAGAACAGTGACTCAACTCGACACATTTGGATTTATTCATTTATTGCTTTACCCGATGCTAAGTAAAGAACTCATATAACCAATAAACGAATAATGCCTTTATTAATACGCAAAACAATGTTTGATTACATTGACAATCGAATGATAAATAAGCCAATGCCCTATACATATCCAATCCTCGTATAGCATTCGAGGGCATATCCCTAACAATCGGGTCGGGTACTCGTAGTGTTGCCCATATTTAACCGGAACCGGCGGTTCCGACCGGCCAACCGCCGGTTCCGGTTGGTAACCGGAACCGGCCACCAACCGCATCCGGCGGCTGCGGGTGGCCAGTTCCACGCGGTTTGGGAATTTCCCAAACCGCAAACCGCCGGTTGCAACCCGCCAACCGCTGGTTGGCCGGTTCAACCGGCGGTTTATATAAAAAAAAATTAGATAAAATAAAATATAGCCGTTTGATAATTCAAACGGTTTGAAAAAAAAATAGAAAAACTAGCCGTTAAAAAAATAAAAAAAAATAAACTAGCCGTTGCAACCGGCGGTTGACCGGGAACCGGCGGTTGCAACGGCTACATTTTAATAAAATCTATAAATACCCCCCCCCCCCCCACCCCTCTTAAAAAATCACAACTCAATTCTATCTCTTACTCTCAATTATTCACTCTCAAAACGCGTTATTCTCAGCATCGTTGTAGTCCACGAATTAAAAATAAACTAATTAAAATACTAGTCCCTCAGTCCTAGCCCGGCTTTACTACCCTCATCAATCTCCGCCCGGCTCTACTACACGGCGCTCCGAATTTTACTCGCCTATTTTTTCGTAAGTTTACACATATTTTTATCGAACGTTTATTCTAATCTTTTATTTTAGATATGGATAGCCGTCGTCGAGGATCGAGTTCGAGGTTGAGGAGGAAACAGATTGTTGGTAGTTCATCGCAAGATGACTACCAATATGACGACTCCCCCGAAATTATGCTCGACCTAAGTGACGTTCTCGGCTCGGACACGCAAGGGGACCAACCGGAAGAAACTCCGATGCCGACGCCGACGCCGCCGACCGAGACCCAAGCACGGACCGCCGCCGCCGCCCTACGCTCGGATATTTTCGCGGTACACTTCAAGAAGGTACCGACCGAAAAATAGATTTTTTTAAAGTTATATGTAATTATTGTGGTAAGGAGTACCCTTTTAAGAAGGGGGGCGGATATGGCAATTTTACCGGCCATATCCGCTCAAAACATCCTACTAAGATAGGAATTAGTCAAAGTCAAAGTCAAATGCACGGGGCTACGGCACGGGTTCGTCCGCTACCGGACAGGACCCAGTGTGAGTCCGACGTCTTGTTCATGTACAACGAAGACGTCGCGCGCAAACAACTTGCAAAATTTGTTCGCGCGAAACATCTTCCTTTTCGGTTTGCCGACGATCCGATCTACGAAGAGTGGATCAGAAAGTCGTATAACCCCCAAGCGAAGAAAGTTTCACGTAGCACCCTTACGCGAGACATTAGGAAGACGGTACTCGCGTATAAACGCAAGTTAGTAGATCAATTAGGAAATTTAGAGTGTAAAGTGTCCATTGCCTCCGACATATGGAGCGATCACTGGCAAGATCATCATTACATGGGCGTTACATGCCATTGGATTGATGACTCTTGGCAAGTACAGAAACGCTTAATTGCGTATGGGGAATTTGACACAGCACACACAGCTCAAAACATCGCACTTAAGCTTAGGAGTATCTTATCGGAATATAGGATACTAGAGAAGATTTTCTCGATATCCTTTGATAATGCTAGCGCTAATAACGCGAGCATTGAAGATTTGATTAAGTATTGTCGACCGTCATTTGGCGGTCGATTCTTTCATGTGCGGTGCTTTTGCCACATACTTAACCTATGTGTTCAGGACGCACTCACGCATCTAAAGGCACACGTTACGCCGATACGAACGGCAATTAGTTACATGATGCGCCACTCTTCTGTACTGAAGAAGTGGAAGCGTCATTGTAAAAGTTTGGGAATTACGCCCAAGAAGTTTGCCTTAGACGTACCCAACAGGTGGAGTTCCACCTACAAGATGTTAGAGACGTCGTACGAATATCGCCACACCTTGAGCGATTTCTACGACGAAAACCCCGAATTCGGGGTAGCATTACATCCTACGATGTGGGACGGATGCAACGGCATATGTGAAATACTTCAAGTATTTCACGATGCCACGAGGGAGATGTCGGGAATATATTACCCGACATCTATCTTAGCATTAGATCATTGCGTTAAAGTCGCATGCATTCTAACGGTTTTGTAAATGACGAGATCCGGCCGTTTTAGCCATGAAAGCTAAATGGCTGAAATACTTTTGGGATCTACCCGATATCTTCATCATTGCGAAGATATTAGACCCCAGATTACGCGTAGAGGGGACAGATAATTTTCTGAGATTATTAAACTAGTCCATTGCGGCTAATTCTAGTGTCCTCCCCGATGGCTACCACATTCAAGTTAGGAATGTAGGGTCTGACGCTCTAAAGGCAGTCTTTAGAGCGTATAAGACCGATATTGGCCAAGACCCAACTCGATCTAGTTCGGGTCAATCCACTAGTAGTAGTAGTGCTAGCGGTAGTGATCGCTTAGCCTCCTACTACAACCTCCTCAACACGAGCAAACGCCAAAGGTCGACGAACCCGTTCATAGAGTTAGATAACTACTTGTCGACCACTTTTGAGTTCGCCGAGGATGAAGATCAGTTCAACGTCCTCCGATGGTGGTCGAAGATGTCGCCAACGTATCCAACGTTGGCGAAGATCGCTAGGGAAATCTTTGCCGTCCCAATTTCAACCGTCGCGGTTGAACAAGCTTTTAGCATGGGCGGCTTAACTTTAAGTGAAAGGCGTTCGAGGTTGACGGTAAAAAACGTCGAACATCGGACACAAGACGCCACGATACCGATTCGGACGACGACGTATTCGACGACACCACCGGCACTAATTCTAGTGGTGGCGGCAATGGCGGCGGCGACTAAGAGTAGAGAGCATAGAGAATCTCGGAAAATGGCGAAAGATTCAAGCCCGAAAAAAGATAAGTCCTTAAATTTAATACTAATCTCATTGTATTAATTTTTTTATTTTATATTTTTAAATAATTACTTACACATACAATCTTATTTTTCAGCCAACGTCTCCAAGAAATCGCTCGCGTGACGACATCCAAGCCAACGACAAAGTCCGAAAAGATAAGTCCTTAATACTAATTTAATTTCATTTTTTAATGGCGATTGTACAAAAAATATTATCTAACTAACTTCTTTGTATATTTTTTTTTCAGAAACCGATTATCGACTGGCATTGGCAAATGGCGATTGCGATTCAAGTATTCAACGAACAACGAATAAAATTTTTTTTTCTTACTTTGTATTTTCGACTTTGTAAATTTTAATTGTAAATGTAACTTCATTTTTGTAATGAAATTAATTTATGATGTAATATTTTAAAATCGAAACCCTTGTTATATACTGAAAAAACATAATTGTGTCCCGAAAAGTCGAAAACTATCGAAATATATACAAATTCAAAAAAAAATTCAAAAAAAAAATTGAAAACCCAGCGGTTGGTAACCGCCGGATTCACGTTGACCGGCGGTTTGACCAACCGCCGGTTGGTCAACCGGCAACGGAGACGGCCAACCGGCATCCGTCTCCGGCCGGTTGCGGCCGGTTGGTCATTTCGACCAACCGGCAACCGCCGATTAACCGAAACCGGCGGTTGGGCATATCTAGGTACTCGGGTATTGGATAGTTCGTGTTCGAGTAGTTCGGGTTCGGATTAAAATTTTCACTACCCGAACTCGACCGGATCTATGGCGGGTATCCGCCATGTCGGGTATGTGTCGGGCTCGGGTACCCGACGTCGGTACTCGATTATGATTTCAAAAATAATTGAAAATACTATATGCAATTCTCATGTCAAAATAATAGAGCTACATATTAACTATTATTTATGAAAAATAATATTTATCAAAATCAGAAAAAAAAAAAAAAAAAAAAAGTTTCAAAAGTCATGAGAGAAGCGTATAACATAATGATAACAATGATAATATAATATATGTTGTCAATTATACGATTAAACTAAGAACTTAATCAATCAAATTAAATCTAAATATTGAAATATCTTATTGTTTTTAAATTTTTATAAGTATAAAATTACTAAAAAATAGTAAGTGTAAAAAATTATGTTTAAAAAAATATGTCGGGTACCCGAATAACCCGATCGGTAAAAATCTACTACCCGGCATCCGACGCGACCAACAATTATCGGGTATCAGGTTATTCGATACCCGAAAAATAACCCGAACTACCCGACCCGAACTACCCAAACCCGATCGGATCGGGTAAAACCCGAAAACCCGAACTCGAACGCCCACCCCGTTGTACTATTGATAATCTTATATTGGAATGATATAAAAATTATATTAATATTTGATCAATTTGTTTTGTGTTTATTTAGGCTAATGTGTATATGTCAATAAGAAATATTTAGATTATATGAATGTTTTTATTAAAATAAGTTAAAAGTTAAATTGATAATATTTTTATTTTAAGTTGTATGCAAAAATGTATATTGATCTTAAAATATATTAAAATAAATTAATATTGTTGAATTCATGGAAATAAATTAATAAACTGATTATTATTGATTAATGTAAGATGAAACTACAAAAAAATACCTCTGTATAAAAAATATCAATTCAGTCCCTTGTCAGGTAAATTTTATATGCAGATACCTAGTAGGAAAATTTTTTTACACATAAGTACCTATTTGGCCGAGAGTACCTCTTTTTACTCATTTACATACCTTTTTATATATATTACGTATCACATCACGCGTTTGTATGGTACCAAAATGTATTTCTTATGGTACATAATGTCTTTATATGATGTACATTTTGTTTGCTTTAATATGTACATTTATTCACTCTATTATGTACCACACTATGTTTCTTTATGATACTAAATATCTTATACATTGTATTTTTGGCAAATGGGCACCTATGTGTAAAAATTTTATTCTACTAGATATCTACATATAAAAAAATTCTGACAAAGAACTGATCGACATTTTTCATTCTAAGAGGCATTTAAGTGTAAGTTTCCCTTATTGTAATAATGTTAGATAAAATATCTTTCACAAATTTTAAGGTTTTTTTTTAATGGATCTAAATAGCACTGTTTTTTCATATGGAAGGTAAATAGGAGCACCCATTATATTTATAAACATACATCCGACAAACTACAATATCCCATGCAGGTTTCAGAAAACAAAATAGAGAGAACCAAATATACTTTTCTAATACTGAATTTTGATATGTTAAGAAATTTAACAAAAATATTTTTGATGAAGCAATCAGAAATACTTTAAACTTGATAAAAAAATATCATCATATAATGTAAATGTATAGTTGCCATTCTATTATTCCTCGTGAACAAATAGTATAAAATGATACGGAGTGAAAGATAAGCTGAGTCAACTCGCGTGTTTCATGATTCGGATCGAGCTCATGTTTATCGAGTCGACTCGTGAGTTTTTTTATTTTATATACTTTTTTATAAATTTTTAAAAAAATATATTATTTTTTGTTAGTAATCTTGAGTACTTTCAATCTCGAACTCGACGAGCTTTATGAGCGGGAACTCTATCGCTTTAATCAGTTCCGAGCTCCAGCTCAACGAGCTTGAGCTCGAATGAAAAGTCTAGATCTTCGAGCCCAAAAAATAAGTCGAACTCGACTCATTAATACCGCTATATGAAATATTGTTGAGTTGACATTTTCACCGTTGTTGAATATTTTCCAACAATATATTATATATACAACAATCCTTGCCACGTCTGATAAAAACATGGTCCAAAATCATCACGTCCTATTACATGGTCGTAACCCATTCGTCAGTCCACCAACACGCACGTGAATCCGTCATGTATTATGCATATCAACACATGCGCAAAATGTTCATGCAAATCACAAGCAATAGCAAAATACCAAAACACAACAAAAGACATAATAGCGTACCAATAAGATTTCTGTGATGATAATACACCAAACGAATCGTGCAGCCACCTTATTGGCTGCCCCTGCAGATAACGACGAGCCCAGCAGTTTTTTCTTTTTTCTCGCTCTCTCGTTTTAATTAAATTCCTCGGAAATAACCCATTTATTTTTATTAGGGACAATTTCATATCAGGCCCTATTAAAGTTTCAAAAAAGAGTTCAGACTCTGTCAGTAAAAAAAACATTTTTAAGGACCCAATTCGCCAAAAATATAGAGTTAATGAGCTAAAAGTCGATATGATCAAAATACCCTTACAAAAAATATTTTAAGTAGTGGTATTGGACGCATGCTTTCCGTTACTGATTAACAACATAATGGTATCTTTAATATGTTACCCAGATGATTATAAGTGGTATCAACAGAAGCAAATATAGTTTCTACGATCAAAATTTCTCGTCGTTCGCACGAGCACCCCCCCTCCAACCCCACTTACCAAACAAAGTAGAATGTGTCCTCAAAGTTTGATTATGATCTTACGTCGACAAATGTAAGATCGTAGTGCTAAATATTTCGAAATCTCGACACATAAAAAAAAATAATTTTGCATCGAATCATGTTTTCGGCCGGCATTGCGGACAATAGGTACAAATTGTTGACACCCATAGACTGGACATTACGTCGCCCCTATCGTGTAGCTCAATCGTTCGAGGTTAACATAATTGAAACGAAAATCATCTGAATAAATTTGAGTAAAGCACTCTACCTTGAACTGGTATAATTTCGATGCATTTGTCATCAACAAAGAATTAAAAGGTATATTAAGAAAAACATGCGTTACTGTGATTTCCATGGAAAAACGAAGAATTTAATAGGAACCAAGTTTGAAAAATTTGCAAATTAACACGCTTGTTGGGTAACACTTCTTTCATTCTGGGTAACCCTTCTTGCATTATGGGTAACAATTCCTACATTCTGGATAACACTTCCTGGGTAACATAAGGGGCCAAGAGGAATAGATCGAAAACCACCGACAACACCAAAAAACTGTTGAAACCGCTAGCATGCGTTAGTGGCCGATTTGAGTCTTGATAATCGGCCTCAATTTGGGTCTTTATAATCAAGGAAGATTAATGAAGTTTATAATGAATATGCATTAAATCCAATTCTAAAATCCCGTTGAAAAAATGAGCTACTCGAAATTAATGGTTGATTAATGTTAAATCAACTCAATTTTATCATAAATGTTCATTTTTCGGATGTATAAGATTGTCATTCACAGAAATATAAGATTTGATGATGTTAAACCACATATTCCATGTCAAACGTGTATTTTTTCTAATAAAGAGGCGGTAGAAAGGATCAAAGTGGTATCATTTGTCGTTTATTGGTATAACTTTGAGTTTGGCGGGATAGCTGAATTTTACTTGAGTTTTGGGGTGAATTTCTAAATTTGAGTGTTTGGAGTTTGAGATTTAGATGTGTTGTGGTGGGAATATTGATTTCAAGTTCATATTTAGCAGAATCTTAAAAAATCTATTCAAATACATAGAATGGTAGGGATTAAGTGTTACCAGTAAGTGTTTAAGTGTTATCCAAAATGAATGATCTGTTATATATTGCTGTTTACATGGTAGGGTTTCTAGGTTTAATTTTTGGGTTTAGGGTTTCAGGGTTAAGATTAAGGATTTACGACACAAAAATTTGGTAATATGATATACAACTTATGATTTATAGGATACAACAATAAAATTTTTTAGGGTTTAGGATTTAGGGTTCGGGGCCTAGGGTTTAGGGTTCGGAGCTTAGAATTTAGGGTATACGTTCTATAAAATGTTATTCGTGATTTAATGTTGAACTTTGAACAATTTCGTGATGAAATTCATAATGTTATGTTCAATGACATAGATATAGTCTATGTTTTGGAATGGAAGACTATATGTTCACATGACTAATGACTTCAATATTCCACTTTTAACATCAACATTCGAATAACATGTCCTTTAAATGAATTTGGTGGTTTAAATTCATCACATCATCTATTTCCATGAAAGACAATCTAAAACATCCGAAAAAAATGCATTTATGAACGAAAATTAATCGAATTAGTAATGTGGTACTGTGAAACTATACTGTAGTACAATTATCTACAAATGTGTTATAAATTGGGTTCATATTGTTAATTTTTGTCAGACATGTGGTATTATTTGCATGTGATGTGTTAATATTCTATGAAATTCCAGAACCTTCTAGAATGTTCTTCATGAAGTGTTTCTTTTGCATGTACATGTGTTATAATTCTAACAGAAAGTGTGAATCATCTCAAAAACTTTTTAATATGGGGAAAAGCCAATTTTTGCATTATTTCATGATTAATATCAATATATTTCGTTCATTATTAAGACTCATTATCAAATTGAGTTTATTTCACAATTTTTCGAGCATTAAAGTTGAGATTTCACCCCAATTTTCGAATTTGTTTGAAGTATTAACATCTACAATTTTCTTATATTATTAAGACCCATGAGAAATTGATGTCGATTTAACCTTATTCGCCCAATAACGTCGAGATTTCTGTGGTTTTCAACTATTTTTGAGTGTCGTTGGCTTTTTCCATAACCATTCATCGCAATCTATTGCTTGTGTACAAAATTTGTTATTGATAATAAATGAAGCGTTAGTTTTTCTGAATGATATGTTATATTTGCGGCAATATTAGTTATGTACTATAACACTTGTGTTATAATTGTTGTAGGAAGTGTTACGCATGTGGCGTGTTAATTAGCAAACATTTTAATCTTTGGTCTTATCTGATTTCTTCGTTATTCCATGATTAACATCAATAATTCTCGACGATTACTAAGACCCATGAACAAATTGAGTCGATTTCACATTATTTGGCCATTAAAGTAGAGATTTCACCCACGAATTGAATTTGAAATATTATTCCATTATAAATTTCAAAAAATTTCGTTGATTATGAAAATTTATGAGAAATTGAGGTCGACTTAACCTTATTCGGCCACTAACGTCGGAGATCCGAGCGGCGTCATTGATTTTTGGGTGTCGTAGGTGGTTTTCGATATATTCCTCTTAGTCTCTTGCTTATTACCCAGGAAGTGTTATCCAGATGGCATGAAGTGTTACCCAACGAGCGTTCAAACGCTTTAATCATAGCTCGCATCAAAATTCATCTTTCTTCCACAATTAACATCAATATTTCTCGTTGATTATTAAACCCCATGATCAATTTCACCTTATTCTGACATTAAAGTCTATATTTTCTCCTTTTTCAACGAGATTTTCGAATTGCATTTTTACACATTATTCCATTATAAACTTCGTAATTTTTCGTTGTTTATTAACACCCATGAAAAATTGTCATCGATTTAACCTTATTCGGTCATCAAGAGATTGAGCCGCCTTTCGAACACAAATTTTGATTTTGAATCGAACATGATTTTTGGTTGTCGTTTGGGGGAGATGATGACAAATATAAGTAATTTTCGCAACAAGGAGGGGTAAATGAGTCTTTCCTTGCAAATGGGTCTTTAACTCTAAGAGAAACTTAAAATGGGTCCTTATTTCTATTTTAAAACTTGTTGGGGCCTGAATTCTAATGAAACTATGTTAATGGGGCCTGAAACCTAATTAGCCCTTTTTATTATTATTATAGAGACAAAGTCAAGCAGCAGCTGAGGTAAGTTGTTTTCTGAATTTGGCTACGTGATGACAGAAATTTTGGGACACGTACATGTTTTATTTCAAGAGCCTCGCCGCCGCTTCAATCGTCGAATTGTGACGTAACGAGTTTTATTTCAGTCGGTCCAATCTCGATATTTCTCTCCCCTACAAATATATGAAATGATAATTATTACTTAACAAGTAAATTATTTTGGAATTGGTGCATTTGCGTATTTATAATTATTATTATTAATAATAGTTATTATTAATAATAGTTATTATTAAAAATTTCTGAAAATATTTGGTTCAGTATAAACTTATAAATAAAGAAATACGCGTGGGACCCTTAAAATATATTAATTAAAAAAGTTATTTAGTAATGAATAAATTAATAGTACTAATATATATTAATTATATTTTACTAATTCAAAATAAAATCTGCATTAAACACTTTCGAATTTTCACTTTGTATATGTACAAATCACATGAATGATTCAATTTGATAGTCATTCAAATTCTTAATTATTAGTACATGTCGTATACATAATGAATGACCCAATTTGAAAGAATCATTCAATTTTTCATTTAATTATTGTACCATATAATGAATTTTTCAATTTGAAAGAATCATTCAATCTCCCACTTATCTATTTTACCATGTATGTATATCAAATGAAGTTGAAAGACTCACACAATCTCATACCTTATTATAGAAGAGAACCAAAGTGAAATTTATTTAAAGAAGAAAAAGACAATTGGCTCATTTTTTCAGAGAATCCTTTTGTAAACTATCATGTAATAAAAAGGAATTATTAATTTATATTTATATGAGATCTATAGAAATTATAAAAAAAAAAGTGTATTATCTTATAAGTTTAGGCAATTATTAATTAGCACATCATCCTCAAGTCGTTAGCATAAGAAAATATAATCTTAGAGAGTTAATTAATAATCAAATTTTAATTTATCGAGTTTCTATCGTAGATTGAAAATGGCACTTGCCGATACTGATATGTGATAGTTCTAGAGGTTATGAATGAGAATTTACTTAAACTCATTGATTATCTTAATATATGTTAACTTGGAATATGACACGGCAATAAGTGTGATTAGTTTCAATGAAAGTGGATGTTGGTGATTGATTTTAGAGTAATATTCAAGCATGTATGAGATGTGGATGACCTGTATTAGATCCTTGCAATAATTTCTGCTGAAATGGAACACGTAGATTGTATTTTTTGTTCGAATAGCCTTTCTGGTAGTTTTAGAATGGAATTCCACATGGTTATGTCAAACTTTTATTTTAAGTTAGACAAGCAAACATGTCCTATCGAGAATGGGTACTATTTCGGTTATATGGTGTTGGGCCAAAAACTTTGGTTTCATTTTTCGTCATTATCAGATTGTTTCTAGTCTCGTTCCAGTTATTGAAAAAAATAATCAGTCGATCCAAGTTATGAACCACGTCCTGAGCGCACCCGTACTACAAGCTTTACAGTGTGAATGCACATGGATGGAGAAGACAAACATTCAGGGGAAAAGGACATGGAGACATGGCACCATATCATAATATGTACCAAACACCTTAGTCCATCTGTTAGAAGTGTGGTTTCTGCTGAACTCTTATATAGCAATGTGTGGATCTGCCTACAATGATGATGTCTCGGCCATTGACATAGCCACATCGATCGAAAAAATCACTAAAAAGATTTTTTAGGAATATAAAATTCTAAGTGGTGATTACTGTAAGTTTTTCAAATTAGTCACTATTTGGAATAATACCTGAATTGGTCCCTGATGTTTACCATATGGACTAATTTGGTCATCGATGTTTCGCGTTGACCAATTGAGTCCCCCGATGTTGTCAATTTTGAACCAATTTAGTCCATCCGTTATTATTTCCGCTAATTTTAACGGAAAAGGCCACGTGGCGACATGCGATTGGGCCTTGACTTTCTCACTTCTTATTTCACATTAAAAGTAATAAAATTAAGTTGAAAAAGTAAAAGAAAAAAGATTCTCTCTCCAAAAAAACGAGAAAAACCAATTAATTAAAATAAAATATCAAACAGAGTATAGAAAAAGTATAAAAATAAATCAATAAATAAATTTTTTGTTTCGTTTTATTTATTTATTAAAAATAAAAATATCTAAAAAATAAAAATGTCTAAAAAATAAAAATAAAACAAAAAAATAAAAATAAAAAAATTTATTAATTGTATTTGTTATAAAATAAAAATAAAATTAAAAGTAATACACATCATTGAAAGTTTATGGAGAATTCCGACCCCCATTTTTTTAATATTAATTATACGCAATGTATGTATATATATATATATATATATAAATTCAACTTCGAGTGGCATGGTTTACTATTTTATTTTTATTTTAAATAAATGAAACGAAAATAAATATATTTTAATTTTATTTTTTATTTTTCTTTTATCTTTTCATATTTTCTATTATTAATAATAAATTATTTATATTTTAAATAATAAATAAAAGGAAAATATTTAATTTTAGTCCCACTTTTTTATTCATTTTGTGAATCCCTACGTTTTCTCATTTGTGTGGATCATATAGTTAATTTGTATATCATTTTTGTCTTTAATTTGTACAAATTGCAAAATCAATTAAAAAAAGAAATAAAATAAAATCATACCTATGTTTTTTAAACTATACGTGGTGCCTGTTTTTATTAATTATATTTATCACATGCCTATTTTTTATTTAACTTATGTTGTTCTTGATCCTTATTTTTATTTATTAAACTCTTTGAAGTGTTTAGGTGAGAGCATAACTGTGTTACTTAAGAAAAGGCCGCTGCTTCACCGACCATCTGAACCATTCACGTAGATGATAGACTACTCACTACTATGGCTACTGACAAGAAATCCGGAGAAAAGTAACCGCCCGACTATTATATGTTTGAGATTATGATAATATATTTCAATAATCTTTGTATTTCTTGGAATCATATCATCTTATTCCATATTCGAGTTCCCTGTATCACTCTACGGAAATATCATTATATTCCGTTCGACCAGCGTTAAAACACTATAAATAATATTACACAATAAATACTATTATATTGAGTGTTTAAACAAAAATAAATAAATAACAAAAATATATACGGAGTGCTTAATAATGTTTTAATATTTTTTTTTGTGTTTAAGTATTCGGTATAATATTATTTAAAGTGTAATATTATTTACGAGTGTTTTAACACTAATCGGGACGGAATATAATGATATTTTTTCAAAGTAATTGACAAAATTACCGACTAAACGGGGACCTGGATCCTGAACCGGTATTTCTATGTCAAATCAGAATTTCAAAACTGCTTCATCTGTAATGTAATGCTTTTATTTTTCAAAGTTAATAACCAAGGCTTCAGTTTCTCTCTCTTACTTAAGAGGAAACCTCCACACGAAACCGATACGAACTTATCTGCACACAGCCAAAGAATATACAGGGAAAAAAATCGAATTGAAAGAACATTGCAGAAGATGGTGCTGGTGATGTTCTTCACTCAACCTCAACTTTTGTCTTTTATTAGGGTTTTCTCTTTCTACCCAACACTGCCGTAGCTAGAATCCGTTGTGTGTGGATAGCTAGTTTTTTTTTTATGAAAACAATCAGTTGATCTGCGGACATATTTATGATGGACACATGCAAATTAAAGCGTTGATTAGTGAAAAAGAGAAGCCCACACTCTTTTTTTCCTTCTCATTTATCCATTGCAAGTTGGTGTAATATATTTTTAGTGTGTGGTGTTTTGATGGTAAATAGTAGATAGAAGCTTCAGATGCTTTGTGTTGCAAGTTGGAGCTTCGGATGCTTCTACTTGATCGAGATATATTAGAATTAGAAATGGGCCCTCTGAAGATTTTGTTTCCTTAATCTCTTACAGTCTCCATCCTTACACAACATATGCGTCCCCTTCCCTAAACCACAAACATATATACACTCAAATACAGATCCAAAGCAAAAGAAAACCCTAATCAAAGCCCTCCAATGGACCAAGACAATCAGATCCAAGAATCGGCCGTGAACACCATTGATGGAAGTGACAAGGATTTATGGCTTGACAGAGACCAAGAAAACCTCCTCGGTGTAAACGACGACTCAATTTTCTTCGCAGATTTCCCATCGCTACCCGACTTTCCCTGCATGTCGTCGTCATCATCGTCTTCATCCTCTAACCCAAAACCCATCGCCTCGGCTTCGGCGTCTCCTTCTGCAGCCTCTTCTTCGTGGGCCGCGATGAAATCCAGTAGTGCCGAAGAAAGGTTGGTCACGGTGGAGCATAACAGTGGCGGCGGTGGTGCTTTATGTTCCACGGCTTCAATGGAGGCGCAGCCACAGCTGCCTGATTTAGACTGCAGCATCGAGGACGTGGAGAACTTCAGGTACATGGATCTGATAGATGTGAACGAAATCTGGGGAGACGACGCTTCTGAGCCAGAGTTCAACGGAGGCGACAATGATCATCTTCAGCAAAGCCCAGTTGCTGCCGGTGATGGTGGTTGTGCGCCGGCGATGTTTGATGCTTCTCCACAGGGCCAGAGAATCGTGATGCAGCAGCCTCAGCAGGCCGAAATAAACGAGAATCAAAACGGCGGGCTTAGTACTTTGTTGCAAGGCAACAGTGAGCTCTCAAGCATCTTCTTCGAGTGGCTGAAGCAGAACAAAGATTACATATCCGCAGAAGACATGAGAAGCATCAAGCTGAGGAGATCCACCATTGAAGACGCATCTAAGAGGCTTGGAAACACAAGGGAAGGTAAGATAAAGCTCCTAAAGCTCATTCTTGATTGGATCGAGCAGAGCCAGCTTCAGAAGAAGAAGAAGGTAGAAAATTGCGGCCAAGAACTCGGAAACAATCAACGCACATACCAACAAGAAAATCACTTGCTAAACACTCTTGACCTTAACCAAAACCCTAACCCTTTCTCTTCTACACCACCGTGGATTCAACCTCCGCCACAAGATGGTGGTCCGGCGATGGTGGCCAGTCCAAATAATTATACTCCTCAGCCCATGCCCATGTATCCATGTGATCCTAATTATCACACAAACACGGTCCATATCCCTCCTCCTATGAATCATCACCAAGTGATAAACAATTGCCAGGTTCCATTTTTTCCACAGTTCGGTGAATACCCACCTTACAGTATGCCTCCTCAACCTCAGCTTAACCCCCATCAGACTACTACTTTCTGCTACCCGAGCCCCTACCAAATGTACGATCTAAACGGCGAACCGTTGGTGAGATTCGGAGCATCTGCAACAAAAGAGGCAAGGAAGAAAAGAATGGCTCGGCAGAGGAGGCTTTCTTCTTGTCATCATCACAGGCAGAGTAGTAGTCACGTGAAGCACCAGCATCAGAATCAGATGATGAGTGTTGTGGAAGTCATGGGAGATCATGTTGTTGAGGATAAGAGTAACAATGGTGGTGGCCAAGCATGTTCATCAGGAAATAACTGGATGTATAATTGGTCGTCAACTGGTGGTGGCACTAATATAATCCCGAATGTGGATACAACAACTCAGCCAAATTCCGGTGATCGAGTAGCATTACAGCCACAGAACAATCAACGGCAGGGCTCGTCTGATAGGAGACGGCAGCAGGTTAGGTTCTATCAACACATACAATCTTTTTTTTTTAGGTTTGTTTTTTTTTTTTACATTTTTCCGGATCCTTTGATGATTATTTTGGTACATAGCAGGGTCCGAAGACTGAGAAGAACTTGAAGTTCTTGCTTCAGAAAGTCTTGAAGCAAAGCGATGTTGGCAGCCTTGGGAGGATTGTATTGCCAAAAGTAACGATGCTTACTTTTCGTTTTTTATCTTTTCGTTTAACTTTTGCTATAATCTTCAATAGTTAGTAATTAATTTGAATCTTGCAATGATTTTATGTGATCCTAATTTTGTGATAATGAACACCAGAAAGAAGCTGAAAGTCATCTACCGGAGCTTGAAACGAGAGACGGGATCTCGGTTGCTATTGAAGACATTGGAACTTCCCGTGTCTGGAATATGCGTTATAGGTAAGCTTTAATTCGTGCCTCGAAAACATCGAAGACTTCAGTTTCCGAATCTTAGTCTGGTACCTTACATTAATCAATGCCTTTTGTCGTCGCATTCTTTTTTTTTTTTTCAGGTTCTGGCCCAACAACAAAAGCAGAATGTACCTTCTCGAGAACACCGGTAAGTTTAGTTACAGAGTACTTAAGCCTTAATTAAACGACCTAACATAGAATCATTCGACGGTAATAATAATTTCCGATGATGTTTTCAGGAGACTTTGTTAGACTCAACGGGCTTCAAGAGGGAGATTTCATCGTGATCTATTCAGACACAAAGTGCGGAAAATACGTAAGATATTTTCGTTCCGTCCGTAGAATTCGAGTTGCTTTTATGGCTTGATTTCCGGCGGAGGTCACATGGAAAATTAATCGCATTTTGTCTCCTCTCGACGTTTGTTTATCTTTGACACAGATGATTCGAGGAGTTAAAGTGAGGCCCGGAACAAACCTCGAAAGCAAGAAGCCAGCGAAAAAGATCAATCAGAGCCTGTCGCTTGGTGGTAATAACGACAGTTCTCTTCTCTTGCACGGATCAAACAAGGCGTTTTTTGAATTTAATGGAAGAGAAAAAGACGATGGCTTTGTGGCTAAGTGATTAAATCCCTCCATCTGATGATATGCTTTTTTGATGCTGATGTTTTGTGGTGATGATATGAGATTGAATAGTGTGGTGTCTGTGATCATATATATTTTAGTTTAGTATAAGCTCAGTGGTTCAGCTATATTTTGTCGAAGATTATAGAGTGTATCTATTAATGTGTCTACAAGCATTTGAATCTTGGCTGAAACATACTGATGGCGTGTTTTACAGCCTAGTGGATGCTACCAACGCGTATCGTGTTTCAATTTCGATATTGCGTAGTAGCATAGCGTTTTGTGGGAGTTTTTCGAGCATGCCACTTAAAATGCTAAAAAAAACATAATATATTACACTACAACAAACATTTTTATAAAAGATATATATTTTTCTACCATCATATTAGCAAGCCACATAAACTAAACTTATGGTTAGCAAGCCACGTAAACTTATAATTCAATCGATGATATACATTTTATTAGAAAAAAAATTATAAAATACATATATTTTTCTACCATCATGTCAGATTGTTTTCGTTGTGATTGATGATAGAATTAATTTTATGATTATGTGATTGAGCAAGCACATCCCACTATTAAAATATTACATTATATAACTGCAACATTAAGTTATCCACTCTTTTATAAAATTAAAGTAAATACATTAAACTGATTGGGCCACTACAATATTGTTTTTTTTTACAGTTCAACTATTCATGCCCATGTCCATTAGATTTTTTAATCATTGTCTTTAACGCATTGAACAGAAGAAAATTTAGAGTTCAACGGCGCGTAAAAATAAAAAAAATAAAAAAATACGCTGAATTAATTACGATTAAGGCCTTTTTAGAATTTCTGCGCGATAGCGGCGGCGCTATAAAACACTTTTTAGAACAATGAACACAACACTCTTTTATGTGTTAATGGTCTCTAAATTTATCATAATTACTTACAACATAATGATTTGTATGGAAAGCTTACACGTAAATACCTATGGTATAAAAAAAATACCAGATAAGTGCATTGTCGAAATTTTTTTTATATGTGGTATCTAGTACAATAAAATTTTTACACATAGGTATCCGTTGTCACACCCCTGAGCGCCTCGTCATCGGCTCGTTCATTGCCGAGCCAAACCGAGCAATGATGCACGGTTCAAGGTGCACGAGTTGAGCGGTTCAACACTTGAAGAAAAGAGGCCCAATTCATCGTCATGTGGGGCTCGCGATCGAGGTTGCATGGGCGACACGAAGCAGCATCGGGCGAGCGCGGCATCGGGACAAGCCAGGCACACGTGCGCGCAACCTTGGCAATAGTGCGTGTGCGGCACGATGGGCCGCCCTAAGTGCGCAGCGCTTGTGCGACACTTAGGCGCGTGGCGTGTCGAGGTAGGGCGCGAGGCCCTGCCCACTCACCCGAGACTTGGCAGGCAGCACTTGACGGGGCGACCTGGACGGCGGTGCCCAGGCCGGCGACGGGCAGAGGTCTGGCAGGGGTCCGGTCGAGCACGACGGTGGTCGGCGGCGTAGGCGGCGCGCACAGCGGCGGCGAGAGGAGCTTAGGCCAAGCAGCGGCTCAGACAGGCGGGGTGTGTGCGGGCGCACGGTGGTGTGCGGGGGCACGGTGGTGTGCGCCCGAGCGAGGTGTTCGCACAGAGTGACGAGGTCTTGCGTGTATCTCGGGGCAGTTGCGAGAATCTAGGGCCAAACGAACGGGAGATATTTTAGGGAAGCTTATTCGAATTATATATTCGAATAAGGTTGTTGAGATTTTATCTCCCTTTGACCCGAGATTCGCCCGAGCCCTATTAAAGAGGCCATTGACGATTTTCCAAGGGCATCCATGAGAGGCACGAGAGCCACAATCCACGAAAGGAACACTCAGCACACAGACTTCGAGCACCACGCCACGCATTCAAGTTCGAGGCGTCGAACTCGAGAGGGATCCCGAAAGAATTTCGCGAGCGAGTGAGCGAGAGATTAAGATCCAAAAAAAGGGACGTTAGAATGATAACCGTGTTAGGTCGTTTCGAGGATAGGCGAGGCCGAGGCTAGTTCGGACCCGTGGGTTTGAGTATTCTTCCTTCGTTGTAAACTTTACGTTAAATAAAGATTACGACAAGCCGGGTAGGCAAACCCGATTGTCCTCTCGTCTTGCATGTTTTACGTTTCCGCATATAAAGCATGGCTAGGGCATTGGGAGAGGCTTATCACGGTCAAGGCATCACTTGGGCGAGCGAGAAGTGCCTTTGATGCGAGCCGGTTGTGAAGCGCGCGGGGCAAAGAAATTTCGAAAAAAAAAAATTTTATGTTCCGGATTTGCAACACCAGCTTTGCTGAAGGTACACCATATAAGAAATTTAGATACTACAGATAAACGTACTGTGGTACATAAAGCAGTGATTATATCATATAAGAAATTTAAGTACCATACAAACGCTTAATGTGATACGTAATATACATATAAAAAGGTATGTAACGGTGAGTAAAATGGTACTATACGCTAAGTCAAGTGGGTACGAGTACCTATGTGTAAAAACTTTTTTTGTACTGAGTACTTACATTTTTTATATAATCAAGTATTTAAGTGTAGATCACTCTTTATATTTATTATTTATATTACGGATCTAATATTTTGATAGTTTTCTTTATGATGTTATATGCATGTGTGGCTTCCTGATGGATATTTTTGTTAAAGATGTATGGTAACAGTAACACCGAGATGGAACCTGCTTTAATAAATTAACAATCTGATGATAGTACTCAAATTATTTCTCTTTAGGTATAGTTACATCATTTTTTTAATGTAATGATATGTTGTATTCTCGATGTAGAGCACATGGCATCAACATTAACGAGAATTATTGATATAATCTTGTTTTATCGTTTACTTACCGAATAACTAATAATTAACCAATAAAAAAGTATCACGATACAACTAAATGGAAATACAACACCTCGTACTTCCATAAGAAATGTCAAATCTGACATATTTGATGCATCCAGCCGCGATAATGTCTCATTTCTCGTGTTGTGAGCGAAGAGAAACATACATTGAATTAAGAGTGTGTTAGACTAATATAGTAGGGATGAACCGAGGGATGACAATTGTACTCGTTAGGTTCTTAATGGACTTAAATGAGCGAGGTCGATACCCATTTAGAGTCATCCATGGTGTAGGCGGACACCATGGATGACTCTAAATGGATATCGACCTTGCTCATTGAAGACTCATTAAGGACCCAACTGGTCCAACCGAGTTAGGCGTTTTGGGCCTGAGGGGATCCAAACTCTTCCTCTGAATTTGAATGCTTGAATGCCTCCTCAGAATATATCCCACTCCGGAGATTAAAAAATTTTCATAGAAATTAAGTTAGCCTTTGGAATGCTTCTGAGTTTGCCGATTTGATTGGGCTGAGTTTAAATTGACTCAGACTTGGATGACTCGATTGTCATCCATAAGCTACTTAGTCATCTATGGCCTCTTCGGCCTCCTCAGCCATCTCGGTCGGTCGGCCATAGTCCTTGTCGTGTTTTCTCTCGTATTTCTTTCTTGTTTGAAAACTGGACACGACTGGGTTGATTGTGTAACTCTTTAAGGTCGAGACAAAATTATGGAACGATCTACGCGTCATCGCCTTAGCACGCTCGGCCTCGGCATGTTCGGTCGGCTTCGCTAGCTTGCCGGGGCGACCGAGTCTCATCTTGTTCCCCTTATCTGGTTTCGTACTTTGGATCTTTGCATGCATAGGTCGATCCTCAACGTGGCATGGCTCCCTCAAGGAGGTTGCGTCGGTCTTCTCGGTCAACTCGGCCAGGTTGGCCGAGTCCATTTCACTTCTTCCATTCGGTTCCGTGCTTGGGGTCGCGACATACTTGGATTGATCATGTGACTTCTTTTGGTTGTTTTAATGACTATGGGCAACCTACAACGTGTAGTTAAATGTTTCCGTGGAATATTTTATCGTGGGAAATTCATGAGTAATAGTTACGTAACGGTGTTGTAACATTATTCAGCCTGAAGTTTTGCCAGAAGGGTTGCTAGTTGAACTTTAAAGAGAAAATCCACTGATAACGGAATGTAGACACATCGGTATAGAGCAAGGGCAATGTTTGAAAGATGATGATAGAATATGAATAAAAGAAGTAAAGATTAGTAACTACAAGAAGGGGATAGAAGCACAAAATTATTTCAGCAGTGTGCGATGACTCGCAGGCGTACGAGCTATATCTAGCATATAAAAGAGCAAAATAGAAGGTGGTGTGAGCAGATTTTAGTTATTGAAGCAACGATATCGAGTTACTTTGTTGATCTCTTCCGCTGTCGGTGTTCATCAATACCAGAGATTAATGCACTACATGTGCCATTATACCCATGGTCATTGAAGCGATTATGAAGCTCTCTTCCTCGAGTACACTATTGAAGACATACAAGCTGCACTGACAAATATGTTACCTTTTAAATCATTGGGCCCGTGACGGTTCCCCCTTGACACGTATCTGTTTGATTACTTCCGGGGTTGTGGTCTATACTGTTTGTAGAAAACCCGAGGAAATTCGTATTCCAAAGACGGTCCAAAGAGATACTCGGTGCGAAACCAATTCTAAACCTCAATCGAAGTGCCTTATTGCACTAAAAGTTGGGGTTTAAGCCATTTTACCTTCGAAGCTCATTGTTTGTCTCGTCAGTTTTTTCTGTACCTTTGTCGTCGCTAGATCATCATGCCACCCTCAAAGCTGTATCGCACCGAAAATAAACTCACTCGGATGGCTATGGTTGATTTTGGTTAACCAAGTTTGAGAAACTGTCTCATGTCCATGTTAGGTGTGTTAGGTACATCTTTTAGAATTGGAGCACACCCCCTATTTATAGGCGGATGGGGTTCCATGAGTGCGAATCGATCCGATGTGGACTCTACCTATGGTGCCACATCACATGCTCTCTAGACCTTCTACAAGCTCCATGCGTGACCTCGACATAAGCTCACAAGGTGCTTGTGTCCAAGTGAGTCCGTGCCGCTAACGCCTCCTTAGACGTATGTTTCAAGGTGTCACCTTGACACATGGTGTCGACCCACATGTAATAAGGGCATATTGGTCATTATAAAAATTAGCAATTACCTTAACCATGGACCTAGGGTTGACCTATGTCAAAATTAATTTGACGCAATTATAAGCTCCAACACTTAGTACCATTCTCGATCGTCTCGGACCCCTGGCCCGATCCACTGAGACATACTGCTCGTCGATACATCTCTGATGATCTTCTTTTAACTTGACTATCTAGGTTTGTCACAACCGGCTCTAGAGTAATTTGGGAGTTCGGTAGTCACCTAGACAATCCCGTCGTACCGGAATGACCCCATTTGCCAACAAAGGTCTTATCACTTCTACGAACCGATTGTAGATCGTAGTCTATGCGTACAAAACCTTCACTTATGTTTTATTGAGAGTCATGGTCAATTCAAACTCACTAACTCGACGCTATGCTCAAGCAGTGATAGTGCGGAAAAGGACTCCTTGTCTCACACGACTCAGTCTTTGTGCCTGGCCAGAGGCTTTGTAATTACCGTTCACGTTCTCATAGAACATGTGCTCCCGTTATTTTTGGGGTCGTGAATCTCTCTCAATAATCAGTCCGATTATCACCTCCTTTATCGAGGTCGCACATTGCCCGTGGCCAATGTCCTTTATCAAAACAACCCCGGCCTAGCAAAGTTAATGTATAACCAAGACTCCGAAGAAAACTGCATCAATGATTCATTTGTCTAAATTTAACATTCTATAATAAGTCGTTCAATCGTTGACACTCATTGAGTAATTAACCATGTGATCAAACGACTACAAGTCGGTTTAAAATACATCGATCCTTGACCCAATGTATTCCTGTCACAAACTCTCACTTCCCAAGTGAGTGGGTGGCATAACCACATTGGATTCGTCGACAAATAAGTCGTGATCAGACTCCAGGTCCTACTGAAGTCTTGAGACTTACAAACGTTTTTTCACGAGAGTTATAGTTCCTCGCTGTTGTTCGTTACTCAACCTATGAGTATCAAGGACCTAGCTCCCGCATATGGATTTTGCTCGTTTATCGCATAACCGCACAACTATTGAATGTACAATTGATAACTTAAATGCATAATCAGACGCAAGAATTCAATATATTAATCGAACATGTTTAATTCGAACAATATGAAAGGTATAAGGCCCATGCTTATTTCAATCCTCGCATGAAATTCCGAGGGGATATTCTTAATAGTCTCCAACTTACACTTAATATCAGACGTTATGGTATCTAATATCGATCTTGCCAAGATGTCACCTAATATTATGGCTTAGTGAAGGGTCGGCCACGTTTTATGCTGACGCTATCTTTTGCACGGCTATATAGCCTTTCTCAACGAATCCACTGAGCACGTTGTATCCTTCTATCTGTTTGGATTTAATGTGAGACCGTGGTTCATTGGCTTGTGCAATTGCACTGCTATTATCGGACCACAGTGACAGTGGTTTATCCACAATCGGGACCATCATGAGTTCTTCCAAGAAATTTCTCATCCAAAACCCTTTTTAGCTGCCTCAGAGGCTGCTATGTACTCTGTCTCGCAGGTGGAATCAACAGTCGTCCTTTATTTAGATCTTTCCAAGATACTGCTCCACAATTGAGCGTAAACACAAATCCGAAGTGGATTTTCAGTGATACACGTCTGTCTGTTAGTCCGAATTGGTATAATCGTTCAGTTCTTATCCCTACCTCTATAGATTAGCATCATATCTTTAGTCTTCTCAAGTACTTTAGGATATTCTTGAGTGATGGCTAATTTTCTTCACCAGGATTATCCTGAAAGCAGCTCACCACGCTCACAACATGGGCGATGTTCGCACACGTACAAAGCATCGTGTACCTCAGACTATCCACTGCAGACGCATATAGAACTTCACTCATCTTTCTCCTATTGTCCTCACTTCGAGGACAATTGATAATAATCGTCGTCATGTAATGATCCTCAACTGATAATAATCATCACTCGAACCACGTAAATAGGTATTCTTTTATTTTATGTCATTTTTATCACGTTTCTTACAACTCGATCCGTCTTAGTTCAACCTCAATATCTTTCCTCAGACCTCAAAATCTTGTTGATCGGGCGGATCCGTATCAGTTAAGTTTATCGTAAGTTTGTAAATCATAGGAATGCATGATATGATCTTCTCCAAAGTTAAAATACCCAGCGGTTTCCCAAATTTATTGAAGAACAGAAACAAAAACAAAATCGTTATCATCCATAGCCGTAAAAATAAAAAACTCGGCATGAATCATCATCACTCAACGAGGAAGTCATGCCTACAAATGAAGAGAAAGATCCAGCTTCTGATCGCGAATTCCATCGCCATGGCAATGATCGTCATCCACCGTATCATTCTGTTTCACACGCTCTTCCCCAAAACCATCATTCGTCTGCATACTTCTCTGCCAATTCCTGAAGCTCGCCTCATCCACTTCGTCCACATTCCACACCGCACGGTCGTTAGCACACTTCCCGCGATACAAGACAACGTTTTCAAACCTTGCAGCAGCGTTCGACGGTACAAGCTGGCTCTGATGGTCGGTCGGGATTTGGCAGATGGTTGCCGCGTGAGCAGTTATGTAAGCCGAGGGACTAAACACATGGCGGCTAATCTGTCCTAAGCTCGGGCAGGAGAACATCAACGGCTGTGGCGTCGGGAAATTGGGGTTAAACATTGCGAAATGGTCGGAGGAAGCGACCCTTTTGCTCTTCCTCGCAGCGGATCTCTCTTTCTTGTGGGCATTTTGATGCCCACCTAAGGCTTGCGAGCTGTGGAATTTTCTCGAGCAGTAGAGGCATGGGAAGCATTTCGATGAGTCTAGTTCGTGATTGTCAGTTGGTCCGTGAATTCCGTTTTCATTTTCCATTGATCCCTTGTGAAAAATCTTGAAAAACAACTTGCAAGGTAGAAGAGAGAGAGGTGGCAAGTAGAAGATGAACAGAGCTTGATGTGCGATTCTGCCTTACTTCCACTATATATATATTATATACATATATATATGTATATATAAGAGAAGAGAAGGGAGAAAACTGAGTTAGAAATGGTGTTGAAGTATGTGAAAGAAAGAGAGATGCGCGTGTGAGATATCTTGTTTTATAGAAAAGAGCGCACAAGAGGGCGTGATTGTGAGTATGGGCTTGGGAAGAGAAGAGATAAGAGAAAGGAAGATATGGGGGGAGTAATCTTCTTACACAACAGGTTTCTGAATAGTGAGGCAAAGAGAGTGATTGGTGAGATCCGTGTGTGTGTGAGAGAGAGAGAGAGATGCATAAGTATTATTACAGAATTTCTGACACTTAACTGACAACGATGGGTGTTGAGTTGTACTTTAGAAATTTTGATGCTCTTCTCATCAAGTGTGTTCTTGGGTTCTGCTTATCTTCTTGTACAAGTGGAAGTGTACTAACATGTTGCTGCCTTTGTATGTAATTAATTCATTGAACCTTGTGCTGTTAACTGAATTGACCGTAAACAAGTAGCCCATGAAGCAAAAGAACCAGATTCTCTGCTTTCAAGGCTTTTACGTCGTTCTTGATTAAAGAACAGCAAAAAAAAAAAACAGAAAAAGGGTCGCAGAAAGATAAATGTCCCTTAGATATAAAAGCTGAAAAGAACCCTATTGGCGGTTAAGAGAGGTGCGTGATGTATATGCATACCGTTGTTACACTGCTCTGCTTTTACATTAAAATAGTTATGGGGTGTTTCACTGCATTGCCAGTGATTATTGCACCCATTTCATAAAGAAGATTAGATAAAAAAAGATTGTGGTCCATTACCGTAAAAAAGAAGTGTCTTTTTCTTGCAATTTATGGGGAAGAAAGTATTACATACAGTCCAGATTATGGTGATCAGAGGCGTGTTTAAGGGCAGGCAGGGGACATCTCTATATTGTCGGATCCTTACGTCAAACCGTGTTATGTTTACATGTAAAGGACACTTGTTAGAGGTATACAGCAAGGGGACCAGTTAAGCAGTGTATTGAAGAACTGCATGAAGTTGGGTCGGAGAGAAAACTAAATTTATGGAAGAGGTTGACCCAATTATTTGGAGGATTCACAACTATTTCTAATTATTGCTTTTATGATCCCTGTGCAAGTAATAATTTCTTCGAACTATAACTATTTCCTATTATATTTGGAAGGGATATCATAGGTACGTGAATACTTGTAATTTCGAAATAGGGCATGAAATAAGAGACGTATGAGAAATGTGACTTTGCATCTAATGGGATTATAGTTGTTTAATAAAAGAAATGGTCACTATCATCATTCTTTTCTCTATTTCATTTCGATCAAGTGTTAGGTCTTAACTCAACCAAGTTCATATGAAATAACTCTGACGCGCCGTGATGTTACTAAGTACTTCCTACGCTCAACTAGCAGCGAATGTAGACATGATATTGACATTGTTGAAGGCCCAAAGTCAACCAAACACAACCCCTTCATTGGGATTGATAGAAGCAGCTTCGCCCGTAGAAACCATGACCAAAGTGAGATCCCTCTCCCAAAGATATTCAACGTTGTGCATGATTGCCGACATTGAATGGTAAGCATACCTCTATGGCTGTTGAGCTTTCAATCATTATGTTCCTCAATCAACCCCCAACATCCCAATGCATCTTGTGTGCTTTAATATTTAAGGTGGAAATAGCTAAGCCATGAGTACGATGGCCGAAAAACCCAATATCATATAAGAGATTTTGTTTTAGAGTACAAAACCGTAAGTGTTCGAGGAAGATTAAAACAACCTCTTATGTTTTGGACACTTCGCCGAATGATATGGTGAACAACATAGGGACTAAAAATATTTATAATGACTCTTTGTTTGCTCTTCCTTTTTTTATTCTCTATAACTCACGCAAGAAAGAAGAGGGGAGAAAATATTATTCTGCCACTTGCTTCTTAGTTGGACACTTTTTTTTTTATTTCTCAGATAATATTTTGGCTCTCTCACTACTTTTCTATTACACACCCACATGCATATTTATAGTACTTATAAAAATAATAGACGACAAATAAAAGATCACACATAATCTTTGATTTTTCTTCCCCCGTGAAAATATTTCGGCTGCAATGATCTTTCTTTGACTTCTAATTTGCTCAGTATGATTGGTCTTCCTTGGCTGCTACTTCATGCGTGTCTGTAATTTTCTTTTTTTTTTTTATAATTTTATTTTATTTTGTGATAAGGTTATGGACCCACGATTGAGCTTATCCAACAAATTCTTCCCTTAAGCTCAGTGACTTCCGGTCTTTCATTCCGAGCATCCTTTTCAAATTTTTGAACGTACTTGTCGGTAGCGGCTTCGTAAAAATATCTGCAACCTGGTCCAGACTCGCCACATGTACCATCCTCACATCTCCGTTTTTCACGTGTTCTCTAATAAAATGAAAACGAGTATCAATATGCTTACTTTTTCTCTCGTGATGAACTGGATTTTTCGCCAACTCGATCGCCGATTTATTATCTACTCGAATTTCGATTGGCTCGAGTTGCTGAAGATTTAACTCGAGCGATAAATTTCTCAGCCAGATTGCATGGCAGACACACCACGATGCTGCCACATATTCTGCTTCACAGGTTGACAGAGTCACGATTGATTGCTTTTTCGATAGCCACGTAAATGCAGTGCTCCCGAGAAAAAATACATAGCCGCCCGTGCTTCTTCGATCGTCAATATCTCCACACCAGTCACTATCCAAATATTCGATCAGTTTGTTGTCATTCGTCTTTGAATAGAATAATCCGAGTGATTGTGTTCCTCGAATGTATCGAAGAATCCTCTTGATCGCTTTGAGATGTGACTGCCTCGGTTCTTCCATGTAACGGCTAACAACTCGAACGCTGTAAGCGACGGATCTTGTGCATGTCAAGTATCACAGACTTCCTACGAGACTTCGATATTCGGTTGAGTTTACTCATTGTCCTCCCTCTTGGACAATTTTGCTCCGAGCTCCATCGGTGTAGCTACCGGCTTACTTTCCTCCATTTTATTTTTCTTCAATATATCCTTCGCGTACGCTTCTTGTGAGACAAAGATTCCCGTGCTTCTTTGCTCGACTTCGAGACCTAGAAAATATTTCATCAGTCCCAAGTCCGTCATCTCGAATTCCTTTGTCATCGCCTTCTTGAAGTCTGTGATTATCTTCTCACTGCTCCCCATGAAAATTAGATCATCGACATAAAGGGCGACGATTATCATTTCCTCTCCTTCTCGTTTGACGTAGAGGGTATGTTCGAACGGACATTGCTCGAACTTGTTCCTTTTGAAGTATCCATCGATCCGGGTGTTCCATGCTCGAGGCGCTTGTTTTAGCCCGTATAACGCTTTTTTCAACTTCAGCACCTTACTTTCTTCTCCTCGTTTCGAATATCCCGGAGGCTGCTCCACGTAGACTTCCTCCTTGAGATCCCCGATAAGAAAAGCAGACTTCACGTCCATCTGATAAATCGGCCAGCTAAGTTGCGCAGCTTGGGCCAGTAGCAAACGAATTGTCTCCATTCTGGCAACAGGAGCAAAAACTTCATCGTAGTCTATTCCCGCTCGTTGTCGGTAGCCCTTCGCGACTAGTCTTGCCTTGTAATGCTCGACTTTTATTTCCTTGAGCATTCATTTTCTTCTTATAAACCCATTTTTCTCCGATGGATTTATGACCGTGCGGCAATTCAACAAGCTTCCACGTCTCGTTCTTTTCAATCGCCTTGATCTCGTCGTCCATCGCCGCCGTCCATCTTTTATCTCTTGCCGCTTCTTCGAAACTGATTTGTTTCGAATCGGCCAACAAGCAGACTAAGTGAACTTCTTCAGTTGATTCGTACAGGTCCTGCAAGCTTCGCATCTTGGGCAGCCTTGGTTCGTCGTCATCGTTATTTTCTTGAGATACCACCGGGATGGGTACTGGTGCCACGCTCAACAGTTCTCCTTGCGTTGTATTTTCTCTTTCCAGTTCCACGAGCTTTCTTCATCTACACGGACATCTCGACTGACCGTCACCTTTTTATTTTCTGGATCGAACAGTCGGTAAGCCTTCGTCTTCTCATCATAGCCAATGAAAATAAGCTTTTTGCTTTTGTCATCAAGCTTGGTTCTCTTCTGATCAGGAACATGAGCATACGCCACACTTCCAAATATTTTAAAGTGTGCTACGGTCGGTTTATGGCCACTCCATGCTTCCTGTGGTGTTTGACTCCCGAGGTTGCTGTGTGGACATCGATTTTGAATATATACAGCACAACGTACCGCCTCGGCCCAGAACTCTTTTGGCGTTCCTTGCTCTTCAACATTGATCGAACCATGTCGAGTATGGTTCAGTTCTTTCTTTCAGCCACGCCGTTTTGTTGTCGCGAATACGGTGTGGTGAGGAACCTCCTGACGCCTTGTTCCTCGCAGAAATTAACAAAAGCACCCGACATGTATTCTCCACCTCTGTCTGATCGGAGTGCTTTGATATTTGAGCCTGTCACCTTCTCGACCTTAGTCTTGAATTTTTTAAACGTCTCCAGCGCTTCTGATTTTTCTTTTAAGAAATACACCCATGTTTTTCTCGAGTAGTCGTCTGTGAAAGTGATAAAATATATTTTTCCGCTGAATGATTCTGGTGTGATCGGCCGCATATATCTGTATGTATGAGCTCGAGCGGTTTGCGTGCTCGATATCCAGCCTGCTTCTGAAATGTCGTTCTTGAATGTTTTCCGATCACGCAGCTCTTGCAAAGCTTCTTTCCTCCCCCAATCGTCGGCACTCCGTGCACCATACCTCTTTTGGAGAGCTCCTTCAGTCCCCCGTAGTGTAGATGTCCGAACCGCATATGCCATAGATGCTCTTTGTCCTCCAAGTCAAGTTGTAAGCATTTTTCTTGAAGCGTCTTCAGGTTGAGTTTGAACATTTGCCATCTCGACCCGTGCAATTATTTTACCATCTTTATTCCTTAGCTGTAACGAGCGGTCCTTCATGAACACCGAACACCCCTTTTCAAGCAACTGTCCCATGCTTAAGATGTTCGTCTTCAAGTCTGGTACGAAATAGACGTCCTCGACCGACCCTTGTTTGCCATCGTTTTGAGAGAAACATATTTTCCCTCGACCTTTAACTTCAATTTTCGATGCGTCGCCAAAAGACACATGCCCGTCCTCGATCTTCTTCATGTCCGTGAAGAGATGTTTGTGCCCGCTCATATGATTGCTGGCACCGGTGTGAAGATACCACACCATGTCTTTGATCGATTTATTGTCCTCGAGCGCCATCAAGAGAACGCCTTCGTCTTTTGGCTCTTCTTGTGCGAGTAGGTTCGCATGTTCTTCCACCTTCTTGCTGGACCAGCAGTCTTTTGCGAAGTGACCATACTTCCCGCAATTGTAGCATTCGACGCTCGGTTGATTTGAGCGACCGCCTCATCCTTGGGCTCGACCTCGTCCCCTCCAATTATGATTGCTACTTTGTCCTTGTTTTTCTTGATTATATCCTCGTCCTCGGCCTGTATTTTGGCCGAAACCTCGTCCTCGTTGGCCACGTCCTCTTCCTCGACCGTGTTGTGTATACAACGCCTTATGTTCTTTAAGTGTCAATTTCGTCTGTAGGGCCTCGTCCAGAGATTCTTGCTTTTTCTTTTTCTTTTGTTGCTCGTGAACTTCGAGTGAACCGGAGAGTTCGTCGACCGTTATTTTCTCGAGGTCTTTGGATTCTTCAATTGCGCGCACCACGTTCGTCAGAGAGCGGAGAATTTTCTCGACGACTCGGGCATCTGTTAGGGCCTCACCGTTTCTCTTCAATTGGTTGGCGATAGTTTGCACTTTCGTTATATATTCTGACACGCCTTCGCCTTCCTTCATTTTCGTCATTTCGAATTCGCCACGGAGTGTTTGCAACCAAACTTGTTTTACTCGGTCGGCACCTTTGTATGCTTTCTCCAGCTTATCCCATGCTTCCTTCGAATTTTTCGCCCCGGCTATCTTTTCGAAACCGGCCTCGTCTAGCGATTGGTAGATGATGGCTAGCGCGGCATGTCTTGTCCGCGGGAGTCTTTCAACGTCTTTTGTTGGGTTTCTGTGTACTCTTTCATATCTTCGGGTTCGATATACCCGTTTTTAACAATTTCCCATACATCTCGCGAGCCGAGAAACACCTTCATCTGGATGCTCCAGTTGTCGTAATTGGATTTGGTGAGGCGCGGAACGGGCAGACCACTAGTTGCTCCGATGTACGACATGGCTCTGATACCAATTTGTTGTTTTAGAGTACAAAACTGTAAGTGTTTGAGGAAGATTAAAACAACCTCTTATGTTTTGAACACTTCGCCGAATGATATGGAGAACAAAATAGGGACTAAAAATATTTATAATGACTCTTTGTTTGCTCTTCCTTTTTTTATTCTCTGTAACTAACGCAAGAAAGAAGAGGAGGGGAGAAAATATTATTCTGCTCGCTTGCTTCTTAGTTGGACACTTTTTTTTATTTCTCAGACACGATAATATTTTGGCTCTCTCACTACTTTTCTATTACACACCCACATGCATATTTATAGTACTTATAAAAATACTACAAGACAAATAAAAGATCACACATAATCTTTGATTTTTCTTCCCCCGTGAAAATATTTCGGCTGCAAGGATCTTTCTTTGACTTCTAATTTGCTCAGTATTCATGCTTGGTCTTCCTTGGCTGCTACTTCATGCGTGTCTCTAATTTTTTTTTTATATTTTTTATTTTATTTTGTGATAATGTTATTGACCCACGGTTGAGCTTATCCAACAATTTTCATAGAGAAGCTGGTCAACACTTTCGGCAACCAACATGTAGTTCGTCAGGTGCAAGTCTCACTAGAGTTCATTCACATGATGACGAATTTGTTCGAATTCTTATATCAACAATCGGAATTTTGGATGGGTATGCAAACATCCTTTCAAGAAGAAATGTCATTGTTAAACCCGTAAAGGTGAAAACCCTGTTAAACTCACTCGTGCGATTGCTAAGAAAACGGGAAAACGGAATGAAGACTATGTCATTTCGCTTGCCGCGCACACGCCCATCGCTATCCACACACAATTCTCATGCCTGCTCATGGCTACAATAGATACTAGCCCACAGACTACTTCACCTCATGTTGGGACCAATACCACGAAACTGCTACTATGCACATAACACCCATTCCAATGCTTGTTGGATCGAAAGTTACGTGATCTCCAAGAGAAGGGTCTTTGCTTCCGTTGTTGTTAACTTTTTGTTTAGGTTTTAACACGCCTGGCCGCAAAAGGAATTTCGTATGCTCTTCTAAAGCGTGGGAAAATTCAAGTTCCGACGTTGCTCACATAATTATATCTATTTGAGACCGACGATTTGTATGACGGGATGAACACGATGAATACCATAGCTAACTTGATGATGTTGACATTGCCATCATCCATAGTAGGTGCCCTTCGTGGATCACAGACGCTAAAATTATTTGGGCTCATCAATAAGTTATAATTATAATAATATCAAGTATCAATTTGACTGTTGTCAAATGAGAATCCTTAGGATTCTATTGATATCTCGAAACATACCAATAGCGAACATAATATTGGGTCTACTTGCTTTTAAGTAAAGAAAACTTCCGACATACCTCGATATTTTGTTTGATCATTTTGCATACCAAATTCATCACTGTCGATTTTGGTGGCCTGATGCATAAGGGTGTCGGTCATTCCAATTTTCATCAGCAATTCTTTGGTGTACTTAGTCTGCTTAATTTGCAATCCCAGAAAGTAGTTTTGTGCTCCTATTAGGCTCATCTCGACTCTTGCTGCATAGACTTAGAAAAATTCTCGCAAAGCATAATGTTAGTACTTCAAAAGTTAATATCATCAACATTAATTTAACAGCATGTAATTCCCTTAACATTTGATAGTTCCAGTCGTGAATCTCATGTCAATTTGCTAAGTTTATTATACTATGCTCTATGCGCCTGCTTCAAACCATATAAAACGTTATTCAAATTTTTAAAAAACATGATTTGAAAACTCCTCTTTTATGAAATCAAGGGGTTGTTTAACGTAAACTTCTTCGTTTACAAAACCATTTAAAAATGCACTTTACACGTCCCTTCGGAAAAGTTTAAACCTTTTAAAGCATACATATTCAAATTATATACGTAAAGATTCAAGTCTAGCAATGGGAGAAAAAGTAGCTTCCAAATTTATACCTTCTTGTGGGAATGACCTTTTGCAACTAAACCTTGTTTTGTTTTTGGTTACCTTTCCATGCTCATCAGGTTTGTTACGAAATATCCATGGTTCATCATCAAGATCTTCATTGATATATCTCGGTTCCATAATAGATAAAGGTGCGTATGATGATTCCTCTTTATTTTGATTGCGTGCAGCTGCTCTCGTTTTGATTCCATCACTTCATCAGTAATATTCCCTATGATCCGATCAGCTGAATGATCGGAAGCATGTTGTGATGTTGTTTGCTTTGGAACTTCTGGTTCCATTGTTTCACATGTAGTATCAGCATCTTCTTCCTTTGAAATTATCTCTTTTGTTCCATCAATAACATGTGAGTCTGTAATATGCAAATATATACCCTCTTCATTAGTAGCATCTGCGTTAAGAATCTCTGCAGAAGTTGCACGAATAAATTCTTGTTAAGTCATCTTCCTTTTGTTAGACACATGATAAACTTTGTAATAAAGACAATAACCAAGGAATATCCATCCATCTACACAATAGTGAAATTTTCTCTTTATCCCTTGAAGCGATATAGTCGACAAATGATCAAAAAGGTCAGGATGAAGTAGTTCCATGGGTCAATTCCTTGCTGGTTATGTTAGATATCAGTTTCATATCTCCGTGTCTCAGATGTCTATGTCATAACCATGTGATATCCTGTGTAACTGGTAGACACTTTATATTCTGGTTAGTGATATCATCAAGAGTAATACATAAATGTTACCAATTGTGCCAACATCAATTATCTCATATTTTGTTTAGTCAACATATGATACATACCATCTGCCATACGCTTTCACGATTTAAATTAACTGATATCACCTGGGAACACCTGCTCCCGAGGTATCACTTATTCCTGTGCTGGAATGTCATCTTTGTACATGCATGAATCAATTACTTTTTCGAGGTTTCCAATTTCTGTTGGGTCCTAACTATTGGAGTTTTATTGTCCCACATCGGGAAGTTAACTTCACCCGACTCAATATATAAAGCAAAGAGGCCCATCCTTCTACACCAATTGGTTTTAGGAAGGAACTCTCAATTTAACATGGTATTAGAGCTCATGCCCAAAAAGGTAATGGGTACGAATCCTCACGACCACCCAATTAATTAACATTACACGTCTAAGGCTAGATAAAAAGTAAATCAGACTAGACATGATGGGGCGTGTTGCAAATAAATAATAGAAAATTAAAAAGTGATGATACACTCCTTCAAGGTTAACCTTTTAGAGTCCGTTTGGTTGGAGGGATGAGTTTAGATGGTATTAGTTTAAGTTGAGTATATATAATGGGGGTATGAGTTTTTTTGGATGTTTGGTTGATGAGATTAAGCAATGATGTCCAATATGTTTGGTAGATGTGTTTAAATGGTATTAAGTTTAAATAAACAAAATTACAATTTTACCCCTTCAGTTAAAAATTACGATATGAGGAGAGAGAGAGGAGAAAAAGAGGGAGAAAGATAATAAGCGGGGAGAGAGACGGGGGAGAGAGAGGGAGAGAGAGAGAAGGGGGGGGAGGGAGAGAGAGAGGGAAGACGAGAGAGAGAGAGAGAGAGGGGAGAGATGGAGGAAGAAGAGAGAGAGAGGGGGAGAAAATTTATAAAAAAGGAATAAAATAAATAAAATATAAAATAAAAGGACAATTTGTCCAAAAGGGGTGAGATTAGCTAAAGGGATGGGTGATAGTTGCTTTAAATATTACCTTATAGGGGGTATTAGAAGGGTATTTACTAAACATTCCCTTTAAATAAACCCTCTGACCAAACACCACTTTAGTTAATCATAATCCTCCTAATCCCTCCTAATACCTCAACCAAACACACCCTTAGGTGAAGTGGTCACTCAACATGATATCAGAGCGGGTTTGATCTGCGTGTTATTACGCTTGTTTGACTCACAGCCACCTGATTTGATATGTCCGGGAAGTTAACTTCACCCGACTCAATATATAAATCAAAGATGTCAATCCTCCTAACACCAATTGGTTTTAGGAATGAACCCTCAATTTAACACTAACATGTAAGTAGCAAAGTAACTCCTAGTGACATGTGATATATCATTGGTCATAGGACATGATCCATGTAATGTCTTTAGACCATCCTTAAATGGAATATTTTCAGGGGTCTTCTTTCATCTCCAAACGTATTTAGATTTATAAGCTCTTTCAGAAAACAATTGCAAGAGTAATGACCATTGCAACCACAAGAAAAACATTTTGATTTTGAGATACCCGATGGAACATGTTTTTCTACCATGAAATATCATGTCCCTGCTCGCTCAATATTTCTAGGGATGTTTAGTAACATATCTAGGTTTTGTTTTCCTTCAAGAAGTCTATCAACAATACATTTTTTTTTCATCTAGAGAATTTCTAAGTGCAACGATATCTCTAGATAAATTACTCTTTGTCTCTTCAAGTTCATTGCAATTGCATAGAACTTTTTCTTTCTTAAAGGTATTTATCTCTGCTCTCAAGCATGAAATCTCTATATCAACCTGATGTTTCTCCCTCGCTAAGTCATCTCGCTGCTTAATCAACATTTTGGTTAGCGAATTAAACGATTTAATCTTTTTCTCCGCATTATAGATTATCTCGCATAGTTCTTCCTTACTCTTTTGTACTTCATTTATGATATTAATTTTCTTGATAGTGGATGAAAAAGATACCTGATCATCATCAGCCATGTAAGCAAGGTTAACATCCTCGATTGGCTTATTTTCTTAATCAATCCAATTCATCACCATGGCCTTTTGGTTCCTTCTATCATCATTTTTATGGGCAATTTTGAGCAAAGTGGACTAGCTTGTTGCACTTGAAGCATTTCTGGATAATTTTCCCGACTAATTATATTACATTGTTCTTATGTTGGAATTTGTTGAAGTTCCCTCCCGAATTTTCTTCTTTGCTGGAACTTCTCAAATTTCTTGATTAACTTGGTCAGTTGTTTCAACATGTCCTCCTCTTCTTCTTCATCAGAATCAGTTTCTTCTTGTTCAGTGTTGAGAGCAACGAATATTTTATTTATGACTCCTGACCTTTCTTCAAGGGAAGCTTGAGCATCTCATCTGAAGTAAGAGATCCGATCAGTTCGGATATGGACAGTTTTCCAGATCCTTAGCTTCGTACATGACAGTCACTTTGGCATTTCATTCCCTTGGAAGGGATCTTAGAATTTTTCTTACCTTCTGCTATCATGAATTGTTTTGCCGAGAGAAAACATTTGATTGATGATGGTCATGAATCTCGCATACATATGAATTATGGATTCATTATATTCCATCACGAAGACTTCGTAGATGAGTGAGAAGCGCCATTCTTTCTTGTACCACACATGTAGTTCCTTCATGCGTAATTTGAAGCATTTCCCACATATCTTTGGTTGAATAACAAGAACTCACACGATTGTATTCATCTTGCGTTAGTGCGCATGCGATCATGTTTTTAGCATTTGCATTCCGTGAGATTCCTTGTTTATCCACTGCTGTGTATTCAGAAGATTTCTTTGAAGTTCCATTTTGCTTCATGTGCTTGTATGGACCCGTGACGATTATCTCCCAAAGATCATAGTCAACAGCCAAGATGAATTCCTTCATCTGATTCTTCCATATAGCATAGTTAGTCCATCAAAGAGTGGTGGCCTACTATGAGATTGTCCTTCTGCCAATACATGAAAACTCGAAGAAGCCATTAGATCTTTTACTCGGGTTGTTAGGCCTATTGTATGAGTAACATGGCTGTGATACCAATTGAAGTATAAAATATGCCTAAGAGAAGGGGTGAATTAGGCTTATAAAATTTTGCTTCTTCTATTTAAAATCCTTTACTTTAGAAAAGCGTGATAACAATGCATATTTCTAGTTATACCCTGAAAAGCAACAATTTATCCGGGTTATCAACTTCAACTTTAAAAACGTTTCCTGAGTTATCCCCTAATGTTTTGAAACCTTTTTTCTTGGGTTTGTCTCACATAAATATAAAAAATTGAAAAGTAAAGTGAGGCACACAATTTTTATAGAGGTTATATCCCAATCGGGGTTTACTCCTCTCCTTGAGGTTTGCTCCTCAAGAGTGAAATCAATTACTATAATGTTATCGTAGCTGGTTACAAAACTGATGATTTTGCACAATACAGAAACCGAAGCAAGTCGAACTCTAGTCCAGCAGTTAGGGTGCCACACGTCGTGGTTCGCTCCACGTCACCAGGGATCTCCAATTCCCGACTGGAAATAGCTCGCTACCGAAGGGCCTCCGCAACAACGTCCTTCTTTTCACGTGTGCGCAAATGTCGACCTTGTCTGCTCGTGTATCAATCACATCCGAAGACAACACGTCCGAAGACACAATATATGGTGTGGAGGTATGGTAAGGATCACTCAATCAGTGATGGAATCACAAGTTTAAGCTCAGGCCGCAGAAGGTTATCAGGAAGGTAAGCGCAGTCTTCAAAAGGTTATCACTAGTGGAAGCTCAACAGCAGAAAATACTCGCAAGTGAACGCACAACTCTCAAAGGATTTTGTTTATTCTGCTCAACTTCTCTTAGCACCACAATACAAAGTGTTTCTCTATATATAAGCATAAACAATCAGCACTTTACATGGAAGGTAAATCACGAAAGATTTTCCAATTCCGTACACAATCCATGCATTTATAAAGTATATAGTCGCGTCAAATTAATCATACCAACTTATATTGATTAACCACGTCTATAGGGTGATCTCATCCAATCAGCATATTCTATATATAATCTCAATCAACATCTTATCCAAAATAGAACCAATCAATTAATACTTTCCTTATAATAATATTTCAATCACCATAAAGAAAAGATAATAATTGATTTGCACGTATAAGATTAAGCAAGATGCATTCTACATAATTTCTTTCCGAAACAGAAACAAGTTCCTAGCAGATGTCTCATATTCCATATATATCTCACAACTTTACGTATATAATTCCATAGGATATCACATAGATTTTTCATGTACAACATAATCGTTTTCCATATGTAATAAATAAATTCGCAAGGGAAAGTATTCAAACTGATTACACGTTAAATATCAATCACGATTTAGTCACAAAGATATCTCCATTATTTCTTTCCTAAGATAGACAAATTCACAACAGATAACATATTTTCCATTCTCAGCATAAAATATTTTCCATGTATAGTACTGTAGGAGATTCCATTCATGCGAGATACTCATAACTAAGAGATCACAATAATATTCTAATAAACCACATGATCACCAATATTTGACTCTTATAATTAATCTACATTTGTACATGCATACTCAAATATTATAACATACATATCGAGTTTTGTAAGTTATAGAGCACACTTTACATAATTACTTGGAATCATCAAAACTCTCATAGGTCTCGGATCAAAAAGGTAAACACCTCCAAACAATGGACTCCAAGGAACAACATGTCTCTTAAATCATAATGCCTCGCGTGCCGAAAATGTTGAAAACCACCCATCATATGATTTCGTCAAAAGGATATTGTCATTATCATTTAGATACAGATTCAGAAGTGGGCTAATCTCGATAAACTCCACCATCGGAGTTTCCGGCCAAGGCCATCCATTCGCTTAGATCACCGCAACTAGGAAAGCATCTTGTGGAATTCCCATGACCACCGGTGAACTTGAAAAAGGGTTAATAAGTGGGATCTTATTCAACCAAGGATCGAACGATCATTGCCAATACGCAAAGCCATAAACTCGAATTATATCTCGTAATTTTAAAACTTTCTTCCATCTCCAAGCACTAACACTTGTGTTACGAACACTCCAAATTGAAAAATTATGCAACCAAGTACAGTGAAGCCAACCCCCACCCCCCATATAGATTGCGAGTCTCGTACAACAATACTCCAGAGTAACTTCATCATAAGCTCCCTCTTAGCTTATACAATAGATCGTAAGTACCTTCAGCCACAGGTAATAAAAAATCTAAACATGCAATGGACAAGAAACCATCCTACAGAAACATAAGGACTCGAGCCTCCAGTGCATGGGTAACTCCTTTTGGAAGTAGGAACACGTGTCCAAAAATTTGAAGAGTCGAGAGTACGGAAACACATGCATACGATAAAGATCAGTTCAACTAGGATATAAGCCGAGCATCTACCTTTTGAACAAGCACAATACGATTCGAGATAGTAAGCGCGAAGTAATCAGTGGAATGCCAAGATAACGCACCGGAAGACTCTCCATACTCGAACCCAAGTCCTAGAATAGTTGACTTTTTCTAATCGTAAGATGTGACTTTTCAACATTTTCATTAATGGACATGACTATTTATAAGATACGTAGGCTAGTTAATTAATTAAATGGTCCAACAATTAAGCAGTGAGCTAGATATGAGGACCACAATGTAGATACTTCCACATGGTTAATATCCAAAGCGCCCTTAGCTTGTTGGATAAGTTTCATAATAGCTAAAGGACTAAAGTACTCCTAGTCACATGCAAGGAATGACTTAAATAGGAATTGACGCCGAAATCGTTATAGAGGCTTGGCTCATTTTCGAAACTAACACCAAACTGGCACATAAGTTCACACACAAATCCTCTCAAGCTAGCTTCTCTCTTGGATGAGATAGAAGCAAGCTATGGTGATCTTGAGTTCTAGTCATCTCAAAGTGCTATTAGACGAGGTCGAAGCAAGCTAGAGTTTTAGTCATCTCTAAGCTCGATCATTCTTACGATAAAGCTTGGGTTGACTTAACGATCTAGCCAAGGAAACAAGGTTTGAAGAGGCACAACAGCCACGGTCCATGTTGCGATGAGGCTCGATAGCCGCGGTTTGAGCCACGGCAAGGCACAACAGCTGCGGTTTAAGCAGGTGCGAGGCAAGCGGGCTGTTCAAGCTAAGGCAAGGGATGGTAGATGTGACTTATGCTAGGAAATGAATTGTGTGTGAGATCGAGGTAAACTCGAGCGTTAACTAATTAAGCTTCACGGTTGAAGCAATACAAGGTGCGATCACTTGGGCTCGGTCGAGGCACGCTTGTGACTATGACCTCAGCTTGGCGAGGAGCATGCTTGGATCGAGCAACGAACAGATCAGTTGTGGCGAGAACGAGGAATGCAAGATCGAGGAAATCGAAGTAGGATCTAGGTGAGGCCCTACTTTCTCGATCGACAACAGGGGTAAAGAGGCGAAAACTCTTTTTGGATTTCAATTGTGCTCGTAAATCAGATTTGGGGGTATTTTGTATTATATCCTTTCCAGAAAGATCATATGGATGGTTTGAAAGGATTGAGCCCAGTGTAAATCGGCATGCGAGCTTGCTCAGATCCTAAGATCCTCGATGCAAGCTCGCACCTGTTTGTCCAAAATTACCAACAACCACAATTTCAGTAGTTTGACGGAAAAAGGGAATTGGAACCCACTTTGTCTGCAATGACGCAGGGACTTATGGAGACCGTCTTGTCGACCAATCCGTCCTCTCACTAAAGGACAAAAGTTTTGATTAGTTTAGCAACTTGGAGTCTTGTTCGATAGGCAGATGGGATCAATAAGAACACAGAGTTTTAAACCGCTTGGTTATAACACTTGGTGTACGTTTAACGAGATCAAAGTTACCAACGCCTAACGGAGGAAAGATGAACTCGTCATAGACTATATCAACCTTAGGAGGTATTTAAGTCTGAGAGGGGGGAAATGTCCCGTAAAGATATGAAAATAGCTAAGTTAAAAATATACCAGTAATGTTGTCCTTAATGTTGAACCAACATTCAGGAACAGAAAGTTTTAGCACAGCGGAAAGTTTCAAAAACTTAGCAGTTAAAAACGATGGAGACACGATTTAAAATATGCAGCAAGTTAAATAACTTGCTACACGCCTTCAGGGCAAAATTCCACTTCAAAGAATGGATTACAAAAAGTACAACTATCGAAAGATAGTAAACACAACCTAGTAAAGAATCTAACGACTCTTCTAATCTTAGCACAAATACCTACGATCTATGAAAAGGTAAAAACACTAGGTAAAGAACAGAAAGACGAGTATATGGTGAGAGCTCTCTCTTTTTTCTTTTTCTTTGGTCGCTCGTCGTATTTTCTCGTTATCTCCGTTCGGGATCGGAGTCTTCTATTTATATGCCTCATAGCTCCGACTCTCGTCCTCCCTACGTTCTCCATGATCTCCATGACTTCACGTCTGAGATAATGCATCGACCCTTTCAGCCACGAGCTCCACTTCTCCTATATTTAGTAAGCATCTTGACTTGGTCGATCACGCATCCTATTTTTAGTTTCCACTTCATTCCACTCTTGTTTGAACAAGTCCAACACGTACGTTGCCTCTGCACATATTTAACAAACTCCGCAATAATAGGTAAGAAACGATTTTTGGGTTTGAAAGACAAAATCAAGGTTGGACCAAGTCCGAGTCAATCGATGTTGACTGGAATGTTGAGTCCACATTGTCAATGTCAACATCGCAATTGTTGACTCAAATGTTGAGTCCACATTGCCAATGTCAACATTAACAAAGTCTTAACTGCAAAGATTGCGTGTCTGAAGCTAAAAGCAAAGAATTGTTCATACATGAGATGATGTGGGAATTATGCGACATCATTCAAGTAATTCGACCCAGAACATTTGAATAATTGGAAACTCGTGCTCACAACATGAATTTAGTTTGGGGGAAAGTGGCTCAGATGGACTCGAGAGAGAACGAATATCAAGGTGCAAATCGTTTCTTAAGAGTCAATGTCAGTCAATAAACATCACACCACTGAAGCTTCGAGGTAGAGGAAATGACAAGAAAGTTGTGGTGGATAATGCACCGCGAGAACTGATAGAAAGAGATAACCTATGATCTTACTACTGCAAGTATCATTATTTGGTGGGCATCTAATTCACAATTATTTCATCTTTACGGGTAGGGTTATGCAACTGGCTAATCAAGGAAAAATATCGTTGTAATTTGAGTCCAGAAACTCAAAATATATCTTGGTCACCAATGAAGACTTAGAAATTTGAGAAGAAGATTGTGACGCCTGTTGTATGACTCAAGAAAGTGATGATTACCAAGCTAAAGCCGAAATCCCGATGAAGACCTGCTCTTAGGATCTAAACAGCACATATTTCCTTTGTTCATATCTGTTTATACTCGTGAGAACATGGTGAAATGAATGTTGATCGAGATGGGCTCTACAATAAATATTTTTTCTCTTCGGGTGCTAAAAAACAAGAAATTCCAATGGTACAACTCTCTAAAAGCCGCGTGATAGTCCAAGGTTTCAATCATGGAGGCCGAAGAACTTTTGGTATGATCATGTTGTAAATAGTAATATAAAATACGACACCAACAATATTGTTCCGTGCAATATTTAAAACGCTTATTGCGCAATGCGTTGCGTTTTAATTCTGATATTGCGTAGCGTAAATAGCATAGCGTATTACGTGAGTATTTCGAGCATATCATTTATATGCGAAAAAAAAACATAATATATACTAACACAATAAAACTAACCATTTTACAAGTCACAACCACATTTTGTCTTTTTGTTTTGAAATTGGGCCTTTTATTTTTCAGAATATGTTATTTTTGCTTCTTTGAAATTAAGCCTTCTCCATGTTGTATCAAAAGGCTTCAAAGTGAATGAAAAACAAATAACGCTGCTTAAAACAATTAATATAGCCGTGAATATTAGAAAAACGCTAGCAGTGGTATTAAAAAAAATAAAATAAAAAAAGAAACGAACGCTAAATAATACGCGCTCAATCGAATTTTGTAATAAATTAATGCTATAATGCGCCACGTGACGCGCTATATACCGCTACTGAAAACATTGGTTCCGTGTAATCAATGTTAGAACATCGTACAACATGGTTCTTGGTCGTCCATGGTTACACAAAAATGGAGTCAATGTCATCAATTTTGTATCAATGTTTCAAATACTATAAAAATGCTATGGTGTAGACGGTACTTGGTGATATAAACCCATTCAAGTTAAGTCCTACTTAGCCGATGCAAAATATTACGTTAAACTTGCAAAAAAAAAACAAGTGCCGATACTATGCATGAGTAAGGAACAACACATCCGGCATCTCATCACCAATCATGGACTTGGGGGGCAAACTTTAATTAAAATGGAATGGTTCGTATATCGTGACGGAAGTCTATTAAATTGGAGGGTACAAGTTGATATCCGAAGATGGGTTAAGAATTGGCCCGATCAACAACAAATTCTTAAAACGATATCATGCCCTAAAAATAAAAATAAAGAAAAAAGCAAATAAATATAGAAAAAAAAGAGGAAAAAAAAATATCTCCCTGGCAGACGAGCCGAAACCGCGTGTTACTCATCGTCCGCACGAGTTTAAACTGAAAGGCCAACATCAAAGTTAAGTGCTTATGTTGGAACTGCTAACTTATCCCACCTAATTCCGGGTGGCCAAATAATAGATACTCCTGGCCCGCACGAGTATAAACTTTACATGACACCCCACTTATTAAAGATTGAGCTACGAGAAACGGTGGGTTCCCTTTAAGAGGCTACGCAGGCAGCTTGGACATTGTCTAAGTTCATTCATTAACAAAGTGGGTCACATCTTCGGTGAAATCATGACATATAGCATGGAAGCGGATAACAAGTGTCCGACTTCAAATTGCGAAAAGTGAATGGATCTTACAATCAGTGGAATGTGAATCACCTCATTTACCCAAGACTTCAACCGAATCGGCATACTCAAGCTCAATGAAGATAAACGAGACGTAAGAGCACGTGAAACTAATTCAGTTTCTATCTCGGGTTCGAGTTGGATCGGTCACCTTGAAAGATTTTCAATAGGAGTCCATTGAAGGGCACGACGAATACTTCAAGTCCATTTCGTCCGAATGTTTGTCATTAAGACTTGAAGTGGAGGCATTTTCAGACAATTAAATGTTAATTGTATATTTATATTATTTTTAGAATTCACTATTTCAAGAATTAAATTAAATTCAACACACTAAATTGATACTTTTTAGATTCATAAAAATTAATCTCAAATAAATAAATAGCAAACTTAAACAGAAAATTGTTTTCATAAATAATTATACAATGTTCTTTCTACAAAAAATCAATAAAACGTAATCATTGTAGATTTGTTAAATAAGTAAAGGGAAACATCAAATATGGAGAAAAGCAAATCAAATCATCAACTATGGAGGGAATAAAAATCATAAAATCCAATAAAATATGGACAAAATCGATCTACGGATTATAAGTTCCATTTTTAACAACTCTTTACCCATATTAATAAGAGGCTTCAAAAGCTCATCAGGGATATAACGAAGAGAATACGAGAGTTCGAGAAACGATATAAGACTGTTAAAGCATTCAAATTCTTTTCACAAAGTTCTTGATATTCAAGTCGAAATTCATTATAGAAGAGGGTACAAAGACGATATAAGATTTTTAAAGCATTCTAATTCCCTGCATGAAATTCTTACAACTAAATTCAAGCCCCGTGTGATAGCTTGGAAGTATGTGGATCAACTCAAGAAGAGTCTGATTCTCGAAAGCACGTGAATCAACTCAAGAGCCGTGTGATAGCTCGGAAATATGCGGATCAACTCAAGAACCGTGTGATTACTCAGAAAGATGCAGATCAACTCAAGAACCGTCTGATTGCTTGGAAGCACGCGGATCTACTCAAGACATTTGTGATGCTCGAAAGCACGCATATTAACTCAACACATGTGTGCTTCCACATAAGCACGCGGGTCAACTCAAGATCCTGGGATTGCTCGGAAGCAAACGGGTCAACTTATGTCTCGTGTGATAGTTCGAAAGCACGTAGATCATCACCAAGGTTATTGAAGAAGACTTCACCAGCAAATCATTGGGACATTTGTCAAAACTCGTGATGAAGCTCAAAAGTCTACGGAGAATTTTCGAGAAGGGCTTTTTAACAAATCTGCATGAGTTTATCTAGATTAAGCGTTAAGTTCGTGATCAATAAGAAAAGATCATGAAATTTTTTTCGAGAATGCCTCTAGAACAAATTTCAAGTGCATGCGATAAATGCTCAAGCCTAAAGACCCACGGAGAAACTTTATAGCAGGCCCAAATCAAGGAAACTCAAGACCAATAATTTTTGGCTATATCTATCAAGATTTATCAAAGTGAAAAATCAAAGGAACAAATACAAAAAGAAGTTACAAAATTTTATTTCAAATTATCAAATGTCATTTGTTATATGTATCTTGATTATTCGGTTCTCGGATATAGGAAAAATGCTCTTGTGTAACTGTAATGGTACCGCACGATGCACCCCTAGTAGTGACTCGAATTTTCATTTCCCAATCGTACCTGAAAGATTACATCAACTGCATTTGCAACTTCAATCGCTCCACGAGTGATGTTGAAACTAAATTGTGACACACTTCACTAAAGATAGGAAGATTATTAGTGAAGATGTCATTTTAATTGTGCTCTTTTAATTAGTTATCCTTGTAAATAGGGGCGTCATTTGTATATTCAATAGTGTATGACTTAATTGTATTATGCCAAGTATGTACGTATAAATATACACTATTTAATTGAAGCGAGAAAGTTAATATAAAAATCCGAAGGGCTTGCAATTTAATTTCTAGAGAGAGAAACACACAAACACTTTCTCACACTAAAAGCTTTTCTCCCGTGTTCTTCATTGGAGGTATTCGATCGAGGTATCAAATATCAGATTTCTATTCAAATATCTATAATTCATGCCTAGGATTTACTATAGTTGATAACCGAGGACCTAACAATTGGTATCAAAGCCGTTCATAATTGTTTTGGATTGAATTTTGTTGTTTTTAGATCAATTTCTGTTCTGAAATTTTTTCGATTGTATAGGCACACGAAAATTGAAATTTGATCTCTGTGCTGAATTCTACGAAATTTGTTATTGATAATGATGCGAAAGTGATTGATTACATGATAGGAATGAATCACATACTTATTTCAATCGTTTAGAACATCGAATTTATTCAATTTTTTATTATGCTCTATTTTACTGTTTGCGATTGCAGATTGAAAAACAATTTGATTTTCACCAAAAATTATGGATTTTGCTTTAAAACGTGTTTAATCTTGTGTTTGTTTTTGTTCAGTATACAAATTCAACTGATTATCCAGAATTTCATTGTTTAATTTGATGTTTCTAAGTTGAATTTGTTTAATACTGTTCCATTAAACTCTACTTTGTATTCTTCGATCGTCGATCGAAAATTTGGCTCGAAAATCTTTTTCGAGTAGTTCTCTGGCGCAAGAATTTTTCTCTCACTGTTTTCGCTAGTTTCACTCCTATATTGACGCAAAAAACTTTATTTTCGATTATTAGTTTTTCGGTCCTCACACAGAATAATCCTTCTCGAGTGTTGATCGCGATGGCGTGTGCTCTTAAATATGGTATAGAGATTCGTGCATATACGTCATGTAATAATTAAAACGAATACGTTAAACTAGCACCACGCGCGATAGACAGTGTACCTATCGTTTGTAGAATAGCTTAGCGAGTATCCGAGAATCGAACACGAGGAATAACATTGATTACTAGTAATTACCTATCAATTCGATATTTAGCCTAACAAATAGTTTGTGATTTTTTTTATGTTTGAACTAGATCACGACAACTCAAACTAACATGATGAAAGAACTTAAGACACGACTGAAGATTTAAAAGTAACTTTTCAAGTGGAGAAGAATGTGCTCGGGATTTCGAATCCCGCTAGGTATTGTCGACTAGGCCGTAAACCACCGTATCCACGCGGATAATGACTAAATCGCAGTAATTTCTTTTCACTCCTGAATTTGCTGTCGCCCTAAACGGTCGCGAGGATTTATATTGGTTTACCTATAGCGAGGGTCGACTATTTGCTTTCGCCCTATAGTCGACTCTTAACGTTTACGAAAGGACTAACCGTTCTTTAGCTTTTGCCCTCAATGGTATACCAAACGTCACACCAATACATAGACATATCAAATGTGACCTTCAAAAACAACACATAGACATATTGAATCGAAGAAACAATGTCGTAAACGATAAATAAACAATGTCACGTGTTCACGAGTGTTATAACGCCCAAACGACAACTCTACCCAGCGTTCATCTCATCCCAAGCACATAAGAAGCTTAGCTACTCATGCCTAAGAGAGATCTACGAATCGTATACAAAATAAAGCACAGAGAATACATAGATCTTCCCTATTTTACGAGCCCACGCAGATCCAACGTCCTTTGTGCTAGATCTTGGATAAAATGAGCTTCGAATATTCACTTTAGCACCTAGGAATCATTTTGATTGATTCCTATGGGTCTTGAGACGTCCCTTAGGAGTATTTTATCTTTTGGAAGTGAGTTATGTCGCTCTAGATTCAGATCTGGGTTGAGAAGTGCGGCTTATATAGAAAGTAATATGCACACGGCTTAACACACCGACAGACACGGCCGTGTAAGCAGTCTGAGGTCCTGCGTTTGCGATGCTGATTAACAACACGGCCGTGTATACCAAAGCAACAAACCGTGTGAGGCTTCCTCTTTCACTGATGAACTACACACGGCCGTGTAAATGGTCGCTCAAGGCCGTGTAAAATTGCCGAGGCTTACCTTGAACAATGATGGAGGAAGCACGACCGTGTTGGTTCTTGAAGTGGCCGTGTTGTCTATGGACATGGCCGTGTTGTTGGTTGGTTGGAGCCGTGTTGGGTCGCCAAGGCTTACTATCCTTTTTGCGTGATCAAACACGGCCATGTTGGTGCATAGTGAAGCCGTGTTTCTGGTGAACTTGGTCATTTTTGCCCCATATTCTCTCGATTGGTCCCGATTGTTATCTTATACTCCTTCAATATCAAAACATAGGTATAATCTTTAATATAAGTACAAGATAACTCAAATGAACCAAGTTACGACCTAAATATGATAGAGATAAACGTATAAAAATACTTTTATCAAACCTCCCCACACTTAAGCTTTTGCTTGTGCTCAAGCAAATTAGAACTGAGAAATGACACAAAAATGTGCGACAACTTCTTTGCAACCCATCATTTAAGATAGAAAACATGAAATGGAATAGTGCAAGAAATTCGAAACACTACACTAATGCTTAACTTGTAACAACATAATAGATTAACCATCTCGACTCGACCAAACTTTCGTAAGCAATTGAACGAGCACGTCAAATTCCAATGAATATATAAAATCAAAATCATATGAGCATATTAAGCATTAAAATGGAATTAGACAAGTCCAAGTCGAAAATCAACACCATTTATGAAGTAACAAATTCATAAATTGAGCATCAACATGAAAATTTTGGGTTTGACATTTCATTGAACACCTTCAATGCATATAGAGAGGGGCGATATTAAACCAACAAAATCAATGAAATTGGTTAGCCCAAGGTGTCTACAACGTAGCTTTAACCCAACAATCATTAATCAAGACATTACTTAAGCGAATTTCACGAAATCTTAAAATTTGAAAATTTAGGGTTAATGAGCAAATCATACCTTTTCCGCTTAGATTTGAGTTTCTCGCGTAGTTGAGATGTGTGTCTACGTTATAAGAGATGTTTCCGGAGCTAATACACTTGAAATCGATGATTTTCGTGTGCGTCGTGGGTGTGGGATGTGGTAGCGCGCGGTTGTGTGCATACGTGTGTGTCAAGTGAACTCGTTCGACCCATTTTAATGGTTTTAATGTTGAATTCGCGGTACACATGGCCGTGTAGGACACTCCATTAGCCGTGTTACCATCGCGCGTTTTTTTTAACAGTTTTAATTATTATTTTTTTTAAAAAATTTGGTAACCAACACGGCCGTGTAGATCCGCCGAGGCTTCAAAATCTTCAGCCATATCTTCACACGGCCGTGTGAGTAGAAACCGTGGCCGTGTTGACTTCTACCGAGGCTCTCAGCATTTACACGGCCGTGTATATTTACCATACAGGCCGTGTTAAAAGTGCGCGGTATTTTTTATTTATTTATTATTATTATTTAAATTGATAATAATAATTTAATTAATTTAATTATTTTTTTTTAAATTGTTTTTTTTTTTAAATTTTATGAAGGGCACACGGCCGTGTCAGTCGCCTTCTAGCCGTGTTCCATAGCCGCGGCTTGATCATCGTGGTTGAACACGGCTGTGTTGTGAAAATATTACGCCGTGTTTTTTTTTAATCGAAGCTCCCAATCCTTTCACGGTCGTGTTTCTTTGGCTCTAGCCGTGTTGGCATGTAAAACACGGCCGTTTTATATTAGATAGAGGTTGTGCTTAAGTTTCATCGTACCTTACTCTATCGTCGTTACAACGTTAAGCCAACCTTGACGTAGGTCTATAATAGTTGGGCACGTAAATATGGTACTGACATTAACTTGAGCGGAACTAGTGTTAGGTGTGACATAACGCATGGACATCAAAATCTTTTATAGGGATTATGGATATGATTTTGTAACGAAAAAGGCAAATCCGATTTTGTTCATAATGGCGCCGCTTTCCACAAATCAAAAGACGGCGTTTTGAAGAAAAAATCGGATTGCGAAATTAATGATGCCTTATCATTTCGTTGCGCTCATGCCTATAATTAGGATGTGTAGTTGTAGGCTTTACTGCACCACAACATAAATCTTCTCCGATTATATCTTTTAAGCTTCGCAATGTATAATTTCGGAGAAGATGCAGAACGTGAGAACATCCCTCAAGAAACCTTCAGAATGGAAGTATAGAAAGGCTCAAGCTTGAGTTATTCATCCTTTTGGGTTTGCTCGGGGTTGCAATCGCCGCTTTTGTGGCGTGGTCGTTACGCATTGTACTTGCATATAATCACTATGTAATCGTGCTTACTAAAGCAATGAAGGTTTAGCTTCCAAGCTTTATGTATCGGGTTGTAACACGATGTCCATCGATGTAATCGTTATGTCACCACGCTCATTTCGCATCTCTATCATTCAACTCCCCTTTTATTATTATTATTATTATTATTATTATTATTATTATTATTATTAATAGTGATAAATAAACGTGAAATGTACCTAATCTTAAGTTATAAAGTAAAGTAAACGTGAATGCACTCCCAAGAAGCGCTTCCTTAACGTCGTAAGCCGGACGTACCTTTTCACGCTTTACCCTAGGTTGAAGTCCAGGTACATGACCTCGTTATCACTTGGTGCGCCTCCGAAATAGTACTTCAAACGTTGGCCATTAACCTTGAAAGTTCCCTGTTCATCATTATAAATCTCGACAGTACCGTACGGGAAAACACGAGTAATAATGAATGGTCCAGACCAACGCGATCTCAACTTTCCGGGAAAGAGCCTAAATCGAGAATTAAAGAGGAGTACTTGATTCCCTTCTCGAAATTCTCTCTGTTGCTTAATCTTTTTATTATGATAAGCCTTTGAACGCTCTTTATACATTCTTGCATTATCGTATGCCGACAAACGCCACTCATCAAGCTCATTGACTTAGAGCTTACGTTTTTCACCGGCTCGCTCAAAATCAAGATTTACTGACTTAATTGCCCAATAGGCTTTATGTTCTAATTCAACGGGAAGGTGACACGTCTTTCCGTAAACTAGTTTAAACGGTGTAGTACCTATGGGTGTCTTGTATGCCGTTCTGTAAGCCCAAAGTGATCGTTCAACTTACTCGCCCATTTCCGCCGGTTCCCGTCTATGGTTTTCTCTAGGATGCGTTTCAGCTCCCGATTTACAACCTCTACTTGAATGATATGGGGTAGAGAGACTATGTTTAACACCATACTTTTCTAAGGTTCTTTCAAATCGGGTGTTACAAAAATGAGTACCCCTATCACTAATGATGCATTTAGGTGTCCCGAACCGTGAGAACAACGCTCGTAAGAATTTAACAACGACTCTCGCATCGTTAGTGGGTAGGGCTTGGGCCTCGGCCCACTTAGACACGTAATCAACAGCCACAATAATATACTTGTTATTGTACGAGTTAGGAAAAGGGCCCAAAAAGTCTATGCCCCAAACGTCAAATACTTCGCATACTAAAATAAAGTTATGGGGCATTTCATCGCGTTTTGAGATATCACCTGCTCGCTGACATTGATCACACGTGTCAACGTACCTATGAGCATCCTTAAAGATTGTCGGCCAGTAGAATCCACATTCTAACACCTTTTGTGCAGTGCGATTGGCTGCATAGTGTCCTCCGGCAGGTCCGCTGTGGCAATGCTCGATAATCTTCATTGTTTCCGGGAAAGAAACACAACGTCGAATGACTTGGTCTGCACATCTCCTGAAAAGAAAAGGGTCTTCCCAAAGTAGTATTTCAAGTGGGAAAAGAATTTCTTCTTTTGTTGACTTGTATACTCTTTTGGTAGGATCCTCGCAACAAGATAATTAGCAAAGTCTGCAAACCACGAGACTTCTTCATTTACCACTTTTATGGCGTATAGATGTTCCTCTGGGAACGTGTCGTGGATCATTTTGTTGTCCGGGTTCAGTATCTCAGATTCCTCTAGTCGAGAGAGGTGATCTGCTACCACGTTCTCGGCACCCTTCTTGTCGTGGATCTCAATATCAAATTCTTGAAGGAGCAAGATCCATCGAATAAGCCGCGGCTTGACGTCTGGCTTCGCTAGCAAGTACTTCAATGCAGAATGGTCAGTAAAAACAACAACTTTAGTCAAAATAAGATATGACCTGAATTTGTCGAAGGCGAATACGACAGCGAGAAGCTCCTTTTCGGTGGTAGTGTAGTTGCATTGGGCTGAGTCCAAAGTCTTACTCGCATAGTAGATCGGCCGAAAGTGTTTATCCTTCCGCTGTCCCAGTACAGCTCCAACTGCGTAGTCACTAGCATCGCACATAAGTTCAAAGGGTAACCCCCAATCGGGAGCAACCATAATAGGTGCAGAGATCAACTTTTCCTTAAGCAAATTGAAAGCATTAACGCATTCCTCATTAAAGTCAAATGGAGCATCTTTTTCTAGCAGCTTAGACATAGGTCGTGCAATTTTCGAAAAGTCTTTAATGAATCTTCGATAAAATCCTGCATGACCTATGAAACTCCTAACAGATTTCACGTTCGAGGGAACAGGTAGTTTTTCTATCGTCTCTACCTTAGCCCGATCCACTTCGATTCCTTTAGAAGAAATCTTGTGTCCCAATACTATACCCTCTCGAACCATGAAATGGAATTTTTCCCAATTAAGTGCTAGATTAGTCTATTCACAGCGTGCTAACACACATTTAAGATTAATTAGACAAGCATCGAAAGAGGTACCAAAAACTGAGAAATCATCCATGAACACCTCCATGATTTCGCCCACCAATTCGACGAAAATCGCCATCATGCATTGCTGAAACGTGGCTGGGGCATTGCAAAGACCAAATGGCATCCGTCGATAAGCAAACGTACCAAACGGACAGGTGAATGTCGTCTTCTCTTGGTCCTCCGGAGCTATTGGAATCTGCAAGTAACCTGACAGGCCATCAAGAAAACAGTAAAATGCATGTCCTGATAACTTTTCAAGCATTTGATCAATAAAGGGTAGAGAAAAATGATCCTTTCTCGTGGCATCGTTCAATTTTCTGTAGTCGATGCTCACACGCCATCTAGTTACGGTTCTCATCGGAATCAACTCGTTCTTTTCGTTGGGAACGACCGTCATGCCTCCCTTCTTTGGAACCACTTGGACGGGACTCACCCATGTACTATCTGAGATCGGGTAGATCACTCCGGCATCCAGTAGCTTAATGACCTCCTTTTTCACGACATCCTTCATGTTGGGATTTAGCCTCCTTTGCCGTTGGGCGACAGGTTTGAAGTCATCCTCCATGAGAATCTTATGTGTGCAGAAGCTTGGGCTAATCCCCCGAATGTCGGATATCTTCCATGCTAAGGCCTTTTTGTGCTCTCGCAACACCTTCAGCAGCTGGTCTTTTTGCCTGGCGTCGAGACTTGATGATCTTATCACTGGTAGCTTCGACTCGCCTTCTAGAAATGCATATTCGAGATGTTCGGGCAATTGTTTAAACTCTAGGACAGGTGGCTCTTCGATCGAGCTCTTTTCTTTGTCCTCCTCTTTACTTTCGTGGACTTTCGTCACAAGCTCGTCATAATCTTCTTCACACTCATCGGTGGTCACCATCATGGATGATTGTGTATCGCCCCCGCCAAAAACCTGCGACAGACCCTGCACTGAAAAGATAAAATCATGTTCAAATATATCCACGTAATAACACTTATCGTCAAGTGAGCGAGGACTTTTCATAGAATCTGCCATGTTGAAAGTCACTTTCTCGCCATCAACCGTCAAGGTCAAAGTACCATTTCTAACATCTATCATGGTTTCACCAGTGGCCAGAATGGTCGACCTAAGATAAGAGGAATATTTTCATCTTCCTCCATATCCAAAATGACGAAATCGGCTGGAATTATGAACTTGTCCACTTTCACTAGGACATCCTCGATAACACCGCGAGGGTATTTTAAGGATCTATCAGCCAATTGGAGGCTCATCCTAGTGGGTTTTGGCTCGCCTAAACCTAATCCCTTAAACATAGAATAAGGCATCAAATTTATACTATCTCCTAAGTCGGCTAATGCACGTTCAACAACAACATCTCCTATAAGACAAGGAATAGTAAAACTCCCTTGATCCTTAAGCTTCTTCGGCATTTTACTTTGTAAAATGGCTGAGCACTCTCCTCGTAGGCACACAGTAGAAACGTCTTCGAGCTTCCTTCGGTTGGTGAGCAAGTCCTTGAGGAACTTCGTGAAACGAGGCATCTGCGTAATAGCTTCAACAAACGGTAAGTTTATATGCATTTGTTTACACATACCCATAAATTTTCCAAATTGCTCCTCGTCTCGATCCTTCTTCAACCTAGCCGGATATGGGATCTTCGGTTGATATGGCTTCATCGGTGGTCGACGGGTCTCCTTCTCCGTTCCTCTTTCAGCTTCAGCCTTGTCGAGTTTCACACCTTCGATTTTCTCAACGTCTTGCTCTTTGTGGACCTCGATATCAACCTGTTCTGTGGGTTGCTTCATCGTGGGTTGCTCTCGCTCCTGCAATTCCTTCCCATTCCTTAAGGTGACAGCCTTGCAATGTTCCCTTGGATTCGTCTCAGTATAGCTCGGGAGCGAACCTTGAGGTCGTTCCGCCAATTGTTTCGCTATTTGGCTGGCCCACTTGTTGCTCCAATTTCCGTACTGAAGCATCCGTGTTTTGAGCTCGTAAATCGATGGTTCGGAAATGTTCTTCCATCTTCGTTAATCGGCTCTCATGGGCTTGAGTGGTCATGTTGAAGTTCGAGAGGAGAATCTCCATCATACCCTTCATCTCCTTCATGTCATTAGATCCCGACCCTTGAGCTGTATTTTGATAATGATTGCTCGATCCTCCAGATTGAAATCCCGGTGGTGGCCCTTGCTGGAATCCGGACTGCCTCTGCATCTGCTGGCCTTGATTGCCGTAGGACATGTTAGGGTGTGCTCGAGGTTGAAAACTCCTCTGGCCTTGGTAATTGCCCATGTAGTCAACATGCTCTAAGGGTGGTATGGCTTGACATTCTGAAGTCTCGTGAGCTGCACCACAATTACCGCAGTGAGGTATGTATGGTATTTGTTGATGTGGTGTTGCGGCCATCGGGTTTATCACAGCGTTGACGGCTTGCGGTTGAGCAGCTTTTGGTATAAGAGCATTTAACACCGTCTGAATTTGAGTTTGCGTCGTGGCCATTTGCTGTTGAGGAGCATCAAACTTAGCATTCATCGCTGTATCGTTGCTCACTTCGAACATTCCAGGCGCCCTCATTCTTGTGTTGCCTCGCATGAAGCTATTTCTCGTATATTCTTCGATTAAATTCCAGGCTTTAGTGGCACTAAGCTTCACAAGTCCTCCGTTTGCGGCACCATCTAGCATATGAGCCGTTTGATCGTTGAGCGCCTCGTGGAATCTATTGATTGATTGCTGCCTTCGTCATTCCATGATCGGGCATTTCTTCAACAACGCTTTGTACCTCAACCATACTTCGTAAAGATTCTCCGTGTCTTTCTGATGAAAGTGTGAAATTTCAGTCTTTAACCTGAGAACCTTCGATTGCGGGAAAAAGTAGCCAAGAAAAGCCCCGCGCAGCTCGTCCCAAGTAGTGATAGATTTCGGTGGTAATAGCTCCAACCACTGCTTTGCCTTATCTTTGAGAGAGAATGGAAACAACATAAGCTTGATTGCATCATTCGACACCCCATTGATTTTGATGATGTCCGTAATCGCCAAGAATGCTTTGATGTGTTTGTACGGATCATCCTCAGAATTGCCTTCGAATTGAGCCGTCTGGAATATCATTTGAAACCATGAGTTCTTCAGCTCAAAGTTATTGATTGCGATTAGTGGTAAGACAATTGCCGACTCCGTACCACCTAGTGTATCGTTCTTGAGCAAATCTTGCAGTGATTACTCCTCGTTATTAGCTTCTTGATCTGCCATCTCCTTCGGTGTTCCCGAACTATCGACTGACGTCTCTGGGTGAGAGGTGCTTGCGGTGTCCTGAGAGTAATCAACTAGCTGAATTGATTCGTCGGACGAATGACTTTCGGAAGTTTCTTGTCTCAGACTTCGTCGCAATGTACGCTCAAAATTTGGAGATCCTTCAACAAGTGGATACGATGGATGTCTTCGGGTCATTCACCGTATAAGTGTACCTGAAAAAGTCAACGAACCACGTTAGCTAGGTAACGAAACACAAACAAAAGACAGTTGCAGATAAGAAACGTTGATTAACTAGAATTAAATAACAAAAAAGTAAATGACTAAATTACCGAACTCGGGTTTTCCTAATATCAATCTATTCCCCGGCAACGGCACCAAAAACTTGATCGCGATGGCGTGTGCTCTTAAATATGGTATAGAGATTCGTGCATATACGTCAAGTAATAATTAAAACGAATACGTTAAACTAGCACCACGCGCGATAGGCAGTGTACCTATCGTTTGTAGAATAGCTTAGCGAGTATCCGAGTATCGAACACGAGGAATAACATTGGTTACTAGTAATTACCTATCAATTCGATATTTAGCCTAGCAAATAGTTTGTGTTTTTTTTTATGTTTGAACTAGATCACGACAACTCTAACACGATCAAAGAACTTAAGACACGACTGAAGATTTAAATGTAACTTTTCAAGTGGAGAAGAATGTGCTCGGGATTTCGAGTCCCGCTAGGTATTGTCGACTAGGCCGTAAACCACCGTATCCACGCGGATAATGACTAAATCGCAGTAATTTCTTTTCACTCCCGAATTTGCTGTCGCCCTAAACGGTCGCGAGGATTTATATTGGTTTACCTATAGCGAGGGTCGACTATTTTCTTTCGCCGTATAGTCGACTCTTAACGTTTACGAAAGGACTAACAGTTCTTTAGCTTTCGCCCTCAACGGTATACCAAACGTTACACCAATACATAGACATATCAAATGTGACCTTCAAAACAACACATAGACATATTGAATCGAAGAAACAATGTCGTAAACGATAAATAAACAATGTCACGTGTTCACGAGTGTTATAACGCCCAAACGACAACTCTACCCAGCGTTCATCTCATCCCAAGCACATAAGAAGCTTAGCTACTCATGCTTAAGAGAGATCTACGAATCGTATACAAAATAAAGCACAGAGAATACATAGATCCAGCGTCCTTTGTGCTAGATCTTGGATAAAATGAGTTTCGAATCGTCACTTTAGCACCTAGGAATCGTTTTGATTGATTCCTATGGGTCTTGAGACGTCCCTTAGGTGTATTTTATCTTTTGTAAGTGAATTATGTCGATCTAGATTCAGATCTGGGTTGAGAAGTGCGGCTTATATAGAAAGTAATATGCAACACGGCTTAACACACCGACAGACACGGCCGTGTAAGAAGTCTGAGGTCCCGCGTTTGCGATGCTGATTAACAACACAGCCGTGTATACCAAAGCAACAAACCGTGTAAACCTGCCGAGGCTTCCTCTTTCACTGATGAACCACACACGGCCGTGTAGATGGTCGCTCAAGGCCGTGTAAAATTGCCGAGGCTTACCTTGAACAATGATGGAGGAAGCACGGCTGTGTTGGTTCTTGAAGTGGCCGTGTTGTCTATGAACATGGCCGTGTTGTTGGTTGGTTGGAGCCGTGTTGGGTCGCCGAGGCTTACTATCCTTTTTGCGTGATCAAACACGGCCGTGTTGGTGCATAGTGAAGCCGTGTTTCTGGTGAACTTGGTCATTTTTGCCCCATATTCTCTCGATTGGTCCCGATTGTTATCTTATACTCCTTCAATATCAAAAAATAGGTATAATCTTTAATATAAGTACAAGATAACTCAAATGAACCAAGTTACGACCTAAATATGATAGAGATAAACGTATAAAAATACGTTTATCAAGTGTAACTAAAAATTTTCGACTAATACTGTTTTTTCTATATCCATATTCACTTTTGACACGAAAAAACCTGTTTTTCGATTACAAGCTTTCGATCTCATGTTTTTCGATTGTCTTAATTCTCGAGTCCAAACTTAGCAAAAATGTATTTTGCCATCGAATATTTCGCACTCGAGTAAGTTTAGTTAAATGATCGAGTCAAACTTATCGAATTTTTTTTAAGTCTTAGATTCTCAATCATTCTAATTTTTTCGATAATAAATATTTCGATAGAATTTTTGCGATCAAAATGTTTTTTCGATAAACCATTTTTCGACAAGTTTTACTAAAACATATTCTTTAAACATTATCGAAAATCATCTACTTTTGAAAAATACTCTCAAAACTTTTATCAGTCGAAAATAGTTTTCGATACACATCCTTCGACAAACCTCTACTTACGAAAATTATTTTCGATTTTAAGGATCGAAATTGTTCAAATCGAAAAACATACTGCCCGAAAAACTTTTATAATTACTGACATTTCAAACGCAAATATTTTCCACATTGATTTGAATTTTTTTTTCAAATGAAGAATCAAAATTGTCATTTTCAAAACATCCATAATATATTTTCCTTCGCATAATCTTTTTCGATACTCAAACATTTCAATTAAAATAAAAAATTCAAAATCCTTTAGCAAAAATTTTGAAGTATCAATTCTTGTGCTAAATATTTTTCTTACTCAAACAGAATTTTTAGAACCTAAAAATTAGAGATAGGCCCTAAAAGGAAATTGCTTAAAGTATGAAGCAAACAATGATAACAAATTTATCACTTGTGAAGCACTCTTACCAACTCAAATCCAAACCTTCACGAGATCCTACCAATCAACTACGACTATGGATGCTTACTTTCTTGGAAACGATGTCCGTCCTCCAATTCTCAAAAGAGGTGAATATACCATTTGGAGAAGCCGCTTTATGAATTTTTTGGAAACTAAAGATCAAGCTGTGAATCTAATAGCTTCTCTCCAAGGACCCGCTCAGTTCTGGCTTATCTAAGAAGGCGATGCCACAAATAACCCCCCCATTCCAGCCACTAGAAGACTTAAAATTCCTAGTGAATACTCTGAGGGGGAGAGATTAAGAGCTAAGGCTGACCTATATTATTAAGCATGTTAGAAACTTTACAAATTAAATATGCCAACATGAAAAGTGAGCGGAAAAGTTCAAAAGAATTAGAGGAGCAACTAACACTTAGCGAAAAGAACTTCCAAATATAATTAGATAAGAACGCTCACCTAAAAATTCTCTTATCTAATGCTACGGAAACTATAACTAGTCGTGAATCTAGAATAGCTACGTCTGAGACTAAGATTAACACCCTTAGTAAAACTCTTAGCGATAGTCAGAGAGATTTAGAAATTTCTAGAAACAATTATAAGGAAATCTCTTATGAGCGTAAGAAGCTTTACTATAGGATTAAGACTTTAGATGATCTTCTGACAAAAAGGGGATATACTGATTAGGCGAATTTTCTAAATCAGCCACATGATATAGAATTTTATAATCATGTTGAAGTAGGTTTTACTAATCCTTGTAACTTCAAAAAGGTGAACGTAAAACAATTATATGATATCAAGTACATGGGTTTAGGACTAACTTCTTTAATGGATTTTACTAACACTTCAGAAATAACTGCCTTAGAAGAATCCAAAAGAAAAGCCAAAACTAGGACTGCCATATCCTTTGATTACACTGATTTGAATAATAATTACAAAACGCGGGAGATACACATGTCTAATGACTATAATTCTTTATATCCTTTAGAAAATATCCCTAAAGTCGAGGAAGAAAATTCTGATCATTCTAAAAATTCTACTTTCTGTTATATTCCTGCTATTGTTAAGAAAATAGCTGATTTAAACTCCTCATTAGAATCAGAACAAAAGAATTTTGAAGCAGAACAGAATGCGCTTTTATTTTCCAATCTAAAAAATTCCTCAGTTTTAACTAACGTTTCAAAATCCTGTCCTGATTTAATTTTAAAAGAATAATCATTAATCGATGACAAGCCCAAATTTAAGAATAATTCTCCCTTTGTTTTACAAAATATTTCAAAAGAAAAAACTTCTCTAAAAAGTGTTATTGGAGAAAAAGCGTCTTTAAATGTTTCGAAAGCAAAAAAGTCTATTACTAATTCTTTTTCTACTACATCCACATGTAGAGTAGTTAAAGAGACGAAGCATGCAAAGGAGTCGGTGTCTATCTTAGAAATAAAGAAGAAAAATATTGATGAAATTGACTCGCTTTCAAAATTTTCTTCTGTATACAAAAATACAGACACTCGTCGTAAAAAGAGAGAAGTTTCTACACTTCATGTTGTTGCTTCAACCTATGCTTTAAAATCTATTAATTTTAGAATTACAAATTTTGAAATCGGCTCCACTTCCAAAAATAAAACAATCATTTTAAGACAAATGCGAGTCTTAAGTCTCGTAGGAGACAAGATCAAGATATTAAGCAAGCTTATAGCTTATTCACTCTTGCTCTCACCTACGGTCTCTAGTCCAAGTTCACTCAGCCAAACACCTTAGGAGACTAGTTAGAGAGAAAATATTCTCTTCGACTAAGACGGACATGACATTTGCCCGAGCTGAATTTAATTTACCATATAAGGTTCATCCGCAAATGGGTTCCAAAAACATTATCTAGGCCAACACAAGCCAAAAAGGCTCAGTTGCCTAAAGAGGTAACACATAAACCAACTATCTGTAAGTAGGTTTAGGTATCTAAAACTACTCCTAACAATGGTTTATGAACCATAAATGAACAAACTTTAACCATTAAATCTGCTAATCCAAGAGGACCCATTTATAAGTGGGTACCTAAGTCTCTCTAAACTTCTCTATGCAGATCCATCATGTGTGGTATCTAGATTCAGGTTGCTCTACACACATGACGGGAAATCAAGAACTGTTGAGCAACTATCAAAACCGCTACAACGGTAAAGTCAGATTCGACAACAACGATTCATCTCCAATTCTATGCCTTAGAGATATCATTCTGGAGAATCTGACAATAAAAGATGTCTCATACGTCAAAGGTCTCAAAAACAACCTGTTCAGCATAGGACAATTGTGCGATAAAGGCTTTCAAGTGGTATTTCTAGCTGATAGGTGCAGAATCCTAAACAATCAGAATTAGGAACTTCTTACAGGAGCTCGAAGATCTAATCTCTACACAATATCTGACAACAGTACGACCTTCGACTGTTGTTTCCCTCATCTCTCAGACGACAATTCAGAGGAACAGCTTATTGCATCAACGTATGTCTCATCTTAATCTCAAGGCTCTTCACAAGCTTTCTGCTAAAAAGTTGGTCAATGGTCTGCCAACCAACCATCTCACTTTAATAAGAGCATCTTTGTTCGGCTTGTCAAATGGGCAAAATGAAGCGAGCGTCGCATAAACTCAAGCAAATAGCCTCCACATCTCGACTTTTGGAATTACTGCACATGGACCTCAGTGGACCGATGCAAACACAGAGTATCAACGGTCGCAAGTATGTGCTAGTTATTGTCGATGACTACTCTCGCTACACTTGGACAAGGTTTCCACGAACTAAAGATGAGATTGGAGACTTGATAATAAATTTAGTGAATACAACTCAAAATCTCCTGCAACAGAAAATCCATGTAATCAGGACTAAAAACGGGACCGAGTTCAAGAATAAACGCCTCAATACTTTTTATCAGTCTCTTGGCATCTGTCAACAGTTTTCAGCCGCTAAGACGCCTCAACAAAATGGTGTCGTAGAGCGGAAAAACCGAACTCTGGTTGAAGCTGCACGGACTATGCTTATCCATTCTGCTCTCCCTCATTTTCTAAGGGCTGAAGCAGTGAGTATAACTTGCTTTACGCAAAATCAGACGATAATTCACAAGCGTTTTGAAAATACGCCGTACGAAATAATAAATCAAAGGATTCCAAATATCTCATTCTTCAAGGTCTTCGGGTGCAACTGCTTTGTGCCGAACGATCGAGACCATCGAAGCAAGCTCGATCCTAAAGCATTTGAAGCCGTCTTTATTGGATATTCTTCAACCTCTAAAACATACTGCGTTTATATCAAGTCTTCTCACATAATAATGGAAAGTTACAACGTCATCTTTCACGAAGTGACAGATTTGGTTTATGAACACGATAGTTCAGAACCCGAGCTTATAGGCGTGTTGGCACAAAGTCAACAATTTTCGACAACATCTGCCTCAACGTTAGGAGAAGCTATTCCCGCTGATTTGGAGGACTTGGACTCTCTCTTTGAACATTTTTATCGGAACGAGTCTCAATCGCTTGTTTCATCACAATCTATACCAAGCAGTGTACCTTCCTCTTCTACCGTGGTACTCCCAAATGAGATTCTCGATCACCAAGGTCCAACCGATGTTCTAGACTCTTAGAACTCTGAATCACTAACAATTGTTGCAGTTCCTACGAATGTAGATGAGGAAATTCCATCTATGTCAACTTCAATCCCTCTTACGAATACTTAGCCTCTCAATTCAGGATGTCTCGAACTACTTATCGACGATGGTTCTGCATCGGTTCTGTCTCATGAAAGCAAGTGGACACGAGCTCATATTGTCAATCAAATAATAGGTGATCCTTCATGCGGAGTACGCACTAGAACATCTTCTCACAATGGACTTTTTCACGTGCTTTTTAAGCCAAAACGAACCAATCAAGGTAGCTGAAGCCCTTCAAGACACGGATTGGGTGATCGCAATGCAAGACGAACTCAACCAATTCGAGCGTTTACAAGTATGGACCCTAGTTCCTCGACCACATGGCAAGACAATTATAAGAAAAGAACCAAATGGGTCTTCAAGAATAAAAAGAACGAGAATGGTGAAATTATCAAGAACAAAGCGCGACTTGTAGCCAAAGGGTACAACCAACAGGAAGACATTGACTATTACGAGACGTATGCTCCAGTTGCTCGAATATAAGCTTCTTTTTGGCGTACGCGGCTCATAAAGACTTCAACGTCTATCAAATGGACGTAAAAACCGCCTTTCTCAACGGCGTGTTGAAGGAGGAAGTCTATGTCACTTAACCCGAATGTTTCGTGAACGAAGAGCACCCTGATCATGTATATCGATTGGAAAAAGCACTCTACGCACTAAAACAAGCCAATCGAGCTTAGTATGATGTCCTGAGCGAATTTCTAGTAAAGTCAGACTTCGTCCGAGGAACAATCGATACGACATTATTTATTAAAAAGCAAGGTAAGGACTTCATGGTCGTCCAAGTCTATGTTGACGACATAATCTTCGGCTCGACAAATCAACGACTCTGTCAGAAATTTGGTGATCTGATGAAGACAAAATTCGAGATGAGCTTAATGGGCGAACTTCAATTCTTCCTTGGACTACAAGTCAAACGGCTCGAAGATGGAATTTTCATCAGTCAAACCAAGTATATAAGAGATATTCTGAAGAGATTTAATCAATACAAGAGCACATCTACGAGTACTCCCATGTCAACAAGCTGTAAATTGGATGTTGATCCATCTGGCAAGCTGGTCAACATCACAACTTATCAGAGTATCATTGGCTCTCTTCTCTACCTGACGTCAAGCCGACCTGACATAATGTTCGCCACTTGCCTCTGCGCTCGATTTCAAGATGATCCGAAGGAGTTTCACATGCACGCGGTCAAGCGAATCCTACGTTATCTTAAAGGGACTCCGACCTTAAGGTTATGGTATCCAAAAGGCACAGATTTAAAGTTAATTGGCTATACTGACGCTGACTATGCAGGTTGCCGAATGGACAGGAAAAGCATGTCAGGAGGAGCACAATTCTTGGGCGATAAGTTGGTCTACTGGTCCTCAAAGAAGCAAAATTGCGTATCGACTTCGACGGCCGAGGTGGAGTACGTCGCGGCTGCCAGCAAATTGCTGCTCACAAGTTCTGTGGATGCGGATGCAACTGCACGACTACGGGTTTGAATCCAATAACATTCCCATTTATAGTGATTCTCAAAGTGCTATTGCCATTACCTGCAATCATGTTCATCACTCACGCACAAAACACTTATATATTCGCTATCATTTTATAAAAGATCATGTAGAAAAAGACATTATAGATATGTATTTTGTTAACACGGAGTTTCAACTTGCTGACTTATTCACTAAGGCATTGGATGAAAAACGATCCCAACTCCTTATTGCTAAGTTAGGCATGTTGAATCCCAATCTTGCTTGAAATGTGCTTAACATGCTCTATTATGTTTCTGTGTGATATTCTATGTACTTCTTGATACTCTTTGTTATATCTTGCGTGATTTTATTTTATTCAATTCTAATTAAAAGAAAATAAAACAAATAATATAATATATAATAATAATAATAATAATAAAAAACACACACAACACATAACGAGGAATGACGATGACTTTGTTTATTTTAATTTACTCACAAGAACATTTCTGTGATACATGCTTGGTTATTTCAAGTCACATTGTTTTGTCTGAATAGCTTAGTATGTTTCACTAGACACAAAGTCACATCATAAATGTGAGAATTTGAGCCTCAATATTCTTTCAAATGATTTATCTTTGAGTGTGTCACACTTCAAATGCTTGTCTCTTGATTTGTGCTTCGTGGCCTCATTCTCGCTTTGTGTTAGTTCGTCATGAATATGATAAGGGCAGTTAGGATATTCCTCACTTGGCCAAATTATAATATATAATCCTTTATTATTTCCTCTAGTGATCCCCTTTGAGCCTTCTCCAATATCCTTTTTCACTTGAAACCCAATCAAGCCTTCAACCTTATTCCATAAGTTTCGGGGGCTGCTCAAATAAGAAAAGGAGGGGGAGAAAAGGAGGCGGAAGACGCACACGAGGAATGTTCAACACACAAATAATCTCTCGATTATTGTAAAAGAGGAGCATGGATCTTGCTGTGAGATTCTCCTTCGATAATCTCGTATACTCGTCAGAACGGCTGGAAGAGAAACACCTCAAAGTGATCTTCTCCAACGATAATCTTGGTCTTATATCGAGACAACGAGAAGAGGAGCATAGCCTTGGGTTCGAATTCCATAACTATGAACTTCTCCAAAGTTAATCTTTAAATCCTTCAAGAGGAGCACGGTATCGGCCCGAGAACTACATAAGAAGATATAATCTCTCAAGCCTCGTAAAGAAGAAGAGATTCAACTTGAGCAAGTGCAGATGAAAAGAAAAAAAAGGAGCATAAAATGAATGTTAAAAGGGCCCCTGGAATGGAAGGATTTTAAACTCACTAATTCAAAATTATTATCCTACCCCTCTAAGTCAGAGCCTAAAATAATAATCCCTTCAAAGTCCCTTTGATTCAAATTGATGGACTTTCGCTTGGTGATTGATTAAATGCACCGCGATAACAAGTTAAATTGATAAAAAAAATTGTTGTTTTGATATGAGTGATATATATACTAATAATTCTCATGATAAAAAAAATTGAGCACTATGAGCGAACCATGCGAGCTTTGTCAAAATGATTCATACTGTGATCTTAGGATATTAGTTTAGTGACATGATTTGATGGCAAATTATTATTCTATGTGAAGTGAAATTTTTGCGTACTAATGATCAAAGTGACATATTTGACCCCAAAATAAATGCAGGCACACATTATTAAATGCATTCGCACATGCATTGGTACAGAATTGTCAAATGCAAATTTTTACGAGCATACATGTAAATGCAAATTTTGATATGCATTGATTAAATGTGTTATTCTTCCTTATGACATATATTGTTAAAATTTTATATGCATATTGTGGTGAATGTGTGTATTCATGCAAAATTGACAAATATTATATGTGCACTTTTTGAGGCTCCTTACATGTATATTTGCTACTATTTCCTAAATGATTTCCTTGCAATTACGACTTCTAATGTTTTTCTCCAAGTGTCACAGAGTATTTAGAGCCCGTCCGAGGAGTCAAGTGTTGAATTTCATCAAAATTGGGAGTTAATTGCATTTTTTTCAAAAACTTAGGGGGAGTTATGTTATAATTTCTTTCAGAATTGAAGGGTGAAAAATTATTTTTATTTACTGAAAAGTATCGAAAAACTAATCGGCATGGTCTAACGAAAGCCATAATATTTTTCTCGGCCCAAAACTACTTAAATAATTCTTCCAGTCGAAAAACTCATTTACACGCAAAACCTCAGACGAAAAATGTTTTTCGATTCTCTGAAAAATTTTAAATGGCGAATCCCAAAATCTTCAAAAAAATATTTCGTTTTAATTGCCGGTTTTGAAGGTAGAATCCATATGCTGTTAATATTTTAGTTCATTAAATAACGTATTGCATCAATATTTCAAGGTTTTCGAGCGTTTTTCGACTCGCTGTTTCTCGACATATCTTATTTAAAAAATCTGTTATGTTTTGTTGGGATTTAGCCTTAAACATGTTGATAAATTGCGTAATACTGGGGTTCGGAACTGGTTTTCGAACATTTTGAGTCAAGATTAACTCTCGTTTCTTGAAAAATCATAACTCGCAGTTTAAAATTCGACTGTTCAGATTTCTGAAACTTTTAGGGTCGAAAACCTTTTTATCGCAAATAGTGGTTTTCAAACCAAATTAGCGTCGAAAACTTTTGTTTTCGATATAATTTTATTCGATCGCAAAACTTAGCGTCGAAAAACTTTAGTTTTCGATAGAATTTTATTCGATCGCAAAACTTAGCGTCGAAAAACTTTAGTTTTCGATAGAATTTTATTCGATCGCAAAACTTAGCATCGAAAAACTTTAGTTTTCAATAAAATTTTATTCGATCGCAAAACTTAGCGCAGAAAAACATTAGTTTTCGATAGAATTTTATTCGATCGCAAAACTTAGCGTCGCAAATTGTTATCTTCGAAAACTTCTTATTCGATCAAAAAAAATATTTAAGCGACGAATATATTTTTGACTGAAGTCTTATTCGAATAAAATCGTGTTCGAATAATATTGTGCTGCAAACAGTAATCACTTTTAACACTTAGAAAAAAAAATTTAAAGTCATTTCACGAACCATACTATGACCAAATGAAAAATATTTTCCAAGTTAAAAATGTTTGTGCGCACTACAATTTGAAATACTTTACACAAATCATCATTGCTTATTTTTAATTGGCCTTTATGAACTAATGATCTTTATTCATTTTTCAGAGATGACACATCAAGAATATTCACATATATATCCATCTGACCTCTGGCTACAAGTCCATGACAACAACTATCAACTGAACTTGACGATCTTCAGATGCCCTGACGACATCATCATATCAATCCTAAAAGGGCACTCGCTTTGGCCAGCTCTCACACTGACAGCCTTTGTTCAAATGGTGTATCTCCAACAATTCTGAGAATGTATGAGGAGTCATATAGTGGGCGACGACACAGTTTACACAACCAAAGTCAACCACAAAATGTCGTTGTCAACAAGGATCTACTTAGAATGGTCCTTGATCTCCCACATCATGAAGTCTACGACCTTTTACCTTCTGATGCGGAGATCATTGCCGATATGCTTCAGATGGGATACAAGTCCCCCGCTGATCAAGCTCGCAAACTTCCAAAACAGCGGAATCTCATATCCTTGGAAGACTTTGTTCGTGATCATCAACAAATGTCTCTCCCCAAAGCATTCGGGGTTCGACAAGGAAAATGGGAACATCATCAGGATCTTCCATGAGGTCGTCTTCTCCAAGAAATACGACGGTGGCCCAGCTCATCTGGAATGACTTGGCCGACCAGATGCGTCAATGGGGAGACTACGACGAAGGCCAAATTCCTTCCTTACGTCTGATGGTTCCCCTTAATATTTGAGAATCTAATGGAAGCTCATCCTGAAATTCCCCGTCTACCACCAGTTGGAGGACGCACCACCGAGGCTGCGTTTCTTCCACAACCCAAAGGTATCGGACTTGGAGCTACAACTGATGCTCATTCCCTTGGAACTCCTCCGCCTGGCAGACCCAACAGACGAAGCTTTTCAAGAGTACTGCCAGAACCATTACATCACCGAGGCTATGGTTCGGTCCATCCCCACCGACTCTGCCCCGATGCCCCTAAGTCAAGAACCCATCGTGGAGGCAAAGGAGCCCGAAGCTGAGGCTCAGGAGCCTGAAGTAGCGGCCAGGAAGCCCGAGGTTGAAGCACGTGTATCAACACCTCCCATGGTTGCCTTGCCTGAAGAAACAGAATCAGCTGAGGAATGCAGACTCGTTCGAAGGGACTCCAGACGGCGAAGATCACAAGTCCAATCTGCATCCCCGGCTACTACTACAGCTCCTGCTTTGCCTCCTCGGGTTGTCTCAACAAGCGATGTGCCTACTTCAACGATCGAATTTGAGCCACAATCCGTCTTGACGTCTACACATGTTAACGATGAGCTTGTCACAACATCCATAGAGATGATTCCTATGGTTTCATCTCCAAGATTGGATGGAAGTCTCGTTGTTTCACAAACATCATCTGAAGCAACAACGGGCCAACCCACCGAAGTGATGCCTTCAAGGTTGACAACGGGCGCCTTAAGTCGTCCCGGTCTCATAAGCCTATTATATGTGGCACGTCAGAAATCTACTCTGGCGTTGTGACTGTAGAACGTCTACCTGGATCCGCTCCACTCCGGAGGTGTCACCATTCGTGACAAAGGAATGCTAACAAGAAGCTCTCTGTACTGCACTCACGTCTTTCGAAGATCGTTTGATGGAGAAAGTACGACAAGCCATCGAGACTTCCTGACGAGATATCGGGAAAACACCAGTCTCAGAGGCCACTCCGTCCGAACATATCCATTCCCCACCACAACCCATCATCAACACCCCAATCCAACTCATAGTTACCACACCAACCCCATCTCCCACCCTTCTAAATCCATACATCATCCCAATCACCCAGGTTCACGATATCCTCATCTCTCGTCTTTTAGCCATCGAAGAGATGACCCCTGCCGAGGAGAATCTCTACCGACGACTAGTCAATGACTCCTACCCGCCTGCTCAGACGAGCTGCCGCGGACAGAGCTCCCGTACCAAATGGGGACATGACGATCATCACGATCAGGATCGCCCTGAGGGGGAGAAGCGGCAGAAGACAACAAAAAGCAGCCACGGACAAGGACGAGACAAGACTCTATCAACTCGTGAAGCTGGAGGCTCGTCAACAAACCCACTAACATCATCCACACAAAAACCTATCACCTGCTCAAAAACGACTACCACGCCCCACACCCACACACCACTTAACCCCCAGACTTGACACCTCCGTCTCCCAAAAGTCCACACCCAATCCCAACATCAGACTCTACACTCAAAGATCAACCAGAAGCCGTAACAGTCAACTACGATCCTCACGCCATTGTAGATGACTACATCCTAAGCGAGAAATGGTTGACGCATTGGGAACCAGGGGAAGCTGCTCAAGCTCGATTATCCAATGTCAGATACTTTCTGCAACAGGCTTCAGCTGATCTAGTTCTGATCGAGGATGAAGAGCTTCAAGAAGGTGATGACTACAATGTCGAACTTCTAGATCTACCAGAACTTCAAAGACATCGAGCGGACACCCTCCACGTTTATCAAAGGGGACCGTCCGATTCGAGACACAATGGGAGAATGTTCGGATCGAAGTACCCTTCCTTGAAGATGTAAAAAAGCAGATCTTGCGAGCACAGAACAAAATCAAGAAGTTGAACGAGCTGAAGCTTCGGGGGATTTCTCATTGGAAAGAGCGGAAGAAGATGGAACACATATTAATGCTCAGCTATCTCGGTCCGGATCGAAGAGGCATCCCAAGAGATCAACTCAGAAGAGGCTTCAGGGATAAGCCACCGATCTTCTAACTCTTGGGAGTCTCACACACAATAGGTCCTTATTCAACTCCGATATACACGATCGAGCGGGCAAATCGTACTCGAGAAGATATAGTTGAGAGCTGTCTACCCCACCTTCTACCGGACGAGGTCTACCGTCTATTCCAGATGTACAAGGAAAAATTTCAGACGCCTGCAGAGTACATCAAGAAGGAAGGCCTCGAGGGCTTAAAGAGGTTCATGGTGCGGAAGAGCAAATATCACACCGCACACGACCTTCACATTGCATTGGAAAACAATATGAAGAAGATCAACATGGAGTCTCCGCTCATGCAAGGTTTCCCGCTCAATGACTTCCCGGAGAACAACATCTTAAAACAGCCAGGCCTCGCCATCGCTTATCGCAACCCAGTCATTGGAAAGACGAGAGTGATGATGAAGTCTGAAGTGCACAAGTGCTGCGATGGGATGTTGAAGCTTATAAAGAAGAACATTGAAAGGAGATTGGGAGAGATTGATGGGACTACCATCTTCGAGGATCTTGATGAAGAAGAAGCCCCGCTCCTGAGTTAGCTTCTCAGTGCTATTGAAGAAATAATAGAGCTGAGGGATGATGTACGTCATTATGAGACAACATTGGGATTGCGGAAGTCATTTTACGCCGGACAAGGATAAACAGAGCTGAAGAGCAAACGAGCACAAAGGGGGAGATTGAAGATCACATTTTAATTGTGCTCTTTTAATTAGTTATCCTTGTAAATAGGAGCGTCATTTGTATATTCAATAGTGTATGACTTAATTGTATTATGCCAAGTATGTAGGTATACATACCAATGTACACTATTGCAGTTTAATTCTAGAGAGAGAAACACACAAACACTTTCTCACACTAAAAGCTTTTCTCTCGTGTTCTTCATTGGAGGTATTCGACCGAGGTATCAAATCTCATATTTCTATTCGAATATCTATAATTCATGCCTAGGATTTATTGTAGTTGATAATCGAGGACCTAACAATTAGTGGTGTGCGTCAGTTACTTTGGAATTCCCTAGTAACTTGGTCTAGTAGAAAGCAAAATGTTGTCGCCTTCTCCACAACCGAAGCTGAATATATGGCCCTAGGGAATTGCTGTCAACAATCACTATGGATGAATAAACACAAAGTGATTACGTGTAAACTTCTGTTAATATCCCGACTTTCTGCGATAATACTAGTATCACTAAGTAACATGTTCATCATTCTTGAACTAAGCAAATAGAGGTCAATTTTTATTTCATTCAAGATCATGTTCGGAAAGGCAATATCAGCCCGGAAATCGAAGAAACAAATGATCAACTTGCTGATATATATTCACGAATCCCATAATCGAGACTAGATTTTGCGATATCCGTGATCTAGTGGGAATCATCGACCTAAATGAGGTTAGATAACTGGCCAACTTATGCCAGTTTTTCTAAAATCTTAAGATCCGAGTCTAGTGTTATTTTTGGAAGAAACTCATAGTTAGTCTCCTCTGAGATCTCATTCGTATTCCACCTAGATATATTAGGAAAATAATATCTCTATGATTTTCTTTTAAAAACTTTCAATAAACCTTCCTTTCATAAATGAGATCACGCCAAATCATTCTGATATTTCTGATTCCTTGATTGACGATTTATTCCATTTTTGGAATTCAAATTTCGTAATTTGATATCATCAATATCTCTTCCTTGTATAAACCCTCGACTTCGATAAATCCATATGTGATAACCTACATTTTTTTCACTTCATCCTTATCTTAAAAGTCCGTCTCTTCAAACCTCTTTATCAATGAAATTGGTGAAACCCGCTGGAACCAAAGGCGTCGGAATCGAATCGAGCATCAGCAAATCCCTGGGCTGATTATTCTTTGAAAATTATCTTAAGATCTTGCTCTTATTTGGCATCTAAACTCATTGGGAAAGTAGTATCTCGAAAATTTCTTTCTTAGTCCTTAAGATAAGTTTGCATTCTTTACTGTAATCCGTAAAAAAAAAATTATTTCTTTAAAGTTACCGAATTATTGGCTGTTCATTTTTAAAAATTCAAATTTTCTTTGAAGCCGTTCAAGTCACATCCCACTAATGCCTAGGTGATAACTATCTTCATCACTTTATTCTGCCTTAAATTCCCATCTTCGAAACTTCATAGCCCTAAATGGTGAAAATTTATTGGTAGAAGAATGTTGAAGCAGATGTGAAAGGAACCTATCTGGCGAGTTGATATATCCAAGCTTTTGAGAGTTATGACAAGGGAATTCCATATGAAATGTTGATAAGTACATGTTTGAGCTGAAAGGGATCACGCTGCTACCAAACCGGGAACGTCGTCAGAAACACGCTGGGGATGCAATCACGTTGGAGAGAATGAGAATACATCATACTGAAAAAAATCACAGAGGAATCTATTCCAAATATGTCTGTATGATGGTCATTTCAACCGTTACAATGTTTTCTGCCATGATATTCCATCTTTAGTCCTCCTCTAACTTATTTTTGCTATTTCTGCACTAAGCCTTTATTTCAACCTTGAAACTCTTGGTATCGCCCTTTTTTATGCTGAAGGGGGAGAATTTTGGGTAATTAATGTGGTCATAGGGTCTAAGTAAAGCGATCGTTTGATATTTTTTATGTTATTGCACTTGCTATATATCAGTTCGTTATGTTATTTCCTATTAGATATCTTGACGCCTATGTGGTGTTTTAGTTTTAACTTACATGAAATGAGAAATATATGCACATAGGCAGGGGAGTAAAATGATATTACCTGGTAATTGCTGAAATTTCAAACAATATGCCCCGACAACTTCTGAATTCCATCTATGATTTATGTAATTTCTAATATGAAAAATTTGAACGTAGGTGGGGGGATAATACATGTTTTACTTGATAATTTTCCATATTCATGAACGTGAAATACTTAAACATGTTATGTGCTTCAAATGTTTACATGATCGAGTGTGTTCATATGCTTAAATGAGGCATTAAATACTCGTCATCATCAAAAAGGGAGAGATTGTTCACCTTCTTGGTCCGATACCTATGAGGTTTTTGATGATTACAAGTAATTATGTAAAGTGTGCTCTATAACTTAGAAAACTCGATGTATGTAATAATATTCTAATATGCATGTACAAATGTACATTAATGATAAGTTGTCAAATATTTGTGACCATGTGCTTTACTGGAATATTATTGTGATCTCTTAGTTATGAGTACGCATGAATGGAATCTCCTACTGTACATGGTAAAGATTTTGTGCTGAGAATGGAAAATATGCTATCTGTTGTGAATTAGTCTATCTTAAAAAAGAAATCATGGAAATATCCTTGTGACTAAACCGTGATTGATATTTAATATGGAAATGAGTTTGAATACTTTCCCTTGCAAATTTGTTTATTACATGTGGAAAGTGATTATGTTGTACAAGGAAAATCCTAGGCGATATCCTATGGAGTTATATATGGAAAGTCCGTGAGATATATATGGAATATGATATATCTGTTGGGAACTTGTTTATGTTTAGTAAAGAAATCATGTAGAATGCATCTTGCTTAATCTTATACGTGCAAATCAATTATTGTCGTTTCTTTATGTTGATTGGAATATTATTAAGGAAAGTATTAATGGATCGGTTCTATTTTGGATAAGATGTTGATTGAGATTATATATAGAATATATTGATTGGATCACCATATATGGAAAATATATGCTTTTTTGTGAACTTATAATGCATTGCTCGAAATTTGTGATTGTACATGGCATGGAATCATACTAATTGAGCCTATAGATGTGGTTGTTCAATATAAGTTGATATGATTAATTTGGCACGATTATATACTTCATACATGCATGGATTGTGTACGTAATTGGAAAATCTTTTGTGATCAACCTTCCATGCAAAGTGATGATTGTTTATGCTTATATATAAAGCAACACTTTGTATTTCCGTGCTAAGAGAAGTTGAGCATAAGAAACAAAATCCTTTGAGAGTTGTGCGTTCACTTGCGAGTATTGTCTATTGTTGAGGTTCTACTAGTGATAACCTTATGCCGACTGCGCTTACCTTGGTGATAACCTTCTACGGCATGAGCTTACACTTGCAATTCCATCACCGGTCGAGCGGTCCCTACCATACCTCCACAACATATATTCTGTCTTCGGACGCGTTATCTTCGGATGGGATTGATACACTATGAGGCAAAGTCGACGTTTGCGCACAGTGAAGGGAAGGACGTTGTTCCAGGGGCCCTTCGGTAGCGAGCTGTTTCTAGTCGGGAATCGAAGATTCCCTAGTGACATGGAGCGAAACTCGGCGTGTGGCACCCTAGCTGTGGGACTAGAGTTTGACTTGCTTCGGTTTGTGTATGGTAACATTACAGTGATTGATTTTCAATCAACTATGGTAACATTATAGTGATTGATTTAACTCTTGAAGAGCAAACCTAGGAGCGGAGTAAACCCCGATTAGGGATATAACCTCTATAAAAAAAAACCGTGTGTCTCACTTTACTTTTCAGTTCTTTATATTTATGTGAGACAGACCCAAAGAAACATTTTCAAAACATTTAGAGATAACTCAGAAAACGTTTTTAAAGTTGAAGGTGGTAACCTGGATAATTGTTGTTGTTCATGTATAATTGGAAATCTGCATTGTTATCACGCTTTTCTAAAGGAAAGGATTTTAAATAGAAGAAGCAAAATTTTATAAGACTAATTCACCTCTCTCTCTTATGCATATTTTATACCTTAGGAGGTCTGGTTGTAGTACCTTAGCATGAGTTTATTTTATGGTTGGCAATTACTGATCGGCTTGATTCGCGTGATTAACCATGGATTGCATGGACTGCGGCGGGCATCGGCTGCCCCCTATGTAATCAGGCGGCCGAGTATTTCCCATCTATTTTTAGTTCACTCTCTCTACGAGGTGTATAAGGATGCATAAGGCCAAAATGTGTTTTACTTGGCTTTATCGTGATTATGCGGGTATTGTTTGGGCGGCTACAAAATGGGGTGAAAGGCATCTGTTTCACATGGTTTATTGACAGCTCTTTGCTTTAATTGTATACCATACTTGGATGGAGAGGAATCAACGATGGCAAGGTGCGACATAGAACTTGGGACAGATTAATGTAGCGCTTTTATTATTTTCTATGCGGCCAAAGGACGATCTCAAACATATATAGTTTACAACAGACGGCCCTTCAGAAAATACGGAGATAGCATGATCGTAGCTTTTGCGATCTTTTTATTGTTTTGGTCTGATTTACTGATTGGTACGACATGATTTGTCATATGTTCGCTTCTTGTACATTTTATTATATACAGCGTAAAAATTCTAAAAAACAAATGTATGTATAAAATTAAAACTGAAAATCAGGAAATATTTATCTTGTTTCATCTTAGCCCTCCATAAAGTTAACAGTTAGCTATGATAATGGAAAACATCACAAATACAACCATATGAAAGATGTCACTGTGCAAAATCTGAGAAAGCAACCCCATTTTTTGTTGACCGAAGAAATCAATCTCCCATGTAGAATAAATCACAATAAAAAGTCATCACATCACCAATTCAAGGTTGCACCATGGTTTTGAAACCGGATTTTCGAACCGGATCGGAAAATTACTAGTTATAAAAATAAATAAAATATATTAAAATTAATATTTTGCAACTATAAAAGTCTCACAAAATAATAATATTAAAAAATAAAGCTAAAAATAATATTATTTCAAGCTATAATATTTTATGTGGGTATAAAACTAACGAATTTATTTGGGCTTAAATATCAGACCCAATCCTCAACCAAAGCAAACCCAATCCAGCCAAGGTCTTAAAATATTTATTTTCGAGTCTTTTTATTAAAAGATTAAACCAAACCAGGCCGAATTTGGACCCGGTTCACAGTTTTCCGGCCCAAACCGGCCGGTCCGGTCCGATTTTCAAAATCTTGAGTTGCACGCCCTGCGGGCCTGTAGGAATTTTGTGGAGGCACATTATATATAATAATAATGCATTGTAGGGAATAATAGATGCACAGTAGTCTAGTTAGAGCTTAGGTACACAAATGAGATTGAGAGAAAGAGAGAGAGAGAGACAGCTGTCCATCGATTTATTCGTTAATACTTAATCCATACAACACATGCTTTTAATCATTAGCCATATATGAACATTTCTTTAAAACGATGAAATCATCAAAAGCCAGCACGCACTTAATGGGCTTGTTGTCTCAGCATTTCGTGGATTCACTTTTATTTTCTTTTATCCCATTTACTAATAACCCTCCATTATTACAAAAGTAATACACTAATAAATAGATATATATAATTTTGTGGGCTGTCCGTTAGACTGAGACAAACTTGCCAGCAAAAATTAGATTTACTAATCTATAGTTTTAATCTTACTATTAGAAACATTAAAAAAAATCCTAACAGGCATGTGAGCAAAAAATATAGCATTTTACTATAATAATCAGTCCCATCACGTTCGTATAGATTCTCTTTTAATCAAAATAATCATATGATCTCTTTTTAGCATCTTTGTATGTAATTTTTATTCATTTTTTTACATCCTTCACATGTCATATGTACTTACAAATGATTCTTCTCCTAAAACCCTAACATGGACGCATAATTTCTTTATATTTCTTTTCTGTTTCTTAATAAGTTGTTGTAAGGATTGATTAATGACTTGACGGTTTGTGGTTTAAGTGTTAAAACAAATAGTTTATTCAAATATCCATCATTGCTAATGCATTAAAATATATATAAGCTCTAATGGCTCTTCTAAAGCTGATGTCTTTTAAACATCTCACCCAGTTGAATCAAAAGCTTTCAACTCTCAAATCAATTCACAGAAGTGTCGACGATTCCGTATACACTATGAAAATGAAGAAACGAGACGTTGCTCAGAAGGCTGATGACCCTTCATCGATATCATCATCTCAAGTTGGAAACAAAGTGTTGCCTATTACTGACGCGGCTCAAGCATCGTCGAATAAAGAAAAAGATCAATCCTCCAATGTAGAAAAGAAAGAAAATACCACAAAAGTCGTCGATAAAATGAAAACCCTTAAGGGTGTGTTTGGTTGGGGGTATTAGGAGGGATTAGGAGGATTAGGATTAGCTAAAGGGGTGTTTGGTTAGAGGGTTTATTTAAAGGGGAGGTTTAATTACCCCTATAAGGTATTATTTAAAGCAACCATCCCCTCTCCCTTTAGCTAATCTCACACATTTTGGACAAAATTATCCTTTTACTTTAAATTTTATTTGTTTATTTTATTCTTTTTTTATAAATTTTCTCCCCCCCCCCCATCTCTCTCTCCTCTCTCTCTCTCTCTCCCTCTCCCTCTCTCTCCCTCTCTCTCTCCCTCCCCCTCTCTCTCCCCTCTCTCTCCCTCTCCCCCCCCTCTCTCTCTCTCGTCTTCCCTCTCTCTCTCCCTCTCTCTCTCTTTCTTCTCTCTCCTAATACCGTATTTTTTAAGTGAAGGGGTAAAATTGTAATTTTGTTTATTTAAACCTAATACCATCTAAATCCATCTACCAAACATATTGGACATCATTACTTAATCCCATCAACCAAACATCCAAAAAAACTAATACACCCATTAAATAAACCCAACTTAAACTAATACCATCTAAACCCATCCCTCCAACCAAACGGACTCTAAAAGGATGAAAGAATTACTCAAATGGGCTGCGGCTGCAAGAGCTGAAAAAGGTGGAAAATATATTACCAGAAAGGTATGAAGTTTATCTCTAGAGCCTATGTTTTTTACAATTCAATCATCGGATATAATTTATTTCATAAAACTTACTTCAATGAGTGTCGTAGTATTAATGGCATGCGTTTTATGACGATAAAACCTTGACATTAGTAAGTCGTTGAACAAGTACGTAATTTCTATTACAGATGTTGCATTTTAGGCACAAACCAGTTCTAAATGCGGTACCGGACGATGATCAGCTAAGCAATGACTCTCCCAAGATAAGTCTCAGGTGGGAAGTCGCGAGCTGCTCAACGACATATTCCGCCATTTCAATGGCTTCTTCAGATTGCACTCCACTGCATGTTAGAGATCAGTCTGTCCGAAGAACCGGAAATTGGATCACCACGGATTCTGAATGTAAGGCTCAACGCACTCATGCACACATATTTCACCAAGCACGAACATGGATAGAAGTTCATAAATTATTATCTTTTAAACAACGATGTTTTATTTTCGTAACAGTTGTTGTTCTGGAATTGTGATTAGAAGGGATGAGCAGATTTCACCATTGATGAGTAAGAGATGGGGTCGATGAGATTGGATCTGGGAATCTTGAAGTGATTCAGGAAATAATATTATTATTCATTAGGTTTTATTATGTGTATTTGATTCTGTTTATTATAGCTTATTCAATGTATTGCTGATCGCCCTGGAAAGTAGTGTGAGCGCTGACATCATTGAGAGATCTTTATTGTTTTCGCAAAATACTCCTCCTAACACGAGATAACATTGTTGACGTCACTCACAATTATTTTCCAAAATGTGCATATATATCGAATGTTTGGATCGGTGACCGGTATTTTAATATAAGACTTTGAGAAATTCTTATGTTTTACAACACTTGAAAAATACTTGAGTTGTAATAACTTGTGTTCTTGAAAATAATTTAGCAGCGAGAGATTAAGCGATTTTGAGTTTAAACCAAGCAGAAAATACCCGACCTAATCCTTTTAAAATCGGTTTTATGAGCTTATAAAAAAACTCCAAAGTCTATGCAAGTTAAAGACCGGTTTTGGTTGAAGCATTTTAACGAACACTTAAAATGCTTCAACTATGCATGCTACTACTTATATGCGAGTGTGTATGTTAGTGTTTGTTTGTTTGCACACGAGAGTTTGTTTATGGAAGTTCGGAGCTAAACCCTCTACGTCTCCCCTTCTTCCTCGCAAGGAAGGCACCACTAGAAGACTCGGTTTACACTCGTCGGCGTACAACCTTCCTTGACTTAGACTTACACAATATAGTCTCTCGTTATACTCCGCTAACTAAAATAATAGCAGCCACGATCGTCCCGCAAGGTCAATTACAACGGTTGTAGGCCGTAACCTCACAACCTACATTCATTTTTAGCGTCGATATGCTAAGACAATCCGTAGGCGGCACCCTCACGACGAGCACGCGCTTAAAGTCTTTGTACAAAGATAACACCATTCTTTTGTAGAATATTATATAATTATTGACACCTCACGTTTACAAGACCCACCCTTTTAACAAGCACTCACAAATTATTTATTGCTCTCTCTTTCTCTCAAGACAAGATTACAAAATAGTACAAATACATCTATATATTATTATATATCATAGACGCTTCATTCTTATTTTATACATGCAAACTCACACCTCATATTTATACATATCTTATGTCGGTTATTTAATGCAACATGGATATATGATAATAAAAATTTATTTCTAGAGACTCCTTAGCTAAAGGCAACGTGTGATGATAACAATGAATTATTTGTCGATTATGCTCCATGTGTCTGTCGGTTATTTCTCTAGATTGCACGTGGATGAATGTTGGTTGTAATTTGATTAAGTCGGTGATGATGATTCTTCAATTCCCCCCCTCAACACCGACATATGTATTTTCTGCTTGATCCATTCCTAGACGGGTTCGGAATTCCTCAAATTTTGAGACAGCGAGTCCTTTGGTGAACACGTCGGCTACTTGATCTTCAGTACCGATGTGTTTCATCTCGATCTCCTCTTTGAGTACCTTTTCACGTACGAAGTGGTAGTGCACTTCAACATGTTTTGTCCTTGCATGACATATCGGATTTTCTGCTATGCGTATAGCAGATTGATTGTCACAATATAATTCCACTGCATAGTTGATGGGCTGATGTAGATCTTTTAATAACTGTGCAAGCCATGTGCTTTCTTGAGCTGCCATTGCTGCTGCGCGATATTCTGCCTCTGCTGTCGATAAAGACACGGTCGATTGTCTCTTGCTACACTAGGATATTGCGGCTGATCCGAATTTGAATACATATCCAGTAGTGGATCTTCTTGTATCACGGCATCCAGCATAGTCCACGTCGCAATAGCCCGTAATCTTGACTTCTTTATTTTTCTCATAGAATATTCCAAAATTAATTGTTCCTTTTATGTACCTTAGTATCCATCGGGCAAGCTCAAGATGTGGCTTCTTTGGATTCTCCATAAAGCGACTAGCGATTCCCACTGCGTATGAGATGTCTGGCCTTATCAGCGTCAAGTAAATCAGATTGCCAACGAGTTGTCTATACATAGTCGCATTTTCCAAGTCCTTGCCATCTTCCGCGCTTATCTTGGCATTTGCTTCAATTGGAGTTGATATTGGCTTGCAATCTAGCATCCCAAATTTCCTTAGTAGATCTCTCGCATATTTAAGCTGGCACAATAATAATCCATCATCTTTTTCTTTTAACTCGAGCCCGAGAAAATGTTTAAGCTCTCTGAGTTCTTTCATTTGAAACCTCACTGATAAGTTCCTCGTGGTTTGCTGAATCTGTTTTTCGTCGTCTCCAGTAATAATGATGTCATCGACATATACTAGAAGTATTACTAGTTTTCCTTCACGTGCCTTGCCGAAGAGACTTGAGTCTGCCGGTCCTACCGAGTATCCGCATTGAACTAGAAATTCGGCAATCTTACCATACCATGCCCGTGGTGCTTGTTTTAACCCGTATAGGGCCTTTTTTAATTTGCACACGTAGTTTGAATTTTCTTTATCTTCGAATCCTGCAGGTTGGATCATGTATATCTCTTTGTCGAGTTCTCCATGCAAAAATGCATTTTTCACGTCCATCTGCCATAACTTTCAGGACTTGCTTGCTGCCAGTGCGATTAGTACCCGGACATCTGTTTGCTACCGGACTAAATGTCTCATCATAGTCTATCCCATACTGTTGTGAGAATCCTCGTGCTACAAGTCGAGCCTTACATCTTTCAATTGATCCATCAGGCCGCCTTTTAATTTTATAAACCCACTTACAAGATACGGGTTTAACTCCTTCTGGTTTTGGTACTAAATCCCATGTTTCATTTTGTTTTAGGGTCATAATTTCTTCGTTCATTGCTTTTCTCCATTCAGTATGTTTTATTGCTTCTTAAAAAGTTTCCGGTTCTTTAATATTTTTGTCTTCTTCTAAAGCTATATTAGCGTACCTGGGATTTGGCCTTCGTTGCCTGGAGGATCTGCGTAGTTGAGGTGAACTTGGCGATTCCGTCGTCATCTTCTCCCGCTGGTTCGGTCTCCTCAACTTAACTTGGCCTCGACACTTCTGGAGTTGTTTGGTGTATTCCTATCCGCCAGGGGTTTTGAGGTGTTCTTGGAGACTCTACGTCCTCTTCTGGCTCTTGTAGTGTTTGATTTTCTTCTGGAAGCTTCACCAGCTTTTCAAACTGTTCCTCGGTTTCTTTTGAGTCGGGTAGCTCCGCTTTCTAAGGTGACCACCAAGAGGATGCTTCATCAAATACTATGTGGCGAGATGTATAACACCTACCAGTGGTTGGATTGCAACATCTCCACCCTTTTCTTTCGTTGTCGTACCCCACAAATATACACTTAATTGCCGTCTTGTCAAATTTGGTTCGTAAATGACTTGGTACGGAAACATAGCAGACGCATCCGAAAACTCTGAAGTGGCCAACAGTTGGTTTGATTTTCCACAACTTCTCAAACGGTGATATGAATCCCATTTTTGCTTGTGGTAACCTGTTTATTACGTGCGCCGATGTCTTCATACATTCAGCCCAAAATCTTGCTGGTACATTCTTCGCATGTATCATGCTTCGACACTTTTCTGCCAAATGTCGATTTTTCCTCTCTGCTATGCCATTCTGCTGAGGCGTGTTTGGACACGTTAGCTGGTGATGTATCTTTTGGTCATTCAGATATTTGGAGAATTCTTTTGATGTGTATTCTCCCCCATTATCCGTGCGAAGGCACCGTATTTTATCTCCGACTTCTCTTGCAACATTGTCTTTAAACTCTTTAAATTTTTAAATTACTTCTGATTTTTCTTTTTTATGAAGAAACCCAAACATACCTTGAGAAGTCGTCAATAAATGTCACCTATAGCGCATCCCGCTGATCGAAGGTTGTTTGACTGGCCCGAATACATCTGAGTGAATTGTTTCTAGAGGTTTCTTAGCTTTGTAATTCGAGTCTTCGAATGGCAGTTGATGTGCCTTCCCGTATTGACAGCCAGCACAAACTGTGTCGTCTCTTATCTCTAGTTGAGGAAGTCCTTTCAGCATTGATTTCTTCATCATTACTTTAAGCTTGTGATAGCTCACATGTCCCAGCCTTGCTTGCCACAACTCACCTGTTTCACTCTTTCGGGTCTTATCTACGTAAGCTGACTCTGCTGACATTACGTAGATGGACTCGAGTTTTCTTCCCTCCATGACCGGTGTGCCGGTAATTTTTAAATTTCGATACACCTCGACTTTATTGGGGCCGAAGATAACGTAATTTCCCGAAGTTATAAGTTGCAACACATATAGAAGATTTTTCTTCATACCTGGGACATGATAAACGTCGTGTAGCTGCATTTGACCAGGACTGAACCGTGGTGTGATGATCGTTTTGCCAATATGAGCTATTGGCAACCTTGAGTTGTTAGCAGTTACCACCATTCGTCTGCCCTTGTACTCAGTTGTATTTGGCAGCTTCTCCTTGTCTCCCGTCATATGATTGGAGCAGCCCGACTCTACGATCCAGTCATTTTCATAGTTTATTTTTCCGGGGAATGATGATTGCCAATGCTGACTCTTCATGTAAGCATAATTGCTCTTCCTCATCTGAACGAGCCTCTTCTGACGCCATTGGGGATATCTCTTCGACTATCGCCATGGATGCCTCGACGTCCCACTCTTCGTCGGTGCTTCTAGTCTCTTGATCGTGAGAAATTACTGTATTCCCTTCAATGGTCTTTTTCCTATGCCAGCATTCTCTGGCATAGTGATTTGGTTTGCCACAAATATAGCAGGGACCTTTTTTATTTCCCTTGGGCTTCTGATTTTTCCTATAACGATCTTGTTGGAATCCCCTTGTTTCAGAGCTTATTTCTTCGCTTTTAATAAATTCTTTCTTATCTCTTTTATTTTGTTGGTGAGGTCTCCCCTTATTTTTATAACTGAATAAAGCTTCATCATCTTGCTTTAATGAGACCTCAGACATTTGTCTGGTCAGCGCTTCTTGGTCAGCTAGAATATTTTCAAGATTGACCAATGAAGGCTGCTCTTTCCAACCTTGTAATGTGGCTATAATTCCCCTAACGGGTCTTAAGCCGTGTATGATAATTCTTCTCATTTTAGCTTCTGGAACTTTATCGCTTGGGTCTAACTCAGAAATTTCATGAAAGATGGATCGTACCTTGTTAAAATATTCTCGTACCAGCATCTCCCCTTGTCTGAGTGACAGAAGCTCGTTCTCGAGAAGTTGCAGTTTGAACTCGTTCTTCTTCGAAAATAGTGTCGCTAGGGTGTCACATGCCTCTTTTGGTGTGTTTGCATCCCTTATATGCTCCAACAACTCTTTGTCGATTGTCGTCTTAAGTGCGTACAATGTCTTTCCCGCCTTGATCTTCCATTTACACAAGGCTCCGGCTTCTTGTGGTTGTGTGGCTTTATCTCCGCCAACTACCTCCCATATATCTTGCCCTTGAAGATATGACTCCATGAGGGTCTTCCACGTTGTGTAATTTTTATTATTGAGTTTCTCCATTCCACCTATCGATTATAGGTCCGCCATCATGACTTGGATTACCTCCTCGTAACCAAGCAAGCCTCATGCGTTTCACAATTTTTTTTACTGTGCACGATGTCGCCGAACTCAATAATCTTCCTTAATCGGCGACAATGGATGAACCTGCAAAATTCCCACTTGTCGCTCAAACATTCCAACGTGGCTCCGACGTGGCTCTGATACCACTTGTAGAATATTATATAATTTTTGACACCTCACGTTTACAAGACCCACCCTTTTAACAAGCACTAACAAATTATTTATTGCTCTCTCTTTCTCTCAAGACAAGATTACAAAATAGTACAAATACATCTATATATTATTATATATCATAGACGCTTCATTCTTATTTTATACAAGCAAGCTCACACCTCATATTTATACATATCTTATGTCGGTTATTTAATGCAACATGGATATATGATAATAATAATTTATTTCTAGAGACTCCTTAGCTAAAGGCAACATGTGATGATAACAATGAATTATTTGTCGATTATGCTCCATGTGTCTATCGGTTATTTCTCTAGATTGCACGTGGATGATGGTTGTGATTTGATTAAGTCGGTGATGATGATTCTTCATCTTTCCCGTCTTGGTTCGAAAACTACATGAACTTGTTTATTGTCTTTGTGCTAAGACTCTCACTAAACTAATCTATTACGCTCATATATCTATTGTGTGAGTGAGGTGTGTGTGTGTTTGAACTTTGTATCTCTCTCTATCTTTCGTAACCCACACACAAAGAGGAAGAACCCGCTCTTGATTTTATGTTCGTTGATCTTGTTCTTCTCTCTTGGATCTCTCTTTGGATGTCTTCTTGTTAGCTCTTTGATCCTTGGTGTTCTTGTGTTGTTTCCTTGTGTATTTATAGACTTCCAACTTTGATGTAGTCGTTAGACTCATTAAAAGAGCCGTTGGAAGCTTTTGTCTTGACTTGGTCAATGTTGTCAGCATTACGGCTTGTATTTGCTGCTTGCTGTAAACATTTGTACATAAGTCCTAGTGTTGGTTGAGCAGTATTGTAGGAGTTGACTAGAATTGTCCAGTACTCAGTCGATCACTAATCCAGTACTTACCCAACCAGTACTCTTCGGTACTCAGTCGACCAGTATTGTCCGTACTCAGTCGATCAGTACTCTTCAGTACTCAGTCCACTAGTATTGTCATGTCCATGATCGAATATGTCATGTTCAAACCAGTCTCCAGTGCAACGCATTGACCAATCCGGGTTTTCACACTAAGCTCATCTACACACTGAGTAAATATGTTAGTAACACAATAATGAGTTTTGTCTTCATCAAATCGAATTCTAGATAATTAAATCCAACATCGAATCAATTCTGATGCGGGAATTGATATGTGGACATTTCACACATCTTTATCATCTTAAAATTTGAGATGTCGCCATTAAAAACTTTTTTTTTATGGATTAGCTATAGGGAGACTTAAAAAAATAATAATAAACATGCCATTTACTCAAAGAGGCATTCAAATAAATAATCTCGAATCGTACTAAGTCCTTATAACTAAATATTGATGTTCACATGTACAAAAAGAGTTATAGGCGATGGTTGTTAAGGGTTATGGGCGATGATTTCTCGGCGACGCCCATAAGCCCGTTGCCTATAACACTACAATAAGCGACGGTTGTTAAGTGTCATCTATACGTGAGTATGAGCGACGGTTGTTACAAGAACCATTGCATATAGTCATGTGTATGGGCGGCATTTGTTTCTCTAACAGTTATTGTCTATACTCAAGTATGTGCGACGATTATTATAACAATTGTCGCATATTGTCACTTTTTTTTACATATTTTGTTTGTTTTCCAATATAAACCTACAATCACACATGCACAATTTTCATAATCCAATCCACGTTCAACCCAACTATTCAATCCAATGGCAGATATAGTTAATATATATTTCAAGATCGACTACAAGATAAAAAATAAAATATATGTTCAACAATGAATGAATAAAGAAACAAAATTTAATAGACAATTCTCGTAGACAAAGACACGGTACTAGACAACACTTCATTAAAGGACTCGGCCCACACTTGATATACTTCGTTAACCGTTTCCTCGTGGTAACGGAGTCTTCAAATATCTATAACATTGAACAAGAATTATACTTTTAAAACATACGAACATTATGAGAATTAATTAACATGACATTTATTTAAGGGCGCAAAAACAAAAAAAGAAGCAAATCTAAATAATCAAGGGAGGAGATATTGTTTAAAATAACAAGGAAGAAGAAAGCTAAAATAACAATAAAGTGAAGCAAGGAGACCCCTCGAATCGTGGCACACACTGATATGCGAATAATCACAGTATAATCACTTGGAGCATATGCACTATTACAACATCGCATCTATTGATGGTTAAACTAAGAGGATTCAACTAACTTAGAGGACAAACATGTCAAGTGAGATCTACATGAAAGCAAGAAAAACAAATTAGGAAACACAAAGTATAAACGAATAACCTTTGTAGTTTTCATTTTCAAGCACTTCAGACAAACTAGACTGTTAAGCTTCTACTCCAATTAGCTTAGCATCATGGGCCTTTATGTCTTCAATTTCGTTTTATGACAAACAATACGAACAAATTACACAATGATTGAGAAGGTCCACACAAACTAGGTAAAGATCGTGATTTATATGGAATAATGAGGAAAAGATTGGATCTACATACAGACACGAGATGGAGAATAAGAGCCAAGCTATGCATACCATATACCTTAATCGAATGGAGTCTTGTATCAAGGTGAATTTTTTCCCGATTCCCCCACAAGATGGTGGGTTGGCACATTTCCTTACTTCATAGAGGCATTAAATCACCACTACGATTCGGCTCCGGGTTGATTTACATGTTCTTCTCTTGATCCTTCATATTTGTCTTGTAGTTTCCTTCTTTTGCATCTAGAAATCACCGAGAGGGTGTTTCTAGGTTCGTGGTTGTCTAAGGTCTCCCAAAGTAGGTATTATATTAGGCATGATATATCCACTTAGTGGGCTAGAATTCGTAAGTTTTGGACTTGATTCGGTGTTCCCACGGCCTCGTATACAAAGCCCACGACTGCGGGTGGATAGGGGCTTGAATGAGCAGCTTCCACGGCTTCTCCATAGCCATCGGATGCCTCTGTGGAGTACATCTTAGCGCTGCCCCATTTCTACAGCTGCACCATGACAGTGGGACGTGGCCGTGGAGATGGCCCCTGGTCTGTTACATTCTCCACAGCCCTGAGACATGGCCGTAGAGGCTTCCTGCAGGCTGCCAGTTTTTTTGCAGCAACCCCACAACCATGGGGAATATCTCAAGTTGTCTTGTGAGTCTTTAACTTGGTTGTTATTGCTCGTTTCCACTCGGTTTCCCCTAAATATCATCTTGAAGTCCTACAAAAGCATAAATACGGATAAAGACGCGAAACGGTATGCAAAACTACTCGAATTATCCCGATAACGACTTAGTTATAATAAAGATAAATGTGTGAAAATACGTTTATCAGTCATCCATGGTATCCAACTCAATCTGGTCTGAACCACTTGACTCTCTACCAAAGCCCATACGACGATGTAAGAATTGAGTGGCCTCACGGTAGTTCCACCTCATGTCTTCACGCTTCGCTCGTGTTGCTTTCAACTCCTCTACAACTAAACATTATGAGAAGGCATGTAACTATTGTCACTCGATAGGATGGCTATGAAGGTAGTCTTGCCCAACCGCCGGTTTCGGTTAACCGGCGGTTGGTCTAACTAACGAGTCGCCCACAATCGGCCGGGGACGGATGTCGGTTAAGGTAGAACCGGCGGTTAAAACCGCAGGGTTTTTATTTTTTTTTTTTTAGTTTTTTTATTTAACTTTTGATGTATTTTTCGTTAGTTTTCGGTACACAATTATTGTTTTTTCGATACTTTTCGGTATATAATAAGGGTTTTCGGTTTCAAAATTTATTCAACATAAATTTCATTACAAAAATTTAGTTACAATTAACATTTACAAATTACAAAATATAAAGTAAGGAAAAAAAATAAATTATTCGTTGTTTGTGAATTGTGATGTTGTGTCGTTGAATCGCCAACGCCAGTTGGTACTCGATTTTTTGAGAAAAAATGTACAGTACACAATTAGATAATTTTTTTGCAACATAAAAAAATTAATCAATAAATAACAAATGAAATTAGTATTAAGGACTTATCTTTTTTCGGGCTTTGCCGTCGGCTTGGATGTCACGCGAGCGGTTGCTTAGAGACGTTGGCTGAAAAATAAGATTGTATTAGTAAGTAAATATTTAAAAATATAAAATAAAAAATTAATACAATGAGATTGAGTGGTACTTATCTATTTTCGGGCTTGAATCTTTCGTCATTTTCGGAGATTCTTTACTCTCTCTACTCGTAGTCGTCGCCGCCGCCATTGCCGCCACCACTAGTCTTTGTGCCGGTGGTATCGTCGAACACGTCGTCGTCCGAATCGGTATTCGGGAAATATTGTGTTCAATGTCCGGCTCTCATCCAATCATCGGAAGGCATTGGTATTCGACGTTTTCTACCGTCAAGATCGAACGCCTTTCACTTAAAGTTAAGCCGCTCATGCTAAAAGCATGTTCAACCGCGACGGTTTGAATTGGGACGGTAAAAATTTTTCGAGCGATCTTCGCCAACGTTGGATACGTTGGCGACATCTTCGACCACCATCTAAGGACGTTGAACTGATCCTCGTCCTCGGCGAACTCAAATGTGGTCGACAAGTAGTTATCTATTTCTACGAACGGGTTCATCGACCTTTGGCGTTTGCTCGTGTTGATGAGGTTGTAGTAGGAGGCTAAGTGTCGATCACTCCCACAAGAAGTGGCGGTACCACTACTACTAGAAGTACTAGTGGACTGACCCAAACTCGATCGAGTTGGGTCTTGACCAATATCAGTCTTATATGCTCTAAATACTGGCTTTAGAGCGTCATACCCTATATTCCTAACTTGAATATGGTAGTTCCTGGGGAGAGCACTAGAATCGGTCGCAATGGACTCGTTATATAGTGCCAAAAACTATATGTCTCATCTAGGCGGATTCCGGGGTCCAACATCTTCGCCATGATGAAGATATCGGGTAGTTCCCAAAAGTATTTCAGCCATTTAGCCTTCATGGCTAAAACGACCGCGGCCGCAAACTCGTCCTCCAAAAAAGCATTTACAATGCATGCGACTTTAACGTAATGATCTAAGGCTAAGATTGATGTCGATTTTTTTTATGTTCCCGACATCTCCTTCGTGGCATCGTGAAATACTTGATGTATTTCACATATGCTGTTGCACCCGTCCCACATCGTAGGATGTATCGCTACGCCGAATTCGGCGTTTTCGTCGTAGAATTCGCACAAGGCGTGGCGATATTTGTACGACGTACCCAACATCTTGTAGGTGGAATTCCACATGTTTGGTACATCTAAGGCAAACTTTTTGGGCGTGATGGTCACACTTCTACAATGACGCTTCCACTTCTTCAGTACAGAAGAGTGTCGCATCATGTAACTTATTCCCGTCGTATTGGCAAAACGTGTGCCTTTAGATGCGTGAGTGCGTCCTGAACACATAGGTTAAGTATGTGACAGAAGCATCGGACATGGAAGAATCGACCGCCAAATGACGGTCAACAATACTTAATTAAATCTTCAGTGCTCGCGGTATTAGCGCTAGCATTGTCAAAGGATACCGAGAAAATCTTCTCGAGTATCCTATATTCCGATAAGATACTCCTAATCTTGGATGCGATGTTTTGAGCTGTATGTGCTGTGTCATATTCCCTATACGCAATTAAGCGTTTTTGTAATGTCCAAGAGTCATCCATCCAATGGCATGTAACGCCCATTTAATGATGATCTTGCCAGTGATCGCTCCATATATCGGAGGCAATGGACACTTTACGCTCTAAATTTCCTAATTTATCTATTAACTCGCGTTTATACACGAGTATCGTCTTCCTAATGTCTCGCGTAAGGCTGCTACGTAAAACATTCTTCGCTTGAGGGTTACATTACTTTCTGATCCACTCTTCGTAGACTGGATCATCGGAAAGTTGTTTGCCGCAACATCTTCGTTGTACATGAACAAGACGTCGGACTCGCACTGGGTCCTTGTCCGGTAGCGAACGAACCCGTACCCGTAGCCCCGTACATTTGGCTTTGACTTTGACTAATTTCAATCTTAGTTGGATGTTTTGACCGGATATGCCCGGTGAAATTGCCATATCCGCCACCTTTCTTAAAAGGGTACTCCTTACCACAATAATTACTTATAACTTTAAAAATATCTTTATTTTCGGTCGGTACCTTCTTGAAGTGTACCGCGAAAATATCCGAGCGTAGTGCAGCTGTTGCGGCGCATTCTAGGTTCTCGGTCGGCGTCGGCCTCGGAACCTATTCCGGTTGGTCCTGTTGCATGTTGCTCTCCGTTCCATCCATGTCCGAGCCGAGGACGTCACTAAGATCGAGCATAATTTCGGGGGAGTCATCATATTGGTAATTATCTTGTGATGAACTACCAACAATCTGTTTTCCCTCGATCTCGATCTCGAACTCGATCCTCGACGGCGGCTATTCATTCCTAAAATAAAATATCAGAAAAAAAAAATGTTAGATAAAATGTGTGTAAACTTACGAGAAACGAGGTGTGTAAAATTGGGAGCGCCGTGTAGTAAAGTCGGGGGGGATTGATGAGTGTAGTAGAGAGCCGAGGCGAGGGCCGAGGATTGAGGGAGTAGTATTTTAATTAGTTTATTTTTAATTCGTGGACTAGAGAGATTGAGGATTGAAACTTGAGAGTGAATAATTGAGAAAGAAAGATTGAATTGATTTGTGATTTTTTGAAGAGGAGTGTCGGGGTATTTATAGATTTTTTAGGGTTTCTAGCCGTTGCAACCGCTGTTCCAACGACTATTTCTTTTTTACCTAACGGCTCTATAATTTTTTATTTTATTTTATTTTATTTTATTTATTTTAATCTAACGGCTACTGACGAGTCAGCTTTTAATTTTTTTTTTTTTACCTAAGGGCTCTAATTTTTTTATTATTTTTTTTAATCTAACGGCTACTGAGCTGAGTCATATTTTAATTTTTTTTAACGGATATATTTTATATATTAAATATTTATTTTAATATTTCAACCGCACGTTTACAACCGACGGTTTGCAGTTTGGGATTTTTCCAAACCGCGCGGAACCGACCAACCACGGCTCACGGTTGCGGTTGGTGGCCGGTTCTGGTTTGTAACCGGAACAGGCGGTTGGCCGGTCGGAACCGCCGGTTCCGATTACTTTAGGGCATGACTATATGAAGGGGCCTCGAAGAAGAGGTCTGATGCGACAAACCTCCGAAAGCCTCGCAAACTGCTTGGGCGTCCGAGAGAGATTGGTTAGTTGCCTTCCTAGGCATTAAAATCCGCTTAGTTAATAACATAAGTTAAAAACAACAACTATCAATGCAGAATAAAATTCGAAAGAACCTCCCAATAAAATGATCATCCCAATTTTTTGTAAAGTATGAAAATGTGTTTTACAATACCACATCACACCACAACATAACATAACGAATATAACCAACTAGTTCATTCTCACAAAATCAACTCCTACAACAACACGACGAATCTAAACAAATAACATAAACTTAATATTCTTCTCTTTTACGAAATGTGTGGTACGCCATTTCAAGGATTATACGATTTAGGGCTACGACCTATATAATATTCAGACTCGTAATATTATAAGCGAAGAATTTGAATAATATCATAATCAAAATTTGTGTTTTGCTCAATATAAAGGCATGTTATTTATCTTAAAATTCTTTTAAATAAATAAAACCCAAACATTAAGAGTTTAGTCACCGATTTTGCGGAGCAGAATTGATAAGTTATTCTATAGTGTTAATTATTCCACAAGTCTGAATCGCTAATAGGGTGAGCGAATCGATGATTACGAATTGATATGTCGATGTGTCTTAAGTGACTATGTTAGTCATTTACTTGGGACGTGGAAGCTCGTGACATTGATACATGACGAATCGAGATTGCATGTATTTAGGCTCTGACTCATAGTCGAATCAGTCGAATGTTGGAATCACAATGATCTATCGAATATAGAACGCACGAACCTTAGACAGAAAGCGTTTTGCGGAGTTTACTATTTGGGTCTTTACTTGTCACTAGCTTTGTGATGCCCAATTTTTCCGAGTGCATGGATGGACAGTGAAATGCAATCTTCCCGATGAAGTGCGATTGCTGGCTTGAACCGCTAGTCGGAATTCACAGCCTTGAATATATCGGAGCACATGTCCTATGAGAATTTTAACGATGTGAAATTACTAAGTCTTCAACCAAAACATATAAACTTATTCACGTGGGACGCGGAGGGCAGTACGGTAATTTCACCTCTCATGAATTAACATAGTGTCGAGTTTAGTGAGTTTGACAAACACATAGCATGACTCTCACTCGACCAGAATATGAGTGCAAGGTTTATACATAGATTCAGAAATCTATAGTTGGCTTTTAAGTTAAAATTAGATCAAATCCAAACTCAACTCAGATCATATCAGTACCACAAGATTGGATAGGTTAATACCTAACTCTTGGATTCCTCTTAGTTCCGATTGAGATGAATTAAGATGATCAGGCTTAAAATGTATCATCAACGTAGTGTTGTCAAAAGAGATTTGACTTAAGAGTCGAAAATTTAAAATGAGGCTTGGCCGAATTTTAATTTCATAAGTTGTTGAATATTTATTTTATTATTCGATAATAACTTTAAATATGTGACAACCTTTCATTAAGATTATATCAAGAATTGACGTGTGAAAACCTTTCCGACATGTGATGAAGTTTGTATGATAAAGTTGAACGAAAATTCCTAATTGCTACACATGGGGTTATGTTATTTCATCCACAGTTTTTACGATGAATTTGGAGAAGTCAGACGACGGCTCTTCTCAATCAACATCAATGGTCGTGCGGATTTGAAGGAAATCCCGGACTTCAACAGGGGGAACCGTTATCACCTTACCTCTTTACTATTGTATGAGATTAGATATCATTGGTGTTGCACTACAACGAAGATATTCATGCTCATTTCTCGGGAATGTCAAGACTCAAGGCGAGTCCAAAAAAGTGTCAAATGTTTGTATCGGAGAGAGCAAAAAATTTATCATGGGCATTTCATGAGATCATGTGATTCAATGTGGGAAATATCCGAGTTTGCTACCTTTGTGTTCCTCTTGTTACATCAAAGATTACGATTTTTTATTGTGCACCGCTTATACAAAAAATGGACGCACGCTAGGACGTATCTACACTATCCTTCTCTTATGCGAAACGAGTGCTACTGATAAAATCCTTGTTGAGCTCCCTACATGTGTAATGGTTGAGGGTTTGCCAAAAAGAGTTATTAAGGCAACTGAAATTAGATTGCGGAAATTCCTACAGTTTGGAATGATGACCAAAGTTGCTTGGGCCAATATATGTTTACCTGCGGATGAAGATGGCTTGAGGATTAGAACGACTCTAGAAACAAATTCGTGTCATGTTGATGACACACTATTGGATTATTCTTGCACATTATCAGTCAATCTGGGTTCATAGAGTTAGAAGCATGTTAAAGCATCTTACCACTTTTACAGGATCTGTCATTTCGTATTGGTAATGGTGATACAATATGGATATGGCAGGACCCATGGCTAAGCCCCACGCCTCTTGTCCAACGATATCTGAGAGCATGCATTGTTTGGGGATCCTAAGTGAGGCCTTTCTTAACTGTGTGATTACATATGTGGATTAAATTTTCCAACAATATCAGTATATTGCGAGGTTTATCAGTTACTCCTGAATGCTTACCCAAATGAAAGTGACTCATGCCTTGGGTGTGACCAAGACCACACCATGTTACACAAGTTGGGCATGTGTGATATCTATGCGCCAACTTGAGGGAAGGTTTCGGATTTTCAATTATTGTCATAAGATTGATAGTTGACCTACTCCGTAGACAGATTATTGCATTAAGAGGACAAATCATTGGAGTTAAATAAGAAACTAATTAAGTTTATTTCTTTGAGACGTAATTAGAAAATGAATTGGAATTATCTATATATAAAACGTTCCAATCGTTGGAAGACAAGAAAAAAAATCTATTTTTAATCAATAATGTTGCTTCTCTATACCGTTTTCATCGCTGACCTCAACGGGGATTGAAATTGACGATGAAATGGTTGGCGAACACCATCATGCAACTTCTAAACCCTAACCTTAACTCACCTTGTGAATCTCCTCAAATCGAAAGCCTAAATCAATCAAAGCACTTAAAACGACCAAACGTATTCCACAGCGTCATCTGTCGATTTCTATCATATCCATGGCACCCTTGCCTGCGAACAGTCGATTTTTCCCGGCCATCAGCTCCATATAATGCCTAATGACTACATCGATCGATTGTTTTCCCAGCCACAGCTGGTAGTTCTCGTCCTCGAGAGCAATAATACTAACGTAACATTTTTTTAATAGTTTCCGTGGTATGTTGTATCATTGTTTGGAATTTAGGAGATAGATCGAATTTTTGAATATTTTTTTATAATAAAACCAATTAAACATCTTTTAGACCTTTTTTCGGATGACAACCGGTAATTAGGTTGTCCCGACTAATCTGATCGCTCCGCATCGCACCTGCATGGATGAGTGAAGCTCCCAAAAGGGACATCTTTTAGACCATCCCCAACCGAAAAACGTATTCTCAAATTCAAACTCAATCTCAAACTCAAAATGTAGTAATTCTTCTCCTACCATTAAATTCATTCCCAGACTCAAAAGAATATTATTACAATATTCTCCTCATATTTAACGTTTACAAATCTTTCAATATTACCCACTTATTTTATAACTTTACAAACTACCCCACCTTCCTACCTTTTTTAAAACAAAACTTGACAAAATTGATAATATGTTCTGAACAGCCCACTTTATAATTAAAATATCATATTGATAAATCAAAATTTAATTAAATCATTCTTCCCAGACGCTGCCAAAGCAAATAACTGACTTTTTGGTTAATAGAGCAAATAAGTAATTTGTCAGATCCTCTTTGTAATAGTAATAAACGTTTGCGTTGAGGAATAGTACGAAGGCAAATCTGCGGTCGGAGGTGATAAAATTTATCAAATACTCATTTTGCGTCTAACTATGCGTATCGGTTGCAGAAAATGTTTTTGTTTTGCCTATAATTATCCGTATCGGTGGACTCGGTTGGAGATAAAAAAGCTCTTGAACGTCTTTAGTTAAACAATAATGTGTATCAATTAATAGCGAACATTTGGTATACGAGTTGCTATATTAATGTAAGTGATAAACACTAATGATTACTGTCTTATTTTTATAGCTCGCTGCTAGATGAACCCAACTAGACTGCCTCGTTGTTGCCATTTCCTCGGGTTTTGACATATATATATATATATATATATATATATATATATATATATTTAATGATATTTGATACGATGGTCAGCTACCGTGAGCACCGCGACGAATCTCGTCTTTGTTGTGCTTTTTCTTTCAAATTAACGCACCGGAGAGGGGGTGGTGGTGACGAAGGAGTCCGGAGGGAAGGCGGATGTGATGGTGAGGCCGAAGAGGGAGAAAAAGCACAATAGAGACGAGATTTGCCGCGGCGATAGCAAATCTTTAGCTCTAAATATATATTTATAAACTATTAGTATAAATGAGACCCACATCACACGTGTCGACCCACAATAGCTTCCTCAAGCTGGATTTTTGCTTGGTCTTCCCATCATAGGAAAAACGTACTGACAAACAACGAATATAGACGTCTAAGAGTCCAGATTCGTTCCGTCCTAAAAAATCTTATTGCTCGCCTTTAACCTATATAATAATGAAGTGCTGTCTGATTTTCAATTTTTTTCTCAACCTTCTGAAATTGCCTGAATGTAAGGTTTGTATTGTTGTTGTTTCTACAATAACTGCAAGGATCTTGATAAGATCCAGTGCTGTTTTTGTATTGTTCTTTAAAAAGTTTGAGAGCTATTATTGATAATGGAGAGCCGCCTAGTGTTGAAAAAGAATATGAATATAAAAGATAAAGATCAAAACCAGTTCCATGTAATCCATAAAGTTCCTTCGGGTGATGGACCTTATGTCCGAGCCAAATATGCTCTGGTAAGAAAAGTCGTACTAATCTCTCTCTCTCTCTCTACTTCGTCTTTTGCTCTCTCATCTCTAAATTAAAATAAAAGAACCCTTTATTTTTATGATCATTAATCTCCATATTGGAGAAAATCAAGGGGGTTTTCTTAGTTATTCTGATGCATTTTTCGTGATTTACAGATGAGCGCCCAACATGTTATTACACATTTGTTGTTTACAAACCCTAATTATTGTTTCACGGGATTATTGATGAAGCAGCTCATTCAAAAGGATCCCGTGGCAGCAGTAGTTTGGTTCTGGAAAGCCATAAACACAGGCGATCGAGTGGACAGTGCGCTCAAGGACATGGCTGTGGTTATGAAGCAACTCGACAGGACCGAAGAAGCCATTGAAGCCGTTAAATCCTTTCGTGGCCTTTGCCCAAGAAGCTCACAAGAATCACTTGATAATATTCTAATTGATTTGTACAAGGTAATTGCACATATAATATAGATATAATTCCTTTAGATTTCATAAACGAATTCATATTTGATGAGCCTACAACAGAAAATCGGGAAAGTTGATGAACAAATAGTATTGCTCAAGCACAAGCTGAAGATGATATACTGATAAACGTATTTTTATACGTTTATCTCTATCATATTTAGGTCGTAACTTGGTTTATTTGAGTTATCTTGTACTTATATTAAAGATTATACCTATGTTTTGATATTGAAGGAGCATAAGATAACAACCGGGACCAATCGAGAGAATATGGGGGCAAAAATGACCAAGTTTACCAGAAACACGGCCTCACTGTGTAGAAACACGGCCGTGTGTACTCGAAGAAAAATGATTTTAAGCCTCGGCGAATTAACAGGGCTCCGACCAACTACAAACACGGCCATGTTCATCGGAAACACAGTCACGGCAAGAACCAACACGGCCGTGTTTCTTCGAAGGAAAATGATATTAAGCCTCGGCAACTTCACACGGCCTAGAGGGACACGTTACACGGCCGTGTGTGGTTCATCAGTGAGAGAGGAAGCCTCGGCATGTTAACACGGCTTGGTTCTTTTGTGTACACGGCCGTGTCTGTCGGTGTAGCATCGCGGACCCAGGGCCTCAGGCTTGGTACACGGCCGTGTGTGTCGGTGGGATAAGCCGTGTTGTTAATTTCTCTCTATATAAGCCGCACTTCTCAACCCAGATCTGGATCCAGATCGACATAACTCACTTCCAAAAGATAAAATACACCTAAGGGATGTCTCAAGACCCATAGGAATCAATCTAAACGATTCCTAGGTGCTAAAGTGAAGATTCGAAGCTCATTTTATCCAAGATCTAGCACAAAGGACGCTGGATCTGCGTGGGCTCTTAAAATAGGAAAGATCTATGTATTCTCGGGCTTTATTTTGTATACGATTCGTAGATCTCTCTTAAGCATGAGTAGCTAAGCTTCTTATGTGCTCGGGCTGAGATGAACGCTGGGTAGAGTTGTCGTTTGGGCGTTATAACACTTGTGAACACGTGACATTGTTTATTTATCGTTTACGACATTGTTTCTTCGATTCAATATGTCTATGTGTTGTTTTGAAGGTCACATTGATATGTCTATGTATTGGTGTGACGTTTGGTATACCGTTGAGGGCGAAAGCTAAAGAACGGTTAGTCCTTTCGTAAACGTTAGAAGTCGACTATAGGGCGAAAGCAAATAGTCGACCCTCGCTATAGGTAAACCAATATAAATCCTCGCGACCGTTTAGGGCGACAGCAAATTCGGGAGTGAAAAGAAATTACTGCGATTTAGTCATTATCCGCGTGATACGGTGGTTTACGGCCTAGTCGACAATACCTAACGGGATTCGAAATCCCGAGCACATTCTTCTCCACTTGAAAATTTACTTTTAAATCTTCGGTCGTGTCTTAAGTTCTTTCATCGTGTTAGTTTGAGTTGTCGTGATCTAGTTCAAACATAAAAAAAATCACAAACTATTTGTTAGGCTAAATATCGAATTGATAGGTAATTACTAGTAATCAATGTTATTCCTCGTGTTCGATACTCGGATACTCGCTAAGCTATTCTACAAACGATAGGTACACTGCCTATCGCGCGTGGTGCTAGTTTAACGTATTCGTTTTAATTATTACTTGACGTATATGCACGAATCTCTATACCATATTTAAGAGCACACGCCATCGCGATCATATACTTAGGCGAGGCCTTCAATGGAAAGCCAACGAAAACCGCTCGTTCGCATGGGAAGAAGTTTCAAGTTTCTGTAAAGCAGGAGACATCGAGGATTTTGGTAAACTTTTAAGTTCTTGATCTGTCTGTTAAATTTATTCGCCCTATGGAAAATAAATGTCTCAATTTTTTTCTAGGGAAATTTAGCTTGGGCGTATATGCGAAAATCCAATTTCATGACAGCAGAAGTTGTGTACCGTAAGGCCCAGATGATAGAACCCGATGCAAACAAAGCATTAAACTTGTGCCACTGCCTCCTTAAGCAAGGGCGAAATGAAGAGGCCGGTTCGATTCTTGAAGATGTTTTACTATACAAAATCCCGGGCTGCAACGACTTCAAATCAAGAACCCGAGCTGAAGAATTGGCACAAGAGTTGAAATGGGCAATGCAAGGTTATGATAGAAACACTGACGACCGCAGCTCATTGAAGGCGTCGAATGATCCTCTGGGCTTAAGTTTGGAAGATGATTTCATGGAAGCATTAGAACGCGTGATGAACGTATGGGCACCTGCTAGATCTTCTAGAAGGTTGCCCATTTTCGAAGAGATTTCTCAATTTAGGGATCAATTAGCTTGTTGATATTTATGTTTATGTTTAAGCCTTTGTTGCTTTTCTCCCTTTCATCTTCATAATGGTTTGTTTGGGGTATGTGCACTTGTGTACCTCGCCTCTGTAGTTAAAGAAGAATAAGGCAATCTTTTTAGTGGGAAGAACGTGGTCGGAGAATAAGGTCGTCGGTGTAAGTAAAGCTTTTTATGTTTAATAGTGTACAAATTAGATTGCTAACTTGGGAATACATGCACGAGTATTTGTTCTATATATAATGGCCATTTCTTACTGTTGTTGTCGAAATATATTAACCTTGTCAATCAATATCTGGAATTTGACGTGTATGCATCGTTGAGAGATAGATATTATCTACACGTTGAAGATGACATGGTAATTGGGATAAATAACTTACTGCGAATGTACTGATTTTGAAGCACGTACAGCATTCTAGCTACAACCACTTACTACATTCTTTGCTTTAGTATATCAATGAACAACAAAGAAAGTGGAATTCAGTAGTATACATGAAAATCTTCTCTGCATAGATCGAAAAAAAATATATCATTTTGTAATGATCGGTGTGCTCAATTGTGTACTTTCAAATATCTTGTGGAATTATCATGGTTGTGTTAATGCTAGTAAATTCCATGCACTGTAATTCAAAATAAAAATAAATGAATAAATTTATGGGTATCTACACTTAAATACAGATTAGAAAAAAATTCTTAAGCCTAGGTACCATGTCTGAAGAATTTTATGTTAATATACACCCTTTGAAACATTTCTTATACTTAGGGACTCACTGGACGAAAATACCTCTGAGACCTTGTGCTATTATGATTTTACTATGAATGGTTAATTTAAATAATCAATATTGAACTCATTTGTTTCCAAAGCTAACGCAACCCACTCCAAAATACCCCAATTAGATCCAATCATTCTTGGTTTTTGTCTTACAGGCTGAAAACACGTCTGAAATTCGCATTCGAGCTTGCATATGTGATTTTTACACTCAAACTTGGCAATAAAATGAAGTTAATTGTACTTGGTAAGTTTTTCAAATTTATCATTTTTTTTTCGAACATAGTTCTATTTCTATATAGCATGGCGTTATGTCGTAGTTATATGCTCGATTAGGGTTGTTTGGTCTTGATCACCGTTGTAATTTTCGGTGATGTTTCGATTGGCGATTTTAGTGTGCAACTTCATCAGGGTTTTTCAAATTTAAATTGGAGCTTTGGCTGGTTTTACTGGATTTGGGCTTGTTTAGGTTTAAATTGGAGCTTTCATGGTTCAAATTGAGGCTTTTTTGGTTTTGCTCGATTTGAGCTTTTTTGTTTGAATTGGATGTTTGTAGATTTTGATATGACCATTTTAGTCTCAATTTCTTCGTTTTTTTGTATTACTTAGGTCGATTACAGGTAAGCTTTTGTTGTATATCTTTCGCTTTTTCTGTATGCTATACTTTTTTCTTACGTTATATGCATGATTTGGGTACCGTATTTGAATTATAAATGTATTGTAAGTTTCGATCGGTTAGTTATCATTTTAATTATGCTACATTGGTGTTTATCGATGACACCAAATTATTAAACTCCTAAAGGTTACAAACTTTTTTTCTGGTGCTGTGAGGAACCACGAATTAGTAGGGTTGAATCTAATTTGATTTTCTAGATTTTATTCATTCTTTTTTCTTATATATATTCGGACAAATATTGGCTATGTATTTGAGTTTCTATAATATAACTTGTTTCTATTGTTAACCTCCTGGTTGTTAAATATGATAGGCAATGGAACCTATACGATTTACGTATAATATTAATGTAGTTAGACATCGAAGCGTGTTAGGATTGACGACGGATGTTTTATAAAAAAAAGTATGGAATATTTCGATAGTTAAACACTTGAAAAATTCTTGAGTTGCAATAAATCGGGTTTTTGAAAATATATGAGCACCGAGAGAATAAGTGAGTTTCGATTTTCAACTAAGCGGAAAATACTCCACTTAACTCTTGAAATTGGTTAGTGAGTTTTCAAAACAATGGAAATTAAAACTCGTTTGGTTGAAGCCTTTTATCAAACACGTAAAATGCTTCAACAATGCATGGTATAAATACGAATTTAAAGAGGTAAACGTGCGATTTGTTAACGAATGATAAGCTTGAATCTAGTTCGGGTACTATGTCATGCAAGTAGTAAAACAATCCTTAGTCCAAGAATCGATCAACGTGGACACAGCTCGATTAATATTAAAATTTCATCTTAATTTTAATCTAGACTAAAGGCTGTTTCTATAATTTTTGAGAATTGGACAACAACGAATTAAATGCAACAAGTATATAAACGCAGATAAGATAAATAAGTATCAACTGGCGAGAAAACGTGATTAAAGCACATATTCGGCACGAATTAATCCAACATCTTCATGCAATCGACTTTACTTAATCAATATAACCTAGTTTACGTAGAAATTCCTAACGTACGTGCTACCCGTTATCCACGTGTCTAGCAACCCTATGCGAGAGCGAACCAGTCAATCATATTCCTATTTGATTGTAGTTAATCCTCCAGCATTCGGCTTTATGAATTTTCCCGAGCTTAGATGCTTTCGGCGTCTAAGCAAGAAACCACACGTACAACCTGAATCCCATCCCTTGTTGGTTTTACGTCGTGGTATTGATTATTTATTGTTCTAACCGGTCTAATCACTTATTCAGTCTCATAAAATAATCAATAATCAAGCATATATACGCATGCATTGAACGCAAACAAAAAATACGTAACTCAACTAATATGACTAGATAAAAATTTGATAACATTAGTATGAATTCATGATTCATTACCAAAAAAGAGCCTAGCATATTAATAAATGACAACAATGAGTCAAAAGAAATGTTGTTAAATGAAATATTAAATGTATAGAATACGCCTCGTCACGATGCTCGACTTTTTCATCGTGATCAAAAGAGCAAATGCTTTTGAAACCCTCGAAATCGCGCGACTAAATGTTATTTGCTGTCAAAGGATCTCCTCATTTGTGCGTGTATGTGTTCTCTTCTATCGTATCTATTCTCTTTCTTTTATTCCTGTCGATCTATTACCGGCATCGATTGCCTTTAACTTATGTTTATGCATGTGTGCATTGATTAAATCAAACCAAACGATTGCGAACTCAATCGAGGTGAAATCACAACTCAAAAAATACATAAAACGAAACAAATATTTTTTATGGTTAAGCGAAACTTTGGCCTACATCCACGGGCCAACACAACTTCGATTTTATTTACTCCAACCAGATATTACAATAGCTCCATGACTACTACAAATCTCTGGCTTCGATTTTATTCACTCCATCGAAATTAGGTTCCTCCCCAACTCAGGAACATACGTAACATCTCGAAGGATACCTAGAACACCAGATTTAAGCCCTCAGTTGCATAGATGCTATCGCAAAAATCTGACAAAACTTCCCATCACCGAGTTAGGCAGATTCTCCTTTTGTTTTCTTAAAATCCTGCAGCCAACCTCGGTAGCACGTCACGTGGAAGCTACATCCAGAGTCAAGGATCCATTCCTTGTTCGCCTCTTGCCCGAAACAGTCAATATTTCCGCAGAAACATCAGCTTCACACACACAATCTGCAGCAGAATTAGGTTCGGCTCGATTTCTCTGGAATATCAGGTTCCTTCGAACCTTTCTCTAATGAATTCTCCACCTCAAGGTAAATATTTCTTGCAAGTATCTGATCAACAATAAAGCCTCCACAATTCCTTGAAGTTCCAGCTCTACCCATGGCCCAACCACAGCCGCAACCACTTCAACGATCGAACTCGGCATCAACTCCGCTAACATAATTTTCCCGCAACTTTAGTCTTCAATTTGGGCACAACCTCTTAATGTGACAGTTCTCGTGGAAATGGTAACACCTAAGAGGCTTCTTGAGCTTTATATCCACAGCCTTCTTTGAATACTTGCCTTTCCTACACAACTATTTCGTTCTCACACATTTCAACTCGCTCGACACGGTTCTAACGTTGAGCTGTTGTGAGAAGATCTCCTAAGGAATGTTATCCACTTCCTAGGCTTTTCAAAGTAAAGCCCATTCAATCTCCTCCAAGTTTCGTCTGTCGTCATCTGATTCAATACATTTTCCAGAACATCGGCACCAAGACTCAGAAATATGAAAAATTAAGCCTTCATCCGAATGATTTTCTTCTTTGATGCACTTATATTCGCAGGTAGCATCTCCTTAGACGTCTTCAAGGCCTCCTCCACCCCTTATTGGATCAAATGGCCTTCACCTTGAGCTTCTACACCCGAAGATCGTCAGCTTCATTGAATTCCGCAGTTTCGAACTAATTCGGCATTGTCTTTTTCGCAACATGATTGTTTCATGCTCACTGCACCAACTTTTGATCTATGATTGCCGATTGACGCGCCTTTAACCTGTGTTTTCGTATGTATGCGTTAATTGAATCTTCCGATCGCGAGCTCAATCGAGTTGAAATCGCAGCTCAAAAGCATAGAAATGTAACAGATTTCAAGCCAAATTACTAATAAGGTCACTAACTATAACACTTTTCGTTTTGGATCACTATGTTTGATAATTGCGAACTTAGATCACTACATAACGTATCTGATTTCTTTTGGATCACTAGTGAATTTTCCCGACAATAATCGGCGGAAATCCGATGTTGCCAATGACATGTCAGCAGCCATGTCAACAACCACGCCGGAGTTCTGGCGATTTTCGCTCGAAAATTCACTGGTGATCCAAAATAAATCAGATACTTTACTTAGTGACCTAAGTTTGCAATAATGAAACTTATTGACCTAGGGACCGATATGATTATTGGTTCTTTGCGTCTTTTCACCGATATGAATGTCTTCTGCATACTCTCTCGAATTTGTCGTTGTATTGCTTGAGAGAGCAAATATTGTATTTTTTGGCTTTTCTACTTGGGCCATCAAATTCTCCTATGATGCTTCTAAACTCTTTAGAGCCCTTAGATTATCGGAGTCCTTCTCATACGGTCTTGGTCATCTACTCTATCGTGCATTTTCTTCGTCTTCTCCATTATCTCCCAGACGACTTGCTCAAATTTGTCGTGTGAGTTGACGTAATTAATCCCCAAAATATAGTTTATATGTCAGTTTATTTTAGAATCGCGTAAATGCATCTCATTCATTCACAATGAAGAATTTTATGGTTTTAATTTTTAGGATTTAATTATAGGATAAGTAACAAGGATTGTTAAGATATACGACCGTATGAACATTATTTAAATGGTGTAATATATCACGTGCGATTAACATGATATAGTCCGTCCAAATTGATAGTCAATCAAACCGAGAGACGAAATTGATTAAAAATAACTAGATAGATTAAAAAGTGGCGAGCAGAAACATTGGAGACCAGAAACATCGGAGATCCAATTGATAAACATCGGTCCCAGTCCCACATTTCCTCGACCAAAAGGGGAAAGGCGAAAAATCGGAATTCTTGATAGCCATGGCAAACAAAGACCCACTGGTTATCACAGACAAGAACGAGATGAGACAGTGGTCAAGAACGATGAGATCACAAAACAGAACCATAGGCTTAGTCCCCACGATGGGCTATCTCCACGAGGGCCACCTCTCCCTAATCCAAGAAGCGCACAAACACGCGGAGTTAACCGTGGTCTCAATCTACGTTAACCCCGGTCAATTCTCGCCCAACGAGGACTTATCAACATACCCCTCAGATTTCACCGGCGATATCGGGAAGCTCAGGTCCATTCACGGTGGTGGCGTCGACGTTGTTTTCCACCCCCACGATTTGTACGATTACGGAAGAAAAAGCAACGATCTTGAGACCGCTAAAGCTGGCGAAGAAAAGCAAAAAGGGAAAGTGATGTCTTGCGTGGAGACCAGCGGTGCGGGGCACGAGACATGGGTTCGAGTTGAGAGGTTAGAGAATGGTTTGTGTGGGAAGAGTAGGCCCGTGTTCTTCCGGGGCGTGGCCACTGTCGTGGCTAAGCTATTCAACATCGTCGAACCTGATGTGGCTGTGTTTGGTAAGAAGGATTACCAGCAATGGAGAATTATACAGAGGATGGTTGGTGTTTTCTTTGTCAAATTGCTTGATTTTAATCCTATTAAAGCTTTGTTTTTCAATAGCATAACAGCTACGTCATTATTCGGTTTAGAATTGAATCCTGATTTTGAGCTTATAAGGGGACTTATCTCTCACATTTGCTTTGCAATGTGTTTGGTTGTCTAATTAGGTTTAGACTGGGTAAGAGAAGCAATCATATTAGGATGAGGTTACTTATTGATTTTAAGATGTGAGAAATAGACAGTAGGGCGACTTGTAATCATTTCGAGAAGGGCTTTTCGCGAATATTTTGTTTGCGTGTTTCAGGTGCGGGATCTTGATTTCAGTATAAAGATAGTGGGAGCAGATTTAATACGAGACGAGGACGGACTTGCAAAGAGTTCGAGAAATGTACGCCTATCGCCCGAGGAGAGGAAGAAGGTATAGTATATTATATATATCATCAATCCTGATCAATGAATCTCGCAGCCCGATTGATTGATTATAGCATCGTTTTGTTGTTTGCTACCTCTAATTCTTGATTAGCTAACTATATATATCGTTGTTGCTGCTGCTGCTGCAGGCATTATCGATAAGCAAATCTCTCTTCACTGCTAAATCTGCAGCCGAGAAAGGCCTTGTCGATTGCAAAGAGTTGATTGAATCAGTGATCCACACTATAAGCGAAGCAGGTGGAAAACTCGATTATGCTGAGGTCACCATCTCTCTCTCTCCCTCAAGTATTAATAGTGAATCCTTAACTCAGACATGCAATGCATGTTCTTGTCTCAGATTGTTGATCAAGAAACTCTTCAGCAGTTGAGGGAGATCAAGAGCTCTGCTGCTGTAATATGCATTGCTGCATGGTTCGGAAATGTCCGCCTTATAGACAACATCGAAATCAATGCTTAGAAAGAAAGCATTAGGCTGCCAATTTTTAGATATTGCGTTTTGTTCTGTAGAAAGGAAGAGTTCATTTGACCATTCAAGCAACAGAAAGTAAATCATACGAAGATTTTACTAGTTAGTGCATACAAGAGACGAGGCATCCGAGTCTCACAAATGAACATTATAACAACACACAAAAATCCTCTTTCTTCATTCGGAGAAGCACAAAAACCATATTACTGTTTCGCAAGAATGATATGCTGACAGTTTTAACATTTGCTTCCCCTACAAACTATCGGTAAAACTATGATGAGGATTAACACGATGAGAATTGCGAGGACAATCAACTTCACCTTCATATTCTGAAGCCACATCTTTCTCCTTATCTGGGTTCCTTGTGTCCTAAAATCTTGTGCCTAAGACAACATTCAATTTGCAAAATAAAATGAATTAATTGGGAGTCTCGTCCAATTTCATTTCAATAACACACTAGAGACCCTAGCTTGAATTCCAATAAAAACCAAAGCAACTTATACCAAGAGATGGATACAAATAGTGGAATATTTAAGTAAATGGTCTCCGTCTAGATGAGCTTTAAGAAAATAACATCCAAATGAAAAGTCTATAATACTCTAGTGACTAGGCCCATACTCATAGTGACGAGATGTGCTTATGTAAAACGCGAAGCATTTAAGGGCATGTGGATGAGGGTAGAACAATGTTTGTGTAGTCAGTAATCCAAGAAATAGGTTACTGAGTTCAAATCCTCACTATATCAATTTCAAAGGAACCATGCTGTAGGGGGTACCCTGCTATATAAAGGCCACCATGATCGCTGGGTACCCCTTATATAGCAGGGTATACTTCCTAATGACAAAAATACCCTTAACTTGAGGGCATTGACTACAAAAACCGGACAAGGAGGCTATTTTTTTAAATTGACTTTAAAAAATTGATTTGGTCAATGACCATTTTCCAAAAAACCCTTCAAGTGGTCAAGATTCATCATGGCAATAGATGATTGAGACGATTAACATGCAAACTGACCTGAGAGCGAAGATTTTCGGTTTTATCCACCAATAGCTCAATCTTCTCTCCACGATCAAGAACCTATAAAGCAAAATAGTTTGATGCTGAATCATTCACTGCTTGGAGAACTAAAAATCCACCATACATCGCGTGGTAAAGATGAAAACAGATCATTTTACAGTCCATGAAGAACGTATTAACAGGATTTTTCTCTACCTTTTCAATGTTTTCCATCATAACACCTTTCACTTCTGAAACCTGGGCCTTCACTTTTGAAAGCTTGCTGATCTCCTCTGGATGATCCACGCAGTACTGCATTTGCTCCTTCAGCTTAGGTCTAAGTTGAACCGTAAAACTCACACATTTAGTTTGTCAACCAAGAACAACAAAGTGTAAATAAAAGGAACAAACGCAAGAAAACGAATAAAATTGGCGAACTTATATTGCACTACCCGAACTCTTTACTAAGGCTGTTGGCGACTGCTGTGGCGGCCTTTCCTCCGCTGTATCTCTTTGTAAATTCTTCCTTGACTCGATCGAGAAACGCCATAGGGAGCTGTCTTCCAACAGATTCAACAGCAACAACACAGTATGCTGTCAATCACAAACACATATCAATAATCTCCTGTAAAGAAGTCATGGAGATGCATAAATAAATCCCCTGTAAACAAGTCATGGGGATGTATAAATTGCCCGAGATCAACCCATAAAGGCAAGTTAAATCTCAGACTAAATGCATGCAAAGATCATAATTGAATAGAAAGTTTCAAAGCTAAGCACTCAATATAGCTCATGAAATTGACAGATAAATGCATGGCTATAAGCTTCTGAGAAAAAAAGGACCCGAGTTAGTATCAACAGAATATACATAAGATGAAAGCATTGACAGGCTTAGACTCGAATCGGTCTGAGTATATGACAATACCTGGAAAATATGCTTAACGAGCGCCTAATAGTGACAGATATATCAGTACAGTGCTTCATTATTTTATATTTTGATCTAGTAAAAGAAGTATGAGGTTCACACAACGAGATACAAAACCCTCAGGCAGCACGAAGAGGAACCAAACAGCATCAGAGCAAACAAATCAAGGACTCATGCCCTATCTAAAGAACAATTAAACATCGGTGGATACACCCAGTTTCAAAAGGACACACACAATACGAAGAATCTAAACATAACAATGAATAAAGAGAACAATTAACAGACCTTCAATGCACCTACAGTTCTCAAGTCCAACCAAATAGTTCCCACCGATCATTCAAATTCCAAATAACACACAATTTTCAAGCAAATCTTCACAGTAATCACACACATCCAGTTATAAATTAAAATTACACAAAATAAAACATAAAAAAGTCAAAGCTCGATCCAGGGTTGATTAAAGAGAAAAGATTCGGAGGTTAGGAGCAGGGAGACAAAATTCAACGGGAAGACAAGAAAACACGAAATTCTCATTCTTAATTCACCAACGAGTTCCATAAGCGTCTTCCTCTGTAGAATCCACAAAAACCTCTCCACTGCAAACCCATACCTTCTCCGATCCATAAGATCCAGACTTCTCACAACAAGAATTTGACCAAATTAAAAGAAGTAAATACAAAAACCATCAGATCAAAGTAATAAAGTATAAAGAGCATCAACAAGAAGCACTAGCCGTACATCAAAGCAATAGATCTCACAACGACATCAAATAGGCGTAGAATCTTACTGAATCCATCCTCAACGAGGTAATTGAACGTGTGCCCATCGCAGTTGTAAGTGAACTTGTTGTTCGTCGCCGGAAGTTTCTGGAGACACTGGGCGGCGATTCCAGTGAAATTTCCGCTGAACTCGGTGAACTCGGCAAGAATCACAGTCCCACGCGCCACGAAACTATAGATCAAAGACTGTTGTCCCATGATTGCTCTTAGAACCGTAGGCTAGGATTGAAATCTAAAGCCGCGTGTATATAGTTGAATGTTTACCTGTATTTGACTTGAGAGAGAGAGAGAGAGAGAGAGAGAGAGAGAGAGATGAGAAACGTTGGGTATTTCAGTAATTGGGCGATATTATCAATATATTACGAATAATAAGGATATAATTTTGAATAATCCACGCTAATAATAGTTTGGACGTAAACACATTTATGTTATGGGCGAAAAGGAGACTCTTAATTTATTTTTATTTTCTCATTCACGAGATAGACATAATAGTTAGTTGATATAATCCTTTGGCGTTTGGCCACCCGATTTTTTCCGGATAAAACAATGCAACAAACATTGGTTGTGTTATAGATACGAAATGATTGTACAAACTATTTCATGGTTTCTTAATATTATAATTGAAAAGCAATCTCTTTACACGGGAATTAAACTCTTATCGATAGTTAATCCAAACACGTAATGTTTTAGAGAACTAATTAATATTTTCCTTTATTTTGTAGCAAGTTATCTTCTAAAAGAAAGTGATATGTGATGGTTATGGTAATGTCGGTATTTGGTCGGTGGCGGGTAGTCGGTCAGAATTCCTCCAGAATTATGTTTTATCGGTAATTCGAGTCGCTTATTATCTACGATGTCAGTATGACAAACTTGCCCCATTTTTTTTAACGTGTTATATCTGTTAATGTCGATCGTCCCCAAGATATAATGACTTCTAAACCTTAAAATCGCAGCACTTACGACTCGACAAAGTTTTCCGGCGAATTGTACTGAAGACTTGAGTCTTTCTTGCACTGGGATGAGGGTTTGTAAGATCGGACTGGACCGGCCAGTTCATGCCGGAAAACCCAAGACCGATCATTTTCCAGTTTGGGTCCGGTCCGATCTATGTTTTAATTAAAAAATAAAAAACGGAATTTGTTTGTATACGTTTTGGATAGATCTTAGGTAAAACAATGGTTATGTGGTGTTGTTATTAGGTCTAGAGCTTTTGTTCTATGGGTCATGGTTCAAATCTTAGGCAAAGCAATTTTTTTTATGAATTTTTTTATTTTAAAAATATAACTATTAAGTTATTTTATGAGCGTTCTAGCCCAAACTTAATATTTTTTACTTTTTACTATCTCAATGTCTGATGATTAACTCTTATATTTTAGTAACTTATACATATTTTTTATTTTAGGGACATCGGTTTTTTACCGGTTTATACCAATTACACCACTAAACCGTAAACCACTACATTTTTCGGTCCGGTTTGAAAACTCGATTTAACAACCATGACTGTGATTATTAGGGGTTGAGTGTGATATGCTTATGAATGTTGAGAGTGAATTGGATGAGTTTTTCAACTTTTCCAGGAGCCTATTTTAGCCTTTCAAAGGGTCTTGGACGAATCCACAGATAGTCACAATTGTTAGCAAATTTGTCAATTATTTTTGGGGTCATAGTGCGAAGCAATGTAAGTTTTGGGGCTCATTTGCAATGACACCTTCCAACCCAATGGTTCTGGTCTGCCGAAGCTGATACTCGTTCGAACCATTTGGCCGACCGACACACCCTATGACCCTAACGGGTCCTGCCACATTGTTCTGTTTGGTCAGCGCTTTGTCAGCGCCACACCTCATCACTTGTCTTGCATCTCAGTGACACGTCATCTCGCTTGCCACGTCACCCGAGACGCCACATCATTACCGGCGCCGCTTCACCGGACCACATCACTGGCCACATCATTGTCGACGCCGCTTGACTGGGGTATAAATTTTGGCTCCTCATAGCTCATTGCTCTGATGCGTCTTGCGAAGTGCAAAGTGAGGCGTCAAAGCACCCATTGTGAACTTTAGCAAGGTACGCTCCATCTCGGTCTCAGGTGCGGGCACCGACATCTTTGACTCAGTCATGCCGAATATCAAAAGGTAGAGACGGAGAAAAACGACATAATTAAGGCGCTAGAATCAGATCATTGTCCAACATGTGAATATTCTATCTTCGGAAAGTCGTACTTACGGCCATCTGTCAGATATCGTAATCATAGTGCGGCTATCGCGAGCAGAATTCGGATTGACTTTACCATGGCTGCAGGCGAGAATGCTTCATCATAGTTAATCCCTACTTTTTAGTTATAGCCTTTACCCACTAGCTATCTTTATAAGTATTGACATAACCGTCAGAATCAATCTTTCTCTTATAAGTCCATTTGCTCCCTATCAGCCTAACATCGTCGGGCAAGGGTCGACACCAGAGTTCAGGCTTGGTTCTTATACATCATACCATCTCTGCTCTCATAGTGTCAAGCTATGGAGTCGAGTCAATGCCCGTCATTGTCTGGTCGTAGGTAACGGGATCGTCTCCAAGACTCCATGTCCGTCGCTGACTCACCTACGTATATCATACCGTATCGCTCATGGTGGCCAGATACTCCACCCAACACATGCAACTCTAGATGTGTTTGTGACTGGTTCGAGGTACTCTTCGGCAATGTAGTGTGGGGGTCGACTCGGTCACCTCTTCGAGATTGATCTCGCTACCGACACCACCATCTCAAATGAACTCATGGTCGACAACATATTCAACTATGATTCTCTGTTCATCGTGAAAGTAGAATAGGTATCCCATGAAATTCTCGGGATAACCTATAAATCGCCTTTTCGTGGACTTTGAGTCTAACTTTATGTTATTAGCTTCGTTATGTATAGGCATGCAAACCCTAAATCTTAAAGTAAGATATTTTTGTATCTTTCCAGACTATATCTCATATGGAATGATACAACAGACTTAGAGGGGCATGGATTCAAAGCATGAGCAACTGTCAAAAGTGCATGTCCACGCAACAAAATGGGTACGTATAGCTAAACTCGGGCGGCGTGAACATGAAAACTGCTACTGAGGGCGTAAGTTGTTCAGAGACATTTCTTCATTTTTGTTAGACGTAAGAGATTAGTTCAAGTGAAAGTCAAGCATTCATGATCAATTCTGCGACGTCCATACAGAAAGCATGAGGAGAAAGCAAGAATTATGCACGTCGCAGGTTATACATGGTTCAAAGTGCCTTGATTCATTCGATATTCGCCTCGAAACAAAAATCAAATTTGTGATGAATGGTCTTTTGGCGGATGTGGAGACTAAACTAATTAAGCGTAAAGGCCAAAATACTGGTAAGAAACCCTAAAATAGGTTTTCCATACATCAGTTATAATTAAAAATAATAGAAGTGAGAATTATGTTGTTAGTCCATTATAAATAGTAGGACAACAATTGCACTGAATACATCAATAACTAAAACAAGATAAATAATACTTGCCTTTTCCGAGAATATTCTTATTACCAATATTATCTTTTTATTTTAACTTTTTTTTTCCAGAGGGAACATTTACTTCTAGGTAGTTCAAAATGTGGTCTCGTTTTGGTACGACGGCCACGCCCGAGGTTGAGACTAGTGGTGTTGTGTCATGAACCCACCGGAGGTCGGCCGTGATGAAAGAATCGCCGGAGACGAGAGAGATGTGGAAGACGATGGAGGAAGAAAGAGTATCAACTGCGATCTTACCAAGGCAGGGAAAAATAGATCTGGAGGAATTTACAAATGGACTGGGCTGCCAAGAAAAGGTGTGGGTTGATGCGAAGAAATATCTTGGGCCGAAAGTATTTTAATTAATTTGTATTGGGTCGAAATGTGATAAGCCCATCTATCTTATTTGCTAATATAAACAGTGTAAGAAGGTTCATGTGGTTGGAAGAAAATAAATTAACCCTAATCTCTATCGTCTCTTTCATGTCTTGTCTTGATCTCAATATTTCTTCTTCACAAATCTTCTTCTAAATGCTTCTCTTCTGATTCCTCTACTCGTGCCCACTTTTCTTCTCCTTCATACACTACAGATACATACAGAAACGTATTACTATGGGATCGATATTAAATAAAACAATCACGATCACCATTTTCCTCATTACATTCGGACAAGGTTTGTTACATTGGTATCAGAGCACTCGGTTCTCGGCCGACGATTCCAGCGGTGGAGGATGATAATGGTTCCCAGCAGTTTCAGGAATTTCTACGTCGACCTGTCCGAGGTCTTATTCCAGCGGATATTTCTCTTCCAAACGAGGTAATACCTACAGAAACATCGATTCATAAATATTGCGATTTAAATGATGATTTCCAGGTGTTTGATGGGACAAATCCTAGGGCATGGATGCTAAAATGTGAAAGGCATTTTAGGCTCATGCCAAATATCTTTGATCACCAGAAGCTAATAATTGCTGCTATGCCACCTTGAGGGAAGGGCATCCTCTTGGTACAAAAATATGGATAACATGCACTTTCAGTTGAGTTGGGAGCAATTCTTAAGCTTAGTTTAGTGTCTTCTAGGTTTGAAACCATTAGGGATGCTAAGGCCTTTCGAGTACTCGACGCCCTTAAGCATGTGGGTTCATATTTGAATTATGTCAACAAATTTGAGGACATATTATGGAACTACCTATGGGCGATGAACTAGACCTTTTCGAGAAATATTTCATTTCTCGATTTGTTAATGGCCTTAGCGATGAGCTACGAGGTATAATGTCACACCTGCAACCTAAGAGCCTATATGATGCTATGGAGCTTGGCCAAAAACATCTAGGAGTTCTCGATGTTATTGCTAAAGAGAGCAAAACCATATCGGAGAGTTATGATTCTTGTTTGTCACCAAAAGGGGCTGAAAATCAGACATATCACCACCTATTGCAGCCTCAACAGTATCCGCAATATTGTTTACGGCTGCGGGAATAAAGTTTAGCATGGAACCGGAGCAAACGGAAACTCAATATGCCGATGTGTTTAGTGCTCTAATTTTTTAGCTTACTGATTTTTGCAAAAAAGGTTCATCTGAGAAACCTTGGTTGGATCCTATAATTGAAGGTAAGGAAACACATGTTGGAAGTACTATGTTTAGACTTAACAACGGTTGTGAATTAATGGGACCATTGGGGGACAATAACGAATATGGTCAACGAGCTTTACAAGGATTAGTATAGTCCGTAACAGCTGCCACAATTTTTGAAGTAAGAGCAACGACAAAAAATGCAGCGGCGGAATCAATTCGAGGACTAAAATACCGACCCTTTGATCGAGGAAAACCCTTGGCAGCTGCAGCACTACGAGGATGGTAATGCCTTCCACAAATTATAGTGAAATGGATGTCTAAACACTTGAGCTATGACTATAGCATATACTACCAAGGAGAATCACATTTTGAAGAAATTCTAATTGCTAAGGCCCCTGATGTTGCTACCTATTCCCAACATATTATAATTTGTGGAGTCATAAGGTGCAATGGCAAATTTGTGGTAGGGAACTTTGAAGAGGCAAGGTCCGAACTTTTACAGTCACGTAAAGGAAACCTATGAAGAAACAAATGAGTTTTACTGAGGGTGAGGAAGTATACCTTAAGCTTCAGCCGATGCGTCATAGCTCAGTAGACTTCTGTCGGAATCGGAAGTACCACGCTCGTTATTTTGGCCCTTTTCAGATCGTGGAGGAAGTTGAGCTCAATACGTCCAAATTAGATCTACCCCCGAAAGCGAGAATACACCCGACCATCCACGCCTCGTTATGGAAGAGGGTCGTGAGCTCGGAGATAAACCCATCGTCGACGCTACCTTAAACAGAAAAAGTGGAGATTTTTTTGGTGGTCCCATGTCAGATCTTAGGCAAAGGAACGGTTTTGCGAATGAATCAGGTTCTACCTCAGTTGTTGGTTGAGTGGTTGAACGAAGATCTTGAGCATATTACCTGGGTACACGAGAAACATATGCGGACCAATTTCTTCAACGAGAATCCTTGAGGACGAGGATTTCTTCACCCGCGGGGTATTGTCATGAACCCACTGGAGGTCGGCCGTGATGGAAGAATCACCGGAGACGCGAGAGATGTGGAAGATGATGGAGGAAGAAAGAGTATCAGCTGCCATCTTACCAAGGCAGGAAAAAATAGATCTGAAGGAATTTATAAATGAACTGGGCTGCCAAGAAAAGGTGTGGGCTGATGCTAAGAAATATCTTGGGCCGAAAGTATTTTAATTAAGGGACAATTTCGATTCATGACCCCTTATAGTTTCAAAAAAGAGTTCATGTCATGTCAATGAACAAATAATTTTTAAAGATCCATTTCGCTGAAAATTTAGGATAAATGATCTAAAATTTGAACTAACCAAAATACCCTTACAAAATAATTTATAAGAAGACGTATTGAAAGCCACTTTTATGTTATTATCTTACGGTATTTTGTCATCACACACATATGTATATATATATATATGTGAATTGTTACTATATGTCAAGATTGAGTTAATGTATGATTAATAAGTGGTATCAATTTACTAAAATTGACTTTCGACGATCGAAATTTTCCGTACATTTCATATTCATTCACACAACATCGTCCCTGCAATAAATCAAATTCGATGTGCCCTCGACGGTTTTTCTGATCTTTACGTCATCGAATGTAATATTTGGGATGCAAATTTTTTGAAATTCTTAACGCGGATAAGGAAAAATAATTGTAAATTGAATAATATTTTCGGTCGAAATTGCAGCTATTATGTATAAAATTGAGTGACTCATAGCCTGAATATTACGTACCGTGTTTGCTTCATGGCTCGTCGTTCAGGGTTAACGGAATTGAAAATGAAATCGACGGAAAATTTTTGCATAAATAATTGTTCGGTAAAGTGGTATGAATTTAAAAGTATGTGTCATCGCAAAATAAATAAGAGGTATTCCATGTGAAACATGGAAAACCTATATTTTTTAAAAGGTACCGGAAATGGTTTAAATGGTATTCATTGTCATTTATTTGGTATAGTTTTGAGTTTGAGAATTTTGGCGGAATTCCTGAATTTGACTGGAGTTTGAGCGGGATTTCGAAATTATTCGGAAAAAAGTGAATTAACACGCTTGTTGGGTAACACTTCTTGCATTCTGGGTAACAGTTCTTATAGTTTGTATAATACTTCCTGGGCAAAACGTATGCGAGCAAGAGGAATAGATCGAAAACCGCTGATAACACCAAAAAAAACGTTGAAATTGATGGTATCTCTGACTTTAGTGACCGAATAAGGTTAAATTGACCTCAATTTGAGTTTTGATAATCAAGGAAGATTATGGAGTTTATAATGGAATATTGCATTAATCTCAATTCTAAAATCTCGTTGAAAAAACGGGGGAAACTTCGAAATTATTGACTAGATAATGTTAAATTAACTCAAATTTATCACGAGCCTTAAAAATCAACGAGAGTTATTGACAAATATGACGAGTCTTGAACATTTTCGAACTAAGTAACACTTTCGGCAATAAATATAACGCATGTACATGCAAGAAAAACATTTCATTAAGAACATTCTAGAAGGTTCTGGATTAGCATAGAATATTACCTCATTACATACAAATAATATCACATGTCTGATTTTAAATAACAATATCAACTCAGTTTTTAACGACTATGTAAATTCTTGTACCGCATAATAGGTTCCCAGTACCACAACAATAAATCTATTAATTTCGTTCACAAATGTGCTTTTTTCAGATGTATACGATTGTCATTCATGGAAATATAAGATTTGATGATGTTAAACCATCGTATTTCTTTAAAATACACAATCTTCGAATGTTAATGTTATTAGTCGAATTTTGAAGTTATTAGTCATGTAACATATGGTCATTTGTTGGCAAACATAAGTTACTATCTCTTTTGCATCATACTATATGTTATTCGTGATTTATAAATTTGAGTATTTGAGGTTTGAGATTTATATGTGGTGTGGCAGGAATATTGATTTCGACTTGATATTTGGGGGAATCTTAGAAATTCTCTTAAAATATATAAAACGATACTAGTAAAGGATTAACTGTTACCAATAAGTGTTATTCGAAACGAATGATCTGTTACAGATTGCAGTTTACGTGCCAGGGTTTCTATAGGTTTGTTTTTGTTTTTAGGGTTTCAGGGTTAATATTAAGGATTTACGACACAAAAATTTGGTAATATGATGTACAACTTATGATTTATAGGATACAACAATAAAAAAAATTTTGGGTGTCGGGTTTAGGGTTTAGGGTTCGGGACCTAGAGATTAGGGTTCGGAGCTTAGAATTTATGATATGCGGTCTATAAAATGTTACTCGTGATTTATGTAGAACTTTGAACAATTTCGTGATGAAATGCATAATGTTATGTTAATTGAGATAGATATAATCTATGTTTTGGAATGAAAAACCATATATTTACATGACTAATAACTACAACATTCTACTTTCTACATCAACATTCGCAAAACGTGTCTTTTATGGGAATTTGGTTGTTTAACTTCTTCATATCATCTATTTCCATGAATGTCAATCTTATACATTCGAAAAAAAGTGCATTTATTAACGAAATTAATCGAATTAGTAATGTGGTACTGAGAATTTATTATGTAATACTAAAATCTACAACTGTGTTATAAATTGGGTTCATATTAGTATTTTTTATCAGACATGTGGTATTATTTGAAGACAGTGTGGTAATATCAGTCATTATCTTGTTAATATTTTCTGACAATCTAGAACCTTCTAGACGTTCTTAATGAAGTGTTTTCTTTTGATGTGTATGTGTTATAATCAACGCATAAAGTGTTATTATGCTCGAAAATATTTCAATTTTGGGGAAAGCAAATTTTCGCATTATTCCATGATTAACATCAATAATTTCCATACTTATTATCACTTGTGATCAAATTGAGTTGATTTCACGATTTTCGACCATTAAAGTTGAGGTTTACCCCGAGATTTTCGAATTGGTTTGAAGTATTATTTCATTATTAAAAAAAAAAAAAATTTCGTTGATAATGAAGACCCATGAGAAATTGAGGTCTATTTAACTTTATTCGTTCACTAAATTCGGAGATCCCAACATTTTCACTGATTTTTGGGTGTCGTCGGTTGTTTTTTGTCTATTCCTCTTAGCATCTTGCTTGTTATCCAGGAAATATTACCCAGAACGCATGAACTGTTACGCATAATAAATGAAGTGTTACCAACCAGCTTTATAACTAATAAACGTTTCAATATTAGGTCTCATCAAAATTCTTCGATATTCCATGATTAACATTAATAATCTTCTTCGATTACAAATACTCGTGATCAAATTGAGTCAAATCAACCTTATTTGGCCATTAAACTCGAGATTTCACCCGTTTTTCAACGAGATTTTCGAATTCTATTTAACGCAATATTCCACGATAAGCTTCATATTTTTTCGTTGATTACTTGATAAATTGACGTCGATTTCACCTTATCCTTTCACTTGTGTCAGAGATTCTAGCGGTTTCAGTGTTTTTGGGTGTTGCCGGCGGTTTCCGATCTATCCCTATTTGCATTTACTTGTGTACAACATGTGTTATTTACTGGTGACGAGTCGTTATGTTTTTCTACTTATGTGTTCTTTTATCGGCAACATCTGTTATAAAATACAAGGCATGTGGTATTTTTGTTGCATGAACTGTTACCCAGAAAACATGAAGTGTTACCCGCTAAACGTTTTTAATTAGCAAACAGCTCAATTTTATGTCCCATCAAAATTCTTTGTTATACCATGATTAACATCAATAATATCCTTCGATTATTAAGACCCATGATTAAATTGAGTCGAATCCAACATATTCGGCCATTAAAATCGAGGTTTCCCCCTTTTCAATTTTCTACATGATTTAAAGAAAAAATTCCTTACAAAGCATAGATCTTACGTCGTCGAAAATTAATCTTGTGGTTTTCCTCGATTTCTCAGACCCATATGCAAATTGAGATCGAATTCTCCTTATTTAAACATTAACGGAAAGATCCGGATGTAAGATCGATCGCATGAGAATGACGATGGCATGTTCCCGTAATATTCGTGTATTTGAATGGTAATTAACAAAGATATTTTAAGTAATTTTCTGAAGTAATAAGGGTATATAAGACATTTCATCGCAAATTGGTCCTTATATCTAATGAAAGTATAAAATGGGTCCTTATCTATATTTTAAAACACACTGGAATCTGAATTCTAAGAAAAAATGCTTAAGTGACTCTGAACCCTAATTTAGCCTTTAATTAATTTGTATTGGGTCGAAGTGTGATAAGCCCATCTATCTTATTTGCTAATATAAACAGTGTAGGTTCATGTGGTCGGAAGAAAATAAATTAACCCAATCTCTATCGTCTCTTTCATGTCTTGTCTTGATCTCAATATTTCTTCTTCACAAATCTTCTTCTAAATGCTTCTCTTCTGATTCCTCTACTCGTGCCCACTTTTCTTCTCCTTCACACACTGCAGATACATACAGAAACGTATTACTAAGGGATCGATATTAAATAAAACAAATCACGATCACCATTTTCCTCATCACATTCGGACAAAGTTGTTACATGCTGCTGGTTGTGTCGCTACCATGTCCGAGGCCAAGGCTGATGTTGCCGTGGCGGCAACAATTGGAGGCTCTGACACCTTGCCACTTGCCACCCATCGATGAATATTTCCATGCATGCATAGGCGATTGTACGATACTGCTACATATTTCTTCCGATTCACGGAGCACCTACAATGAAGAGTTTAATACATTCTTGGATAATGGAATCAAATGTCGGATGGTCATCTTGCGGGCTTTGATGGCTGTGGTCGAGATGATGATATCTTGTCCCTTTTTTTAAAATCTAATGTAATAATCTAAACAATTATTTTACTTATAATATAGTGCTATTGAACGATGTATTAATTAAAAATCTAGATAGACTGAATCAAAAATTAAAATTATTGAACACGTAAATTCTTTATACACTTAAGATATTTAACATTATGACTAATAGGTAATATAACCAATACTCATATCAGAGCTTGGCGATCCTCGGTTGTCCCGGGCAGTGCCGTCGGTGATGCGATCATACACAAAAACACATTCAACGTTTTCCACTCTTGTTGATATTTTTTACTATTTTTCATTCAACTATGTGAATAATAAATATATGCAGGTTCGATCGACTTGATTTATATCCAGTTGAAATAAAATTTATAATTAGTAGATATAATAAAATATTATTAACATTCGTTTCCACAAGAAACGAAACACTGTATTGAAAACAAGAATTAAAATGCACTAATCCAGGGAGTCAATAATAAAGCACGCTATCCACGAATACGCCTAGCCAATTGAATGTCTTTGGGCATGATGGTTACCCTCTTTCCATGAGTCGCACACACACTGCTGTCCTCGAAAAGACCGACGAGATAGGCCTCCGCCGCTTCTTGAAGGGTCAGCACCGCGTGGCTTTGGCATCTCAGCTCAGTTTTGAAGTCCCGAGCTATCTCGCGGACCAATCGCTGAAATGGAAAAATGGGAATGAGGTACTCCGTACTCTTCGGGTACATGCAGATTTCACTGATCACGTACGCGTAAACGAAATTAATTCGAGATGATTGTTTGTAATGAACCCAGACGAATTTGGATTTAGGGTTTCACAAGTCGAACAAACGCATCGAAAACCCTATTAAAAAAGAGAGCTAAAATAAAAACTTTCTATTGTTAGTTACCGGAGAGCGGCAGCACTGAGCCGGTAACAGTGAGAATTCTTAACTCCACTGGTAGTCGGAGCTGCCTTTCTCGCCGCCTAAAAAAATCGAAAGATGGTTAAGTTAAAGAAATTTAAATAATCAAGCAAACAAAACCCTAACAGATACAAGCACAAACGAAGAAGGATTAAACGCAGCCAACCTTGGTGGCGAGTTGCTTTGTCGGCGCCTTTCCCAGCTAATGATTTACGAGCGGTCTGTTTCATACGAGCCATCTTCTTTTACAAAAAATAAAAATAAAATAATAAACCACAACGAACATGAAGTAAATCAGATCAGAAAAATAAGTGAAGCGCGTTGAATCAAATGAACGTAAATAATCAATTGCCTGTTTTAGAACAGCAAAATCGCTTGAACTTCAATAGGATGTTGAGCAGAGATCTCAGGCTTTCAATCTTTGCGATAAGAGACGCGGTGAGTATCTTGCAACAGCGGCTTTATTGAAGGCGATCCGAGGCTTGTCTTGTGTTTCTGAATGGACGGTCCCAATTTTATCATCTCGCACGCGGATTAAACGCGAATCATGAGCATAGATAGATCATTCCTTTTGTGTACATGTATAATTGTAATTTACTATGAGGAATAAACACAGATCAACATTTCTGATATGGTATCTGTATAAAACCCTTTCTACGAAGAATAGAACTGTTTCCTTTCCTCTATCAATCTATTTGACGTTCCAGAACATGATTCACACAGACAATACAATCCCTCGCAACAAAGCTAAAACCTTGCAAAGAATGAAATAAACTTCTCTTCATGGAAATCTTAAATGACAAATCTCTTGTTCGGTTACAATTTGCTCCGATATGTAGGCCGTACCAAACCACGTCCTTCCAACGAAAGCAACAAAGTATTCATTTTGGAGCCTTCAAGAAAAGTTCGTTATTTTGGATATTCAACTAACTGTTCACGAATTTGTTTTCCCAACATTCTATAATTGTGCAACTTCTGCCAGATGCTAGAATAAACTTTCATCAAGCTCCGTAAATACATCTAATACAAGATAAATGACGATTATGTCCTCTTTGATGCCATCAATATGCTGGTCAACAAAATGCAACCACTTACATGAACCGCATCAAGACTCTCATTGATGATCTTGCTATTATTGAGTAGCCTCTTGGTGATGCTCAAGTTGTATCTTATGTGTTGAATGGACTTGATGATAAGTTCAAAGAACTTGCTACCGCGATTCGAGTTCTGTTTCTTAAAGATCTTTATGAGAAGCTTCAGGAAAAATAAATTAATCACACTATGACGAAATATCGAAAGATGATGATGAATTGCAGATTACAGATCAATTTTTTTTTTTACTGTCTCGAGGTATTCCCACTCGACCTGACTATGGGCTAGCCCCTAAATACCGGCGTGGGCTTGCGCCACACAGACATGACGGAGGCTTAATTGCGCCACACAATTCAGAGGTGGGACTAATCCCCCGGCCAGATAGATACGTCTCAAATCCACCTGACAAAGTTAATCATGGGCCCATAAGGCCCATGGAGATGGGCCCATGGAGACTACTCAAGGAATTGTGGGAGGGAGGATTCGATTCCACAACCTCCTTTAACCACAAGACCTTAAGGCCTCCTCCTTGACTACTAGACCAAGGCCTCATTGGCGCAAATTATGGATCAATTTGCCCAATATATATGTGGAGATCGTAATTGAAGTCATGGTACCGAACGTGGTACTTTCAGAGGACAACGTGATTCAAATATGCGCGGTGATTCAATTGTGGACCTCTCACTTGAGGCCACCCACATACTATCAACCTCAATTAGACAGAACTTCAGATTCTTATCAATCTCCTTGCAACTGGAGTCACATGTCTTCTTACGCTCTACTATACCCCTTTTACTATTATTTGTCGCTAGTCAACCAGGTTCACAACCGGATGCAAATCTTGTTGTTGGTTCGTACCCCAATACAACAATAATTGGGTTTGGACTATGGCCACTTATTATATTACCTCAGATCGGAGAATTTATCTCTTCCTTGCAATTATGCTGGTAATGAAGAAATTATAGGTTATTGGTAAATTAGTTTGTATCCATTACTCAAGTTGTTGTGCTATTTATGGTACTGCTAGAAAGTTCGTGCTCAATATTTTTTTTGTGTGCTTAGCTATAAAAAGTAACCTAATTTCTGTGATCATAATTTGCCAACAAAATAATGCCTAAAAGTTTTTCCTTATTTTGAAGAATCATAAGGCATCGGCATATTGGGTGTGAGGCTGGAGCACTAACAATTGCGATGATTGGCCTTCCATCACAGAACATATATACTCATTCTGATACATAATCTCTTCACTAGCCACATCATCAAAGATATGGCATCAGCGTCTCCGTTATCCATACTCTCTTGTTCAACGAAAAATTTTAGCCACTAAGAATATACTTGTTTCATCGTATTCAACACACAAAGTGTCTGGTGCTTTCCTAGTAATAAATGTCATAAACTTCCCCTTTTCTCGAGTCTTCTTGACTACTCCTTTTCAATATGCGTATTTAGATGTTTGGGGACCGACACATCGTTTGTAATTTTAATTTTGTTCTTCACTTTATCAATTATTTTATCAATTACATTTGTCCTTATCCATTGAAACACAAATCCAATCTTCTCCATGTTTTTGACTCATTCTGAAATATGATTAGTAATTATTTGAATGTCAGAGTGGTGGTGAATCTCTCATCTTCTTAAAAACCGAGGCATCTAACAGATGACATCACCACCATATATACACCAAAACATATAGTTCCACCGACACTAAACTACTTTCATCATACTGTAGAAGCTTGAGTTACATTACACACTCATGCCTCTTATATATAGGACTTACACTGGACAATTTTTTTTTAAAGTACTCTTAGCCCCGAATTTACAAAATAATATTGCATTCATGAAAGATACACGGATATGTAATGTTTTTGGCAAAGACTTCGTGGCCTTGGGATTTTCCCATGGTAAAATATTCGACTAAAAAAACCTAAATATCACCGGAGGTCGCTCAAAATCATTGAAAAAGTTCTTCATACCTCCGACATCAAATACGCCAACGCTGAATGACCAAAGACCCAAGGACAACCAGGCCGGAAAAGACGCTATCGAGGCCGAGTGTCTGAGGCTGACCAGACCCGCCAAGTGGCTGAGCCGAGCAGTAGTGGTCGACCAGGGCATTCCCGAGTCGACCATGGCAACAACCGAGGAAGACCAATCCCGATGCGGCTAAGGAGACCATTCCCAAGGACGTGGTCAAAGTACTCAAGGTCGAGCAAGGCCAGCCGAGGCCGAGGCCAAATGGTCGAGTGCGTCCCGCCAAGCTCGTTGAGGTCGAAGAAGCCAAGGATCGAGGCTGAAGCGCATGAGTACGTCCCGTCGAGGCCAAACACATTCCGCCGAGGCCAAGCAATCAATGCCAAGCGGTCGAGCACCTCAAGGTCGAGGCGCCCGAGCACATCATGGCCAAAGCTCCATGGCCGAGCTGGCAGAAGCTACCATGGCTGAGCCGACAGAAGCAGATGGCGGAGGCTACCATGGCCGAACATGCCGAGGCTACCATGGCCGAACAGGCTGAGGCCGCCATGGCCGAAGCTCCATGGCCGAGATGGCAGAATCAAGGTCACTCCAAGACAAAAGGACCTCAAGCCCAAAGGACCTCAAGGGAAAGTGACCTCTAGGCCAAAGGACCTCAAGGACAGTGGCCTCAAGGCAAAGGACCTCAAGGAAAAGTAACCTCAAGACCAAAGGACCTCAAGGGCAAGTGATTTCCAGGCCAAATGACTTCGAGGAAAAATGACATTCATACACAATGACTTTCACGTGGAGTACTTTAAGGAAAAATGACCTCAAAAGCTGAGGCGTCTGAAGCACTCGAAGCCGAGGCGCCAGAGACACACCAAGGTCGAGGCGTCTGAGGCACTCAAGGCCGAGCGCACGAGGCACTCAAGGCCGAGGCAAATCCGAGGTCCAATCATTCTCTTCGAAGTCATGACCTGGTCAAGGTGCAATATCTATGGGATGTACTTAAATTCGAAGGCTAAGGAGATATTTCAAGGAAAGAGCAAAATCAACCGAGTGAGATATTCTCGGAGGTCGATTCGAACGTTCGAAGGAAGAGCCCGAATTCCTGCGGCCCAAGAAAACGTGTTGACGTTCTGCCGAAGGCAATTTCGGGAAGTATTCAAATTGGAAGGCTAAGGAGATATTTCAGGAAAAGATCAAAATCAACCGAGTGAGGTATTCTCGGAGGTCGATTCAAACGTCCGAAGGAAGAGCCCGAAATTCCTGCGACCTAACAAAGTAGGTCTGATCCTCCTATAAATACCTCTGTTCATTCCTCATTCAAGGTACGTTTGAAACCCTACATTTGAAACCTCTCTCGATGCCCATCTCCCATATTTCTCTAAAACCTCGGAGAGAGAAATACCTCCTGACTGAGGCAGGAGGGATAACGCCCTAACCCCCCTCAATCCAAGTATTGCATACATTGACCCCTCGAGGTCCGCGATGTTCACGGAAGACCGACGAAAGACACAGTGGAAGGATGACGGAAGTGTGAATGAATTTTTTCTGGCATTCGTGCCGTCCGTGGTAGTCGTTAAACAAAAAATTATCGTGAGCATCGGATCAAATCGGAATTAGCCCGAAGAAGAAGGTCCCAGCGAAGAGGAGGTGACTCGTCTGTTGACGAAGGCCATGGAAGCCGTGATCTCGGACGACTAGAATTTGCTGAGTTGAAGCATATAATGGAAGAGGTGAATGCCATGAGAGAATAGCGAGCAACGCAACAAGAAGAATCAAAACGAGAGGATAAGGTAAGAGATGAAGAACGAAAGGGCAGGGAAGAACGAGCAAGACGATAAGAATACGAGATGAATGAGGAGTCAAATAACATTGCGGCTTCTTGAATGAGGGATCCAGAGCCTCCGAAATATTGCATTGAACGCGTCGATACGTCTGTACTTTCCGAAGGACGTACGGAGCAGGAGGAACAACTTAGGACCAGAAGAGAGGAATTGGAAGCCCTGAGAGCAAGACGAATAGAAGCTGCCCAGGAAGGACATCGGGCAAGTGGATGAGAGAAGATGGTGAAAGAGGAAATCCAAAGGTTGAAGGATTGGACAGAACCCTCTGAGCCCTTATCAACCCCTCGAGGAAGCCCTTTTACCCCGGACGTACTGAACGCTCATTTACCCCCAAATTTACATTTGCATGACATGGGGAAGTACGATGGAAATGGATACGCAAAGGAACATCTGGATAGTTTTGAAGGAAATTCTGCTTTATATCAACTGAGCGACGCCATCAAGTACTGAGTATTTGCTACGATCCTAACAAAGAGTGCGCAGAAGTGGTTCACCTTGTTGCCAGTGGAAATGATAAGCAACTTCTCAGATCTGACACAATCTTTCCACTGGCAGTTAGTTCTCTATCAGTAGGAGACATTCATCTTCAACCGTGAGCTTGCTTAACTTGAAGCAGAGCGAATAAGAAAGCTTGAGGGAGTATCTTAAGAGATTTAATTGGACTAAAATGGAATTTCGGACGGCTACCTCGGAATTGTATGTTGGAGCCTTCTACAATGGTTTGAAGGAAGGAAATTGGTTTGAGTTTTGGTGAAAAAGTATCCGGCGACAGTAGAAGAATTGATCGCACGAGCAGAAATGTACATTAGATTATAAGAGGCGCAAAGTAGTCGAGTGGGCAAGAAGCGGAAGGTAGATAATTCATCAAGAGAAACAACAATCACAAGGCACAAGTGGCACCATCGGCTCAGGAAATGTCTCATGGAAGGAGAAGAGCTCCAATTTAAAGATAAGCAAGGGCGAAGTTTCATGGAAAGACTATATATGACCTCAAGAGGAGCAAGCAATACTAGGTCGGATCGCTACGATGATTTTCACAAGGAACATGGTCTTACTACTCACCGTGCCAATCGAGAGAAGATGAATGGCTGATTACCTGGACCTCCTTGGACGAATGGATGGTTAGGAAGAAGTGGTTATCCTCCGTTGAATCACATTGGTGACAATGAGACAATAACTCTAGAGGCCGTCCTTAACAAAGGAAGGACAATACTCCAATGCGTCGGATCGATTGACGTAAAGAGGAAGAGTGGAAAAATGGCAATAAGAAATACTAAGGGAGGTCCTTTACTTATTACATTATTTCTTTAGCATACTTTTCTATTTCTATGATGTTATATCGTAAATTTAATAACAATATTTCTTTCTGTGTCAATTCACACGAGCATCAATCTACGATAAATAGAAGTCAAAGGAAAACGTTGACGGAAATTCCGGATGAACATACTCGAGGAGTTTGGTAGGAGTAACATGTGAAATGCCGGATGAACATGGCCGAGGAGTTTGGTGGGAACAACGATGGAAAATTTCGGATGGACATGCGATGACTATGGTGGGAACGACGCTATGAAATTTCGGATGAAAATGCCCGAGGAGTTTGGTAGGAACGACGAGGAAAATTCCGGATGGACATGCCCGAGGACTTTGGTAGATGACACGGAAAATTCTGGATGGACATGCCTGAGGAGTATGATATAACGACGCTGTGAAATTCCGGATGAAAATGCCCGAGGAGTTTGGTAGGAACGACGAGGGAAAATTCCGGATGGACATGCATGAGGACTTTGGTAGAATGACATGGAAATTCCGGATGGACATGCCGAGGTGTATGGTAGGAACGACGAGGAAAAATTCCGGAGGGACATGCCTGAGGAGTTTGGGTGGAAGGTTGATGGAGAATTACATATGAACATGCCGGGTAAGTTTGAATGCAGGAATAAGAAGGAAGACGGAGAAGGAGAGAGGAAGTAGAAGGACAGAAAACTACATATTATAAAAAAACCATTAAGATTACTTAACAATTAACATCAACCAAACAACAAATAATTATAACACAAGCTAACCAAATGCTAAATCGAAAACTAAATAACATGGTCAAAACTTACAATTATAACCCTGCAACTATTTTGACTATGTTCAATATTCTAACTACTTAACCTCAGAGACAGTCAAAAAAATTTATAGTCAAAACCTCAGAGCTTCAGCCATGTCTTGATCGATGTCTTTTTCGCCGTCACCGTCGACCGAAACACATAATGCACCCCACGTCAGCAGTGGTTACCGAAAGATATTTTTCCCTTCCTTATGCTTTGTAAAAAACGTCGTATGATATTCCCAACGGCCAACTCTGTCATTGACTATCATGAATTATTATTTTGATAAACCATCCTACACGACAAAAAATGATAGGATTCAATATCTTCAAATGACCAAAATTAATGGTGTTGGAAATCAAAATATTCAAACCGTAAATGGCTTCATTTTGTCATTCGAAGGATAGCAAAAAAGACAAAATTATAATTCACCATGCAAGCAATCAACACCCTCTCAACATAAATATCAAAATTGAAAAAAAAAACAAAAGATGAAAGATGATGAGAAATGCTTAACCAGCGACGACAAGCGGCCTCAGATATGGATAAGTTGTCGTTTAAGAGATCTGACCAAAAGTCACTTACGGGGACGTGAACGCCGGCCATTCGCTCCTTAGGGTCCTTTGCTCGCGAGAGTTCTAAAGCCTTCTCCATGGAGAAACCGACAAATTAAAAACTTAAACCACGATCTGATGAATATATCTTGCCGAATGAAACGAGGCATACGTATTCTATTACATACTTGTACCGCCCTCCATTTTCTTTTTACAGATTAATAACTGATTTTGAAGGTTTTATAACGTGTACTAATCCTTAGAACATGTTACTAATCCTTAGAAGTTGGAACGTGGTTTAAATTTTTATTTTCTTTTACAAATTAATAATTGTTTTTTATTAATCTAAATGGGCGTTCGGGTAATTTTACGTATATATATTGTTATATTTATATATATTATTTATACTTTACTGATCATTGAGTGTGTGAGTAGATAGATACATCATATATTTAATGTTTGTTCGTATTGAATGTGTTTTTACTTTTGAGAAGTAGCTATATTCTCGGCTAGTCTATTAAGGCACAAACTAGTTTGAGGTGTGATTTTAATTTAAATGGACTAAGTTAATATTTTAAACTTTTATTTTATGTGAGCAATTTGTTTGTCACATAAAAATGTATCTATTGTCAGGAGTTTATTAATTTATGTGAGGATTTTATCCATCACATTAAAATGAAGCTTTTGTGAGGAAATATATTAATATTATGTGATAAAATTAATTTTTCCTCACATATTTATATATTCCCTTGCGAGGAAAAAAATTTCATCACTTTACATAATAGTTATTGTGAGTAAAAATGATTTCCTCACATAATCTAATTTTATGTAATGAATTTTAATGTCCTCACAAAAAAATGGTTACATAAAATAACATTTTTTGTAGTGATTTTTTTCATCAAACATTAGGGAAAATGAAATAAAATCTTATGCAAATCATTTTTTGTCCGAGTTTTTTTTTCTATACTACTTTCTTCGTACCAAACATATTCTTAGAGTCCCTACTTTGATTTATACTGCTAATAGGAACTATTACTCTGATAAAAACTAGAAATCATCGACCTACGCGGGTGGCTTATTACCAACAGTTTTATCATTCTATGAGGCATTTTATATTACGGCCCTTTTGGTTTATCAGTTGTTTGTTCATCCTTGTGCCTGCCCGAATCTGTGTTTGCATATACGTTACATGTCTTATTACATACATGTGATCTCTCCTCCATTGTGGCCTTTTGATTTCCTGCTGAGCATGTTTTTGTAGCCTGGAGAATGTCTCACTTGTGTGATCTCATCAGGTGGAACATCGGATTATATTTTAAGTATGAGCCCGACGATTGCAGCACTACAGTCCGATGCGGGCGATACGGCGGCGATCAACACGAAGCCTCTTCATCTCGGTTGGATGATGGCTTTCACGTTCACAGTCAGCTTCGTCGGTCTTTTCTCCATTGTGCCCCTCCGAAAGGTCATTTAATTAATTCGTTCTTCCTCGCTGATCTTCTTTTCTTGAATTTCTCATGGCCTTTCCGAGTTATTGATATAATATGGCATATTGATTTTTTCCAAGGTGATGTTATTGAAGTACAAACTGACTTTTCCAAGTGCGACGGCGACTGCGTCCCTTATCAACAGCTTCCACACTCCCAGAGGCGCCAGGCTTGCCAAGTAATTAGTTATTTATTGGACATTCTAATTGTACTTTGTTTCAAATACTTTGGGTAAATAGCATCATATACTGTAAACAACTTTATATTGAAAACAGAAAACAAGCGTCGATACTTTTCAAGTCCTTCGTGGGCAGCTTCGCATGGGCCTCCTTCAAGTGGTTTTTGGCCGCTGGCGAAGGGTGTGGTTTTAGCAGTTATCCTACGTTCGGACTCCAAAAGGTTATGCAAACCAAAAAAAAAAGAAAAGTCGTATGCGTCATTGATCTTGTTAGTGTTTGAATAATGATATAATATGAAAATAATGATTCTTGTGTATCTCATATCACATTGGTACATCATATTTATACAAGAAGAACTAAGCTAATTATGGACAAGATAACTACAATAAATGCTATACAATTAAGGCTAGAATCAAATCAAATACTAATAATCTTTCCTAGTTATTTGTCCTTATCCATACGCTAACACCCCCCCTCAAACTCAAGGTGGAATCGTAGAGGCCAACTTGAGTTTGCTCAATAGATCTTTAAAACGAGATGGAAGATGTGTTTTGGTGAAAATGTCTGCGGTCTGATTTTCTGACGAGATTGAGACCAAACGGATGGTACCATCTTTCACATGATGCCTGACAAAGTGACAATCAATTTCTATATGTTTCGTACGCTCGTGAAAAACATCATTGTGAGAAATTTGGATGACACTTGAATTGTCACAATGAAGTAGAGTAGGCGAAGAGTGAGTGATGCCCATATCAGTTAATAACCACCGTAACCAAATTAATTCAGATGTGGCATCAGATAGGGCCCGATATTCTGATTCCGCACTAGATCGAGAAACAACTGTTTGTTTCTTGCTGCGCCAGGATATGAGTGAATCACCTAGAAAGAAACAATAACCAGTAGTAGATCGACGATCAACTGGATCGCCTGCCCAATCAGCATCAGTGTAGCCAGATAATACCAAAGAACATTGGTGAGAAAAATGTAATCCATGATAGATAGTGCCTTTGACATAGCGAAGTATTCGAAGAACTGCCGAGAAATGAGTCGATCGAGGAGCAGACATGAATTGACTGACCAGATGAACGGCGTAAGCTATATCCGGACGAGTAACGGTAAGATAAACAAGACTCCCTACGAGTTGGCGGTACAATGTAGGATCACTAAGGGGAGATCCATCACGAGGAGTGAGCTTGCAATTTAGTTCCAAAGGTGTGGACATTATTATGCTATCCGTGATGCCAGCTCGTGAAAGAAGATCAGATGCATATTTTGCTTGAGATAAATAATAACCTTCAGCATTACGAGACACTTCTAAACCCAAAAAATAGCTCAGGGGACCAAGATCTTTCATCTCAAAGTGTTGACTAAGATAGCTTCGTAATTCTGAAATACCTTCAATATCATTGCCTGTAATGATCATATCATCAACATATAATAATAGAAGGACAGTACCATTATTAGTCTTCCGAATGAATAAGGCCGAATCATAGGGACTGGAGATAAATCCTGATTGAGCAATAGTGGAGCTGAACTTGGCAAACCATGCTCTCGGAGCTTGTTTTAAGCCATACAACGCCCGTCGAAGTTTACAAACTTTATGAGTAGAATGATAACCAGGTGGTGGGTGCATATAAACTTCCTCCATCAGATCACCATGAAGAAACGCATTTTTGACATCCATTTGAGAGAGTGTCCAATCTCGTGCAGCAGCTATAGCCAAAAGACTACGTACATCAGATGTAAGACGTGCCACAGGCGCAAAAGTTTCTTCATAATCGATTCCATACTCTTGGGTGTACCCTTTAGCTACTAACCGAGCCTTATAACGCTCGATAGTACCATCAGAGCGAGTCTTGATTTTATAAATCCATTTACAACCAATCGGGGTTTTGTGAGGTGGAAGGTCAACTAAGTCCCAAGTATGAGTTTTCTCCAATGCTTGGAGTTCCTCGGTCATTGCTTGCTGCCAAAGGGGATTAGTACTAGCCTCGCGATAAGAGCTTGGCTCATGAAGAGACGCAATGGCAGAAAAACAATGAAAATCAGAAAGATGGTGAGGAAGTTCTCTTACTCGGGTGGAACGACGAGGATGAGGGTTTGTTGTAGAACTGTGCTCAGGTACTTGATCTTTAGTCGGGACCGGATCAGTAGGGACAGGCGCTGGTGGTGAAGAGGTCGGACTCGGATCGAGATCAGGAAATAAGGTATCACAAGAAGACGAAAAACCCAAAGGAGTATAATCATGAAATTTTGAAAGAGAAGAAAACATTGTATTTTCCCAAAATGTAACATGACGAGATATGCGCAAACGATTCGAAAGAGGATCCAAACAACGATACCCTTTATGTTCAATCCCATAGCCCAAAAAACAACATAGACGTGTGCGTGGTTCAAGCTTGGTATGCTCATGTTGTGGTAAAAGAACGAAACAAACACACCCAAAAGGTTTGAAAACTGAATAAGTGGGAGGCTTACCAAACAACTTTTCAAATGGAGACATGTTTTGAAGAACCACTGTAGGAAGACGATTTATGGTATAAACACCATTTAGAGCTGCTTCTCCCCAGAATTTTTCAGGGCATGACGCTGAAAGAAGTGAAGCACGAACAGAATCAAGGATGTGACGATGTTTTCGTTCTGCCCTTCCATTTTGTTCGGAGGTATGTGGGCAAGAACGTTGGACAACGGTGCCTTGCTGACTAAGAAATAGAAGCAGGGAAGAGTCACGGTATTCCATGGCATTATCAGTGCGCAAAATTTTGATCGTCTGGGAAAACTGTGTCTTAATCATATGAGCAAAGGTAATATAAATTTGGGGCAACTCAGAACGGTGTTTCAGAAAATATATCCAAGTAAAACGTGAATAATCATCAATAAATAACACAAAGTAACGAAATCCATTTATTGATGAAACAGGAGAAGGTCCCCAAATATCAGAGTGAAGTAGGCTAAAAGGGTTATCAGAAGTGGAATTATTTGTAACAAACGATAAAGCAGGTTGTTTGGCAAGCTTACAACTGACACAATTAAATGACTCGATTTTAGTAGACCCCAACAAACCCCGAGAAGCTAAAGGTTGAAGTTTAGCTGAAGAGGCGTGGCCAAGACGAAGGTGCCATTGATAAGAGGTGGATGTGGGTGAGGTGGTTGCGCATGCAAGACTCGAAGGAAGTCGAAGAGATGTAAGCTCAAATAAGCGACCCACCTTGCGACCTGTCCCAAGAATCTGTCCCGTCTGTTGATCTTGTACCTGAACGCCAATAGAAGAAAAAACAACGCGTAAGCCGTATTCACATAATTGACCCACGGAGACAAGGTTAAGAGATAAATTTGGAATATAATAGGCATCTGGAAGATTAAGGCTAGTAGTAGATAGAGAGCCGGTGTGAGTAATTTGCATTTTATTCCCATCAGATGTGTGAATAGGTGGTAAAGAAGTCACGGGAATGACAGAAGATAAGGAATTGAAATCATTGGTCATATGATTACTGCAAGCAGAATCTAAAAGCCAATAAGATTTACCGTGAGTAGTAGACATAGCAGTTGAGAGGTTGGAAGATACAACCTGTTTGAAGAGTTGCTCAAGATCACTAAGTGTAATGGAAGGTGAATTCTCGGTACCAGTAATAGAAGAAGAGTCGGAATTGGAAGAGACAGCAGCAGCAATGACAGAGGAATGTCCTGGCTTCGTATGTTTAGATTTCCACCCTTTTTGTCTCGGAGGTCGAGTGGGGCAATTTTCAATGATGTGACCCAAGTTATGACAATATCTGCATTCAATAGTAGGGCAATTAGCAAATATATGTCCAGTAAGATTGCAGTTCTTACAAAGTTGGCCAGTGGAGTGGACGCCAGATTTGAAATTTGTATATTTTGGAGTAGCGAGGGCAACGTCAGACTGAGGAGTTTTATCCAATTGCAGACGGGTTTCTTCAAAAATGATTTCCTGAATAGCGCTATCCAACGAAGGGAGGGGGTTGCGGTGCAACAGTGACGCTCGAACGGCTTCATATTCAGGACGAAGGGCCATGAGAACTTGAATGAGATGAAGGTGATCTTCGCTGATTTTCGCCTGTGAGAGTTGCGTCCAGATTGGTTGAACTTCGGCTAGAAAGTCATTAATAGATTGCCCAGACGTCTGTTTGAGATTGCTGAGATTCATCCACAAGTGATAATACTGAGCAAGTCCCGTAGTCTTGTAGCGAGTGGCCAAGAACTCCCAAATACCTTTTGCTGACTCAAAATTAGCAAACTGAACATGTATAGATGGATTGAAGGTATTGCGAAACCATGTGATTATTTGATGATTTTTACTATCCCATTCTTCAAGACGGTCTGCGAAGTCAGCATCAGTTTTAGCAGTCGCCTTGACAGGAATAGTTATCTTACCGTCAACAATACGCCAAAGTTTCCGTCCGATTAAAAAACTCTTCATGGCTTGAGCCCATATGTTGTAGTTTGAACCCGTCAAGATGGACGAAATAGGCCGAGAAATGTCCGATCTGTCCATGGCGCTATGAACAGAAAACAGAGATTCGAAACAGGAGAATAAACAAGAGAAAATCAGGGAGTTTTAGACAGACAGCAGATGCACCGACGATCAAAGACGGAGAAGTACGTCCAAGGCCAAAGATTGACACAATAGCTCTGATACCATGTTAGTGTTTGAATAATGACATAATATGAAAATAATGATTCTTGTGTATCTCATATCACATTGGTACATCATATTTATACAAGAAGAACTAAGCTAATTATGGACAAGATAACTATAATAAATGCTATACAATTAAGGTTAGAATCAAATCAAATACTAATAATATTTCCTAGTTATTTGTCCTTATCCATACACTAAGAGATCTTGTGGCTGCTTAACTTTTCTCACTTCTTCTGACTTTTTAATTTGTTAGGTTCTACTTCGATTTCTCGGCTACCTACGTCGGTGTGGGTATGATATGCCCCTACATGGTCACGTGTCATTTCTCGTCGGAGCCATATTGTCATGGGGCATCTTGTGGCCTGTGATCGAGTCCAAGAGAGGGTCATGGTACCCCGCGGACCTACCCAGTAAAAGCCTCCACGGAATACAAGGATACCGGGTAAACCATCAAAGCTATAAACCCCATGATCTCCACACAATAATATTATGGCTTATATATTTTTTCGGTGCCATTTAGGGGTGGACGGCGATATACGGACAACTAACTTAGGGTTGCCATTATACAAAAAATAACTTTGAAAAATACGATAATTTTAGAACATTATACGACCATGCCCTGTATTTTGGTCCGGCCCGTTTACGTGTCACAATTTATCTTTCATCTCTCATCCAATTTGGGTGCCACATGCATCATAAAAAATAGCCAGCACGGTGCCACGTCAGACGCGCCGCATCAGCTTTTTTAATGACGTGGCAGCCAATGAGGAGGAGAGATAATAATTATACGCTGACACTTCATCGGGTCAAGTCAACAATTAGGGCTCGATCGTATAATGTTCTAAAATCGCCGTAGTTACAAAAGTTATTGCATGTATAATGCCAACCCGAAATTATATGTCCCTATATTGCCACCCACCCTAAACTACGGGACCAAAAAAATATCATGCCTAATGTTATTGTTAAGACCCTCTATTCCTTGCTTGATAACAGATTTTCCTCACCATTGCACTTCTGCTCGGAAACGGCCTCTTCCATTTGGTCTACATGATGATACTGACCGCAGCGAGCTTCATTCGGAAGAGCACGACGAGACAGAATCACAATCCACAAACTCCGCCGACAGGAGACGAACCGAGTTTTTCTTGAAAGATCGAATCTCCAACTACACAGCAATCGGTGGCTACCTCGCCCTATCGATTATCTCCATCGTCGTGGTCCCTTATATCTTCAACCAAGTCAAGTGGTACCACATAGCATGGCATACGTGATCACGCCCCCGTTCGTCTTCTGCAGCACATACGGCTGCGGCCTCACCGACTGGTCCATGTCCATCAACTACGGGAGGATCGCTATCCTCGTATTCAGCCCGTGGGTCGGGGTGGAGCGCGGTGGGGTCCTCGCGGGCCTCGCCTGCTGCGGGGTGGTGATGAGCGCCGTCCAGACGGCAGCAGACCTAATGCAGAACTTAAAGACGGGCTACCTCACGCTGTCCTCGCCCCGGGCCATTTTCTTCGGCCAGGTGTACGGTAGGGCCATAGGATGCTTGTTCTCGCCTCTCGTGTTTTGGTTCTATTACAAGGCGTACAGCGTCGGCAACCCGGACGGGTCGTACCCGGCGCCCAACGCCTCGCTGAACCGTGGAATGGCTCTTTTGTCCGTCGAGGGCGTTTCTTCGCTGCCCGAAAATTGCGTCGCCCTCGCGATCATATTCTTCTTCGCGGCCATGGCAGTTGACGTGATCGTGGAGGTGCTGAAGAAGTACGAGACCAGGTATAAGGTTTACAGGTTCGTTCCGAGCCCGATGTGCATGGCGATGCCCTTTTATCTGGGCGGGTACTTCGCGGTGGATATGTGCCTCGGGAGTTTGATTCTGTTCGTGTGGCGAACGAAAAATAAGAGGAAGGCGGACGAGCTCGGCCTTCGGTGGCTTCGTGCCTTATAAGCGGGGATTCTCTTTGGGTTATTCCTGAGGCTGTCTTAGCCATGGCCGGCGTTAAAGCTCCGATATGCATGAAGTTCCTGTCTGCTGCGACAAATAAGAGGGTCGACGCTTTCTTACACCCGTAAGTGGCCGGTGTGGGCTGAATGGGACTGTTATTAAAACTTATTGTGTTTAAATTTGTGGCTTTGGTATGTTTATGTTCATTATTATTATGTTTGATCTTCCGAATGCCTGCCTGCGGATGTTCTGAGGACCGAGAGAATATATAATACGTGTACGTGGCGAAGTTAATAAGAAGTAGTAGCATATTCTTTTATGTCTAAAATTACAATTCGCGAGATTACTTTCTGTAAAAGTGTTGTATGGTGTGTGTCTAGATGAACATTTCTGTGAACACATAAAATTTAAGCATACTTAAACTAAAATAAAAAAAAACATATAATGAAAGAATCGGTGGAAAATAATGATCCTCCTTAATATTTGAAGAGAAATTTTATATTGAAACCAACTTGGATTTTTTTTATTTATTACAAACGTACAATAATCAACGATTTGGCGAGATCCGACACGAGCAAAAAGAAAATATGAACAGACATGATTATTTCATCAAGAGAAATAAACACACACGCACACATTATTTAAATAAACGTGAAAAGCTCCGATGCATGCCTAATCAATTGATCTTTCGGGCTTACCTCATCATTCCTCCTTGAACGAATGGTGCGGGCATTTTGATTGGTTCTGCTGTCTCTTGCAACACATTACCGTGCCACCCTAAAATTACAATTTTTATTATTACTAGGTGCGGGTGCGGCCCGTGGGAAGTGCGAGTTTATACATTGGTATGGCTGCTAAATAATGTTCATGTTGTACGACCGTAATTGACTCAAGGTTGATTATTATAAGACTGTTATTTACATAATGTTGTGAGATTGCTCTACTGATCAGCTGTTATAATGTATAGTGGTCGGACTCTTAATAATGTTCGTGTTATTCGATCGTGTAGATTGCACACTGATAAAGACATTTAAATAATCGTCACATTTGTACTTACGGACCCGTAGTATCAATTAGTAAGTTTCAAACACTTCATTCTTAGATTTAAGCGAAAGAAAGTCATTCTAACGGCCCGCAAGTTAAAAACGACGCAACAATCGCTCGTCAAACAGACTCATACACGATGTTCATTAGAAAGCAGAGAAGAATAAGAACAAAGGAATTTCTTTTTATCATAAAATGTAGGTTTTTTCATACATCGAAGAATTCTGCAATTGTAGTATTTAAAGGGATAACTATAGAAAATAATGAAGGACCATAAATGAGATAATTCCATGAAATCAGCAGATAATTAAGCACCATGCTATTAGGAGATGATTTTGTCAATCAAGCAATGGATTACCATATTGAAGTGAAGTTATTGCACATTGACTCCTTTAATCAGCTAAAATTCCTCCACTAATTTGGTTGTTATTGTGAGTAAATCCATCCTTATCATTCCATGATTTATGGGCATCCTTATCACTCCAATTACTCTCACTGGACCATCTTGTATTTCTTTTAATATCCCCCCGCAAACTGAGCCGAGATAGGAGGCAAAGTTTGGTGTAAAAGGAATGAAAGACAACCTTTGATAGGGGTTTAGTAAAGCTGTCAGCAACTTGTCTATCAGAGGAGACATGTTTAGTGATGAGTCCAAGTGCAACACGTTCACGAACAAAATGATAGTCCAACTCGATGTGTTTACTTCGGGCATGGAACACCGGATTGATGGTCATGTAGAGCGCGCTGAGATTGTCACAATAGAGTATTGGAGGAGAAGAAAGTGACACGAAGATCCTTCAATATATAAGTCAACCAGGTTATTTCTGCTGCATTGTTCGCCATGGCACGATACTCAGCTTCGGTACTAGAACGAGAGATCGTATGTTGCTTCTTAGCGCACCATGGGATCAAGTTGGTTCCAAGGAAAGTGCAGTAACCAATAGTGGATCTCCTTGTTGTAGGACAACCTGCCCAATCAGCATCTGAAAAAGCACAAAGATCAAGAGTAGTACGTGCGGAAAGTTGTAATCCAATGTTAATAGTGCATTTCACATAGCGAAGTATCCGTCGAACCAATTTCAAATGAGCAAGAGTAGGAGAATGCATAAATTGTGAAACATAATTAACACTATAAGAAAGGTCTGGTCTAGTGAGCATAAGGTATTGAAGTGCACCAACAATGTCACGGAAACGACTGGGATCATCGAGGGGAGAATCAGTTGATGGTGGTGCAGGGCGTATTTCTAGTGGTGTACTCATAGGTTTACACTCAACCATATCTTAGCGTTCAGGAATAGTAAGGGCATAGTGAGATTGAGACAATGTAGTCCTGTAGAAGTGTCAACAACTTCAATACCCAAAAAATGATGAATCGGTCCTAAATCCTTCATAGAAAATTCAGCATTAAGAAGACGGATAAAATTAGCGATAAGTTCTAACATGATCCTGTGAGAAGTATGTCATCTACATAAAGAAGCAAAATAAGTGAGCCATGAGCGGTATGACAAATAAGTAAGGAAGGATCAGCCAAACTACAAAAGAACCCATATTTAAGAATAAATGCATTAAATCGATCAAACCAAGCACAAGGTGTTTGTTTGAGACCTTACAAAGAACGTTGAAGCTTACAGACATAGTTAGGGTGTTGAGAGTCTGCCATACCTGGTGGTTGTTGCATGTATATTTCTTCATAAATGTTGCCACGTAAAAATGCATTTTTTACGTCGAGTTGTCGAATCGGCCAATTTTTTACAAGTGCGATAGATAAAATCATACGTATAGTACCTGGTTTAATGACTGGGGAGAATGTCTCAGTATAATCTATGCCGCCATATGGTGATATCATTTGGCCACGAGTCGTGCTTTTAGACGGTCAACGGTCTCATCGGGTTTAAGCTTAGTCTTGAAGACCCATTTGGAGCCTATAACATGCATTTATGAAGTACAAGGAACTAATGTCCATGTCTGATTTGTGCGTAAAGCTGCTAGTTCTTCTTCCATGGTGGCTTTCCAACCAGGATGAGATAAGGCTAACTTAATAATATTAGGTTCACGTGGGACTAGGGTTGCTAAAAACTCACCCGACCCGCCAACGCGACACGAACCGCATCCGAAAATAGCAGGTTTGGGTTGACATTTTCGACATGTTTAAGTAAATGGGTAAACCCAAACCCAACACAAATATTAATTAGGTCAGGTTAGGGTTCGAATTTTCAAATCGAAATCAACCCGACAACAACATGTTTATCATCCCATTTAACCCATTTACATATTTGATTTTAAATTAATTCTTAACTCGAACCTAATTCTCAGCCCATTTAGTTTTTGTTTCTATACGAGTATACGTGTTAGTTTTTGTTTTCATTTTTTTCCCAATCTAATCATTTGATTGTAACAAAAATGGATCCTATGTTCGCTGATTTATGCGGAGATGTCATGAAGATGAGGTCGACGATCAAATGGAAAAGAACATGGTTGAAAGTTCGAGTCAAATATCATCGGTTTCGGTTGATACTCGATGACGATATGATATAACTTGATATTTAATTATGTTTTGTGAGACTTATTATTTGGAACTTAAACTGTTTCTTAATTAAGAAACAAATTTCTTTGCTTTTGATTATTTAGTTACAGTTTGAATTTTATTCTGCTTATTTAATTATTTTTTAAAAGTTAAACTGGTTGGTTGGTTAAAAGATTGAATTTGGATTAAGGCAGGTCGGGTTTGGGTTTGATATTTCAACATGTTTAAGTAAACAAGTCAGGTTAGGGTTGAAGTTATCACCCATTTATTAAACAGGTTGAACCCAAATCTGACCCAACCCGACCTGTTTACCACCCTTACGTGGGACGTTGGAAGATACGGTCGTTAACATGTACTTCAGATTTGGTTTAACAATACCAAGCTTAGAGTGGGTGGTCATGGAATGAGTGATTAAGTCTTGGCGGGTTGAGAGGCTTCTGGTGGCGTTGGTTGAGTGGATCCTGCCAAATCCGATGGAGATAATGGTTCAAGTGAGATGGGTGTATCATGAGAATCTATTATTGTGGTAGCTTGGGAGGATGGTGTTGTAATGGGAGTTGAATAGTCATCTGGCGTAAGAGAAGGATTTGGTGTATCGATCGAAGGTAAGGGACTTAAACACGGTGGTTCGCTCGATGGAGAAGAACATGTACTAGAAGTAATCTTAGTATAGTCAAATATATTAAACACATGCGAGCTCTTTGGATAATTAGACACTTGCTTAAAGGGAAAAACGTTTTCATCAAATACCACATGGCGAGAAATAAAAAATTTCCTACTTGTTGGTTGAAAGCATTTCTATCCTTTATATTTTTTGCTATATCCTACGAAAACACATAAAGTTGACTTAGGATCAAATTTTTGGTTTCGTGTGTCCCAAGTATAAGGAAAGCATTTAGACCCATAAACGCGAAGTGATGAATAGTCGGGATGATTACCATGCATCATAAAATACAGTATCAAATTTGAGTGAGGATGAGGGCAAACAGTTAATAAGATATACTGCTATAGTGAAAGCTTCTACCCATAAAAAAGAGGAGTATTACTATGAAACAACATAGTCATACCTAATTCGCGAATAATTCTACGACGTCTTTCAACTATACCCGCTTGCTCTGGAGTGTATGGACATGAGATCTGATGAATGATTCCTGTTGATAGAAAGTGAGATGATAGTTTCGAATTGACAAACTCACCTCCACCATCTGAATGAAAAACTTTGATTTTTTTATCAAATTGTCTAGCAACATATTTTTCAAACATTAAATAGGCAGTAAAAAAACCAGATTTATGTTTTAGAGGAATGATCCAAGTATATTTTGAATAATCGTCAACTAGACATGCATAAAGCGATACTTTTCAATGGATAAAACTGGTGCAGGTCCCCATAAATCACAATGAATTTTTTCGAAAACACCACGAGTAGAGTGATCAGAACGCGAAAAATTTAATTTACTGAGCTTCACTAAGTGACAACTATCACATAGATGGTCACTCTTATTGGTCCTAAGACATTAATTAAACCTTTATTTTTCAATAATTGTAGAGCTGAGAATTGAGGATGTCCGAGACGTTGGTGCCAAGTAGTTGTTATACCAGACTTAAATCGATTGGAAAAATGCGCTTATGGTGTGTTAGACAAGACATATAAGTCATCCTTCCGTCTCCTGGTTATTACTGATTTTCCTGTTTTTCGATCCTTTACACAAAAAGCAACATCAGAAAATTCACAGTTAACGGGAAATTGAGTGGTTAGCTGACTTATAGAAAGTAAGTTTCTTGTTAAATTTGGACTAATAGTACATCATTAAGAGGCGATAGTATTTTTTTTTGTTTTATAAATGAGTCACCAACACCTGTAATAGGTATGGAAGTACCATCTCCAATCATAATAGAATCAGAACCCGAGTATTTACGGATATTAGTTAACATACATGTTTTACCTGTCATATGATTCGAGGCATCAGTGTCCGAAGTCCACTCAGTCTCAGTAATGGAATTATCAAGAGTAATGGCAGCAAGTGCTTGTGGAAGCTCGTTATTCAGAGTCGAGCGTTTGGGCAACCACCAACAAATTTTTGCAATATGGCCCGTTTTTCCACAATATTGACATGTTTCATTTCGATATTGATCTCTCTCCATTGGATTCATTATTCCCTCTCCAGGTGGTGGTGGTCGCTGTGGTTGCCCATCAGAAGAGAACTTGTTAAAAGGGCCTTGATTTGAGTTCCTAGGTTGTTGCGCTTGAACCACGACCCAAAGAGGTAAACATGTTGTGGTTCCTTGAAGAGGTGTTATCATATTGCTTCTGGTGATGGCCATAGAATACTACATGAGGTGAAAGTTGAGAGATTGAAACATCCGATTGACTAGAGAACCAATTGCAACGTTGATCAAGACTTTGAAGTTGTGAGACCAATTCTGAACATGAAGGCCTCGGAGGTTTCAACATTGTTATGGTGAAGGTTTCGAACTGTGGTCCCAAACTTGTGTGTAGGCAGAATACTTTTTCTTTATCCGGAATAGGTTTTCCGAGTGCAGGCTAGATTGTCACATAGACCTTTAATGATACGAATGTGGTCTCCGATGGTTTTGTCATCTTCCTTGCAAAGGTACGTCAGTTGTTGACGCAGTGTGAATTCTAGTTCTTGTGAGTCTTAAGCGTATGCATTTGTTAATGCTTCCCAAACAACATGCGTTGTTTCTATACCAATGATAAGGCTAAGAGCCTCCTCAAAGAGTGTCCCAATGATCCATCCTTGAAGGAGATGATCAGCCTTTCTCCAAGCAATATACTCTTGTGAGTTTCTGTGTGTTGTTTTCGGCATCTGTGGGACTTGGATTTGGTATGGTGTATTTCGTTCGAGCTGGATCTTCATCGGTAAGGTTTCCTACAAATTCTTGACTCTCAGCTAGCCTTAAGGCTTGTTCTCTCCATAGAGGGTAGTTTGATTGGGTGAGTTGGAGTGTAATGAAATTCCCGACGTTGGGTGATAGTGCTGTCGTGATAAAGGTGATTTCCGTGCAGGATGATTACATGCCTGCTCTGATACCAAAAGAATAATAAGAACAAAGGAATTTCTTTTTATCATAAACTGTAGGTTTTTTTTCATACATCGAAGAACTCTGCAATGCTAGTATTTAAATGGCTAACTATAGAAAATAATTAAGGACCGTAAATGAGATAATTCCATGAAATCAGCAGATAATGAAGCACCATGCCATTAGGAGATGATTTTGTCAATCAAGCAACGGATTACCATCTTGAAGTGAAGTTATTGCACTTTGACTCCTTTAATCAGCTAAAATTCCACCACTGATTTGGTTGTTATTGTGAGTAAATCAATCCTTATCACTCTATGATTTATGGGCATCATTATCACTCCAATTACTCTCGCTGGAACATCTTGTATTTCTTTTAATAAAAGCGACCGTCAAGTATGTTCGTTAATGGTGTTGAATCACAGGTTCAGACCAGACAGCAAGTGCTCGACCGAATAGAAGAAACTCGGATTAGAGCTCCAGTTCTCGATTAAAGCAGAGAAGAGGAGCCCCGAAAAATCCGGCAGTGATATCAGAAAACAAGTGATCTCGGATGAGTCACCCAAAAATAAGTGTTCTCGGAGGAGCCATCCAAATCAAGTGTTCTAGACATTAGAACCATCTGGAGATAAAGATGGTCGAACCCTCAAAAAACCGTCGACGGTATAGAGGACAATGGCCAATGTATTAAATAAAAAACCACATAGTGGTTAGTCTTGCTCAACCGCCGGTTTCGTTTAACCGGCGGTTGCCGGTTGGTCGAAATGACCAACCGGCCAGAATCGGGCGGAGACTGATGCCGGTTGGCCGTCTCCGGTTGTCGGTTGGTCAACCGCCAGTCAAATGGTATCTGACAGTTACAACCGTCCGATTTTTTATTATTTTTTTTAATTTTTTAATTTTTTTAAATTTGTTTTTAATTTTTGGTGTATATTTCGATAGTTTTTGGTACACAATTATGGTTTTTTTGGTATATAACAAGGGTTTTCGGTTTAAAATGTTAATCAACGTAAATTTCATTACAAAATTGAAGTTACGGTTACAATTAGGATTTGCAAATTAGAAATAAAAAGTAAGAAAAAAAAAATTCGTTGTTCGTTGAATCGCCATTCGCCAACGCCAGTCGATACTCGGTTTCTGAGAAAAATGTATAATAGAAGTTAGGTATTATTTTTGGAACGTAAAAAAATTAATCAATAAATAAAAAATGAAATTAGTATTAACGACATATCTTTTTCGGGCTTTGTCGTCGACTTGGACGTCACGCGAGCGGTTGCTTAGAGACGTTGGCTGAAAAATAAGATTGTATGAGTAAGTACTTATCTTTTTTCGGACTTGAATCTTTCGCCGTTTTCGGAGATTCTCTACTCTATCTACTCGTAGTCGCCGCCATTGCCGCCACCACTAGTCTCTGTGCCGGTGGTATCGTCGAACACGTCGTCGTCCGAATCGGTATTCGGGAAATCTTGTGTTCAATGTTCGACTCTCATCCAATCATCGAGAAGGCATTGGTATTCGAAGTTTTCTACCGTCAACCTCGAACGCCTTTCACTTAAGCCGCCCATGCTGAAAGCATGTTCAACCGCGACAGTTGAAATTGGGACGACAAAGATTTCCCTAGCGATCTTCGCCAACGTTGGATACGTTGGCGACATTTTCGACCATCATCTAAAGGACGTTGAGCTGATCCTCGTCCTTGGCGAACTCAAACGTAGTCGACAAGTAGTTATCTATTTCTACGAACGGGTTCGTCGACCTTTGGCGTTTGCTCGTGTTGATGAGGTTTTAGTAGGAGACTAAACGATCACTACCGGTAGCACTACTACTACTAGTGGATTGACCCGAAGTCGATTGAGTTGGGTCTTGACCAATATCGGTCTTATACGTTGTAAAGACTGCCTTTAGAGCGTCATACCCTATATTCCCAACTTGAATATGGTAGTTCGCGGGGAGAGCACTAGAATCAGCCACAATGGACTGGTAGTATAGTGCCAGAAAACTATATGTCCCCTCTAGGCGCATTCTGGGGTCCAATATCTTCGCAATGATGAAGATATCGGGTAGTTCCCAAAAGTATTTCAGTCATTTAGCCTTCATGGCTAAAACGGCCTGGCTTGCAAAACCGTCATCCACAAAAGTCGCTAGAATGCATGCGACTTTAACGCAATGATATAAGGCTAATATTGATGTTGGATAATATGTTCCCGACATCTCCTTCGTGGCATCTTGAAATACCTGAAGTATTTCACATATGTCGTTGCACCCGTCCCACATCGTAGGATGTACCGTTACGCCAATTCGGCGTTTTCGTCGTAGAAATCGCTCAAGGCGTGCGATATTCGTACGACGTATCCAACATCTTTTAGGTGGAATTGCACCTGTTGGGTACATCTAAGACAAACTTCTTGGGCGTGATTGCCACACTTCTACAATGACGTTTCTACTTCTTCAGTACAAAAGAGTGGCGCATCATGTAACTAATTGTCGTTCGCATCGGCGTAACGTGTGCCTATAGATGCGTGAGTGCGTCATGAATACATATGTTAAGTATGTGACAGAAGCACCGGACATGGAAGAATCGACCGCCAAATGACGGTTGACAATACTTAATCAAATCTTCAATGCTCGCGGTATTGCGCTAGCATTGTCAAAGGATACCGATAAAATCTTCTCGAGTATCCTATATTCCGATAAGATACTCCTATGCTTGGATGCGATGTTTTGAGCTATGTGTGCTGTGTCAAATTCCCTATACGCAATTAAGCGTGTCTGTACTGTCCAAGAGTTATCAATCCAATGGAATGTAACGCCCATGTAATGATGATATTGCTAGTGATCGCTCCATATATCGGAGTCAATGGACACTTTACACTCTAAATTTCCTAATTGATCTATTAACTCGCGTTTATACGCGAGTACCGTCTTTCTAATGTCTCGCGTAAGGTGCTACGTGAAACTTGCTTGGGGGTTATATACGACTTTCTGATCCACTCTTCGTAGACCGGATCATCGGCAAACCAAAAGGGAAGATGTTTCGCGCAAATAAATTTTGCAAGTTATTTACGCGCAACGTCTTCGTTGTACATGAAGAAAGACGTCGGACTCGCACTGGGTCTTTGTCCGGAAGCGGACGAACCCGTACCCGTAGCCCCGTGCATTTGAGTTTGACTTTGACTAATTCCTATCTTAGTAGAATGTTTTGACTGGATATAGCCGGTGAAAATGCCATATCCACCACCCTTCTTAAAAGGTACTACTTACCACAATAATTATATATAACTTTAAAAATATCCTTCTTGAAGTGTACTCCTTGTACCGCAAAAATATCTGAACGTAGCGCAGCTGCTGCGGCCCATGTTTGGGTCTCGGTCGGCGCCGGCGTCGGCCTCGAAATTTCTTCCGGTTGGTCCCGTTCTGTCTCCGTTCCATCCATGTCCGAGCCAAGGATGTCATAGAGATCGAGCATAATTTCGGGGGAGTCATCATATTGGTAGTAGTCATCTTGTGATGAACTACCAACAATCTGTTTCCCACTCGATCTCAAACTCGATCCTCGACGATGGCTATCCATATCTAAAATAAAATATTAGAAAAAAACGTTAGATAAATGTGTGTAAACTTACGAGAAACGAGGTGTGTAAAATTCGGAGCGCCGTGTAGTAGAGACGGGCGGGGAGTGATGAGTGTAGTATATTTGAGTACGAGGGCCGATGATTCAGGGATTAATATTTTAATTAGTTTTATTTTTGATTCGTGGAATAGAACGATGTTGAGGATTGAAACTTGAGAGTGAATAATTGAGAGAAAGATATAGAATTGAGTTGTGATTTTTTGAAGAGGGGTGGGGGGTATTTATAATTTTTTTAGGTAGCTAGCCGTTGCAACCGCCGGTTGCAACAGCAAATTTATATATTTTTTTAATTCCTTCCAACGCCTATATTATATATTTATTATATATATATATATGTATATATATTTTTAAATCTAACGGCTACTGACCGATTGCCGTGTCAGAATATTTTTTTAACGGATTATAATTATATATTTTATATATTAAATATATATACATATACATATATATATATATATATATTAAATAACCGCCGGTTTATAACCGGCGGTTCGCGGTTTGGGAAAATCCCAAACTGCGCGGAACTGGCCAACCGCGGCCGCCGGTTGTGGTTGGTGGCCGGTTCCGGTTGGTAACCGGAACCGACGGTTGGCTGGTCGGAACCGCCGGTTCCGAATAAAATTGAGCAAGACTAATAGTGGTTACCATATTAGAGCAAGAAGAGATCCGACGAGGGTCTCAAACTCCAAAAAAAGACTGATGCAGAAGTCACACCGACCACATGGCAAAATATCTTCCCAAGTTGGACTTATCAAAATATTTCAAAGTCCAACTTGAAGGAAAATGTTGAAGGTAAAGGTCAAGCAGACCAAGGAAAAAATGATTGACTATATCAAATCCACCAATCAAGGAAAAATCATAGCAAATCAAAACAATCAAGAAGATGAAATATGATTTATAATCATAAATGTCTCTTATTTATTCTAACTGCTAATTTCTGTAGTCTATATATTGCTATTCAATGTACACAAAATATTATCAAGAAATACCATCACTATTATTTTCCAAAATTGAAGCAATGATAGTTAACTCTTCGAGTGTCTACCATTTTCCCACATCATCTCAGAAGCATTATCCGAAATGCAACCTTACATTAAATAGTGAGCAAATTATTAAATTAGGTCACTAACTATACCTATTTTCGTTTTTGAGTCACTAAGTTTCATAATTGCAAATTTAGGTCACTAAGTAACGTATCTGATTTCTTTTGGGTCACTTGTGAATTTTTCGGCAAAATCACCGGAAATATGACGTGTCCGATGACATACATGTCAGCAGCCACGTCATCGTCTACGTCGGATTTCCGGCAATTTTGACCGGAAAATTCACAAGTGCCCAAAAGAGATCAGATACGCTACTTAGTGACCCATATTTGCAATTATGAAACTTAGTGACCAAAAAACACTGAAGATAAAAACTGTATTGTTAATGTTGACATTGTTGATATTGACGATGTGGAATCAATATTTGAGTCAACATTATTTGACTCAGACTTGGTCCATCCTTGATTTTGTCTTTCAAATCCAAAAACCATTTACCCTATTATTGTGGCTTTATTTACATGTGTGCAGGAGTTATTTACGAGCTGGACTTATTCAAATAGGATCGAATAAAGTGGAGTTAGTTGGAGCTAAAAAGGAGGAGACGAATTTATTTAAAATAGAGATTGAACGAGTCAAACAACAACTACCACGAAAATATAGCACGACCATCGGAGTAGTTGTTTGTTACACATATATATAAAGAGGAACTTCGACCTCATACTAAAATGAATGAGAGACGACGAATGACGCACATCTAGAGTGACGAAAGACGCACATCTAGAGTGACGAACGAGTAAAAAGAAACGAGAGAGCTCTCTACATATATTCGTCATCACAGTTCTTTACCTAGTGTTTTACCTTCACATAGATCGTAGGTTATCTGTGTGAAGATTAGGAGAGTCGTTAGATTCTTTACTAGGTTGTTTTTACTATCTTTTGATAGTTCGACTTTTTGTAATCCATTCTTTGTAGTGGAATTTTGCCCTGAAGGCGGCAGCAAGTTATTTAACTTGCTGCATATTTTAAAACCGCGTCTCCGTCGTTTTTACTGCTAAGTTTTGAAACTTTCCGCTGTGCTAAAACTTTCTGTTCCTGAATGTTGGTTCAACATTAGGGTCAACATTTAAGTTTACTTTTAACTTAGCTATTTTCATATCTTTACGGGACCGCTCCCTCTCAGATTGGTATCAGAGCATCCGCTTGATACACTAAGCGTTTTTATCCTAGATATAGATGCCTTAAGCTCAAACTATTTTGGCAAAGTTCCCGTCCTAGACGGATCAAACTATGCCTATTGGAAAATCCGAATGAGACAATGCATAAAGTCGATTGACTCTCGTGCTTGGGATTCGGTTCTTAACTGTTATACCCCTCATAAAACCCTTCCAGATGCTGATGGAGAAGTGTTCGACAAACCCATTGCCGAATGGACTGCTCTTGAAAGAGCAGCAGCCGATTTTAACGAAAAAGCCTTACATGCCGTTTTTTCTTCCGTCGATATTTTTATGTTCAAAATCATCCAAAACTGTACCAATGCGAAACATGCGTGGGATATGTTGCAAAGGTATTGTGAGGGTGATGCGAGCGTTAAAGACACAAAGTTGCATCTTTCAAATAGCCAATTTGAAAACATTCGTATGAGGGACGATGAAGATATTACTAATCGGAAACCTTTTGAATATTTCTAGCGAGTGTCATAGCCTAGGTGAACCTATCTCTAACAAAGTGTTGAATTCTAAGGCTATCAGGTCACTATCGGAGAAGTTCAACGTGAAGGTGGCAGCTGTAGGAAGCCCACAATCTGGCCACACTCGAGGTTAATCTCGAGGTTCAGAAAAATGCGTCTAGGGGTAAAAGTCTTGCTCTAGTCTCGCAACCATCAGGTGTTGAATCTGATGTTGAGCCAGACGATGATGAGGATATGGCTATGATTGTTAGGAAATTCAAAAGGTTACTGATAAATAAGAGACATATGAATGTTGGTCCAACATTCAAGAATGTTCTCAATGCTCAAGAGTCTTCATATGCTCCCAATCGCTCTATCAATAAGAGAAACTCTGGTGATAAAGCGAAAGCCGACAAACATGACAGAGACTCCGTCCAATGTCATGCTTGTAAAGGCTGGGGTCATTTTGCAAATGAATGTGCTAATACTCTTCGCAGGTATGGAAAAGGATATTGGGTCAGCCTATCTGATGACGAAGATGACGTGCCAGCAAGGAATACGCATCAGGTTGCCCAATGGACAAAAGTTCTTAATCCAACCTTCTCTGACAACGAAGATGAAGATCATCATACTGGATTTAATGCGGTAACGTATGTTGATCCAACATTGGATTCAACATCTGAACACTATATTTTCTTTGATTATGATGAATAAAACAATTTTGATGAATCTTTGCTGTTAGATGATACAAATGATGTTTTAGAACTTGCCGAGGATGGTGAATCACGTGAAGAAACGTATAAACAATTGTACGTTGAGTGGACGAATCAAAGGAATGAAATCTCGAAATTGAAGGACTCCGTTCAAGTGTTGTCTGAGGAAAATGCGAACAATGAAAAGTGATCAATGGCTGGCTTGAAGAAATGAGCAAGATGGAAGCCTTGCTGACCAGAAAGGACAAAGAAATTGACAAGCTTCAAGCACAAGTCAATAAGGCTTCAGACACATTCTCAAAGATGAATAAAGGTAAGTCCACACTTGACGAGGTACTTTCTTTCGTTAATACTTCTAATCACGGTCTAGGATTCAAGTCACATCCTAAAAAATCTAAGCATTCCTCATCAAAGTCCATGTCTAGAAGTTTTAAGTGTCATTTTTGTCTTAAACCTGGACATATTAAACCTTATTGCTGGAAACTGAAAGATGTGATATCCAAAAAGCAAATGTTGACTGGAAAATTATCCAACATTCGCTCCAACATTGAGAAATCAGTGTTGCAGAAAATGTCTGGAGGTAGTTCAGACAACATTAGTTCTGGTTCTATGAATTACATGAATACAACTTTTTGGAGTCCATCAGTTCAGAAGAAAGCTTGGGTACGAAAATCACCGGTTCTATGTAATGTTGTTTACACGTCCTTGAAGGCTAACGTTTTAGGATCTTGGTACTTCGATAGTGGTTGTTCACGACACATGACAGGTACCAAAGACCACTTGATAGACTACACTCCATTATGTAACGGTACGGTTACTTTTGGAGGTGGGGCGAAAGGAAAAATTCTCGGACGAGGTAAACTTAATGTGATTGGTTTTCCTGCCCTAAGGAATGTCCTCCATGTGACGGATTAGTTGCAAATCTTATTAGCATAAGTCAACTATGTGACGACGATCTCGAGGTAAGGTTTAATAGAGAATGCTGTGAAGTTTTTAATGACAAACACTTGTGTGTGATGGCAGGTAGAAGGTCTAGTGATAATTGCTATCAAGTTGGTGATAAAGATGACAGAAAATAGGTATGTAAGATGTCGAAAACCGAAGATGATATTGTTCTTTGGCATCATAAATTGGGTCATGTCAATTATCGAACCTTAGAACAATTGATTCGGCATGAGGCAATCAGAGGTATTCCCAATCTTAAGGATTGTGGAAAGATTATTTGTGAGCAATGTCTTAAAGGCAAGCAGAAGCATGTCAGTCATAATGTTGACCAACATATTGCTCAACATTTTAGAACTGCCTACTGCTTTCAGCTACTTCACATGGATCTAATGGGTCCTATTGAAGTAGACATCATATGTGGTAGAAAATATGCGTATGTTTTAGTTGATGACTTTTCTAGGTTTTCATGGATATTTCTTAGGGAAAAATCTGAAATTTTTGATTTTTTCAAAACCTTTTGTGCCATGATCAAAAATAACTTTTGTGCTCCCATTTTTCGTATTAGGTCCGATCATGGTAGAGAGTTTGAAAATTAATCTTTTAAAGATTTTTGTGATAAAAAAGGTATTATCCATGAGTTTTCTTCTCCTATGACACCTCAACAAAATGGGGTAGTCGAAAGGAAGAATAGAATTCTTCAGGAAATGGCCTGTGTAATGCTACAATCCAAGAGTCTTTCTAAAAGATTTTGGGCGGAAGCATTGAACACGGCTTTTCATATCTCCAATAGAGTTTTCTTTCGTCTTGGGACAAAGAAAACCTCTTACGAGATATTGAAGGGTACGAAGCCTACGGTTAAATATTTTCACGTGTTTGGATGTACATGCTATATGTTGAATGATCGTGAGTATTTGTCGAAGTTTGATTCGAAAAGTGACAAATGCATATTCTTGGGATATTCTACTAATAGTCGTGCTTATCATGTTTACAATCTTAGATTGAAAACTATTCAGGAATCTATTAATATTGTGTTTGATAATTCCGCTGACATTAGCAGAAGTACTCCTCAAGTTGACATTGCAGATGTAGTTCCGACGGTTGGTCCAGCAGAGGATCTGGAAGCTAACAATGTTGAGTCAACATCCGGCTCAACATTAGCTCCTGAACAGGATATAGAAGATGAAACCTTAAATGTTCAGAAAGATCCCACTGCTAGGATTCAGAAGTCTCACCCCTCTGGTCAGATCATTGGCAGACTGGATGAAGGAAGGAAGACCAGAGATAAACCACGAAGGGATTATAGATCAATGGTAAAAATGTATGCATGACTTCCGTATACAACGAGGTAAGGTTTAATTGTTTTGTATCTGAAATTGAACCGAAAAATGTTCTTGAAGCGCTCAAGGACAGTTTTTGGATCAATGCTATGCAAGAAGAGCTTGTTCAATTTGATAAAAATCAGGTTTGGACTTTGGTTCCACGACCAAGCGACGGTAACGTCATTTGTACAAAGTGGATCTTCAAGAACAAATCTGATGAGTACGGAAATGTTATTAGAAATAAAGCTCGGTTAGTTGCCCAAGGCTATACCCAAGTTGAGGGTATAGACTTTGATGAAACCTTTGCCCCCGTAGCAAGATTAGAATCTATAAGACTCTTACTTGCTATTGCATGTTGGCTCAACATTACCCTCCAGCAGATGGATGTTAAGGGTGCGTTCTTAAATGGTTTTATTGATAAAGAAATTTACGTTGAGCAACCGAAAGGTTTCGAAGATCCTTACCATACTGATCATGTGTACAAGTTACAAAAAGCTCTCTATGGTTTAAAGCAAGCTCCTCGAGCGTGGTACGGAAGGCTAACTTCGTTTCTCTTAGATTTTGGATTTGTTAGAGGCGAAGCCGATAGAACTCTTTTCGTGAAAAGAGTTGGTACTGAAGTGTTAATCTCTCAAATTTACGTGGATGATATAGTCTTCGGATCAACATCTCGATCTATGTCGGATGAGTTTATCCAAGCTATGAATTCCACATTTGAGATGAGTATGATCGGTGAACTAACATTCTTCTTAGGTCTACAGGTGAAACAAAGCAAGGATGACATATTTATGTCTCAGGAAAAATACGCGAAGAATACTGTGAAGAAATTCGGGTTAGATAATGCCAAGGTAATGAGAACTCCTATGGGATCTATGTAGAAGGTAAGTAAAGATAATGTTGGGGAAAATGTTGATCCAACAGTATACCGTTCCATGATTGGAAGCTATCTTACTGCGAGTAGACCAGATCTTATGTATAGTATTTGCGTATGTGCGAGATATCAGGCCGAGCCAAAAATTTCACATTTAAATGCTGTTAAAAGAATTTTAAAGTATGTTGGTGGTTCTTGCAGTCTCGGTTTATGGTTTTCCAAGGATACTAACTCAAATTTAGTTGGTTTTAGTGATGCTGACTGGGCAGGTGACGAAGATGATCGCAAGAGCACAAGTGGTGGATGTTTCTTCTTAGGTAATAATCTAGTGTCTTGGTTTAGTAAAAAGCAAAATTGTGTTTCTCTCTCTACGGCCGAATCTGAGTATGTGGCAGCAGACAGCTGTTGTACACAACTCATATGACTTAAGAGTATGTTGAGTGATTATGGGTTAGAGAGTGAAACCGTGCTGATGTATTGTGATAATCTAAGTGCTATAAATATTTCGAAAAATCCTATTCAGCACTCTAGGACTCAGCATATAGACATTAGACATCATTTTTTTAAAGATATAGTAGAAAAAGAGTTAGTGAAAATAGAGCATATAAATACTAAGAATCAGTTAGCGAATATTTTCACTAAAGCGTTAGACTTTGAAAGTTTTTCAAGCCTTAAGAAGTCTATAGGTCTGTGTCAGTGTCAGTAAATGTTGGTCCAACATCTGGATCAACATTTGCATATGTCAAACATGGTTGTTACTGTTTCGATTTTTGGTCTAAATTTCTCTCAGTTAGTTCCTGAAATGATTTGACTCACCTATACTGTTTTCTGAAATGACCCGCTCACTAGCACAAGATTTGCTCATGATCCTTTTTCAAGATACAGGTTCGGAATATTTAGAATCGTTAGATACACGGCATTCGCGGTGACAATGTATTCTTTGCGTGCAAAAAGCTGAACCTTGATGAAAAGGAAACCAATAAAGAGCAGTGCACAATATTTCATATCTATAGGGCAAAAAATGAAAGAAAATTGAGTTCTAGGGTGTTAAACAGAAAATGAAGGAAATCGTTTGAGAATGCTGGATCAAATTTTGAGCAACATGCGTGACTAATCATTTTGATAATGCGATATTTGATATTATCTATATATATTTATATTTATATATATAATTAGTTAGTCGAGTCTAGTATCTATATCTCTCATGATGATTTAAGAGAAAATCGGAAACCCCCACTTGGAGCTCGCGGTTCATCAAGTCCTAAACGGTTAGTTTATTTAAACTCTTTATATGTGCTATTTTCCAAGCTGAAAACTAGTTATTGTTGCTGCAAAACCTTTCGACTGCTACTACTTTTTTTGCATTTACCTACTTTTTATGCTCACTTGATATCTCCTAATTCGCACCATTCTGCATATTTTCAAAATATATCTCTGCAAATCACGAATTTCTCGAGCTTTCTTTCATTATCCATAAATTTCAAACTCACCTTACTTTACAATGTGCTATTTAAGCAATATAAAATAGCAGTCATTTGACGGGGCTACACAAGGTTGTGGATCTGCCCTGGGTAGGAGCTCAAAATGCTGAACCATATGTTGGTTCATCGTTTGCTCCAACATCAGTCCTGGAATACCATATCAAGTATCTGGATGATACAATTGCTTCATTGGTTGCACAAAGAGATACTCTTAGGAGTTTCCTTTCTATCAAAAAGGGGGAGATTTAAATGGTGCAGAAGAAGAAGCCGGAATGACTGATGCAACTGCAGTTGGTGAGGGAGATGATGCTGAAGCTAAAGAAGGAAACCGCTGGAGAAGGAATCATAGGATTATCTTATTTTTTAGATTTTCTAATCTATTTTTTTGGTTTCTCTAATTTTTCTTTCTTGCAGGTTTAGTTAAGACTTAATAAGACTAGTCCATATGGTTATTCTTATCTAATGATAACCATGTTTTGTTCTGATTGTCTTAATGATTTCAGGGGGAGTTTTGTGGATTTAACTCTGCACAGGTTTTGGGAAGAAAGACGAAAAGGGGGAGATTGTTAATGTTTACATTGGCAATGTGGAGCCAACACCTGAGTCAACATTGGCTGAGACATTGGCCATTTTCGGTTTTGTCTTTCATACCCGAAAATCTTTTTACATAATCTTGAATATATCACTGCACGAGTTTTTGGGAGGAAAGACAAAAAGGGGGAGTTGTTAATGTTGACATTGTTGACATTGACGATGTGGAATCAATATTTGAGTAAACATTATTTGACTTAGACTTGGTCCATCCTTGATTTTGTCTTTAAAATCCAAAAACCGTTTACCCTATTATTGTGGCTTTATTTACGTGTGTGCAGGAGTTAGTTACGAGCTGGACTTATTCAAATAGGATCGAATAAAGTGGAGTTAGTTGGAGCTAAAAAGGAGGAGACGAATTTATTTAAAATAGAGATTGAACGAGTCAAACAACAACTACCATGAAAATATAACACGACCATCGGAGAAGTTGTTGGTTACACATCTATATAAAGAGGAACTTCGACCTCATACTAAAATGAATGAGAGACGACGAATGACGCACATCTAGAGTAACGAAAGACGCACATCTAGAGTAACGAACGAGTAAAAAGAAACGAGAGAGCTCTCTACATATATTCGGCATCACAGTTCTTACCTAGTGTTTTACCTTCACATAGATCGTAGGTTATCTGTGTGAAGATTAGAAGTGTCGTTAGATTCTTTGCTGCATATTTTAAAACCACGTCTCCGTCGTTTTTACTGTTAAGTTTTGAAACTTTCCGCTGTGCTAAAACTTTCTGTTCCTGAATGTTGATTCAACATTAGGGTCAACATTTAAGTTTACTTTTAACTTAGCTATTTTCATATCTTTACGGGACCGCTCCCTCTCAGATCAAATTCCTTATTTACCTTAGCCATTGACGGCTTGTGGAAATTCAGAGATGGTAACCAAGGTGCCTTCACGAAAGGCATATATATATATATATATATATATATATGTATATAGATAATGAAAATTCGAGACACAGGTAAAACTGTAGTTGCTACGAAGGGTTAATAATAGAATAAGGGAAAATTATAAGATTAAATAACTAAGTATACATGTTTATTTATTTTGGGTCACTATGTTTGATAATTGCAAAAGTAGGTCACTAACTTTGTATGTCAAAACAAGTTTTGGTCATGTTTTCAATTTTAGGCCAGTAATTGTATAATTTTTCGATTTTGGGTCACTAAGTATACATTTTTTAATTTCGGATCACTCATTTGGTAACTAACTTTGTAAACATAGTGACAAAAAAAGGAAACATGTATACCTAGTTATCCAAAATGGAAAAATATATACTTAGTGACCTAAAATTGAAACTCTAAATTGTTTGACATGCAAAGTTAGCGACCTACTTTTGTAATTATTAAATATAATGACCCAAAAATGAAAACAGTTACCGACTTAATTTTATAATTTTGCCGATAGAATAATGTACGCTAACTATTGAAAAGCTGTGTCGAAAGCTGTGCGCTTTCAATTCCTATTAACTCATTCATTGATTTACTCTCTTCCGCCTCTTTACATTTTTCGGCCGAAATTTAGGAGAGCTAACATAACATCCTATATTAATTTTTTTTAATTTAATTAATCGTTAAATTTATCGCATCTTACTTTTTCATTTATTTGTTTGTTTTCTAATATTACCATTGGCTCTATCTGGCGTGGATTCGTCATCCGCTGCTTGTCTTCCGGGGCGCTCATGTTGGTTGACTTTTTTTCCAGGAGTATGATCTAGACAACGCCAATGTGTTCTTTACAGGAATCCTCACAATTTCGTTTCTTGAAACTACGGATTAATCCTCACGATTAATACATCCGCAAAATATAAAAAAATTGAGGTTTAGAAAGAAGGGTCGTCAAATTTGCGTAGGAATGCTGTATTCTAAAAGAACAAAAAAATGAAAATGAATTGTTTCTCGTGCTTCTATTGCAATAAAATAAAAGCACGTAATGATCGGAAACGAAGTCCTTTGCCTCATTCACGATCGCACCGAGAGTCATCTCCTCATAGACACAGATAGCAACCAGCGCACCAACGCCCTGGTTAGTTTTTTTCTGGTAGTTGTTAACCTACTTCATTGCAACTTTCTTGAAATACAAACTTACGTAATGGAAGGATATTTCATATATGGATACATCATTGCAATTTTGGATTCCTGGTCATAGCACTGGTATATTCTCATTCATAGAAAGATATAAGGAATGGTGTTTATCAACCACGTCGTAGCATCCCAGCCAAAAAAATTAAAAAAACGTTTGTGTTTTCTTACTTTAAAATCGAACATATGAAAAATTACACATCGAACGTGTTGCCTTTTTTATTCCATGAAATGCAACCATGGATTTTCCTTGTCTCGTAATATGTCTACATCCGTGTTTTTTGTGCACAGAAAGTCATGAAAAACCTGTGTTTGAAGCCACAAGGACGAAAGCTTCTGACAACGAGCATGGAACGAACAACATCAAAGCGCAGACGTTCACCTTCAGGGAATTAGCGTCGGCCACGAAGAATTTCAGACAAGACAATCTGATCGGTGAAGGTGGATTCGGGAGGGTTTACAAGGGCTGCCTTGATAGAACTGAGCAGGCACTACACACTGCTTTTGATTGTTCCATGCAATTAATATAACTTGTTAGGGTTTCACTTTGCCTCTTACTGAAATTGATTCTAAGAGTTCTGCTTTTTATTACAGGGCTGCCCCGATCCTCGAACCGTAGCTATAAAGCAGCTGGACCGCAACGGGTTGCAAGGGAACAAAGAGTTTCTCGTGGAGGTCCTGATGTTAAGTCATTTGCACCATTCGAATTTAGTTAATCTGATCGGTTATTGCGCCGATGGAGAGCAGAGGCTTCTCGTCTACGAGTACATGACATTGGGATCTCTAGAAGACCATCTACTCGGTATGTCTACGCTACGTAATTTGCATGCAGCAACCATCAAGCATCTCATTGATTTGATAAAACAACTGCGGGAGAAAACCCAATTGGTCCTCAATGATAGACACGTGGACCAATTTAGTTTTTATCGTGTCGATTTCGGACTAATTTCGTCCTTACGTCACAATTAACGTCAGTTTAAATGGGAACCTTGCAAGTGTGGGCCCCACACGTGATGTTTAGCCCCCAATACTAAATTGTTCTACATGGTAAACATTGAGGTTGGTTTATAATGGAGAAGGAAGCAACGCGTGGTGCACATGAGACTTTTTCGTTTAAATTGACGTTAATCGTGATGGAATGATCAAACTGATTCAAAACCGACAACATCGAAAAACTATATTAGTCCACGCTGTATACATTGGGGACCATTTTGGGTTTTCGCCCAAACAACTGCTATTAATAAGTCTTGATATCTAACTGATCAGATCTTCAACCGGGCCGGACCCCACTCCCGTGGGCCATGCGGATTAAAATTGCACTACACGCAGCAAAAGGGCTCGAGTACTTACACGACAAGGCGAGCCCGCCCGTGATCTACCGCGACCTAAAGTCATCCAACATTTTATTGGACAAAGACTACAATGCGAAGCTATCGGATTTCGGACTGGCCAAACTAGGGCCTATGGGCGATAAAACCCACGTCTCGACCCGTGTGATGGGGACGTACGGATACTGTGCGCCTGAGTACCAGAGAACGGGTCAGCTAACCGTCAAATCCGAGGTGTACAGTTTCGGCGTGGTGATGCTGGAGCTTATCACTGGAAAGAGAGCTGTGGACACGAGGTTCACAATCTTGTGACTTGGGTAAGTAAGTGTTAGCCCATATCCAACATAAATAATATCTTAAGCTAAAATGCGGGAGAAAATTCAAAATGGTAATCAATGTTTACTGTGTAGACCAAATTAGTCTCTAATGTTTGGTCCGAACCAATTTAGTCTTCGATATTGTCGATTTTTGACAAATTTGGTCCTTCAGTCACAATAAAGCTCAATTTTAAAAGGAATCTCGTATGTGCCCTACACGCGGTTTACTTCTCCGTAAAAAAACTCATTAAATCGTGTGTGAATCGATTTGTTGACGTTCTAGTGAGTTTATAATGGGGAAGGGGTCACGTTTGGTGACGTTAAAAACTTACTATATCGATTTGTTGCATCACACGACCTCGATTTGTCCGTTTTTTTATCTACGGAGGATGGCTATACGCGACTTTCCTATTAGAATTGACGTTAGTCGTGACGGAAAGACCAATTGGTCATAAATCGACAATATCGAGAACTAACTTGCTACACATGGGTAAACTTTGTGGACTACTTTGGGTTTTCTTCCTTAAAACAAAAGAGTAAAAACAAGAAGCTTTATTCGCATTTTATCAAACAGGCTGAGCCCATCTTCAAGGACAATGGGAGGTTCAAAGAGCTACGTGACACACTTCTTCACGAAGAGATCCCAAAGAAAAGCTTCAACCAAGCTGTTGCGATAGCAGCAATGTGCCTCCAACAAGACGCGGATACGCGCCCTTACATGAGCGATGTTGTGACGGCATTGAGCTCCTTGTGGTTCGAACCTGACAATCACTATAATAACAGTCTGGGATCTTCTCCGCCGAGTCCGGCTTCGTCTCTGGGGAAAGCGGAAAGTTCCGATGGCCAATATCAGACCGAGATCGCTGCTAAGGAGCGCGAAAGAGCTGTTGCTGAAGCTATTGCGTGGGGTTCGAGGTCGAGAAATAATAGTGAAGTTTAATAGAGCGTGAAATGTTTGGCGTCTGTTTTATTTATACATGTGATTTCATTAATGTGAACTGTGTGTGTGTTTTGTTTGTAGGTCTCATTTTCTACGATTATAGGTCATTTTATGAGATTCATTAATTAAGTTGGAAGCTTTTCTTAAAGCAGAAATAAGCTCTCATCTTCTACTATTGTTGAACTCTCGGTAGAAGTTCCCCGGAAAGAAGCAATTTTTTAGCACGCCATGAGTCGTGCAAATTTCTATAGTGGGATTCAATATGCGAGTTTTAGACTAATGACTATGAGTGATCTCGTTTCAGCACAGTATACTCACGAGTAGAGATGTCAAAAGATGCCGCGCCCCGTGGGCCGGCCCGCCAAATGGGTGGGTTGGGATGTGATTTGAAGGTCCACAAAGGAGCGGGCCGCGGTCTTTGGCGTTGCAGGGCAGGCTCGCCGCGGGCCAGTCTACCTATTATTAAAAAATATAATTTTTTAACGACGATAGTTGATTGTTAGGAACTGGGACCGGCATTTAGCGGGGGTGAATAAACACTTAAAAATTTTCTTCTCTTTGTGTAGACTATGGTACTAGTATTTATTCAGTCCTCGTGTATTTCCGGTACTCACTTGTTTTCACTCTCAATCGCGTTGAACAGTGGTGCGGAAGAGACCGACGGCTAGGGACTTGTGTGTGTGTATGTGAGTTTGTTTATAACAAGACTTGTTTATGGAAGTTCGCAGTTAAAAATCTCCTACATTGTTCTCTTTCGGAAGGTATCACTAGAAGTTGGTTTATTTAACACAAGTACAACCTTAACTAAACACTAGCTATACTTCTAACTACAATAGCTTTTTGAAGTCGGTTGTTTACAAGTGTTTATAAGCTAAGAACACAATATCAACTTCTTTTCAAAGTCGGTTGCTTATCAGAAGATCTCGAAAGTGTTTGAGTTCATTGTTATACTTGAGAGTTTAGTCACTTGTGTGTTTGAATCTTCAGAGACTCCGGCTATTTATTGCTCTCTCTTGAGAAGTACTCGTTGCTGTTGAACGTCTGAATCGATGTTCAATAGCATTAAACGAGTTTTCGTTTTGGGGCCTGTTGACACCAGTACTCCTTCGTCTGAGCACTGCTTTTTCCACTTCGGGTGAAATCTTGGTCAACATCCAGTAGTGCTGCAACTTTGCCATTAATGCGTTTCGGTCCTTGTAGTCCTTCCGATCCCGGAGGGTCTCATCCTGTGAAATTTGTCTCCATCTCTTCGGTGTCGATTTCGGTCCTCGCCTTACTTCGCTCCTTTTTCAATCACCAAAACTTAAGTATCCAACAATGGCATATTGCAAAATATATTTGGCATATTGGTGATGGTACTATAATTCTCTATATCTAAGGTGGTGTATGCTTGAACCTAGAGCTCATGTTCCTATTTTTTAATTTTTTATTATATTATTTTTTATACCAGGCGGGCCAGGCCCGCTGGACCCGCTGCCGAGCGGTGTTAGGCGGGCGGGCCCCACACGACCCTTTTTTACTGCTCTACTCACGAGCATGAGTAGAGCTTAATGGTTTATTATTTTATTTTATTCCATAATAATGAATTAAACTTAGTGAATACATCACTTATATGAGGATGGCTAATACACATAATTTAGCCTCTGACTAAAACTAGAATCCATTATTGTATGGGGATCACTCTTCGTCATCCTCATGATCAAAGCATTTCTTCGACTTTCACAGCTTTTCATTCATCGATATTAGTACCCCCATTCTGCTCTAAGCTCGGTCATCTTTACTCTGCATTCCGAGCTTCATCCTCAGCTTTGCAAAAGTTTCAACTGCCTATCTCTCAGTAGGTGATCTGTTTAGGATCGAGATAGGCTATCTCAAAATCACAATTGTTTACGTTTTCCCGTATTGAATGAAAACGAACATTGATGTGTCTGCTTCTTGGCCAACTCTATTGTGGACTTGTTATCCACTCTAGTTATTGTCGACTTTTCCTAACCGAATCCAATTTCCTTCATTAAGTTTCTAAGCCACAATGCATGATATACCCATGTTAATGCAACTACTACTCTGCTTCAAAGTCGACAAGATTACTCTCTATTATTTATTCCTTTTTTGGGGAAATTTTCACTTATAACGAAAAAACAATACAAGGTTGCCAAAAAACTGCATCCACTGGTAACAGGCTACCATGAATCTCACCACGTTACCCACCACAAACGGCGTAGCGCACACAACTGTAAACTATGCCGAGGATGCACAGACGTCAAATGTAAACGAAATAAAGCAATGATATCTTTAACAATGCGCTCCGGTTGATTTCTCTCCAGCCAAATGTTGTATACTAACGATCCCAACTGATGACGAAATGCCAAATTGTGAAGGTGTTTGCCCCGCCAGGCTCGTGCAGCCCAAGTAATGCCCATGGTCCAGTCATGATATTGTCATTGCATGCCAATCTTCATCTGAAGCAGCGTAACACATCCGCGAGAAAACCTGCACTCAAAGAATAAGTGAGCAATAGTTTCGACATATCCCGTGTCACAAAGAAGACAAGCCAATGTGTGTGCCGCAACAACAATTTATAACTTGTCCCCAGTGGCGATTCTACCCCGGATAGCCACCACAATATGAACTGAAAGTGGGGTACCCTTAGACAACCACCAAACAAGGACGCCCAACGTTCCGGATCCCGTGCCGAAGAAGTGGAGAAAATGACAGTGGTTGTGTATCAAGATACTCTATCGTAGATTGCTCAGGCATGCTCTATCCATAAATGGTATTCACATGGCTGAGAGCATCCCCATGTCGCGTTTCTCGAAGGCTGAATACTCCAAATAGAGTGGGTTAGCACCCGCGTATGAGAAATCCAGAACAACCATATCGAATTCTCGTGTCGTCGTAATAGACCTCATAAGTGTTTCAAAAGTAGGGCTATTTGTCAACCTCTAGTGAGAACCACGAGGTAAATATGGGTCCATGCCACCTTAGCGGTAGAACCAGCCAATAAATATATTCTCAATCATGTCTCGATGGCTCGAATAACTCCTTTGGGAAGGAGTGAAACTGCAACCAGTAAACATGCAATGCGGTCAACAACGACTTAATAAGTTGGACCATCAATGCATAAGATAATGAGCGATGAAGCCACGATCTAATCCTCTTATCCACTTTACGAATAAGGGGTTCGTAATCCTGTATGGTAAGGCGAAAGGTAATATGTGGTACCCCAAATAGCGAACATGTAATGTAGCTACATGAAACCCCAAGATGTCGTACATATCGAGGTTAACCGTTGAGCCCTTTTAGAGATGAATATCTCACTCTTTTGTGGATTATCCCATAGTCCTGAGAGCATGACAAACCTATCGAAGCCCTCCTTAAATATCCGAACAGATGGAATGTCGCACTGAGAAAACAATAGTAGGTCGTAAGCAAAGGTAACAATGAACAGCCCCGTCGATTCACAGCTCCAATGAAATTGGAACTTGGGGACTTCCCGTATGCGAGCCGCAAGAATTCCATGCAAAACATACATCAACATCGTGAAAAGATAAGGAGATAAGGGATCTCGTTGACGCAATCCCCACCGAATAAACCCTCAACACGGGTATTATGTTGATCAAGAATATGTCATAGTGATGCAACTACACACCCAACCGATAAAAGTATGATGAAAATTCATTACTTCGAGAGTCGCTAGAAGAAAATCCCACTCAAACCGACCGTAGGTCATGGCAAATTCAACCATAAACATAACACGTGAGGGTAAGCCCTGCTGGTTATATCCGTGACAAAGCTCTTGTGCACATAGAATGTTATTGGTGATACGTCGTTCTAGGATAACCGCCGTTTGCGTCATATCAACCAAACCGTCCACCGCTCCTTTCAGACGGTTGGCGATAAGCTTCAAAATCACCTTGTAAAACACATTGCAACAGGAAATAGAGCAAAAAATCCACTGCTCGACGAGGTGAATCATTCTTCAGAATAAGCGTGATAAGTGTATTGTTGAGTTCTTTAAGCTGACGGCCCGAAGAAAAAAATTCCTCCACAACACACATAATATCCCCACAGACAATCGGCCAAGATGATTTATAAAATGCATCCATGAATCCATCAGAACCTTGAGCTTTAACGTCATCGATCGAGCATAATGTTGTTTTAACTTCGTTGTCGTCCACCATGCAAACCATAAATGCAACATCATCCTTAGAGAGAGTGCGAGAGATATATTATCTAAGCTCGCGTTGCGGGATGGGTCGAGGTGGCAAGCACCGGCCACTGAGATCTGTGTAGAATCGAAGTAGTTCCTCTTTAACTTGATCCTCTCCCTCAAAAAACGGTGTCATTGTCCCCCTCAAGAAAGAAAATCATATTCGTCATGCGGCGCATTTTGACCTTTTAAAAAAAATGCAGTGTGTTGTTCACCATAATGTAACCATGCCAATTTAGCTCGTTGCGATAAATAGGACTGCTCCATGGTAACCACTGAAGCATAAACATGTCAACAAACACGTTCCAACGAATGAAGCCGAGGATCGAGCGGATAGTTCTTCGTAAATTCCTGTACAAGTGTAAGGAATTCCTTTGCTTCCAACACATTACGGTGAAGATCTCCCTTATCCCGACGCTATCGCTTAAGTAGGGGTTTTAGCAATTTGGGCCGCGCAATAATCAAATACATCATATAGCATCCAATTGTCACTTTCCAAATGGATTCTACAATGGGGAAGAACCGATGGTCCTTAATCAAGAAATTAGCGAACAAAAGCTATTCCCATGTATGTTTCGCCTCATATCCGTCTCCAAAGTTATCGGGCTATGGTCCGATGTAAAAGACAACTCACAGCGATAGTTCCGCTCCAAAACGCAGAAAACAAAGCTGGATAGCCACCATACAATCCAATATGTGCCAGATTCCCGCTTCCGTGCATTGCTGATTGTACGAAGAGATGAGAGGCCCAAACAGGGAAAGATGAACCAGATCAGCATTTATCAGCCAATTACGAAACTCGGTACAGTCAGCTGCAGAGGGTGTACTTCCACGAGCCTCATTAACACAAGCCAAGGTACCTCCGTGAGACCCTCCGAGCGAGTGGTTATCTTAGGAAGACGGTGTTCATCTCAGGAATTCGAACCATAACAAAAGTGACAAAAAATTCCACTCGATCAACCAAAGATAGCACAGAACAATGTATAGCTTGTGATGAAGTTGCGGTGATCGTAACAGTGACATAAGTGGGATCCCATCCAATCCAAATCCTCTTACCCGAGTTCGAGGCATAATCGAATAACCATATCCATTGAGGTCTAATTGCTGTCAATATATATGTTGCATTCTGCTCCGCAACACGTGTCACCAGAAGCCCAATTAACACCAAACCGAATTTAGAAATTAAATCTCCAAACGCCCTAATATGGTCTTGCTTGTTGAGACTGCACACATTCCGACTTCCGAGCTGCAGTGCTTTCAGAGCCATTGTGTAAGAAGAACTCATCGTCATCAATGAGACGATGCATGTCATATTGGTTGGGGCGGGATGGATTAGTATGTTCTCGTGGGTGTCCCGCATGAAGAAATCCCCACGGGGTCACTTTCCAAGGTGTAGATGATACCCTCGCGAATGAGAATTCTGTGTGCATCGTCGCCAGCGTATTGAGCGAGCGAAGAACACCTTCCGTCATCTCAATTTCCTGGGAGGAAACGGTTTGGCCAGCGTATTGAGCGAGCGAAGAACACCTTCCGTCACCTAGGGAATGTCAATGAACTTTTAATTGGCCGACATTCCTGTTTTGTCTGCGTCAAATTTCGCGTTTCAGGACGTCGTCGTGTTTCCTTTGAGACCGAAGGACATGACGTAGTCGAGCCGCCAAACACCGAGCTTGTAGTACACTTCAGAGGTTTTCAATCGTACTCTACTCTCATCTTTATCACCGTATTTTGAGTCTTCAATCTAAGGTGGAAAGAGTCGAGTACGGGTCATCAAGTTTCTTCATTACGTACACTCAGACATAGTCGATTTGTTCCATATTGCTAGCAACGGCATCGGGGAATAAGGGCATTCCAACCGCACTTGCAATAAGTCCAAGTCCCTCAGGTGTCCATCGACCATCGTCGGCGCGGTAAATTGTAGTTGTATCCGGTCAGTCTCTCGTTGTCGAGGGGAAGTGGTTGGAACATGTCTCCCGTCAAGAGCCTCAAGAAATGGCGTTGGTTTTTTGGCCCTGGTTCTCCCTTAGCCATAGAAATCTTAGGCCCTTTTTCCAGGGTAGGGTGGCGGCCCTTATTTATGTTACCATCCATGGGAACCCTAGCTCTCATAGGTGTTCCACCTGCTCTGTTCCCATGTAGCATTGTTATGGGGTTCGTTCTGGTTTGCACGTCATTATCCGGCCTAAATCTTTCCACATATACTTTAAAATCTTAGCAATGATAGGATTATCAGTAGAATATTGTGATCCCGCGTCATTGTCCACGTCAAAATAGCATCTACATTAGCGACCATCAAAGGAGTTGGAAGGGCGTGATCCCTATCCTCCACAACCGTTTGGTAAACAGCAGTAACCGTGCTTTCAGTAGAAGGAACCTCATAGCCAATTGCTCGGGTAGGGTGACGGCCCAAATCGCTGTCGATTATTGGAAACCTAACCGCCATATGTTCCCCATTCGCATCGCACGGAGCCACCACCGCACTCACCCACAAAGCTCAGATTTAACATCGTCATAGAGTTTCCATTTTGAACATTATCATGCAAAGATTTCTCATGACATTTATAATAATAATTTGCCTTCAAATCATGTAACTAAACTAATATTCTAATATCATAGTATGAATCATTTTGACTACTCTCGCAAGTTTCGTTCATAGCACTCAATTTTATTTTTATCATGGAGATATTTAGTAGATATATCACTCATATCAACATGACAAAATTATTTAATTTGTTATTGTAGCATATTTAATCAACTTACCAAGTGAAAGTCTATCAATTTGAATTAAAGGAACTTTGAAGGGATTATTTTTAGGCTTTGACTAAAAAGGTAGGATATTTTTGAGAATTGGTGAGCTTAAAAATTCTTCAATTCCAGGGGGCCCTTTTTGAAATTCATTTATGCGCCTTTTGCTTTTCTTTTCTTATGTACTTGCTCAAGATGAGTCTCGTCTTCTTTACAAAGCTTTGACAGATGAGATCTTCTTTTTGGGCCAAGATCGTGTTCCTTTCGAAGGTTCCACAGTTTATGGAATTTGAACCCAAGGTCGTGCTACTCTTCTCATTTTCTCTATATATAAGATCTAGATTATCGTTGGAGAAGTTCACTTCGAGGTGCTTCTCTTCTAGGAGTATACGATATTATCTAGGAGAAGTTCACAGCGAGATCTGTGTGTCTCTTCTATAATGATTGAGACTTTCATCATATGAATGTCTTTTTCTCCCCATCTTTTTCTTGATTGAGCAACCCCAAAACTTATGAATAAGGTTGAAGGTTTGATCGGGTTTCAATAGAAAAAGAATGTTGGAGAAGGCTCAAAGAGGATTTCTAGAGGTAAAAGTAAAAGATTTATAATTGGGGCCAAGTGAGGGATATCCTAAGTTGCCCTTATAATTTTCATGACAAACTAACACAAAAGCATGAATGAAGATACGAAGAACAAAACAAGAGATAGTCATTTGAAGTGTGACACACTCAAGAAGAAAAAAGATATTGAGGTTCAAATTCTCACATATATGATGTGGCTTTGTGTCTAATGAAACAAACGAGGCTCTTTGAATAAAAGAAAGTCACATGAATTTTTAGACAAAGAACTAATCATATATCAAAGAAATAGTTTTGTGAATAGTTCAAAATAGACAAAAATTATCGTCATCCCCCATTTTATTATTATGTATATATACTATTGTTTATTTTTATTCATCTTTTTATATATAAAAAATTTAAAAGATCTCACGCAAGATAATCAAGGAATATCAAGAAGCACATATAATATCATATAGAAGTATAATAGAGTATGTAAAGCACATTTCAAGTAAGATTGAGATTCAACATGCCTAACTTAGCCATAAAGAATTGTAATTGTTTTTCATCCAATACCTTAGTGAATAAGTCGGCAAGTTGAAGCTCCGTTTTTACAAAATACATATCTACAGTACGCTTTTCTACATGATCTTTTATAAAATGATACCGAATATCTATGTGTTTCGTGCGTGAATGATGAAAAGGATTGCAAGTAATGGCAATAACACTTTGAGAATCACTATAAATGGGAATGTTATTAAATTCAAACCCGTAGTCACGTAGTTGCGTCCGCATCCATAGAATTTGCAAGCAACAGCTGGCAGCCGCGACATACTCCGCCTCGGCCGTCGAGGTTGACACGCAATTCTGCTTCTTTGAGGACCAGCATACCAACTTATCGCCTAAAAATTGTGCTCCGCCAGACGTGCTTTTTCTGTCCATTCGACAACCTGCATAATCAGCGAAAGTATAGCCAATTAATCTAAAATCAGTATCTTTTGGATACCATAGCCCTAAGTTTGGAGTTCCTTTGAGATAGCGTAGAATTCGCTTGACTGCATGCATGTGGGATTCCTTCGGGTCAGCTTGAAAACGAGCACATATGCAAGTGGCGAACATGATGTCGGGTCGGCTTGACGTCAAGTAGAGAAGAGATCCGATAATACTCCGATAGGTTGTGATTTTGACTGCATTTTCAGATGGATCAGCATCCAATTTGCAGTTTGTGGACATGTGAGTATTCATTGGTGTGCTCTTTAGAATATCTTGGATATACTTGGTTTGACTGATGAATATTCCATCTTCGAGTTGCTTGACTTGTAATCCAAGAAAGAATTGGAGTTCCCCATTAAGCTCATCACGAATTTGGTCTTCATGAGTTCACAAATTTCTGACAGAGGCGTTCATTCGTCGAGCCGAAGATGATGTCATTAACGTAAACTAGAACGATCATCAAGTCTTTGCCTTACCTTTTAATGAAGAGTGTCGTATCGATTGTTCCTCTTATGAAGTTGGACTTGACTAAAATTTCGCTCAGTACATCATACCAAGCACGAGGGGCCTGTTTTAGTCCGTAGAGAGCTTTATCCAATCGATAAACATAATCAGGATTGTTCTCGTGCACGAACCCGTCGGGTTGAGCGACGTAGACTCCTTTTTTAACACGCCATTGAGAAAGGTGGTTTTAACATCCATTTGATAAACTTTGAAGACTTTATGAGCCGCATATGCTAGAAATAGTCGAATTGCTTCGATACGTGCAACCGGAGCATACGTCTTGTCGTAGTCAATTCCTTATTGTTGATTGTACCCCTTGACTACGAGTCGTGCTTTATTCCTGATAATTTCACCGTTCTCATTCTTCTTATTTTGAAGACCCATTTAGTTCCAATAATTGTTTTGCAATGCAGTCTAGGAACTAGTGTCCAAACTTGTACACGCTCGAATTGGTTGAGTCCATCTTGCATTGCTATCACCCAATCTGTGTCTTTAAGGGTTTCGACTACCTTAATTGGTTCGTTTTGACTTAAGAAGCACGTGAATAATCTGCTTTGTGTAGACGTCCTAGTGCGTACTCCACTTGAAGGATCACCGATTATTTGTTCGATATGATGAGCTCGAGTCCACTTACATTCATGAGAAATGACCGAAGTAGATCCATCATTGATTTGTAGGTCGAGACTTCCTGAATTGTTAGGTTGATCATTCGTAATGGGGAAATTCAATTCTGAAGTTGAATTGGAAGAGATTCCGCATCGGCATTGGTAGGAGCTGTAGCACTAGTTGAAGATTCAGAAATTGGAGAATCTGGAACATTTGTTTGAATCTGAGGATTGGGAGTCTCAATTGGAATTTCTACCGGAGAGGGAGAAGGAGCACTGCTTGGTATAGACTGAGACGAAGCAGGCATTTGAGACTTGTTTCGATAGAAATGTTCAAATAGAAAGTCCATATCTTCCAGGTCGGCGGGAATTGCTTCTTTTGACTTTGAGGTAGAAGTTGTCGGATGTTGTTGACTTTGTGCCAACACACCGACAAGCTTGGGTTCTGAACTGTTTTGTTTAGAAGCCAAGTCGGTAACTTCTTGAAAAGTGATGTTGTAGCTTTGGAAAATAGTATGAGAAGACCTGATATAGATGCGGTATGCTTTAGAAGTGGAGGAATATCCAACAAAGACGGCTTCAAATGCTTTAAAGTCGAATTTGCTTCGATGCTCCCGATCGTTGGCCACAAAGCATTTGCACCCGAAGACTTTGAAGAAAGAGATATTCAGAATCCTTTGATTTATTATCTCATACGGCGCCTTTTCAAAGCGTTTGTGAACAATAGTCCGATTTTGCGTAAAGCACGCTGTACTCACTGCTTCAGCCCATAAAAAATGAGGGAGACCGGAATGTATTAACATTGTTCTTGCAGCTTCAACTAGAGTCTGTTTCTTCCGTTCTACGACTGTTGAGGCGTTTTAGCGGCTGAAAATTGTTGAATAATTCCAAGTGACTGATAGTAATTGTTGAGACGCTGATTCTTGAATTCAGTCCCGTTATCAGTTCGGATTACTTGGATTTTCTTTTGCAGGAGATTCTGAGTCGTATTCTCAAAGCTTATCATCAAGTCTCTAGTCTCATCTTTAGTTCGGAGATATCTTGGTGTAGCGAGAATAATCGTCGATAATTACTAACACATATTTGCGACCGTTGATACTTCGTGTACGCATTGGTCCACAAAGGTCCATGTAAAGTAATTACAAGGGTCGAGATGTGCAAGCAACTTGCTTGAGTTTGTATGATGCTCGCTTCATTTTTTCCATTTGACAACTGAACAATTATGCTCTTGGTGAAGGGAAATCGTTGGTAGACCGTTTACCAACTTTTTTCTAAAGAGTTTGTGAAGAGCTTTGAGGTTTAGATGAGACAGTCGCTGATCATAAGCTGTTCCTCTTGATTGTAGTCTGTGAGATGAGGCAAACATCTGTCGAAGGTCGTTGTCAGATTGATGGTGTATAGATTAGATCTTCGAGATCCTGTAAGACGTTCATGGTTCTGATTATTTAAAATTCTGCACTGATCAGCTAGAAACACCACTTGAAATCCTTTATCACAGAATTGTCCTATGTTGAACAGGTTGTGTTTAAGACCTTGGACATAGGACACATCTTTGATTGTCAGATTCTGCAGTAGAATATCTCCGAAGCCTAGTATTGGAGCTAATTCATTGTTGCCGAATCTGACTTTTCCGTTGTAACGGTCTTGGTAGTTGCTCAACAGTTCTTGATTTTCCGTCATGTGTGTGGAACAACTGGAATCTAAATATCACACATGATGGATCTGTATAAAAAGATTTTAGAGAGACTTAGGTACCCACTTAGTTATGGGTCCTCTCGGATTAGCAGATTTGGTAGGTACGATTTGTTCATTTTTGGTTCCTAAACCATTGGTGTTTTTAGGTACCCAAACCAACTTAGAAGTAGTTGGTTTAAGTGGTACCTCTTTAGACAACTTTGCCTTGTTGGCTTGCGTTGGCCTAGATGGTGTCTTGGGAACCCATTGATGTTGAACCTTACATGGGAGGTTAATTTCAGCGCGGACTAATGTCTTATTAGTCTTAGTGCATGAGAAAATCTTTTCTCTAGCTAATGTCTTAAGGTGTTTGGCTAAGTGTACTTTAACTGGGTACCTTAGATGAGGACAAGAATGTATTAAGCTATAAGCTTTCTTTATAGCCGGAATCTTGTTCCCTACGAGACTTAATACTTGCATTTGTCTTAGAATGATGGTTTATGTTTTTAGAAGTAGAGCCAATTTCAAAATTTGTGCTTTCAAAATTAATAGGCTTTAACACATAAGTGGAAGCAACAACATTAAAATTAGAAACGGTTGTCTTCTTACGAGTGTCCTTAGTTTTTGTAACAGAAGAAAGTTTTGAAAATAAATCATTTCTATCATTTTTCTTGTGAAATTCTACCCTATGCACTATTTCCTTTGCATGCTTCACCACTTTTTCTACTCTACCTGTGGATGGAGTAGAAAAAGAGTTAGTAAAAATCTTTTTCCCTTTGGAAGCATTTAAGGACTCTTACTCCCTTTACGTTTTTTAAAGAAGATTTGTCTTCTTTTAAAATATTTTGTAGAATAATGGGAGGTGTTTTCTTAGATTTGATCTTGTCCTTATTTAATTAATTTTCTTTCAAAGTAAAATCATGACAAGATTTTAAAATTGAGGAATTTTTGAGATTAAAAATCTCCAATAAAAGCTCATTCTTTTCTGCTTTGAAATTCTTTCTTTCTGTCTCTAAGGAAGCATTTAAATCAACTATTTTCTTAATAATAGCAGGAATATAACAGAAAGTAGAATTTAATATATATGTATCAAATTAATAAATAAATATTTGGCGGGCCGCGGACTTTGGCGGGGCGGGCTGCCCGCCTATTTTTTAAAAAATAAATATATTTTTTATTAATAAATTTAATATATATGTATCAAATTACACAAATATGTCATTAATCTAGTTGTAAAAGTGCGGTATTTTATATGTAAGGTGTTGACTTCAAACCACGAGTCCACTTTTTTTTTTCATTTTTTTTAAATTGGACGGACCAGGCCCGCAGCCCGCCAGACGTGCGGTCCCGGCCCGCCTGCCCTTTTGACCCCTCTAGTCATCACCAATTCAAGAGATGACTAATATTTTTTACTGGGACTGTCATTAGTAACATTCGTCTATATCTAAAAAACACTTGTTCATAAAAAACCAAGCCATTGTTCTTGAAATTTATCAAAACAGATAAACGCATGCATGCAGCGAAAAAACAGAGTTTCAAATAACTATTGATAGAATGTACATTGAGATATAATATAAATACACAAGCGTGTGTGTATTTATTTGTAAGTCATCAACTTCTCGTCATTGCTGGTCTCCAAATCACTCTCGCTCTCAGCCGAACTCCATGCTTACGCTCGCAGTCCGTTCCTTCTGCAACGTATATGTAAAATATTAATCAGAGTTTGAAACTTTAAACCCTTAATTACATAACTAAAAGCTCGATCTAAAGATTAAAGTATAAGACAGTAAGCAATGATCGAATCACATATATGATCATCCCTAGAAGAAACGGTCGCCATAATGTAGCAATAATAACATTTTGCATTTTGGCAAAATGTGATACCGCTGTCAGTTGAGGCACCTCCTCTTTCATTACCAACCATGGCTTGAGCGAATGCAGGCGTCGAGCAGAAATGCCTTTGATGGGGCTGGCCCGAACCGCCGAGCTTATTGCCACATGGCTGGCCCGCTTGGGATATTCCGGAAGATGCCAGTTTTTTTTACGACATTTCTGCCAAGACAAAAGCCATATAACATGTCTCCGTGTTATTTGTATGTGTATATATATATATATATATATCTATATATATTAGGGTCATACAATAATGCTTGGCCCCAGATGCACACATATACAACGTTTATTGTTTGTTTATATGTTCTTTATAAGTGGATATTATTGTTTACCTGAAGGTGACTTGCAACATGCACTCGGGTGAGACCAGGAACCTTCATCCGATCGAGAATGACCGTCGGGTAGCTCCCTACATATATTTGTAAACATACAAAAAAATTCGGCGAGATCTCTTGCAATAGTTTTAAAATATGCGCAAATGAATTCCTTAAAAAATCAATACGAACAACATACTTTATCTTCCGAGCTCTTTTACGACACTCATGAACTTATCATGAATTTCTGGTGTCCATACGGTGAAAATGCTTCTCTTCATGCTGGATGTATTCAGCGAATCATCTACGTTTTCCCCGTACCTAATTTTTTTTTGTGGGAACATTGAGGTTGTTAGGGTTTCCTTGGCCAACATTAATGTTTTGCGCTGCCTCTAGTCTCTTTTGGCCAACCGTCATCGCAGTCCTAAGCTTCTCCCTCATCGCCTGTTGCCATAGGTATTTGGCCATGTCCATGGTCAGCGGCTTCTTCACACAAAGGAATGCACCAATTTGCAAAGCCCTTATTGTCATAAACATGTTTGGGTCTTCGGACATCACTTCATAATAAAGACAGCATTACGAATTTTATCGTTTGAAATAAAGATATTACTTGTAATTATGATTTGTGATCGAGTTCTATTATTATATGTCGATCGAGGAAACTTACTAACTCTTGGCAAGTGGACGGTAACCGCGTACTCCAATAGTTTGATGCCATGGAGGTCCGGAGAATTGATGTCCGCTATAAGAACATCGAATCTCATATTCTCATTCGGTAGGATGGATATCGCGGCGGAAGCATGTTCGATGACACTTACTAATTAATGAGGGAGAACAAAGGAATTAGATTCATTTAAACAAAGTCAGAAACTTACAGTAAAATATCATTTAGAATCAAATTCACTAAATCCTGATTAAACTGTGAAGAATATCACATGTGATGGTAAAATGTCTCACATCGATAAGAATAAGCAAATTAACTGGTATATAAGCTGATGGATAACTCCTCCTATCACCAATTGGTTTTAGGAAGGAACCCCATCAAGCTTATAAGGTCACTCCCTCCTCCGTGCGGCGCATGTGCGCGGGCCCCGATAACCCAAATTCAACAAAAACCTAAAAAAACCTGATAATATCGCAGAATTGGATCGTAACAGCAAATATGGCAAGAGCCGTGTAGGGAAAAGCTTAAAGTTCATCCAAAAATCGATTAAGGATAACGGTAAAAAAAGGAAAGAACCCAATATCTATGCGCATAAATAAATAAAAATCGTGAGTTCCGTAAAGCAAAAAAGGATGTCATAAATTAGAAAATAAGCTGAATCTTTATGTTATATATGTATATGTGTACCTCTGTATTGACATGTTTCCAGAAGACTAACAGTTCTCGTCAAGAATCCATGGCCATGATCGACCAGCAAAACATGAATCATGTGTGTCGTTGAATTGTCTGGAGCAGCCATTAGAGAGCACCTGAACAAGGTCAGAATGATTTAGAGGCTGAAAAAATATGAGCATATTTAAATCTTTAGAGAACAACAAATTGTAACAAAGCTTATTGGGAATTATAAAGCTCAAAATTAATAATTAGACGAATAATTACAGAACGTCAAATTGTTAGAGTGCAGTTCAGCGCAAAATAGTTGGTGGTCGTGAAAGAAAATGCAAAGAACAAAGTATTTATAGAGGAATTTTGTGGCACTAGGTCTAATATACTCGGAAAGTAACTTTTTTTAATTCATTATAAATATTATATACTAAGAGTAGCTACGCAAATGTCGATGGAAAAATCAAACCAAGCAATATCAATTTTATATTGTATAACATGTTTTACTGCCAATTTTATATTACAATTATAATGTTGAAAACGATTGTCAATTAGACTTATCTAAAAAGAATTTATTGACTAGAATTTTATTGGCATCAGATTTGAACTAGTCAATTCAACTCATTACATATTCATTTGAAGTAATGTTGACCATGTTTAGTCTCGTATTAAATTTACGGATTAATTTTGAATTAAACTTATTTAATTGACTTAATTGGATTGGATTAAGCTTCTCGATTCCTCAAAATAATACAAGATTCTTACAGCTTCAATTGAAACGTCTTCAAGGTCATGGATTTTATGAATATTAGTTATCAATTAGCCAACAAAACATATAAAATTATTTCCACAATAGATTTGTATGCATTAACACATCACTTGACTAACTCTTAGGTCTTCATATATTACTCTGAATTACATATATTATAGGATAGGAGATAAAGAGCAAATTCAAATACATTTAATTTTTAGATCTTCAATGGTATATCAAAATCTATCTTCTAACAACGTAACATAAATCACAATTATTTTAATTTCTAGAAGATTATAAATCATGACAATGACAACTATGGATCTAATATCTCATTTCAACACAATCGAGACCAGCTTTAACCTACTATATATTTATTTGGTCTCCAAAATAAAATAAAAAAAGACCGGCTTCAGCCCTATATATTTATCTCGGATTCATTTCAAGCCATTTCTTAATTTATTGGACTAAAAAAAAAATATGATACTTTTTTCTCAAAAGAACTAATTCGGTATGTTTTTTCTTAGAATTTTATGAAACTTTTTCTTACAAACATTTTGGAACTTTTTCCTAATATCAGGTTCTAAATTACGTTCACAATATGGTACTCAAATAAAAGAAATGTTTTGGTATGTTCGCGTTTGTGATTATAAATTTCCTCTTCATCGACTGAAAACGGGAAAGGGAATAGATCAACGCCATGCGAGATATGGAAGTGTTAACAAGTTAGGGTTTACAAAGAGTGTCTTTTCTTCTGTGTTTTTTATTAGGTTCGGTTAGCAGGTTTGTTTGGCGCTAACAAGCAAGAGGATTGAAGCTTTTGATCCGAATTAACAATTTAGATACATAATTTAAAGAATAAGTTACATTCTTGTAACTGAATAATTAGGGTTACGGCATTTCTCTGAATTATTGAATCTCTTAGGCTTGGGTTACGGAATTCGTTTAAGAAAACAAAACAAAACGTGGAGAAGTACAACGGTCGAAGCGCAGATCATCATCTCCGATGTGAAAAATTTAGTTTTCCATCGTACTTTTCACACACAAATTCTGCATATTAAACGCACCCTTAATGATTCCAAATATTGTGGCGTTTTCTTATTTTTTTACATTCCAAAATGGCATTTTATTTCTATTATGTTGTTAAGTTTTCTCATTCATCAGACGATATTCACTAGTACAAATTAGACAATGGGCGTCGGTTATTACGACACATGGGCGACGGTTTCGTGGCGCCGCCCAGAGCCCCGACGCCCAAAACACCGCATTGGGTATCGATTGTTCAACGATGCAGAAGGTTAAATTATGGGCGACGATTGTTACATCAACCGACGCCCATAATATTCGATTTATGTGCGTCGGTTTTTTCAACAACCGACGCCCATAGAGGGACATTATGGGCGTCGGTTGTTGAACAACCGTCGCATTGTTTTTTTTTTAAATATATTTTCTAATTTTCTACTTCTCCAACACTAAAAAACTAACACAAAACCAAAAAAACAACTCATAGTACGATGCGTCTTCTAATATCTATAATAACGGACAAAGATAATACAATCAAAAGATATTAAAACAACTCAAAGTTCGAAGAATTGATTTTATCTTCATGCCTTCTGAAATTGCAAGTCTCACTTCTGATGCGTCCGATAATATCGTACATATATTGCATTACGTAGTAGCCACACAATTCACTCTCGGACGGTTGTCGTGGGCACTAAGTTTAGAAAGAATAAGATATAACATGTTAATTCAATAATAACGAATACAAAAATACAAATTAACTTGTAAAATAAAAAATATGAACCTTGCATCTTTTCCAACTAACAGCGGATGCCTTTTTCTTAGTTTGAATTGCATCCCTGAATGTCGTCGTTTTTATTGCCCTGAAATTTAAAAGTTTGTTTAAGGATGATTTTGTACAATAAAATTAAGAATATGAAGTATATTTTATATAACTTACGTGTCTAGTCATCCGCGGACCCCTATTTTCCTAACACCGATGTTTGGCGCCAAAGGATCGAACATAAACTATTAATATATGAAAGAAAATATTTATTATTACCCTTCACAGTACGGAGCGAAAAGTAATTGCTTGACTCGTAAGAATCTCTGAGAGCCACTGCCATGTGCTCAATTTCACTATCGGCATTCTCATAATTCACCAACAAACTCGCGACTCGGGTTGAAAGACTTGAACCCCGATGAGTCTTGATGAAGATTCCTACAATTGTGATAAATCAATAAAGTTATAAATTAAAGTAACATGTAATTATTTAGATCGATGAATGTAAAGATATATACCTCATGAAAAATTGAATCACGCTAGTATCCAAACTCACGAGTCTGAACATTTCCAAGATATCCTTGATGTATCGCAACACCTGATAATCCTCGAATCTTGGATTATAGTATGCATCTCTCATACTGAATGAGAAATATGTATGTCTTCCATCCTTGCGGGTCGAAAGAGCCTCGAACAGATAACGACAATCCTCTCCAAGACTACCCACCAGTCCTTGGTCCAAGCGCCCAATGTCATCACTTTGGCTTTTAGAGACATCGGGGGACTTCAACGGCGACTTTCCTTTCCGTGAGTAAGTCCTTAATGGAGAGGGAAGTAACTATATATGAAAAACAAATTTAGTTAAGCATTTTTACGTATTAAATGTATTATTTTTTTCAAATATGTTAATTTTTCTTACCGCATTCGGCGATAGTATCAGCTCCCTAGGCCATTGTACGTAATTGCTCTGTACATCTCCAAGTATTACCAAATCCGTGGTTGGTACAAGAAGGGGATTTGTTCCTTTCCCGAAGCAATGATGTCGACGGAGACGACGACGTTGTCTGACGCAATTGGGATGCCATGAATGTACTCACGTCCCCTGACAACCGTCCAAAGAGCGACAACCTCTGAAGCATTTCGGTGCTTCAGAACCAGTCGTACTTTTGGATACTAAACGATTTCAAAAGAATGAATAATTAATGTCAATAGTACGCGAGATAAGTTAAAAATAAAATATTAACAAATTAAGTCATACCGACACGTCCATCGATTGGGAAAACGGGTCAAAGGCCGAACCACGAGAACTCCGTATCGTTTGTGGGTCGTCGGAAGCAGTGTGCCCATGTTCACTTCTTCCTCGGTGTTAGGAACCGGAAGTCCCATCGAACCGAACATGGCCCTAATCTCGGCCCTCATCTCGACCCTCATCTCGGTCCTCATCTCGTTCCTCGTCTCGTTCCTCGTCTCGTTCCTCGTCTCGTTCCTCATCTCGTTCCTCACCTCCTCCCTCACTTGAGCTGCCACCCCGGCTTTCATTTGATCCGTTGAGATGTTAGAAGAATAGTCTCTCGATCCTTCGGATGGGTTGCCAAACACGGTCCTTATCGTCCCGTACTTTCCGACACCTCTAACCCTCTCGGGGTGATCGGGGTTTCCGAAAGCGTTGGACAATGCATCGTGATGCCGCACATGGACAAATTCTCCTTGACTTAGTTGTTCATGCACCCATTCTTGTCAAACATGTTATAAAATTCGTAACACCTTATTTATTTAACAAAACTAATAAATTAGGTAACACTTACAACTTTCTCGACTTAACACCGTGTGGCACCATCAGCAATGACATACCCTCCGTCACCCTTTTTCGTGGTCCTGGCTCGGATGAAATTTTTCGTTCTTTCATTGCCCGTGGACAACAGAGGGACCAAATTCTCGGAAAAATCGACAATGTTCTGTTGTGTGGATAAATGTTGTGAGTTTGGCTTTGTCTAGCTTTCTCACTAATTTCCTGCAAAAATTAGAACTAAATATTAGATGAATATTATATATATGTTATAACTAAATATTAGACAAATACAATATATATATTATACATAAATTATAACTAAATATTAGATAAATATAATATAAATTATATATATAAATTATAACTAAATATTAGATAAACATTATATATAAATTATATTGCTAGAAATGTTTATATAAAATTATCCTGTTAGAGATTACATGAAACTCAGCAGTCGACCTATATTCCTTCCATGAAATCAATCACTGATGATCGATATGTTCGTAATCATCGATCAAACTTGATCCCTTCACCTTTTCCCTTTGATTAAATTTATTCCAATTTTTCCTTAGCTCCCCGACCTTTTTCAGCACCAATGCCTTAATGGCAGGATCATCCGGTAGATGCCATGTACGCTACAAGTATATAATATACGTGTGATTCAAATAATACACCGAATACTTAAAATAACTATAAAATTAATTAATACGTTGACGTCCTCCCACAACGTATTCTTCAATCCGCTATCGATATACCGCCAATCTGTGATGAAGTCAGCCACATATGCTCGTGTCACCTGACCTATATAATTGTTGAATGACGGCCTAGAAGTCTTATCCGGGCCAATACATTGGTCTACCTCGTCAAACTTTAGTGTACATCCCTCCGATGGCTGAAACTCTAACCGTATCCTTAATGACTTCGCCTTATACGGACCTCTCATACGCCTCGTCGATTCCGTACCACTCGAAGTCGACTGCTCTGAAGACATAGTAAGAATATATGTACCTGAAACATACAATAATTAATGAGATAACGAACAAATTAAAAAGATATTATATTACGATTTAATGTAATAAAAAATAGATAATATAACACTTACAATTTTGAACTTGTTCACTGCCTATTGTCAACAATATAATCATTCATTGTGATTCGAGATAACGTACCTACGACAGGTTGTGTCGTCTTCTACAATAGGGGCATGAAGAACGCTGGTAGGAAATGAGAATGTATTATCGCTTTTCTCATATTCTTCTTCATCGTCCACCTCACCTATTACAACAACACTTTTCTTTCCTTGAAGAACAATATGCCTGTTATCTGACTCTTTAACATAGAATACTTGTTTGGCTTGAATAGCGAGAATGAAGGGGTCATCAACATAGCCACTTTTTCAAAGTCAACCATCGTAAAGCAAACTCAGGATCAATCCGAACGCCTCGTCGGTTATCTATTCATTGACATCGAAGTAAAATAAAGTTAGCATTGTTTTTGTATGCTACTTTCCATATTTCTTCGATAAACCATAGTACAAAATTTCATTACTCGTAACTTGGGGGTCTCTTCCACGAGACACTTCTCTAGACAATGCAACTAATTTAACCCCACTGTTCTGCGACGCGCTTCTGTCGTCTCTCCTCTTGGTATAGAAAGTGTACCCATTAATATCATACCATTCGTATGTCGCGACTTCAGGTTCCCAAGCAAGCTACTGAATCATTTCAGTGGAATGATTGAGAGTCCTTGATTTGAACCAACCTAAAAATGATCGGTTATGCTCTTTTATGAACCACAACTCGGTTTTCGTTGGATTTCCGTCTTAAGACCGCCATATGTTCCTCCAAGAACGGATTAACTTCTGGAACATGCCGCATTACGAAGAATTGTGATCACTCCCATTGTTCTCGAGACAACGTCTTGAAAACTGGCTTCGTCAACGGTTTTCCTCCCAAACGTCCATCATGGCGAGAAGTGGGCACAACTATCTCCTTTACATTTGCCAAATGTACAGAACAAAACTCAATACATTCCTTGGTTGTGTAACCGTTAACAATGCTGCCCTCTGGCCGATTCCGATTTCTAATTTATCCTTTTAGAATCTTCATATATCGTTCAAAAGGATACATGTATCTCATATACACAGGACCACACGACTGATTTCTCGCACCAAATGAACGATGACATGTACCATAATGTCGAAAAATGGAGGGAAAAACATTTTGAAATGACATAGTAAAATCACGACATCGACCTGTAGCTCATCTAGCACTTCGGGATCAAGAACTTTACTGCATATTTCATTGAAAAAGAAACACAGCTTCGAAATTGACTGATGCACATGCTTCGACATAATACCACGAACAGTGATAGATAATAAATGTTGCATAAGTGCATGACACTCAAGTGACTTGTATCCGACGAGCTTCAGGTCCTTCAACGAGACATATCTCTTATTGTTACTAGCATATCCAGATTGGACTTTAATACCTTTAAGGCATTCACAAAAGCTTAACTTCTCAGCCCTGCTAAGTGTGAAACAAGCTGGGGGAAGGAATGTCTTTCGTCCCCTTTCTATCGGTGCAAGTTCTGGCCTTATGCCAAGTTCGCCATGTCTTTCCAGATTTAAGCCCATCTTTTGCTTATCGGGCATATTTAAAAGAGTTCCCACAATGCTGTCACACACATTTTTCTCAACGTCCATCAAATCGATGTAGTGTCTCACATCTAGGTGCTTCCAATATGGGAGTTCCCAAAATATTAACCGCTTTTTCCAGACATTGTCTGTTGTTGATTTGCATTTTTTACCGAACTGGGCATTGATATTGGCGACGATGTCACTCACTTTGGTGTTTTTCAATGGAAATGTAGCCCTAGATGTCTCACTCTTCCCCTTGAATAGTGGTAGCAGCTTTTTCTTTGTTCGATATTTGTGGGAACGTGACAGGAACTTTCGATGATCCATGTAGTGTTTCCTGCAATTGGTCAACCACTGACGATCAGTATTATCCCCACAAATTGGACAAGCTTTCTTGCCTTTCACACTATATCTAAACAATTATCCGTATGCCGAAAAATCATTGATGGTATAAAATATTATGGCGTGTAGGGTAAATCTTGATCTAATGTACGCGTTGTACACTTCGACGCTGTTGTACAATAGGTTTTTTAGATCATCAATCAATGGAGCTAACTAGACATCAATGTCATTACCGGGTTATTTTTGACCGGATATTAATAGTGACAACATGATATATTTTCTTTTCATATAAAGCCATGGAGGGAGATTGTATATACAGAGCAATACATGCCAAGTACTGTGACGACTTTTCATGTCGCCGTGTGGGTTTATCCTATTAGTGCAAAGGTCTAGTCTAAGATTTTGTGGCTCGATTCCAAAATCAGGATAAAATGCATTAATGTTACTCCATTGAGGTGCATCTGCCGGATGTCTCTTCCATCCATTTTTCTGTCTTCATCGTGCCATCTAAACAATTTAGCGTCGTCATGGTTGGAGAACATTCGTTTTAATATGGGTCTATCGATAGGTACCACAGAACTTTAGCAGGAGCACCACCGACTTCGTCTTTTTTCTTATAATGCCAAGTGTCACCCGTTGGACACTTATCGGCAGATTTATACTCGCCCCTATAAAGTATGCAATCGTTGGGACACGTATGTATTCTTTTGTATTCTAAATTCAATGGGCACATTAACTTCTTTGCCTCATAAGTCGACGTCGGAATCTCATTACCATCAGGAAGCATTCTCGCGAATGTTTCTAAAAGCGTCGAGAAACACTTATCTGAAATCTCAAATTTAGCTTTAACATTCAACAACTTGAACACGGCAGATAACTTTGTGTATTTTGACCACCCATTGTAGAACGGAATATTGTTGTCCCTAACTAGACTATCAAATATAGGAGGCCGTTCTTCAAAATCCCCTTGAACATCACGCAACATGTCCTCAATATGATCGTTGCCGTCATATGAATTGTCAACTTCATCATCATCATCTGCGTTAGTTCCTGCCCCCGCATTACTAGCTTCAGTAACGACCGCCTCACCGTGTTAGATCCAATTAGTATATCCTGATATAAAACCAGTGATGAATCAAATGTTCCCTAACTATGTCACTATTCCACCACCTAAGATTATTACAATTACGACATGGACAAAAAATATTAGATTGCCTCTTCTTTCTCCTATTCTGCTCCACAATTTCCATAAATTCCTCAATGTCAGTCAAATACTCAGCCGTTGTTCGGACACTACGCATCCAACTCCGATTAATTTTAATTACCTAAACTATTTAAACAAAAAATCCAGAAGCACACTTAGTTCACATAACCAGTTGGAAGGCTTTGAGGGTCCTTATCGCTCCAACCTAACCCATTTTAAACATCGACTATCCCTAGCAAATGCATGTATGAACCTTGATATGTCTGAAAACGTCGGCAGCATTTCCAAACAGTTCTCCAAGTAGACGAAAAATATGAATGAATAGATATTCAATTCATATGTTTACTGAGAGAACATTGTAGGGAAATGCAACCAAACTTTTCATCAATATCAACGCTCAAAAACACACATTTACAACCTTAAGCGATTGTGAACGTCTAAAAATGGTCCCAAAACGCGGACCATTAAAAATTTGCTCCTAATGAGCAAATTTTGGATGGGTATCTAAGTTAAAAAGGAAAAAAAAAACACAAATTACAAGAATTAAACACATTGACATAGAAAAAATGCAACCAAAGCATACGGGGGAACACGATTTACCTTGATCCTAAAAATATAGTAAATCAGCCCCAACGTAGCAGCCCACGCACGAAACCTCCAAATTTATCCGATTGATATCGTCCCAAAAAGCAGCAAACCCTATTTTTTGAACAAGAAATACGCAAAATCAAAGACGAGACCTGAAATTAACACCCAATTTGACATAAATAGGACGAATTCAACCAAATTCCTATGCCAATTCGTATTAATTCACCAAAAATTCGGAAAAAATTTGAAAAAAACGGAAAAAATTCGGATAAAATTTGCACCGGCAACTTGGTCGCTGCTCGATTATTTGATGAGATTTCGCCGAGGAACACTCGTCGTTGGGTGGGGATGCCTCAACTTCACCGGAAACCACCGTGGGAGCTTCGCTTTGAACTGTTCGAGTTAGCAAATTGCGCAAAAATCGAAAAAAAAAAACGAAATCTACCTGGAATCGAGCCGGAGTTACCCCGATTCTTCGCTCCTTCACCGCCTCTATGTTGGGTAGTCTAATCTCTGTACTCGACTCGCACCTTCGGAGCTTCAAAAATCGCCGGGACGGTTTGAGTTAGAAAAGAAAATCGCAAAGTGAAGAAAGGGGCTCGACAGGGGTTTTAAAATGCATGAGCGTCGGTTGTCGACAGCCGATGCCCAGTCTATTAAAAAAAAAACTTAAACTATGGGCGTCGATTTTTACGAGGAACCGACGCCTGTAGTTTACGGGAACTTCCCAGCGTCGGTTTTCGCCAACAACCGACGCTTATACTCACCTAAAAAACACAAAAATAAATCAAAAACTAAGTTAATCTCGCGCTGCACTATGGGCGATGCTTTCTAAGAAACTGCCGCCCATAGTGTCGTAGCCTTTCACAACATTTGTACTAATGATGTTTGGATACACGGATTTGGATTTGAAATCCGTTTTTCCTCCAACCATCCGTTTGGGAATTGAACAAATTTTGTTCTCGACTTCATCCAAATTCGAGGATAATGTAAATGTTTGTTATTTGTGGAATTTCGAAATTTGATAACATATGGTTTGTTTTAGAATTCCTAAGTCGAACCCGTAATAAGTTTTCCACAAATAATGATAATAATGGTGGTGGTGGTGGTAATAATAATAATAATAATAATAATAATAATAATAATAATAATAATAATAATAATAATAATAATAATAATATTTGTTGGCAAAATTTGATTGACAAGGTGGCGCCTAGGATCAAATGATGGACATCTAGGCACCTATCATATGCTGGCAGAGTCTACCTTATCAATTATGTGCTCATGGCTATATATCAAAGGGAAATGCAAATTGCCTAGAATTGAAGAAGCTGTTATGGAAAGTTCACCTATTCTTAGTTTGAGAGAGCACCAAAAAAACTATGGGTGACATTCGGGGAGTTGTACCCCAAGATAGGTAAGTCAGCTTATGAGTTGCTTTATGAGATTCCTGCACATCAATGGGCAAGAAGTCATTTTTTCATTAACAACTAAGTCTGATGTTCTAGTGAACAACCTCAGTAAATCCTTCAACCAATATATAATGCCTGCAAGGAACCTGCAATCATTGAGATGATGGAGTGGATCAGAAAGAAATGCATGACTACAATTTGGAAGAGAGGATGGATGCTGGAGTATGATAAAGAAATATGCCTTAACATTCTCAAGAAGGTTGAAGTTGAAAGGCTAAAGAGTAGAAACTGTTTTCCAACTTGGGGAGGTGGTGTTGAGTCTGAGGTTATACATGGGAATCAGACTCATGTGGTCAGGTTGGATTAAAGGATGTGTACTTGTGGAAAGTGGCAAAAGGTTGGATACTCATGTTGTCATGGTATTGCTTGTTTGGACCTTCATCGCCTCGATTACGACTCTCACATTGATCTTGTTTTCAGCAAAGAGGTGTACATGAAAAACTATGAGCATCGTATTTTCTCATTCCCCGGAATGGGTGACTTTGAGTGTCTCCACTTGGTGTTGTGGCCCCACCACATATGAAAACAAGAACAGGAAGACCAAGGAAAAAAATAAGACCAGGTGCAAATGATCAAATTTCAACACCAATACAAAGAAATGGAAAAGCAGCAGCTGTAATTGTGACAAAAAGAAAGGGAGAATTTGCATCAGACACTTCTAAAGCCTTAAAGAAATTGTGCAAACCGACAGCCTCAAGTATGATAAGAGGTGTTCAGTTCTCTCGCAAGCCACGAGCTACAACCACATTGCTGCCACCAAATGACAAGGGAAATTTAAAAGAATTAGCTACATTGTTTGTTCTGTGTTGAAGTTCCTGTTTTGGTGTTCAACTATGTCTGCTGTGGACAAGATCTTATTGGTCTTTTGAATGGTGGGGTTTCTTGTTTCTGTTGAAAAATCTGAGCAGTGATCAAGTAGATGCTGCGCCAAATTGGTTTCAGTCATGTTCATCCACGAATGAAATGACCTCACTCAAGAAGCTTTCAGAAGATAAAGGTTACAAAGAGGATATTCGTTAATATCAAATATTAATGAGTTTGTTAGTAGTGACCGTTGTAGTTTTTTTTTTCTATAAATACTTTGTAAATTGCATAATGTTAATTAAGAAATGCATATTATTTTATTTACTTTTCACCATAGTTCAAATTCGTTTCTCTCGTCTCTGTTCGACTCATCCATGGAATATCTCTCTGATTAAACAAAACAAATTTCTCAATATGGTATCAGAGCCATAGCTCACACGATTCCGTCAAATTATACCAGGTCATATACTCCAAAATTATCCACGATTCACTGAATTTTTCTTCTTTCTCAGAGTATGGAGATCGCTCCTAATCCTCCTCCGAATCATGTTCAACCGACAAATTTGGATGATCAATTGCATCCTTTCTATCTCCATCATAGCGACAGCCCCGGTTTGGTCCTCGTACACCAGCCTCTCACCGGAGACAATTATGCCTCATGGAGCCGCTCGATGACGATTGCCCTGTCTGTAAAAAATAAAAGGGGTTTTGTCGATGGGTCAATAAAGAGGCCAAACGAAGCAGATCTGAAACTATTATTAGCTTGGAAAAGGAATAATGACATGGTAATATCGTGGATTTTGAACTCAGTCTCAAAAGAAATCTCCGCAAGTATAATATACTCGGAATCGGCGAGAGATATATGAATCGACTTACAAGAACGCTTTCAAGAAAGCAATGCTCCGAGGTTTTATCAGCTGCGAAGAGAGCTGCTCAATCTATCACAGCACCAAATATCGGTTAGTCTTTATTTCACGAAATTAAAGGCACTTTGGGAAGAGTTGAGCAGCTTCAAACCGGCCTGTTCATGTGGGAAGTGTACCTGCGGAGGCAATCAAGAATTGAAAGCATACAACGAAAGGGACTACGTGATTACATTCTTGATGGGACTCGGTGAATCCTTTTCATCACACATAAGAGGACAAATCCTCTTGATGGAACCCACACCACCAATAAACAAAGTATTCTCCTTGATTTCCCAAGAGGAGCGCCAAAGATCAATATCTTCCAAGGTCACAGTAGATGATGCCACCCAACACATGACTTTCTTCACCAAGAATACTCAAAACAAGAAGCTGCCTATGTATTCCAAAAGGGAAGGTAGCAGACCTCATTGCACCCACTGTGATCGATCCGGACATACTCAGGATACATGCTACAAGATCCATGGTTTTCCCCCTGGATTCAAGCAGCAGAATAGGTTTAAAACCAATAGAGTCCATCAAGTGATTGGTGATCTCCATCAAGAAAATATAGGGAATTTTCTACCTACAGAGCACAATCAGAAATCAATTGCTGAAACCTTTGTCCATCAGCTCAATGCTCAACAACTACAACAACTTAAGTTCTTGATAAACTAGTCAGCGCAAGATGTCTCTACCAGTGCAGCTTCAGCAGATGTTGGTGGAGGTATTTGTTTATCATATAATATTCCAGAATCGATATCTTCGAATTCATGGATTGTTGATTCTGGAGCATCTAAGCATATATGTTGTAAGTATGATTTATTTCATATGATTCAAAGTATTGATCCCTCTTATGTGACCTTGCCTAACAACACTTCAATTAAAGTTGAAAGAGCGGGTAACATTGCTCTTACAACGGATTTGAAAATGTCTTATTCGTTCCAGAATTTAAATTCAATTTAATATCTGTGAGTGCCTTAACTGTTAATGATAATTTGCACGTGTTATTCAGATCTAACTACTTTGTTATTCAGGACTTGACAAGAAATTTAATGATTGGCAAGGGTAATAGGGTGCAAGGCCTATACATGCTTGATAAAGGCATCCCGCAGAATAAAGAAATAACTTTGTTCTGTAATCAATCTCCTAGAGTTTCTATAGAGACATGGCATCGTAGACTGGGTCATCCCTCGCATAAGGTTTTAGATAGCTTGAAGCAAACATTATTGTACAATGAAAGAATAAATGGAGATGAGTTTTGCAAAATTTGTCCATTGGCAAAACAAAAAAGATTACCTTTTAAGTCTCAAAATAATGTTGCATGTTCTACTTTTGACCTTGTTCATTGTGATATTTGGGGTCCTTTCCATACACTGGTTATAAATACTTTCTTACTCTTGTAGACGATCATTCGAGGTTTACTTGGCTTTTCCTCTTAAGACAAAAATCAGAAGCATCATCAGTCATTAGTTTCTTTTTTGAGTTAGTCAAAACACAATTTAAGGCTAGGATAAAATGTTTTAGATCAGACAATGCGAAAGAACTAGTGGTTGCTGATTTACTTAGAAAACATGGAACAATTCATCAATTTTCTTGTGTCAATACTCCACAACATAATGCTGTAGTTGAGAGAAAGCATCAGCATTTGCTTAACGTAGCTAGATCCCTTTATTTTCAGTCACATATTTCTATTGATTTTTGGAGTGATTGTGTGATGACAGCAACTTATTTAATTAACAGAACTCCTACACCACTTTTGAACAATCGTTCTCCCTATGAGTTACTTTATCAAAAATCTGTGATATATTCGGAGTTAAAAGTGTTTGGTTGTCTATGCTATGCTTCAACGTTTGCATCCAATAGAACCAAATTTGAGCCTAGAGCAAAGGCATGTGTATTTCTAGGATACCCGAATGAAATAAAGGGGTATAGGCTTTTAGACTTACAAACTAGGAATATTTTTATTTATAGAGATGTGAAGTTTTATCAAAGTTGTTTTCCTTTTAGAAAATCTCCCTTGAATGCTTCTGGTGATGGCTTGAATGATGTTTTACCTAATTTTGTACTTCCAAAATATAGTAATGAGTATGTTGATGATTTTGTTTTCCTGGAAATACATGAAGGTGATACCATAGAATCTGATGATCAATATGAAGGGACTAATATGGATGTTAGCGAGCAGATCAATGTTGTTAATCCTCCTACTCAAGTTGAGAGGAACGATCCTGTGATTAGAAGATCAAATAGACAAGCCAAGAAACCTTCTTATCTGCAGGATTTTCATTGCAACACAACACATGAATCTGCTTGTCTATACCCTTTATCAGATTATTTAACTTATGATAAGCTTTCTAATCGATATAGAACATATGTTTTAAGTGTGTCCACGGCAACAGAGCCTCGGTTCTTTGATGAAGCAGTTAGGTATAAAGAGTGGAGGGAAGCTATGAAAGAAGAATTGGACGCAATGGAACACAATTGGTTGTAGATGGGTGTACAAGGTGAAGCATAATTCAAATGGAACAATAGAGAGGTATAAAGCTCGGTTGGTTGCGAAAGGATACAACCAACAAGAAGGTATTGACTTCACCGACACGTTTTCACCTGTTGCAAAGTCAGGTACGGTTAAAGTTTTATTATCGTTAGCTGCCTCTCAAAAATGGTATCTTCAACAGTTAGATATAAATAATGCCTTTCTAAATGGCGATCTATTTGAGGAAGTATTCATGGACTTACCATTAGGTTATGCTCCAAAAGAAAGTATTGTATCAAGTCAATCAAAGTTAGTTTGTAAATTGAGCAAATCTATTTATGGCTTGAAACAAGCCTCGAGACAATGGAACTCGAAATTTAGTCAAGCCTTGATTAATTTTGGTTTCAATCAAACAGAGTCTGATCATTCCTTGTTTATCAAGGGTAAGGATCTAAATCTAGTAGTATTATTTGTATATGTCGATGACATAATAATAGCAGGGCCATCTCTTGCTCTTATTTATGATGTTAAACTGCACTTACAAAATTTGTTTAAATTAAAAGATTTAGGAGACTTGAGATTTTTCCTTGGTCTAGAAATTGCTAGGAATTCTGCAGGTATTTTTGTCTCACAGAGACAATATGCATTGAAGATCTTGGAGGATACTGGTCTCTTAGCATCAAAGCCATCCTTAGTTCCCATGGATCCTAAGTCCAAGATTAATGCTTCAGAAGGGGATCTGCTTGAGGATGCAACTCAATACAGAAGGCTAATTGGACGTCTTCGTTATCTTACATCTACCAGACCTGACATCACATTTACCGTACATAAGTTGAGCCAGTATGTGTCTCGGCCTAGGAAACAGCATATTGCAGCAGTACATCAGTTGTTGAGATATATAAAGGCGACTCCGGGACAAGGAATTTTTATGTCCGCAAGTTTGAATTGGCAAATCAAAGGCTTTTCTGATGCGGACTGGGCATCATGTGTCGACACAAGAAAATCCATTACGGGGTATTGTACCTTTTTAGGAGAGAACTTGATTGCCTGGAGATCAAAGAAGCAAACTACTGTGTCCAAATCATCAACGGAAGCTGAGTACCGAGCATTAGGATATTTGACAAGTGAAGTTTTATGGCTGCAACAGCTTCTTCTAGAAATTGGAATATCCCGATCAGAGGAGGAAGTACCAGTCCTATTTTGTGATAATCAATCAGCCATTCAGCTGGCATCCAATCCTAAGTTTCACGAAAGGAGCAAACACATCGAAATCGAGTGTCACTTTGTTAGACATCACGTGATAAAAGGGTCTATTAAGGTTTTGCCTGGTAGGAGTAATTTGCAGCTGGCAGATATGTTTACAAAGCCACTAGCAGGAGTTACGCTCAAAAGGCTTATGTCCAAGATGTCAATAAGTAATATATATATTCCATCTTGCGGGGGCGTGTTGAAAAATCTGAGCAGTGATCAAGTAGATGCTGCGCCAAATTGGTTTCAGTCATGTTCATCCACGAATGAAATGACCTCAGTCAAGAAGCTTCCAGAAGATAAAGGTTACAAAGAGGATATTCGTTAATATCAAATATTAATGAGTTTGTTAGTAGTGACCGTTGTAGTTTTTTTTTTTCTATAAATACTTTGTAAATTGCATAATGTTAATTAAGAAATGCATATTATTTTATTTACTTTTCACCATAGTTCAAATTCGTTTCTCTCGTCTCTGTTCGACTCATCCATGGAATATCTCTCTGATTAAACAAAACAAATTTCTCAATATGGTCCGAGACAAGTTGAAGTTGGTGACATTTTATGTTTCGTGACAAATGTGACAATTTATCTATTTTGAAGTTCAACGACGTTGTTGTTAGCTTGTTGCTTGGTATTACACATGTGACATTTATGCGTTCAATGTTATTGTCTTAAACCCACGCAAGACACAAGGAATTGTTTTACACATAACATGGCATTGTTTTACATGGATAAGATCCAAATACAAAAGGACCACTAAAGACTGTGAAGCACAAAACACAAAGCATTCAAACATGCTTGCTACTTGAAAAGTATCAATACCAACACCACAATCACGACAAAGATGAACCTTAACGTTTTCACCGCCCCAACTCCCTTCTCGAATTTGTCACATGAATCAATTAGGTCGTCAATATGCTTCATGTTGAGGCTACATCTTCTTTTTGATTGCACATCTTCGGTCTCGGACGTATCATCTTCCATGTTGTTATCCATTGGAGTCAACCACATGAAAAAATCACAATCACCATTCCTGCAATTACAGAATATTTTACCTTTCATCACTTTCGTAGGACCAACGACTCTAAATCGGTGAGTCGACCACATTTGCACATGTGATTTTTGTATCTGAAGTCAATTTTCGCAGAATTCTTTGAAGACGAAGACATGATACATGTTACAGTTATCGGAACAGGTTAATTTTCAAAATCACAAATGTTGAAATCCGAAATCAATGGTTAAGACTCTTGTATATTCAACATCAATGCCTAAAATCTTGAAAGCTTCGGGAAGATGAAAAATGCAGATTATACGAACCTTACACACATAAAAACACTTAAAGGAAGAAATCCGCAACATACAAAAAGATGCTTAAAGGAAGAATTACTGGAGGAATGTCCTAGCCCAACTCACAAAATGCAGCTCAAGCTTCCTGTCGGAAGTCACCCAGCTTGTTCGCTCGAAGCCCTAATATTTTTGCATCAGTAATTTATCGATTGTTAATCTTTATAGAATACGATGATATACTTTGGGGTTATTTTGGTCATCTGACACAAAAAATTGTGGCCAGAGCCTATTTATAATTCTCACTAGAGGCACGCGTAATGCAATCTCGGGCAGATCTGTTGCCCGGAGGAGGTAGGGGATTATGTGTGCTGGTTTTTCAGAAGCATAAGGGAATATCGTGTGACAAAAGTCCCCAAGGTAGTATTGTGGAGTTAATCGAAACCACCAACGGGAATAGCAGGTGTAACCCTAAATATTTAGTAAAAATGACAGAAGAGTCGATAGAAACGAAGCATTCATTCATTATAATATTATGGGATCGTATTTCATAAGTGTAATACTCACAATTCTTGAGCGTTTCATGTAATGAGTTACTAGACCAGACATTTCGTGAGCTCAATTACTAATAATCCTAATAAGGAGCATTTGATGCTATCATAAAGACTCATTAGAAACATACCTTATTCGTGATTATGAATTCTATTATACTAGATATCATGTTTTGCTAGAAGGCTACAGAAACGCAAATTGAATATATCATATAAAAGACATGAACTCGCAATTTTCTTTGTTTTTACACAAATTGGAGCTGTTGTTTCATGGAAATTCTCGATATAAACCATTATAAGGAAATACACAATGTAATAGAATTCATTGCATTATAATGGATGTATCCAATTTCCAGCAGTCGATTTCACTTCAGATTTTATTTCTGTTTATCTTTTTAAGTCTTGTCATTCTTCAATCCTAATATACAGTCCTTTTACTCCATTTTCAAACGGGATCGAGTATAATAATCTCAAATGTGGTTCTTGAATTATAATCCTCTCTATCCATGAGAGTTCCTTCAACCTGCCGTGGGAGTGAAATTACTATTTTTCTTTAACAAAAATTTGTTTTTTTAGCTTTGATCATTTCTTCCTTATAGAACGTCTCCAATCTACAGGAATCTCACATAACTACTGCTTCATTGAAAAATCATGGCCCAATATTAAGCAGTTTCTTTTCATTTTCTTAGTGGTCTTAGGGTGCTTTAGTTTGTGGATTTTGTTAGGAAAAGAAAATGTAAGAAAAGAAAACTAAAATCTGAGAAAGATTAATTCCTTGTTGGTGTTTGGTTTAGAAAAGGAAATTTATTTTCTCAGAAACTAGTTGGTATTATCATATGAACATGACTATTTACAAAATATTTCATTGATGCAATTCACCTGTCTTGTTAAATCCGATGTATTAGCGTATCGGATTTTGACGAGTATTTTTTTTTCGATTCGAGCTTAGCTTTCGTCTTTGTTTAGAAACCGATGTTGAAGACCACATCGATTACGCAATTTTCTGTAGTTTTCCTCACTATTTGGTAAGGAAATGAGTTTTAGTTGTAATTTTAAGTTATTTTCTTTTCTTTCCTTTGTTTTTCTTTTCCTCCTCATTTTCCTTTCTAACCAAACATCAAATCTAATTTTCCCCACCATTTTCTTTTCTTTTCCCCATGAAAATTCAGAAACCAAACACACCTTAATGTTGCTTATATCGATGTGTGTTCTCATGTGTTATCATCTGATAGGTATAGAAAGAGGATCGTCTCCACTAGTGACCCGAAGCACATTGCCCCATGCACGTTCAGTTACGTCTAAGAAGGATATCAAATTAGCGAAGGATGAACATTGTGGTCTATCAATCTAACACTTTTGATTCATAAGTACGTCTGGTAAATGGACTTTTTCGAAATTTAACTTTTGTAAATGTAAATTTATTTTTAAATTGGTTGGTGGAAATGAACTTTTGCATAAAGTTGCGGGAAGTAATTGTGAAAAGTCACTAAAAGTTGTTTCTCTCAAATGGACTTCTAAAGAAGTAACTTATTTAAAAGTTCATCTCAAAATATTCACCAAAGGTATTTTACTTTTCAAAATGGACTTTTAGGTTAAAAGTCCATTTCATAAGTGCTTCCAAACACCCTCTTAATCTATGCGGAAGGATCATTTCCTTATTGTCGGACGTATCTTGACACGGAATAGCTTCAAATTCTCGTCCTTAAAATTACCAGCTAATTCTTAAAACATCAAACAAATAAAAATAGTCTCCAATATCCAAAATCACATGTATCATAACATTCACATTTTCTCAAAGGGATAATTGCTAATTTGATCCCTAACTTATCATCACAAATCAATTTTAGTCCATCGAAAACATACATCATCAATATAGGTCCTTAGCATCTAAGCGTTAATCAATTTTAGTCCTATCTGTCAAATTAGACCGGGTTGAACGTCAAAACTAACGAAAAATTGACCGTTAGTGGCTTTAAATATTTAAAAAAAAAGAAAAATTGCTTAAATTAAAATAAAAATAAAAACGGAACTTGAAATTTAAAAATTAAAACTATAATTGAAATATAAAAAATATAATTAAATAAAAATACAAATAAATTAAAAATTAAAAACAACTTCTTCAACGATCAATCTTCACTCTCCATAAAAACTTCCAAGAGTCCTCTCCTTTGCGGAATGATCAACGGCTCCTTTTTTGGGTGTGTCCTGACCATGTTTCCTTTCTTAGGCAGAGAAATCAACAGCTCCTCCGCCTCCTTCCAACATCACTTTCGCGTCCATCGTTGTCGACGAAGTAGAGCAATTGTTGTCAATCGTTGTAGAGAACCTGCGAAATGGTGTTCGTGAGATGACCGTGACGACGACGGATTTGAAGAAGACAAAATGGCAGAAATGGTGTTCTTGATCACTCCGCAGATGAGATGACTATTGCGAAATTTTTTTAAGAGAGAGATGATTGATCGAAGAAGTTGATTTTCTTTGTCTTTTTTATTTTAAATTCCTTTTTATTTTTATTTTAATTATATTTTCTATTTTTCTAATTTTAATTTTGTTTTTACTTTTAATTATATTTTTTAATTTTAAAAGTTAACTGCATTTTTTAATTCAATTTCGTTTTTATTTTTATTTTAATTTAAGCAACTTTTTTAATATTTAAAGCCTCTAACGGTCAATTCTGTTAGTTTTGACGGTCAACTTGATAAAAGTTGATGGAAAGCAATAAAATTGATTAACGGTTAGAAACTGAGGAATATATATTGATGATGTTTTTTTTCGAATGACTAAAACTGATATATGCTAATAAGTGAGGGACCACATTAACAATTATTCCTTTCTCAATCATACACAAAAGCTCCCGTGTCTAACCACTTCCTAGCCCACAATGCTACCTCCAACGGTTCCTCTATATATATATATATATATATATGTTGAAACAATTCAATTCATCCAGACTACATCTTAAATAGTATCGCCAAATTCCAACAATTTTCTTTAATATTTTCTTGTAAAATAATATTTTTTTAATACATCCCTTATATATTAATTTATATTATTATTAGTATTTATTTATTTAAAATAGTTATTATTACATAATTAAATAATTATTGAAAATTAATTAACTTTTTACAGAAAAAATTATTTAATTCATAAAATAAGTAACATTAGAAAAAAACATAAAATCAAAAGATGAAAAAATAATAAAAAATGAAAATAGTAAAAGTTTCTCTTTCCTTCAGCAACCGACATCGTCTTCTTCACCCGTCTTCTTCCGCAAATCGTTTGCATAATTTTTTTCTCCCAATCCAATTGATTACATTTGGAAAAAAAAATCCAATTGACGAAAATCGAAATAATAATAATAATAATAACAATAATAATAATAATAATAAAAGAATAAAGGATGGCGGGCGAACAGAGGCCTTCGTGCCAAAGTTTTCGGGTTTTTAACAGCATCCATTGTCGTGGGCGTTAAAACAGCCGGAACGGCGTTTTTACGGATAAAGCGGGATTGGTTTGGCCGGAATGGCGAATAATTGGGTGGAACGCCGACGGAGCTGTGATGGTGATGGTGGGTAGAAGACCATAGGTGGAAGTAGGGGTGTAAGATGAGCCTAGCCGGCTGGAAAAATCATCGGTAAACGAGCCTAAAAACTCGAGCTCGAGCATAATTATATATAATCGAGCTCGAACTCGGTATCTGAAAGCTCGACGAGCTCGAGCTTGAACCTCAGGAAAATGAGTCGAGCTCGACCCGTTTTCACCCATAGGTGGAAGAAGATGAGTAACAAGAAACCTAGCTTTAGTTAGATTGGGCTTTTGGGCTTTTTTGGGCCTATAATTAATTTAAATTTAGTAAGCCAAATTTTTGTTTTAACTTAACATTCTAATCTTTATATTAAATAGACTAAATTATATAAAACACCCACGTGGTTTAGAAACTAATCACAAAAAATCTATGATTTTAAATAACATAAAATTCCCTCGTGTTTTAGTTAACTTTTCACATTCTCCCCATTTTCGGGGGTATGGTGGTATATTTTTTAAACCATAAGGGGTATAATGATATGTTGTCTAAACCATAAGGTGTTAGGTCATATTTTATCAACTAACAATCAATCTAAGCATGAATTCTAGATATTCGAATAAGAAATCTAGAGAATTACCTTCGGTCGAATATCGAGTTTGAAGATCGGGAGAGAGAAACGATTAGATAGTGTAAGTTTTCGATTGCATTTCTCTCTCTAGAATGTGAATTCAATACTTTGCAATATGTCTGAAAATCTTGTGTATTGATTTTTGTTGTGTACATGGTATATATACCTCTCCACATGGTATATTTATAAACTAGTCCAACATGGTATATATACCCCTAATTACAAGGATAAGTAATTAACAATGCACAACTTCTATGTTTATTCAATTTCCCCCTTTGTGCTTGTTCTTTTTTCAGCTCCGTGTATCCTTGTCGGGCGTAGAACGGTCTTCTCAATCCCAATGCTGTCTCGTAGTGTCGGACATCATTCCTTAGCTCCAGTCTCTCGTTTATAGCATCCATAAGCTCATTTAGGAGTGGAGCCTCTTCTTCACCAAGATCATCTAAGATCGTTTCTTCAGTGATCTCAGCCAACCTTTTCTCGATGTTCTTCCTCACAAGCTTTTCACAGAATTTGTGAACTTCAGACTTCATCATCGCTCTCGTCTTACCAATAAGTGGCTTCCGATATGTGATGGCGAGGCCTGGCTTCTTGAATATGTAATTCTCTGGGAAGTCGTTGAGTGGGAAGCCTTTCATGAGCGGAGACTCCATGTTGACTTTCTTCATATTGTTCTCTACGACAATTTGAAGGTCGTGTGCGGTGTAGAACTTGATCTGCCGCACCATGAATCTCTTTAACCCCTCGAGTCCTTCCTTCTTGATATAACAGTGGGCGTCTGGTATTTTCTTTTGTACATCTGAAACAAACGATACACTTTGTCTGGTGGAAGGAACGACAGATAGCTTTCCTCTATCTCCTCTCGAGTATGGTTGTTGTCCGCTCGCTCGATGTGGCATATAGGGGTTGGATAGCTTCCAACCGTGTGCGATACACCCACGAGTTGGAGGATCGGTGGCTTGTTCCTGATTTTCTTCTGAGCCGATCTGTTGGGATGCCACTTCGATCCGGACCAAGGTAGTTCAGCAAGAAGATGTGCTCCATCTTCTTCCTTTCTTCTCAGTGGGAGATGCCCCGTAAATTCAGCTCATTAAGCTTCTTGATGCGATAGGAGCCTCCAAATATGCTTCCTTATGTCTTCAAGGAACGAGACTTCAATCCGTACATTATCCCAAGGCGTCTCGACTCTGACAGTCCCCTTTGATAAGCGAGGAGGGGAGTCCACTCGATGCCTGATCATCTCTAGTAGTTCGGGGAGTGCGGAGTTGTAGTTCTCACCTTTTGAAGTTCTTCGTCTTCAAGCAGCACCAAATCTATCGAAGCTTATTGTAAGAAGTATCTGACGTTGGAAAGCCTGGCTTGAATAGCTTCCTCTAGTTCCCATTGCGTCAGCCACTTCTTGTTTAAGATGTAATCATCTACGATTGCATGTGGATCGTAGACGACTGCTTCCGGCTGATTTTGGAGGAGCTTGGAGGTCGCGATTGGATTTGGACTTGTGGGAGGTAGTGTTTGTGTGTGGGATATGGTGGATGTAGTGGTTGTTTGTTGGCGGGTAGTGGGTTGTGTGGTTGGTGGGTTGGTGGATGATCCTCCAGCTTCTTGAGTCGTTGTTGGTGTTTCTCGACTCTAACCACGGCCGCTTCATGTGGTCCTTTGCCGTTTCTCCTCCTCATGACGATCAGGATCACCGGGATCGTCATGTCTTCGCTTCGTGCGGGAGCTTTCTTCATTGCAACGTGTTCGGGCGGGCGGCTCGGGTTCATCTACTAGCCGTTTGTAGAGAGTTTTCTCAGTTGGGGTCATGGTCTCTAGGGCTAGTAGTCGAGAGATAATGATGTCGTGAAGCTGGGTGATAGGGATGATATATGGGTTGATGAGAGAAGGTGATTAGGATGGAGTGGTTAAGGTGGGTTGTATGGGGGTGTGTATGCTGGTGGTTAGTTATGGTGAGGATAGGGGTGTGGTGTGGGCTTCGAACGGAACTGCCTCTGAGACTGGTGCTTTCCGGTATCGCTTCGGGAAGTCTCAATAGCTTGTAGCATCCTGTCCATCAGTCGGTCTTCAAGAGAAGAGATGGTTGTGGAGAGGACTTCTTGCAGTCGTTGCTACGTCACAATCATGGGTGGAGTGGGGTCAGGGAGGCGCTCCACTGTCACAACATCAGAGAACATCTTTGACGTGCCGCCTAGGAGAGGGCTTGTAATTCCGGAACGCCCAAGGACATCCGTTAACAACCTAGAAGTTACCACTTCGTTGGGTTGACCCATTGTTTGCTCCGAAGATATCGGGGGTCCAACGGGGCTTTCACCCAATCCTTGAGATGATACGAAATGTATCATCTCTATGGGTATTGAAACAGATTTAATGTGAACCTGTGTGGTTGTCTGAACCGATGGTGGTGGAGGAGATGACAACGAAGCCATTTGTGTAGAAGGAGATGCAGAAGGGGCAGAGATCTGCTGTCGGCGTGAGCCCCTTCGTTGTAGTCTGCATTCCTCATCAGACTTGGTGGCCTCAGGAGATTCGGCTTGTTGAGGGACACCTTCGGGCTCAACATCCGGTGTTGCTGTCTTCTGAGTCGCGGCTTCTGGCTCATTGTCACCACCAAGGTTTCTCGTTGGGAAGGCCCCGGAGCCTGATCGACTGACCGTACCATTGCCTCCGTGATGGAATTGTTTTGGCAATAGCCCTAATAGGCCTCGTCGGTGGGATCAGCCAGACTGAGCAACTCCAGTGGGATCAGCATTGGTTGGAGTGCTAGATCGGCTGCCTTCGGGTTATGAAAGAACCGTAGCCTTGGCGGTATATAACCTCCAACGGGTGGCAGACGTGGGATCTCCGGATGTACGTCCATGAAGTGGAAGATTAGCACCGGGAACCACCGGACATACGGGAGGAACTTCGCCTTCGATTTTGTCTCCCTCTGACGTATTTGGTCCGCTAAGTCGTTCCATATTAGCTGGGCCACGTCGTATTTTTTCGAGAAAACGACTCCGTGAAAGATGTAAAGGATGTTCCCGTTCGCCTTGTCGAAACCGGAGTGCTTTGGGGAGAGGCATTTGTTGATGATGTCGAATAGTGTCCTCCATGGGTGTGAGATCCCGCTGTTTTGGAAATTAGCCAATTTTTTGTCAGCGGTTGCTTATATCCCATCCGTATCATATCCTCGACGATCACCGCAGCTGTTGGTAGTTGATCGTAGTATATTCGTGATGCGGTAGATCGAGCACCATGGCCAATAGATTCTTGTCAAGGATGGCGTGTTTTTGATTGATCTTCGTTGGGTATTGCACGTCATCCGCGACGACGTAGCTCTTCATACATCCCCAAAATTGCTGGAGGTAGACCATTTGTATAGAAGCTGTCATCGTTAGAGCTGGCCATAGAGAGTGTCCTTTGAGAATTGAGATTATCATTTCTCCGGACACCGGAAGGTGGCGAGGTCCAATTGGTAGTTGTTGTTGTGGACCGTCAGCCATCCATCAGAAGAGTAAATGTGGGAGTACTCTTGATGTGCCATTTCTGAAAAGATGAAATAAAATTCATTAGATTAAAATTTTCATATGTGAATTGTTCGAAGTAAATGTGGATAACGGAAATGACTTAGAAAAATTTTGAGATATTTTTCAAGTGTTAGAGTTTATTATCGAAAGACTTCGAAAAAAAATATAAAAAATTTGCTAAGTCTTGTCAGCTTTTTTTTTATTCGAGCATGAATTTATTCAATCGTTAAGTTTTGCGATCGAATAAAAATTCGAATAATTCAAGATTTTTGCCGCTGACTTTTACGATCGGATAAAAATTTGTCGAATACAAAAGTTTTTCGCTAAGTAATTTTACGATCGAATAAAATGTTGTCGAAAAACTTAAGTTTTTCGCCGCTTAGTTTTGCGATCGAATAAAAATGTATCGAAAAACTTAAGGTTTTCGCCGCTTATTTTTGCGATAGAATAAAATTTTATCGAAAACGAAGGTTTCGCCGCAAAGTTTTACGATCGAATAAAAATCATATCGAAAACATAAGGTTTTCGCCGCTGAGTTTTGCGATCGAGTAAAACTTAACGAAAACTAAAGTTATTCGATGACACTGTTTGCGATAAGAACATTTTCGATCGAAAAAGTTTGAAATCAAACAGTAAAAGCTTAAAAACACAAATGACGATTTCTAGATAAATCATGAGTTAATCTGGACTCGGAACGACCAGAAATCAGTTGCGAATCCAAACATCATGCTTTAAATAAGATCGGTCGAGTTTAAACACGTTAGTTTTGAGTTTTTAAGACGTTTCAGTCGAAAAAGTTGCGAAGTAAAAATTTCGTCAAATAATTTTGAGAAACTGTCGCGATTCGTGCATTTTTTTAACGGAAAGATGATTTGAAACGGGTTTCTACCTTTGAATTCAGCAAGTTTTGACAGAAAATCGATGAAGATTGAAGAGTTTTTATGAAATCGCCGAAGTGGTTTTGGAATCCAAAAAGTTTTTCGACTGTATGATGTTGCGTGAGAATGAGTTTTTCGATCGAAAAAGTTATATTAATACTTTTCGATCAGGTAAGGTTTAAAGGGCTTTGGGCCGAAAAAATATTTTGGGCTTTCGTTAAAATTCAAGTCTGATTAAACGAAAAATTTAATCTTTTACTTGTGAACCCAAAAATAAATTGTATAATGCTCCAGTATTTATGAAATAAATGCAATTATCTCCCAATTGTGATGAAATTCAACACTTGACTCCTCTGAGCTCGAAATATTTTGTGATACATAAAAAAACATTAGAAGTCGTGTTTGCAAGTAAATCATTTAGGAGATAAGAACAAATTTTCATGTAAACTCCCCCTCAACAAATGCACGTTTTAACTTTTCGGCAATTTTAGCACATAGTTAAAACAATTTTGCATATGAGAATTTATTATATAAGCACAAGTAACACATTTAATCAATTCAGCATAGATTCATGAAAATTTTGCGTTTTTCAAAATTTTTGCATTTTATCAAGTCTGAACCAATGCATCTATTCAATGCATTTAAAATGTGCGAAGATATTTTCAAAAATATGTTTTGGGGTCAGATTGTCCATTTTGAACATTATCACGTAAAAAAATTTCATATGACATATAAAATACTAATTAGATGTCAAATCATGTAACTAAACTAATACTCGAAGATCATAGTATGAATCATTTGGACAACTCTTACTACTTTCGCTCATAACACTCAATTTATTGTTATCATGGAAATATTTAGTAGATATATAACTCATATCAACACGACAAAATTATATCAATTAATTTGTTATCGTAGCGTATTTAATCAACTTACTAAGTGAAAGTCCATCAATTTGAATCAAAGGAACTTTGGAGGGATTATTTGTCAGCTCTGACTAAAAGGGTAGGATATTTTTTAGATTAGTGAGCTTAAAATTCTTGAATTCCAAGGGCCATTTTGAAATTCATTTCGGCTCCTTTTTCTTTTCTTTTCTTCTGCACTTGCTCAAGATGAGTCTCTTCTTCTTTACGAAGCTTTGAGAGATGAGATATTCTTTTCTTGTTGGGCCGAGATCGTGTTCCTTTCGAAGGTTTCACAGTTATGGAATTCGAACCCAAGGCCGTGTTTCTCTTCTCGTTTTCTCTGTATAAGATCTATATTATCGTTGGAGAAGTTCACTTCGAGGTGGTTGTCTTCTAGGAGTGTACGAGATTATCTAGGAGAAGTTCATAGCGAGATCCATGTTTCTCTTTTAAAATGATCGGAAGAACTTCATCATGTGCATCTCTTTTTCTCCCCCTGAAGAGACTTTAGAATTGTGCTTTGTTATTTTGTTATCATTGTAATTAGGGCGTAATTAGTAGTTTTGATAGTGTTGGATTAAATAGTAAATATACCATGTAAATAGGTATAAATACAATGTACAATATCGATATTAATACACATGTTCATTTTTCGAAAAAATACAAGCATTGAATTCACATTCTAAAACAGAGAATAGCTATTGAGAAACACTCTCTCTCAAGATCTTCAAAGAAGATATTCGACCGAAGGTATTTTGCAAGATTTATCATTCGAATACCTAGAATTTGTGCTTAGATCGATCGGTAGTTGATATATGAGGACCTAACAATCGGTATCAGAGCAGATCGTGATCGTTTTTGAATTGAATTTACGATTCTAAGATCAAAATAATTTTCCAGATTTTTCGATCGAAAAACTCATGTGAATAGATTTTGATTAATGTGCTTAATCTTTGCGAATTTTGTTGATGATCTTGCTGACTAAGTGATAGATTATATGTTAGGAATGATTTACGTACTGATTTCAATTGCTTAGAACGCATGTTAATTCAGATTTTAAATTTAGATCGATATTTGCGTTTGCGATTAAGTTTTGAATCCGATTTGATTTTCTTCATAATCGATATATTTTGCTGTAAAACGTGGTTAATCTTGTGTTTGTTCATATTCAAAACAAGAAACGAGTGATTATTCAGAATTTCAGCTCCTAACTTGAACCTTTTAGTTGAATCTGGATTTTTCACTATTACATTGAACTTGAAGGTTGTTCTTCGATCGTTTTTCGATCGAAAAACTTGGCTCGAAAAATATTTTTCTAATAAGTTTGTAGCCGAGAATTTTTCGATGACAAACACTGTTCTCGTGTGTTTTACTCAAATATAAGACTCGAAAAACATTATTTCGATAATTAGTTTTTCGATTCATATATAAATATCTTTTTTGAGCGTCATAAAGCGTATTTTTTTTCGACGGATACCGTTTTCGCTAAATAAATACCTAATTTTGACACGAAAAACTTGTAATAGTAAAACAAGTTTCTCGATCACAAGATTTTTGATCATTTAAATTTTCGAGTGAAAATTTAGCGACAACATTTTGATCGAATAATTCACACTCGAAAAATTTTAATAAACAATTTGAGTGAAACTTCACGAAATTTTTCGATCACTCTTAATTTTTTGGATTACAAATTTTTCGATAAAGTTTTTTGCGATCAACAATTATTCGACAAACTATTTTTCGATAGGATATTTACTTTGCAAACCTATTACGTTCGAAAAATAACTTTCGATAAATACCACGAAAAACTTATACGATCGAAAATCCTTTTCGATTAAAGGTTCGAAAATTTTTAAATCGAAAACTTTATTTCTCGAAAAGTTTTTCGACCACTGCTCAAACACACTCACATTTTACACTATTTTGAAAGAAATCAAAATTCGTAATTTTCAAAACATACGAAAAATATTTGTCTCCGAATTATCTTCTACGATACTCAAAATTTTGCGATCTTAAATTCAAAATTCTTTAGCAAAATTTTGAAGTATCAATTCTCATATCAAATATTTTTTGAAACCAAAACATTTTCTCTTTAACAACCGAAAAATAGGTAGGTACGAAAGGGAAATTGCTTAAAATACGAAACAAATATTACTAACGAAGTTTGTCACTTGTGAAGCACTTTTACCATTTTGTTTCCAAACTGTCACGAAGATCCTACCAATCATCTACGAAGAGGCAAATAAACCGTATGGAGAAGCCGATTCATGAACTTCTTGGAAACAAAAGAGCAAGCTACAAATTTGATAGCTTCTCTTCAAGAAGATCACGCTCAATTTTGGCTCATCCAAGAAGGCGATGCCACTAATAATCCTCTCATTCCCGCCACTAGAAGACTCAAAATTCCTAGTGAATACACCGAGGGGGAGCGATTAAGAGCAAAAGCGGATTTAGGAGCCAAAACTTTCCTAATGCAAGGTATTCCTAATGACATCTATATGCAAATAGATAGTCTATCTAGTGCAAAAGCTATGTGGGACGAACTCTGCAAAATGATACAAAGAACCGAAGTCGGAGTCAAAGCCAAGAAAGCCAATATTCTCATGGCCTACGACTCATTCAAAGCAAAGTCGGAGGAAAACGTTTATGAACTCTATCAGCGTTATCTAACTCTTCTCAACGAGATGAGGAAGATAAAAATTTTCAAGACCAACATGGAGGTCAACATCCGATTTCTATCTTCTCTTCAACCGGAGTGGAAGAAAATATCCATGCAAATCCGTCAAAATAAGGATTTGGACGATGGATATCCACGCCGTCTTTGATAATCTCGCTCAACACGAGGAAGATATAGGTGAGATACAAAAAGAACTTAAGGGCAAGCAGATCGAAGACTCTATAGCTCTAGTTTCTGAAAGAAAAATGAGCCAATCTCGCAAAGATAAAAGCATCAAGTTACCAAGTTCTTCATAAGATGCAGACGATTCCGAATCGGACTCTGAGCCAGACAGGAAGGAGTTCAAGAAATAATTGGCTCTCATTACTAAGATGATGAGCAAAAAATTTTATATAAAGAAATCCTCTTCTTCAGCAAATAGACTTCGGACACCAAGCTCCAAGCACAAGGAAAGACCGGCCGAGTCATCAGAATCTAAAAATGCCAAAGAACCACAAAAGTGCTATAATTGTGGTAAGATAGGGCACTTCGCCAGAGAATGCAAACTTCCCAAGAAAAAGGACGCAACTACTACTCTGAAAAATTCCAACTAACTAAACAAAAAGAAGCCGGAGTAGCTTTGATGGCGGAACAAGAGCATTGGCTCGAAGATACCACAGATTCTTAAGACAAAAATCTTTCTCTAATGGCGTACCTTGACGACGCCTCAAATGATAATTCATCAGGGAGGTCAGATGATGAAAAAAAAGCATCCAAATCATCACAAGAGGTAACGATGCCTAATTCTACACTATTAAACATGTTAGAATCTTTACAAGTATTCTAACATGAAGAATGAGCGGAAGAGCAAAAAGGAATTAGAAGAAAGACTAGCCCTTAGTGAAAATAATTATCAAAAGCGATTAGATAGAACAATTCACTTAGATATTCTCTTATCTAATGCTAAAGAAACCATAACTAGTCTTGAAACTAGGATAGCTAACTCTGAGAAAAAAATAAATGACCTTAGTAAGACTTTTAGCGATTGTCAGTGAGATCTAGAAATTTCTAGAAATAATTTTAAGGAAATCTCTGATGAACGTAAGAAGCTTTACTCTAAGATTAAAACTTTAGACGATCTTCTGACACAAAGGGGGCAAACGGATCAGACTATATTTCTAAATCAACCTATTGATATAGAATTTTATAATCCTAAAGAAGGCTTAGGTTTTAACAATCCCTGAAACTTTAAAAAGGTCAATGTCGAATAATTATATGATATCAAGTATATGAGATTAGGATTAACTTCTCTAATGGCCTTTACTAACTCTTCTGAAATAAATACCTTAGAAGAATCTAAACCAAAAGTCACTAATAGGACTGATATCCCCTTTGGCTACACCGAATTGAATAATAGTTACAAGACACGGGAAATTAACATGTCTAGTGACTATAATTCAATATATCCTTTAGAAGATTTTCCTAAAGTTCAGGAAGAAAATTATGATCATTTTCAAAATTCTAGTTTCTGTTATATACCTGCTATTATTAAGAAAATAGCTGATTTAAACGCTTTCTTAGAAACAAAAAGAAAGAATTTCAAAACTGAAAATAATGGGCTTTTATTGGAGATTTCTAATCTCAAAACTTCCTCAAATTTAAAATCTTGTCCTGATTTTACTTTGAAAAAAAATCATTAAATAAGGACATGATCAACTCTAAAAAAACACATCCCATTATTTTACAAAATATTTTAAAAGAAGATAAATCTTCTTTAAAAAGCGTAAAGGGAGGTAAAGAGTCCTTAAATGCTTCAAAAAGGAAAAAGAAAGTGTTAGTAATTGTCGACGATTATTCTCACTACACATGGACAAGATATCTCCGAACAAAAGATGAGATTGGAGACTTGATAATCAGTTTTGTGAATACGACTCAGAATCTCCTGCAAAAGAAAATCCAAGTAATCCAAACTGATAACGGAACTGAATTCAAGAATCAACGTCTCAACAACTACTACCAGTCACTTGAAATTATTCAACAATTTTCAGGCGCTAAAACGGAAGAACCAGACTCTTGTTGAAGCTGCAAGAACAATGTTAATACATTCCGGTCTCCCTCATTTTCTTTGGGCTGAAGCAGTGAGTACCGCGTGCTTTACGCAAAATCGGACGATTATTCACAAACGCTTTGAAAAGACGCCGTATGAGATAATTAATCAACGGATTCCGAATATCTCATTCTTTATAGTATTCGATTGCAAATGTTTTGTGGCCAACGATCGGGAGCATCGAAGCAAGTTCGACCCTAAAGCATTTGAAGCCGTCTTGGTTGGATATTCATCAACTTCTAAAGCATACCGTATCTATATCAAGTCTTCGCGTACTATCTTGGAAAGCTACAACGTCACTTTTCAAGAAGTGATCGATTTGGCTTCTGAACAAAACAGTTCATAACCCGATCTTATAGGCGTGTTGGCACAAAGTCAACAACTTCCGACAACTTCTACCTCAAAGTCAAGAGAAGCAATTCCCGCTGACCTAGAAGATTTAGATTTCCTATTTGAACATTTTTATCGGAACGAGTCTCAAATGCTTGCTACGTCTCATTCTATACCAAGCAGTGCTCCTTCTCCCTCAACAAAAGAAATTCAAAATGAGACTCCTAATCCTCAAACTCCGACAAATGTTACGTATTCTCGTAATTTCGAATCTTCAACTAGTGCTGCAGCTCCTACAAATGGAGATGAGGAAATTCCTTCCAATTCAACCTCATAATTGAATTTCCCAACTACGAATGATCAGCCCATCAATTCAGGATGTCTCGATCTACAAATAAACAAAGGATATACTTTGGTTCTTCCTCATTAATGCAATGGACTCGAGCTCATCCTATTAACCAAATAATCGGTGATCCTTCAAGTTGAGTACGCACTAGGACGTCTACACAAAGCGGATTATTAGCATGCTTCTTAAGCCAAAACGAACCAATCAAGGTAGCCAAAGCCCTTAAAGACCCTGATTGGGTAATCCCGATGCAAGATGAACTCAACCAATTTGAGCGTCTACGAGTTTGGACATTAGTTCCTCGACCGCGAAGCAAAATAATAATTGGAACTAAATGAGTTTTCAAGAATAAGAACGAGAACGGTGAAGTAATTTGGAATAAAGCACGGCTCGTAGCCAAGGGGTACAATCAATAAGAAGGATTTGACTACGACGAGATGTATGCCCCGGTTGCACGTATCGAAGCAATTCAACTATTTCTAGCATACGCGGCACATAAAGACTTCAAAGTCTATCAAATGGATGTTAAAACCGCATTTCTCAACAATGTGTTAAAAGACGAAGTCTACGTCGCTCAACCCGACGGGTTCGTGCACGAGAATCATCCTGATCATGTCTATCGATTGGACAAAGCTCTCTATGGACTAAAACAAGCCCCTCGTGCTTGGTTTGATGCCTAAGCGAATTTTTAGTCAAGTCCAACTTTATAAAAGGCACCATTGATACGAAACTCTTCATCAAAAGACAAGGAAAAGACCTGATGATCGTTCAAGTTTACGTCGATGGCATCATCTCCAGCTCGACGAATGAACATCTCTGTCAGAAATTTGGTGAACTCATGAAGACAAAATTCGCGATGAGCTTAATGGGAGAGCTCCAATTCTTTCTTGGACTACAAATAAAGCAACTCGAAGATGGAATCTTCATCAGTCAAACCAAATACATCCACGATATTCTGAAGAGATTTAATCAAGACAAGAGCACACCGATGAATACTCCCATATCAACAAACTGCAAATTGGATGATGATCCGTCTGACAAGGCAGTCAACATCACAACCTATCGAAGCATTATCGGATCTCTTCTCTACTTGACGTCCAGCCGACTCGACATTATGTTCGCCACTTGTCTCTGTGTTCGTTTTCAAGCTGACCCAAAGGAGTCTCACATGCATGCAGTCAAGCAAATTCTACGCTATCTCAAAGGAACTCCCAACTTAGGGTTGTGGTATACTAAAGATACTGATTTTAGATTAATTGGCTATACTGACGCTGATTATGTAGGTTGTCGAATGGACAGAAAAAGCACGTCTGGCGGAGCATAATTTTTAGGCGAAAAGTTGGGCTGTTGGTCCTTAAAGAAGCAAAATTGCGTGTCAACCTTGACGGCCGAGGCGGAGTACGTCGCGGCTGCCATCTGTTGCTCGCAAGTTCTATGGATGCAGACACAACTACGCGATTACGGGTTTGAATTTAATAACATTCCCATTTACAGTGATTCTCAAAGTGCTATTTCCATAACTTGCAATTCTGTTCACCATTCACGCACGAAACACATAGATATTCGTTATCATTTCATAAAAGATCATGTAGAAAAAGGCACTATAGATATGTATTTTGTAAAAACGGAGCTTCAACATGCCGACTTATTCACTAAGGCATTGGATGAAAAGCGATTCCAATTCCTTATTGCTAAGATAGGCATGTTGAATCTCAATCTTACTTGAAAAGTGCTTTACATGCTCTATTATGCTTCTATATGATATTATATGTGCTTCTTGATATTCTTTGATTATCTTGCGTGACTCTATCCTTCATATTTATTTTACAAAGAAAAATAAAAATAAAATAGTATATAAATATAACAATAATAATATTAAAAAATGGGGGATGACGATAATTTTGTCTATTTTGAAATACTCACAAAAATATTTCTTTGATATATGATTAAATACTTTGTCTAAAAATTCATGTGACTTTCTCTTATTTAAAGAGCCTAGTTTGTTTCACTAGACAAAAAGCCACATCATGTCTGTGAGAATTTGAGCCTCAATATTTTTATTATTGAGTGTGTCACACTTCATATGACTACATTTTAGTTTGTACTTCATAGCTTCATTCTTACTTTTGTGTTAGTCTGTCATGAAAATGATAAGGCCAAATTAGGACATTCCTCACTAGATCCAAATTATAAACCCTTTACTTTTACCTCTAGAAATCCACTTTGAGCCTTCTCCGACATTCTTTTTCTTATGAAACCCGATCAAGCCTTCAAAGTTATTCCCAGAGTTTCGGGGTTGCTTATTCAAGGAAAAAAGAGAGAAACAAGTCTCAATCATTATAGAAGAGAAACACGGATCTCGCTGTGAACTTCTCCTAGATAATCTCGTATACTCCTAGAAGAGACGCACCTCGAAGTGAACTTCTCCAACGATAATCTATATCTTATAAATAGAGAAAACAAGAAGAGAAGCACGGCCGTGGTTTGAATTCCATAACTGTGGAACCTTCGAAAGGAACACGGTCTCGACCCAAAAAGAAGTTCTAATATCTCAAAGTTTTTTAAAGAAGAAGATACTTATCTTGAGCAAGCACAGAAGAAAAGAAAAGCTAAAGGATCTGGAATGCATTTCAAAAAGGGCTCCTGGAATTGAAAATTTTTTTTAAGATCACTAATCCAAAAATTACCCTACCCTTTTAGTGATAGCCTAAAAATAATCCCTTCAAAGTCCCTTTGATTCAAAATGATGAACTTTCACTTGGTAAGTTGATTAAATATGCTACGATAACAAATTAATTGATATAATTTTGTTGTGATGATGTGAGTGATATATCTACCAAATATTTCCATGATAAAATAAATTGAGTGCTATGAGCGAAACTTGCGAGAGTTGTCAAAATGATTCATACTATGATCTTAGAATATTAGTTTAGTTACATGATTTGACGACAAATTATGATTTTATATGTCATGATAAATTTTTTTGATAATGTTCAAAATGTCCAATCTGACCCCAAAACAAATTTTTATAATAAAAATATTTTTTATTATTGAAAATATTGTTCGCACATTTTAAATGCATTAATACATGCATTGGTTCAGCATTGATAAAATGCAAATTTTTTTTTCAAAAAACGCAAAATTTTAATGAATCTATGCCGAATTGCTTAAAATGCGTTACTTGTACTTAAATAGTATGCCAAATTGTACTAAGTATGTGCTTAGATGTCGAAAAGTTAAAACATGCAATTTTTAGGGGGAGTTTTACATGAGAATTGGTTCCTATCTCCTATGTTTACCTTTCAAACATGACTTCTAATATTTTTTTTCTAAGCATCACATATTTCGAGCTCATCCAAGGAGTCAAATGTTAAATTTCATCAACATTAGGAGATAATTTCATTCCTTTCAGAAATACAGAGAGTATTATGCAATTTATTTTTGGGTTAATCCATAAAAGATTAAATTTTAGTTTAATCAAACCTGAATTTTAACGAAAGCCCAAAATTTTTTCTACGGCCCAAAGTATTTTTTTTACCTTACCCGATCGTAAAGTATTAATACCAATTTATCGATCTCCCTCACACGCAACTTCTCTCCATCGAAAAACTTTTCGACTTCCAAACACTCTTCGAACTCTTCGGCTCTTTCACCAAAACTTCACTTATCTCAGTTATTTTCTTCCTAAACTCGCCGATTTCGAAGGTAGAAACACGTTTCGAATCACTTTCCGATCAAAAATACACGATTCGTAAACAGTTTCTCAAAACATTTGAAGAAATTTCATTTTCATACTTTTTCGACTAAAAAAGATTTTAAACTCTCAAATCAACGTGTTTAAACTCGTCTGTTTGGATTCGCAACTGTTTTCTGAACGTTCCGAATCCAGATTAACTCATGATTTACCTAGATATCGAAATTTACGTGTTACGCGTTTACTGTTTGATTTTTAAATTTTTCAATCGAAAAAGTTCTTATCGCAAACAGTGTCATTGAAAAACTTTTGTTTTCGCTAAGTTTTATTCGATCGCTAAACTCAGCGTCGAAAACCTTTTGTTTTCAACATATTTAATTCGATCGTAAAACTTCGCAGCGAAAACTTAATTTTTCAATGGAATTTTATACGATCGCAAAAATAAGCGGCGAAAACTTTAAGTTTTTCGATATTCTTTTATTCGATCGCAAAACTACGTGGCGAAAAAAAAAACTTAAGTTTTCGACAATTTTTTATTCGATCGCAAAATTACTCAGCGAAAAACTATTGTTTTCAATAACATTTTATTCGATCGTAAAAGTCATCGGCGAAAAACTTGAGTTATTCGACACATTTTTATTCGATCGCGAAATTTAACGATCGAATAAATTGTCACTCGAATAAACACACGCTGAAAAAACTTAGAAAAATTTTCAAGTTTTTCTCTAAGACTTAGAAAATGTTCAATCACAAAACTTAATGTCCGAATAAATTCCCGATCGAATAAAAGTACGATAACAAGACTTAGCAAATTTTTCAACTTTTTCAATACCTCTTTCAGTTATCAACTTTAACACTTAGATAATTGTTAAAATTCTCTTAGTAATCGTTGCCATTCACATTTAATTCACTTTATTCGCATTTGAAATTTTCCATCTAATGAATTTTATTTCATTCTTTACAAAAATGGCAACTCCAAATTACCCATCTATCCTTCTGGAAGTTACATAACGGTCTATGGTAACAACTACCAACTGGACCTTGCTACATTCCGGTGTCCGGATGAAGTCATCATCTCCATCCTCAAAGGACACCCACTATGGCCAGCTCTGACAATGACCGCCTCCGTACAGATGGTCTACCTCCAACAATTTTGGGGACGTATGCAGAGCCATGTAGTCAGAGATAACAGCACGTCGCAGATAAATACAAGACACGTCGTCCTAAACAAACATATGATGGCCATGGTGCTAGATCTCCCGCACTACGATAACTACGATCAACTTCCAACGGACGCAGAGATCGTGAAAGATATGCTACGGATGGGATACAAGCCCCCGCTAACCAAACTGGCGAATTTTCAAAATAGCGGGATCGCACATCTGTGGAGGACCTTTGTTCGGCATAATCAATAAATGCCTCTCCCCAAAACACTCCGGCTTCGACAAGGCGAACGGGAATATCCTTCGCATCTTCCATGGAGTGGTTTTCTCAAAGAAATACGACGTGACCCAACTGATATGGAATGATCTAGCGGACCAGATACGTCAAAGGGAGACCAAGTTGAAGGCGAAGTACCTTCCATACGTGCGGTGGTTCTCGATTCTGATTTCGCATTTCATGGACGTTCATCCAGAAATCCCAAAACTACCCCCGGTTGGAGGCTATATCCCACCTCGCCTTTGCTTCTTTCACAACCCAAAGGCAGCCGACCTAGCACTCCAACCGATGCTGATACCATTGGAGCTGCTCAGACTAGCTGATCCACCGAACGAGGCATATCAAGACTACTGTCAAAATAACTCCATAACGGAGGAGATGGTACGGGCCTTGGATCAAGCTCTGGCGCCTTCTCAAAGGGAATCTTTGGTGGAAATAACCGATCCCAAAGCCACGGCTCAGGAGACAGAGATACTGGCGCCTTCCTCACGATGTATCTCCTGAGGCCACGGAATCGGATGAAGAATACAGACTTCAAAGAAGGGGCTCTCGCCGACAGCAAATCTCGGCCTCGCCTGTGTCCCCTTCAGTACTACCGGCTTCGGTGACAACTCCTCCACCACCAATGGATCAGCCAACCTTACAGATTCAACCTGAATCTGTCTCAACACCCATAGAGGTGATACATATGGTATCATCTCAAGGATTGGATGGAAGCCCTATTGGACCCTCGATATCTTCAGAGCAAACAATAGGCCAACCCATTGAAGTGGTGACTTCAGGGTTGGTGACGATGTCCCCGGATGTTCCGGAATCTCAAGACCTATTCAAGGCGGTACATTGGAAACCTTTTCCGATGTTGTGACAGTGGAGCGCCTCCCGGGCCCCACTCCACCAATGATCGTGACGGAGCAACGCTTACAAGAAGCACTCTACACAGCCATTTCTTCTCTCGAAGATCGCCTGATGGACAGAATGCTTCAGGCCATTGAGACCTTCCGAAGGGAAACCGAGAAAGCACCGGTCTCCGTGGCCGCTCCCTCAGAATCTGAAACCACCCTGTCTCCTCACCACCTCTTACCACCACCATACACACCCTCATACAACCCATCCTCACCACCCCAACTCCATCCCCTTCACTCATCAACCCCTATACCATCCCTTCTCATCTCCCGACTCCTTGCCTTAGAGACCAGGACCCTCGCTGAGGAGAGTCTCTACAAAAGGCTGGTAGATGAACCCGAGCCGTCTGCTCAAACAAGGTGCCGAGAAGACAGCTCCCGCACCAAGAGAAAACATGACGATCCCGATGATCCGGATCGTCCTGAGGGGGACAAAAGGCAACGAACCACACAAAGCAGCCGTGGTGTGAGTCGAGAGCAAACAACAAAGACTCAAGAAGCTGGAGGATCATCCTCAAACCCACCAACCACACAACCCGCCAACAAACAACCACATCTCGCACCATATACGACACACTACCTCCCTCTCCTACAAATCCAAATCCAATCCCGACATCTAACCTCCTCCAAGGCCAACAAGAAGCAGTCATCTACGATCCACATCTAATCGTCGACGATTATATCTTAAACGAGAAATGGATGACGCAATGGGAACCAGAGGAAGCTGCTCAAGGTCGACTCTCCAACGTCAGATATTTCTTACAACAAGCTTCCGTGGACTTGGTGCTGCTTGAAGATGAAGAACTTCAAGAAGGCGAGAAATACAATTTTGCTCTCCCAGAACTACCATAAATGATCAGTCACAGAGTCGACTCTCCTCCCCGCTTATCAAAAGGGACAGTCAGAGTCGAGGCGCCGTGGGAGAATATCATGATTGAAGTCCCGTTTATTGATGATATTAGAAAGCAAATATGGAGGGCTCCTAACCGGATATAGAAGCTCAACGAACTAAACTTACGGGGTATCTCACATTGGGAAGATAGGAAGAAAATGGAGCACATCTTCATGCTCAACTATCTTGGTCCAAATCGAAGTGACATTCCTACGGATCAATTGAAGAAAAACTTGACGGACAAGCCACCGATCCTCCATTTCGTGGGGGTTCCACATTCGATTGGAAGCTTCCCTACCCCAATCTACCACATTGAGCGAGCGGACAACAACCGCACTCGAGAAGAGATAGATGAGAGCTATCTCCCCTTCCTTCACCGGATGAGGTCTACCGTCTATATCAGATGTACAAAAAAAAATATCAGACGCCCTCCGGATATATCAAGACAGAAGGACTCGAGGGATTGAAGAGATTCATGGTGTGGCAGATCAAGTATCACACTGCACACGACCTTCAAATTGCTATAAAGAACAATATGAAGAAGGTCAACATGGAGCCTTCGCTCATGAAGGGCTTCCCACTCAACGACTTTCCTGAGAACTACATATTCAAGAAACCTAGCCTCGCCATAACTTATCGGAATCCAATCATTGGAAAGACGAGAGCTATGATGAAGTCAGAAATCCACATGTTCTGTGATGGGACGTTGAAGCTAGTGAGGAAGAACATCCAGAAAAGATTGGGAGAGATCACTGAAGAGACGATCTTCTAGGATCTTGGTGAAGAAGAGGTCCCACTCTTCAATGAGCTTCTGGATGCGATTAATGAGAGGTTCGAGCTGAGGAATGTTGTTCGACGTTACGAGACAGCATTGGGATTACGAAAATCATTCTATGCCCGACAAGGATAAATGGAGCTGAAATGAAGAGAAGCACAAAGGGGGAGATTGAAGAGACTTTAGAATTGTGCTTTGTTATTTTGTTATCCTTTTAATTAGGGGTGTAATTAGTAGTTTTGATAGTGTAGGACTAAATAGTAAATATACCATGTAAATAGGTATCAATACAATATACACTATCGAAATTAATACACAAGTTCATTTTTCGGAAAAATACAAGCATTGAATTCACATTCTAAAAGAGAGAATAGCTATTGAGAAACACTCTCTCTCAAGATCTTCAAAGAAGGTATTCGACCGAAGGTATTTTGCAAGATTTATCATTCGAATATCTATAATTCGTGCTTAGATCGATCGGTAGTTGATATATGGGGACCTAACACCCCCTCTTTTTCTTGATTGAGCAACCGCGAAACTTATGAATAAGGTTGAAGGCTAAATTGGGTTTCAAAAGAAAAGAATGTTGGAGAAGGCTCAAACGGGATTTCTAGAGGAAAAGTAAAGGATTGATAATTTGGGCCAAGTGAGGAATTTCCTAATTTTATTTTCATGACAAACTAACACAAAAGCAAGAATGAGACTACGAAGTACAAATCCAAGAATAGTCATTGGAAGTGTGAAACACTCAAAAAAATATTGAGGCTCAAATTCTCACATATATGATCTGGCTTTGTGTCTTGTTAAACAAACGAAGCTCTTTGAATAAAAAAATGTCATATGAATTTTTAAGACTAAACATATATCAAATAAATTTTTTTCTGAGTATTTCAAAATAGGCAAGATTATCGTCATCCCCCATTTTTTTTTTATTTTATGTTATTATTATTATTATATATACTATTTTATTTTTATTTATAAAAAATTTGAAAGATAGAGTCACGCAAGATAATCAAGGAATATCAAGAAGCACATATAATATCATACATAAGCCTAATAGAGCATGTAAAGCAAATTTCAAATAAGATTGATATTCAACATGCCTAACTTAGCATAAGGAATTGGAATCTTTTTTCATCCAATGCCTTAGTGAATAAGTCGGCAAGTTGAAGCTCCATTTTAACAAAATACATATCTATAGTGCATTTTTCTACAAGATCTTTTATAAACTGATAGCAAATATCTATGTGTTTCGTGCGCGAATGATGAACAGGATTGCAAGTAATGGCAATAGCACTTTGAGAATCACTATAAATGGGAATGTTATTAAATTCAAACCCGTAGTTGTGTCCGCATCCATAGAACTTGTGAGCAATAGTTGGCACCCGTGACGTACTCCGCCTCAGCCATCGATGTTGACACGCAATTTTGTTTCTTTGGGGACCAGCAGACCAACTTATCCCCTAGAAATTGTGATCCGCGAGACGTGCTTTTTCTGTCCATTCGACAACCTGCATAATAAGCCTCAGTATAGCCAATTAATCTAAAATCAGTGTCTTTAGGATCTCATATCCCTAACTTGGGAGTTCTTTTAAGATAGCGTAGAATTCGCTTGACTACATGCATATGGGACTCTTTTGGGTCAGCTTGAAAATGAGCACAGAGGCAAGTAGCGAACATGATGTCGGGTGGGCTTGCCGTCAAGTAGAGAAGAGATCCGATAATACTCCGATAGGTTGTGATGTTGACTGTCTTGCCAGAAGGATCAGCATCCAATTTACAGTTTGTTGATATGAGAGTATTCATAGGTGTGCTCTTGTCTTGATTAAATCTCTTCAGAATATCTCGGATATACTTGGTTTGACTAATGAATATTCCATCTTAGAGTTGCTTGACTTGTAATCCAAGAAAGAATTGGAGTTCTCCCATTTAAGTTCATCTCGAATTTGGTCTTCATTAGATCACCAAATTTCTGACAGAGTCGTTCATTTGTCGAGCCAAAGATGATGTCATCGACGTATACTTGAACAATCATCAAGTCCTTGCCTTGCGCTTTGATGAAAAGTATCGTATCGATTGTTTTTCTTATAAATTTGGACTTTACTAGAACAGCATACCAAGCACGAGGGGATTTTTAGTCCGTATAGAGCTTTATCCAATCGATAGACATAATTAGGATGATTTTCATGCATGAACACTTCGGGTTGAGCGACGAGACTTATTCTTTTACACACCGTTGAGAAAGGCGGTTTTGATGTCCATTTGATAGAATTTGAAGTCTTTATGAGCTGCGTATGCTGGAAATAATCGAATAGCTTCGATACAAGCAACCGGAGCATACGCCTCGTCGTAGTCAATACCTTCTTGTTGATTGTACCTCTTTGCTACGAGTCGTGCTTTATTCCTCATAATTTCACCGTTCTCGTTCTTATTTTTGAAAACCCATTTAGTTCATATAATTGTTTTGTTATGCGGTCGAGGAACTAGTGTCCAAACTTGTAGGCGCTGGAATTGGTTGAGTTCATCTTGCATTGCAATCACCCAATCAGTGTCTTTAAAGGCTTCCTACCTTAAGTGGTTTGTTTTGACTTAGAAAGCACGTGAATAGTCCGCTTTGTGTAGATGTCCTAGTGCGTACTCCCCTTGAAGGATCACCAATTATTTGGTCGATAGGATGAGCTCGAGTCCACTTGCGTTCATGAGGAAGAACCGAAGTAGATCCATCGTTGATTTGTAGATCGAGACATCCTGAATCGATAGGTTGATCATTTGTGATAGGGAAATTCAATACTGAAGTTGAATTGGAGGGAATTTCCGCATCGTCATTAGTCGGAGCTGCAGCATTAGTTGAAAATTCAGAATTTGAAGTCTCTGGAACATTTGTTGGAGTTTGAGGGTTTGGAATCTCGATAGTAATTTCAGTCGTAGAAGGAGAATGTGCGCTGCTTGGTATAGAATGAGACAGGCATTTGAGACTCGTTTCTATAAAAATGTTCAAATAGAAAATCCAAATCTTCCCAATCGGCGGGAATTGCTTCTTCCGATGTTGAGGTGGATGTTGTCAGAATTTGTTGACTTTGTGCCAACACGCCTATAAGCCTGGGGGTTCTGAACTGTTTTGTTCAGAAGCCAAATCATTCACTTCTTGAAAATGGCGTTGTAACTTTCTAAAATAGTACGAGAAGACTTTATATAGATGCGGTATGCTTTAGAAGTGGATGAATATCCAACAAAGACGACTTCAAATGCTTTAGGGTCGAACTTGCTTCGATGCTCTCAATCATTGGCTACAAAGCATTTGCACCCGAAGACTTTGAAGAAAGAGATATTCGGAATCCTTTGATTTATTATCTCATACGGCGTCTTTTCAAAACATTTGTGAATAATCGTCCGATTTTGCGTAAAGCACGATGTACTCACTGCTTCAGCCCATAGAAAGTGAGGGAGACCGGAATGTATTAGCATTGTTCTTGCAGCTTCAACTAAAGTCCGGTTCTTTCGTTCTATGACGCCATTTTGTTGAGGCGTTTTAGCGGCTGAAAATTGTTGAATAATTCCAAGTGACTGATAGTAGTTGCTGAGATGCTGATTCTTGAATTGAGTCCCATTGTCAGTCCTGATTACTTGGATCTTCTTTTGCAGGATATTCTGAGTTGTATTCACAAAGCTTATTATCAAGTCTCCAGTTTCATCTTTTGTTCGGAGATATCTTCTCCAAGTGTAGTGAGAATAATCGTCTACAATTACTAGCACATACTTACGACCTTTGATATTTTGGGTTCTCATTGGTCCACAAAGGTCCATATGTAATAATTCCAAAGGTCAAGATACAGAAGCTACTTGCTTGAGTTTGTGTGACGCTCGCTTCTTTTTTCCCATTTGACAAGCTGGACAATGATGCTCTTGATGAAGGGAAATAATTGGTAGACCGTTGACCAACTTTTTGATAAAGAGTTAGTGAAGAGCTTTGAAATTTAGATGAGATAGACGTTGATGCCATAAGTTTCCTCTTTATTGTAGTCTGTGATATGAGGCAAACAGCTGTCGTAGGTCGTACTGATGTCAGATTGATGGTGTATAGATTAGATCTTCGAGATTCTGTAAGAAGTTCTTGATTCTGACTATTTAAGATTCTGCACTGATCAGCTAGAAACACCACTTGAAACCCTGTCACAGAATTGTCCTATGATGAACAAGTTGCGTTAAGACCTTGAACATAAGAGACATCTTTGATTGTCAGATTCTTCAGAAGAATAACTCCGAAGTCTAGTATTGGAATTGAATCGTTGTTACCGAATCTGACTTTTCCGTTTTAACGGTCTTGATAGTTGCTCAACAGTTCTTGATTACCCGTCATGTGTGGAGCAACCGAAATCTAGATACCACACATGATGGATCTGCATAGAAAGATTTTAGAGAGACTTAGGTAGCCACTTAGTAATGGGTCATCTCGGATTAGCAGATTTAGTAGGTAACGTTTGTTCAATTTTGGTTCCTAAACCATTGGTGCTCTTAGGTACCCAAACCAACTTATAAGTAGCTGGTTTAAGTGGTACCTCTTTAGGCGATTTGTCCTTGTTGGCTTTCGTTGGGCTAGATGGTGTCTTGGGAACCCATTGAGGTTGAACCTTACATGGGAGATTAACTTCAGCTTGGACAAAATGTCTTATCAGTCTTAGTGCATGAGAATTTATGATTGAAAATTTTGAGTATCGAAGAAGATTATTCGGAGAAAAATGTAAGTTTTCAAAATTACGATTTTTGATTTTCAAAAAAAATTAAGATGAGTGTAAAATTTGTGTGTTTGAAAGTTCAGAAGTCGAAAAGGTTTTCGAGCATTAAGTTTTCCGATTTGAAAATTTTCGAACCTTATAATCGAAAAAGATTTTCGATCGTATAAGTTTTTCGTGGTATATTTATCGAATATTATTTTTCGAACGAAAGGGTTTTGCTAAGAAAATATCCTATCGAAAAGTTGTTTGTCGATTAATTGTGTTAATCGCAAAAACTTTTATCGAAAACTTTGTAATCAGAAAAATTAAAAGTGATCGAAATTTTTCGGTAAGTTTGACTCAAATTGTTGATTAAAAGTTTTTCGAGTGTCAATTATTCGATCGAAATATGTTTTCGCTAAACTTTGACTCGAAAATTTAGATGATCAAAAGTCTTGATATCGAAAAACTTGTAATATTAAAACTAGTTTTTCGTGTCAAAATTAGATATTTATCTAGCGAAAACAGTATCCGTCGAAAAAAAATTTCGCGTTGTTATACTCGAAAAAGATATTTATGTATGAATCGAAAAACTAATTATCGAAAATAATGTTTTTCGAGTCTTATATTTGAGAGAAACTCACAAAAACAGTGTGAGTTATCGAGAAACCTTTCGGCTGTAAACTTATTAGACAATATTTTTCAAGCTAACTTTTTCGATCGAAGAACAACCTTCAAGTTCAATGGAACAATGAAAAATCTAGATTCAACTTAAAAACTCAAGTAGGTGCTGATATTCTGGAAAATCACTCGAATATAAGTTCTGAATAATCGCAAACACACGTATCGATCGAAATCAAAAATCTGAAATAATATGATGTTCTAAGCGATTGAAATCAGTACGTAATTCATTTCTAACATATAATATATCACTTTAATAGCAAGATCATCAACAAAATTCGCAAAATTAAGCACGTAGATCAAAATGCATTTCACGTATGTTTCAAGAAAAATCTAGAAAATAATTTTGATCTTAGAATAGCGAATTCAATCCAAAAGCGATCACGAACTTCTGTTATATCAATTGTTAGGTCCTATTTTACCAACTAACAATCAATCTAAGCATGAATTCTAGATATTCAAATAAGAAATCTCGAGAATTACCTTCGGTCGAATATCGAGTTTGAAGATCGGGCGAGAGAACGATTAGGAGTGGAAGTCTTCGATTGCTTTTCTCTCTCTAGAATGTGAATTCAATACTTTGCAATTTTTCTGAAAATCTTGTGTATTGATTTTTGTTGTGTACATGGTATATATACCTCTATACATGGTATATTTATAACTTAGTCCAACACTAACAAAAATACGAGCTTAACCACAAAGGGAGTATCGCGACATTTACAAACCACAAGGTAGTAACGTGATTTTCAGTTTAACCACAAAGGGGTATAGAGGAGTTTACCCTATCAAATCTAACAAAAATATTTATTTGCAATAAAAAAAAATGTCCACTTTAATTAAGTCAAAAAACTAATCGTTTTTTCTATTACAACATCTTTTAAATATTACACATGTCACAATCTCAACTCACTTGGGCTATACGTGTGACGATTGGGAAAATAATGATTTCCATTTCATAATGGCTCGACAAGCCCGGATATTTATACAATAAGTATCTAACAATATAAGAGATTTAGTCTCTTAAGAAACTGGAACTAGTTCTATTAACAATATCTCAGATTTTCTAAGGGTCTTTTCTGGATTTTTCGTTTCTTCTAACAGTCCCCCTCAAGCAGATCAATTTCCAACTTGCTAATTAATTTGTGATGTGTTTTTTCTGGCAATCCGTTAGTCAACACATCTGCTAGTTGCACACTAGATGACACAAATGGTGTGGAAATCAACCCACTATAAATCTTCTCTTTGATAAAATATCGATCAACTTCAACATGTTTGATCCGATTATGTTGAACGGGATTGTGAGCTATATTAATAGCAGACTTGTTATCGCGGCTTCAAAGGGCCATTCCACTCGATCCTTAAGTCTTCTAGGATGATCTTTAGCCACATGAGTTCTCATATTCCCAGTGCCATTGCTCTGAACTCAGCTTCAACACTTGATCGAGCAACCACATTTTGTTTTTTGCTCCTCCAAGTCACTAAATTTCAAGATAGAAAGGTACAATAGCATGATCTTGATCTTCTATCTGTGATACTACCCGCATAATCAACATCTTTGAATGGTTGAAATGATACATCTGAGCTTTTCTGGTACAATATTCCCATGCATGGAGTCCCCTTTAGGTACTGCAAAATTCTATAGACATTATTTAGCTGTACCATCTTAGGATGTGCATGAATTGACTTACCACAATTACTGCATAGGCTATATCAGGCCTAGTATTTGATAAGTAAATAAGTTTCATGACCAATCTTTGGTAAGAATTCTAATCCACTGGCTCATCATCAACTGCATCTCCAAGTCTATGAGTAAATTATATAGGTGTATCAATTGGTTTGCTTCCCAGCTTTCCTGTTTCACTCAATAGATCAACAATATATTTCTGCTGAGATATACCAGCTTTGGAGTATGCAACTTCAATTCCCATAAATTATTTCAATCTTCCAAGTTGTTTAATGTCAAAATTCTCTTATCATGCATTTCCTCAATCTGCCAAATTCTTCTTCATCATCACAATCACAATAATATCATCCACATACACTAAAAATGTTGTTAGCTTCCCTGTGGTAGAATGCTGTTTGAAGAGGGTACGATCACCTTGACTTTGCTTATATTTCATCTCGAGCATCACCTTTGTAAACCTACGAAACCAGGCTCTACGAGATTGTTCCAAGCCATACAGGGATTTCTTCAGCTTGCAAACAATGTTAGCTCCCATTTTGTGGTCAAATCCAGGAGGCTGGTCCATGTATATTTCCTCCTTCAACTCTCCATAGGCATTCTTTACATAAAATTGATGCATTTTCAATCACAGTTGGAAGCCAAAGATAGTAGGATCCTCACGATGTTCATTTTTGCTACCGGAGCAAAAGTTCCCAAATAATCAACATCATTCTCTTGTGTATACCCCTTAACTACTAGTCTTACCTTGTACCTTTCAAGAGAGCCATTCGAGATATATTTTGTAGTGAACACCCATTTGTGGCCCACCGTTTTCTTCCCATCTGGCAAGCTAATTATTTCCTAAGTATTGTTCCTTTCAATTTTTGCAACTCAACCTTCATAGCATCCCTCTAATTTTTATTACTCATTGTTTACATAAGTCTTTTGGTATGGGAATATTGTTTAGGTTTGTGAGGAAGGCTTTGTAGGAGGGAGAAAGACTGTTATAACTCATGAATAGATATAAGCAAAATTTCTGTGCATTGTCTCTTTCCCTTCCTAAGTGCAATATGAATATCATAATCTGTAATATTTGGTTTTGTGTTAGGATCAGGATATGCATAATCACAAGTTGGGGATAACTCAGGGTTAGATATTTTGGGTTGTGGGAATAACTCAGGATTAGGCGTTTGTTCAGATGTTCCAAGTTCAGGACATGGCTTGGTGATGGGGACTTGTTCTCGTATAATTGACCTATATCTCCTTAAGTATAGCTGTAATGGAGAAGCAAACCTCGAGTGATTCTTCTCCACTACCTCAATTTGAGACTCCTCAGGGATAGGCTGAGGTTTAGTGAATTTAGAAAGATCAAGAAGAAGGCAATCTTTTTCCTTATTTTCTAGCTGAATACCCTCGGCATTAAAATAGGATTGTGTTTCTACAAAGGTGACATCAACTGAAACATAGAACTTCCTAGTTGGAGGGTGATAACATTTATAACCTTTTTGAGTAGAGGGTTGTCTTATGAATACACATTTATTGACACGACGTCAAGTTTACTTCCCTGTTCAGAGTGCATGTGAGCAAATGAGCCACAGCCAAATCTCCTACGAGTAAGACCATTTGAAGTAATGAAATCAGGGAAAAACTCTGTGAGTAGTTGAACTAGAATTTTAAAATCAAAGCCTTGAGATGGTAGCCTATTGATGAAGTGAGTTGTTGTTAAAAACAGATTCTCCCCCATAATGTTTCTGAACATGATGTTGAAATAACAAAACTCTAGTAGATGATAATAAATGACTGTTATTCCTTTCAGCCACCCCATTCTGATGGGGTGCATAAACATATGAGGATTCATGCAAAATCTCATTTCGTCAAAATAAATTAGATAAGGAGGGATTGAAATAGTCCTTTGCATTGTCTGATCGAACGAAAAATAGGAAATAGTCCTTTTAGTTGTAGTTTTGAACTAATTTTCGATCATTTCAAAGAAAAGAGGAAATATTTCAGTAAGGTCTGACTTATTTTTTAAAAGATATAACTAAGTGACACTAGTGCAATCATCTATAAAAGTTACAAATCATCTTGCACCAGTGATATTAGAGATTTTTATGGTCCCCATTCATCACTATGGGTTAGTGTGATTGGAGAATGACATCTCTAATTGCTAACTGGGAACGAGAAACGCTTATGTTTTGCAAACTCAAAAGTTCACAATGAAAATCCTTAAAAGGAAATAGTTTTGAACAGCAAATGATACATAACTTTAAGTTCTGAAAGAAGGATATCCTAGTCGATGATGCTCTAGAATTTGATCCGTTTTTGATTGAGTTTTAACCCTCCAGAAATGCCCTTGAAAAGTGAAACTTGAACCCCGTGCACCTTCCGAGCACAGTGAAACCACAAATGATGAATCTACCACTCAACCAACACTGCATGGGTTCGCTTTAGGGCTTCAAAGTTAGAAGACTTTCGGGCAATTTTTTTTACCCCACCACATCATAGCCATAAGTACCTTTCCTTGGACCTACATTTGATTCCGAGGTCTTGAGTGCATTCAAATCATCCTCTGTCAACTCCCACTCAATCGCATCCATTATTGACCAAGCCGATGTGCACCGACGATCATGTATGGGCAAGTAATGAGACAAGTGCTGCTAAGACAATATACGCAAGATTCAGTAAAGATAATAAGAAAATCGGGATTTATAAACGTGCAGCGCTTATATTCAAAGTAAATAAGGCTTTTCTGGGTGGATAAAAAAGTCGATGGAGGAAACAACCCGAGGCATGACGACGACAGAGATCTCTGGAGCACTTGTACATATACGATTGATGAGGTTCGACCACCGATAAGATAGTGAACATCAGATTGACGGATTTTTCTAGTGTCATTCGAGAGAAGGGGGAAACTCATTTGAGAGAGTATCACTCATTCGAGAGAAAACATTACAGGGGGTTAAATTCTAGAGTACCATATACGAAAGGATCGATCGAGCATGTGCTTCTATTGGATGGACAACCCTCTTCCGGCGTCATCAGATCATTCACGTCCCAACTTTTGCTCTGACCACTCGGCTCTTGTTGTGAAACTTGATACAATCAACCCGCTGCTACGACGGAAGATGAATGCTCAAATATTATTCGGAGTTGTTGGGAGGATTCGACTAACGTTCATCGGAGAAATGGGCTACCAGATATTATGAGGCGATGTCAGCATCAATTGGTATAATGGAGTCAGTTACGACGGTCGCGAGCAAAAAAAGAAAAGGAGACGATCATTAGGAAGCTAGATAACATTGTTTGCGGCTAGTGTCACTCATACCCCTAAGAACGGAGGAACGACATCTCAAGGAAGGGTTGAATGTAATTTTGCAGAGCTATATTGAAAACAACGAAGTAAGTCAGAGTAGCTCAAGGAGGGTGACCGGAACACAGAATATTTCCATCGTAAAGCGTCTACCCGAAAAATACATAATATAGTGGCCCGAATAAAGAATAAAAATGGCACGTGGTGTGAACACCCACTTGCGATCGAGGAAGCTGTGATCTCTTTCTTTTCTGATCTCTTTAGCTCGTGCACTCCTTTGCAGCTCGATAATTACTGCGCCGCCCATGCAATCCCAAGACGAGTAACGGAAGAAATGAACGAGATGCTAGTTAGACAATATATCGAGGAAGAGATAAAAGAGGCCATCTCTGGTATGTCGTCTTTTAAATCCCTCGGTCCCCACGGATATCCTCCCATTTTCTATAAAAAAAATATTGGGATATCGTCGGGGTTAAAACTACTAGATATATTCTCGATTACCTTACCGTGGAATCTCGCATCCTTCTTTTCATAATACTTGATTAGTTCTGAAAAGATCCCTCAAATAAAGTGCCCAGAATTTATGTCCCACTTTTGGCCAATTATCTGTGTAATGTTATTTACTGCATCGTTTCAAAATGCGTTGCAAACCGTCTATAATATCATTTCCCCAATACAATCAGCCTTTATCCATAACCGTCTTATTACTGACAACGTCCTAGTTGCCTGCGTTAAGACAAAAAAGACGAGGCCGAGAGGGATTATGCTCCCTAAAACTGGACATGAACAAAGCCTATGATCATGTTTGGTGGTCTTTCCTCGGGAAGGTAATGAGACATCTTGGTTTCCATTCGGATTTTATAACCCTCGTAATGAATTGTGTTACACATCTTTATTATGATTTCACGCTTAATGGTAATGTTTTTGGTCATCTTAAGCCATCACAGGGACTACGACAGGGGATCCTTTATCCCCTTATCTTTTCCTCTTTTGTACGGAATCATTTTGTAGCTTACGACAGGATGCGAAGCAGTCCGGACGCTTGAGAGGGTTCTCTATTTGTAAAAACACCGCTTCGTTCACATCTACTTTTCGCGGATGACACAACTATCTTTTGCCATGCAACGACTGAAGCAATGGCGACACTTAATGATATTCTGAGCGTGTATGGCTGTGGCTCGGGACAACGAGTGAATTTCAAAAAGTCCTCTGCATCTTTCTCGCCAAATGTGGCTTTTTGTAGTGAGTTGGGCCTGCCGAGTTCAAATCAGCACAACCTCTACTTAGGGCTTCCCTTAGTTATTGGGCGCACCAAGTGGAAATCTTCTCGTATATCCAGGATAGAGTTTGGTCAAGGGTGAAAGGGTTGTCTCAATGTTATCTCAAGCGGGACTCGAGGTGCTCGTGAAATCAGCAATACATGCAATTCCTTCTTACGCAATGAGTTGTTTTTTATTGCCGCAACATGTTTTAAATGATATGCAAAAACGCTTGGCGAGATTTCGGTGGAGCTCGACTAATCAACGCAAAATGCATTGGCTGGCTTGGAGCAAAATAACAAAGGCTTCCGAGACCTCCGCCTCTTTAATTTGGCACTACTTGCAAAACAAGGATGAAAAGACTTTTGATGCGGCCAACCTCGGTACCGGGAAAACTTCTTAAGGCCCGATATTTCCCGAATAGTCCTTTTAAGGACGCTGCTCTTGGACATAGCCCCTCGATGACATGGCGTGGAATCATGGCTGAAAAACATGTGCTTATGGCTGGCTTTCGTTGGCAAGTGCGATCAGGCACAAACATCAACATTTGGCGTGATCTCTAGCTGAACCGTCCCATTTTTTTCAAACCATTGACACCACTGAGACATGATCTAGCTGATTGAACTGTCGCGGACTTTCGTTTGTATGACACTAGTACGTCGAATGAGCAGCTGATTTGATCGGTTTTCCTTCCCATTGATATTTACTTAATTTTGGGTACACCTCATAGCTCCAACCCGACTATGGACAAATTGATTTGACACTATTTGAAGGATGTAATCTACTCGGTTAAGACCGGTTATTGCCTTGGGAAATATCTGGAAGCTTTGGATGCCGCCACATCAAGTGGGCCAGCAAATTGGAAGTTCGTGTGGAAAGCAAACGTAATCCCGAAGATCATAATATTTATTTGGCGTTTATGCTGTAATGCGCTCCACACATCCACGAATCTAGCTGCTGCGGGTTGCCATATCAGCCCTCAATGCAAACGATGTGATTTTCGCTATGAAGATTTCAAGCATGTGTTTATCGATTGCCCCATTACCCAACAAATCTGGAAGACGTCAAAGATTGTGTTCGATCCGGGTGCATGTTGGTCTGTCTCAGCAGAGCTCTGGGTTCCTAGACTCACAGAAACCATAACCCCGAGCGAGTTTGATACATGTCTCACCCTTATTTGTTCTGGGACTCCAGTAGCAACTCGACGATGAAGGACAAGGTTATCCCACATCATATATTTGTTCAGAAGGCTGATGATGTCACACTTTATCCTCAGGATATTCTTAGTAATCTAGACCAGCATCATCCTATCTCACCTAACAACTGGTGTCACCATCCACATGGTTTCATCAAAAAAAATTTTGACGGAGCTATACATGCGCAACGTGGAGGAGCTGCCATTGGTTTCATGTCGAGGGATGATACTGTAGCATGTCGAGGATGGTCTACTAGATTCTTTCGTGGATCTTTTGATGGTCTACTATGGCGGTCTATGGAGCAATGAAGTTCGCGATGTAAAGGAATTGGCACGTCACAACCTTTGAAGGAGACTGCCTTACAGTTATCGAGAAGTTGTCTAAGAGATCGGCCGAGTCGGCGCAGAATGAAGCTACCCTATAAGATTGCCTATATCTTATCGGTCTATTTGCTTCAGTTTTCGTTTGTTAAGCGCAACTCCAATCAAGTTGCTCACAATCTAGTTAAAGTGTTGGTGGTAACGGTAAGGGTTTTGCACCGCCTTCTCAAGCTTTAGCAGCCCTGCTATCATTTGATTTATCTTAATGAAATGAATTTGTTTTCGGTTTAAAAAAAAAAAGCAGACATAAGAAAACTAAACATATAAACTAATCTTCATTATTCGAATTTATTTTAGCAAATCCCCAAATCAAATATGATACCAAGTTATATACAAAAAAGAAAAGAAAAGATGGTACCAAGTTCAGGATTTTGTTGTACCGTATGATCAATGGTTCGGCCAAGGGGACTACACAACCCCAAATCAATAGTTATGCTCTGGAGACTACACACTCCAGGTGATATGTATCTCAACTATTTGTTATTTCGTTTTTTTTTTTCGAGTTTGTATTGTATATTTTCATATAAATAACGAAGAAGGTAATGGGTCGATGTAAAATTTTAATCTTAGTCAATCTAGTTTTAAGGATAAATAGCAATAACTTAACTGTGGTTTGAAAAATAAGTATCAAAATCCATATGATTCGAAAATAGCGTAAAACTCCCTCTTATAATTTTCACCCCTTAATTGGAGGGTACAATGCTAAGTTTTAGACTATGCAGGGGGTACGATGCTAAGTATTACGAGCGTACGGTGCTAAGTTCTAGACAAGCACAATGGAATTTCGCGGCATAAAAAAGCATAGGGTAGTTATGTGCATTTCAGTATAATCACACGAGTGTATTGCATAATTTACCCTAGTTTTAAAAATAACATTGAACATGTCATGACTGCGAATTTATTATTACCCTAGTTTTAAAAATAATAATTATATACAAATTAAAACAGAATAAAAAGAAAGAAAATAGAGAATAAAAAGAAAAAAATTTAAAAATTTATAATCAATAATAAAATAAAAAAATGAAAATTTTATGTAGTTATTAAAAATAAAATAATATAGTAAAAAAGTCAATGAAAGTTACGAGGAATTCTCGTTCTCATCCCGACAAGTTAAAGGTACGAAATTGATCCGATCCCCGACCCCGATCTGGAATATTTAATTGAAAAAATGTAATTATTATATTATAATATATATTTATTATTATTTATACATTATTTATATTTAATATATATATATATATATATGTGTGTGTGTAGTTATTTTATATTTCAACCTTTCTGTTGCTTATTTATTTTTTTAGTTATTTGTATTTTTAATAAATAAAGAAAATGAAAAAAAAATATTTTTTATTTTTGGTTTTTTAATTTATTTTTCATCTTTTTATTGTTCTATTTTTATATTGTTGTTAGGTCCTATTTCATCAACTAACAATTAATCTAAGCATGAATTCTAGATATTCGATTAATAACTCTCGAGACTTACCTTCGGTCGAATATCGAGTTTGAAGATCGGAAGAGAGAAGCGATTAGAGAGTGGAAGTTTTTCGATTTTCTTTCTCTCTCAAGAATGTGAATTTAATGCTTTGTAATTTTTCTGAAATGACTTGTGTATTGATTTCGATAGTGTACATTGTATTTATACCTATTTACTGGTATATTTACTTTTAAGTCCTACACTATCAAAACTACAAGCTACGCCCCTAATTACAAGGAGAACTAATTAACAAAGCACAATTCTATGTTTCTTCAATCTCCCCATTTGTGCTGGTTTTCATACTAGCTTCGTTTATCCTAGTCGGGCGTAGAATGATCTCCTTAATCCCAATGCTGTCTCGTAGTGTCGGACAACATTCCTCAGCTCCAATCTTTCTTTTATTGCATCCAGAAGCTCATTTAGCAGAGGAGCCTCTTCTTCACCATGATCCTCAAAGATCGTTTCTTCAGTGATCTCCGCCAACCTCTTCTTTATGTTCTTCCGCACGAGCTTCAACGTCCCGTCACAAAATTTGTGAAATTCAGACTTCATCATAGCTCTCGTCTTTCCAATAATTATATTCCGATAAGTTATGGCGAGGCCTGGTTTCTTGAAGATGTAATTTTCTGGGAAGTCGTTGAGCGGGAAGCCTTTTATGAGCGGAGACTCCATGTTGACCTTCTTCATATTGTTCTCTACGGCAATTTGAAGGTCGTGTGCGGTGTGGAACTTGATCTGCCGCACCATGAACTCTTTAACCCTTCGAGTCCTTCCATCTTGACGTAACCAGAGGGCGTCTGATATTTTCTCTTGTACCTGTGAAATAGACGATAAACTTTATCTGGTGGAAGGAACGACAAATAGCTTTCATCTATCTCCTCCCGAGTATGGTTGTTGTCCGCTCGCTCGATGTGAGAGAATGGGGTTGGATAACTTCCAATCGTGTGTGATACGCCCACGAGTTGGAGGATCAGTGGCTTGTTCCAGAAATTTTTTCTGAGTTGATCCGTTGGGATGCCACTTCGATCCAGACCAAGGTAGTTGAGCATGAAGATGTGCTCCAACTTCTTCCTATCTTCCCAATGGGACATGCCCCGTAGATTAAGCTCATTAAGCTTCTTTATGTGATTAGGAGCCCTCCAAATCTGCTTCCTTATATCTTCAATAAACGGAACTTCAATCCGTATATTCTCACAAGGCGTCTCGACTCTGACGGTCCGCTTTGATAAGCGGAGAGGGGAATCGACTCGATGCGTGTAATATCTGGTAGTTCGGGGAGTGCGAGTTGTAGTTCTCGCATTCTTGAAGATCTTCGTCTTCAAGCAGCACCAAGTTTACAGAAGCTTGTTGTAAGAAGTATCTGACGTTGGAGAGTCTGGCTTGAACAGCTTCCTCTGTTTCCCATTGCGTCAGCCACTTCTCGTTTAAGATGTAATCATCTACGATCGCATGGGGATCGTAGACGACTGCTTCTGGTTGTTTTTGGAGGAGGTTAGAGGACGCGATTGGATTTGGACTTTTGGGAGTGGAAGGTAGTTTTTGTGTGTGGGATATGGTGGGAGTTGTGATTGTTATTTGGCGGATAGTGGGTTGTGTGGTTGGTGGATGATCCTCCAGCTTCTCGAGTAGTTGTTTGTTTTTCTCAACTTTGACCACGGCCGCTTCGTGTGGTCATTTGCCGTTTCTCCCCCTCATGACGATCCAGATCATCAGGATCATCGTGTCTTCTCTTCGTGCGAAAGCTTTCTTCACGGCACCGTGTTTGGGCGGGCAGGTTCATCTACTAGTCATTTGTAGAGACTCTCCTCAGCTAGGGTCCTGGTCTCTAGGGCTAGTAGTCAAGAAATGAGGATGTCATGAAACTGAGTGATTGAGATGGTGTATGGTGATGAGGGAAGGTGATTTAGTTGGAGTGGTGAGGGTGGGTTGTATGGGGGTGTGTATGGTGATTGTTAGTGGTGGTGAGGATACGGGTGTGGTATGTGCTTCGGACAGAACGGCTTCTGAGACTGGTGCTTTCCCGGTATCCCGTCGGAAAGTCTCAATAACTTAGAGCATCATGTCCATCAGTCGTCTTCAAGAGAAGAGATGGATGAGGTGAGGACTTCTTGCAGTCATTGCTCCGTGACGGTCATTGGTTGAGTGGGGCTAGAGAGGTGCTCCATTCTCACAACATCGGAGAAGATTTCCGATGTGCCGCCTGGGAGAGGACTTGAAATACCGGAACGTCCAAGGACATCCGTTAACAACCCAGAAGTCACCACTTCAATGGGTTGGCCCATTGTTTGCTTCGAAGATGTCGGCGGTCTAATGGGGCTTCCACCTAATCCTTGAGATGATACGATATGTATCACCTATATGGGTGTTGAAACATATTCAATGTGAATCTGTGTGGTTGTCCAAACCAATGGTGGTGAAAAAAATGATGGTATCGAAGTTGTTTGGGTTGAAGGAGATGCAGAAGGGGCAGAAATCCGTTGTCGTCGTGATCCCCTTCGTAGTAGTCAGCATTCCTCATCAGACTCAGTGGCCTCAGGAGATTCGGCTTGTTGAGGGACACTTTCGGGCTCAATAGCCGGTGTTTCTGTCTCGTGAGCCTCAGCTTCTGGCTCTTGTGACACCACCAATGTTTCTCATTGAGAAGGCACCGGTGCTTGATCCAGTGACCGTACCATTTCCTCTGTGACGGAATTATTTTGGCAATAATCCTGGTAGGCCTCGTCTGTGGGATTAGCTAGGCTGAGCAACTCCAGTGGGATCAGCATCGGTTGAAGTGCTTAATCGGCTGCCTTCGGGTTATGATAGAAACGTAGTCGAGGCGGGATATATCCTCCAACTGGTGGTAGGCGCGGGATCTCCGGATGTACGTCCATGAAATGAGAGATCAGCACCGGGAACTACCGGACATACGGAAGGTACTTCGCCTTCGATTTTGTCTCCCTCTGATGCATTTGGTCCACTAAATCATTCCATATTAGCTGGGCCACATCATATTTCTTCGAAAAAATGACTCCATGGAAGATGCGAAGGATATTTTCGTTCCCCATGTCAAAATCGGAGTGCTTTGGTGAGAGGCATTTATTGATGATGCCGAACAGAGTCCTCCCTGGTTGTGGGATCCCGCTGTTTTAAAAATTAGCCAATTTGGGCAGCGGTTGCTTATATCTCATCCGGAGCATATCTTCGACGATCACTGCATCTGTAGGTAGTTGGTGGTATTCTTCGTGATGCGGTAGATCGAGCACCATGGCCAGTAGATTCTTGTTCATGATAACGTGTTTTGTATTGATCTTCGTTGTATATTGCACTTCATCGGCAATGATGTGACTCGTCATACATTTTCAGAATTGCTGGAGGTAGACCATTTGTACGGAGGCGGTAATCGTCAGAGCTGGCCATACCCTTTAGGATGGAGATTATCACTTCATCCGAACATTAGAATGTGACAAGGTCCAATTGATAGTTGTTGTCGTGGACCGGCAACCAACTATCAGAGGGGCATATATGAAGAGTACCCTTGACGTGCCATTTCTGCAAAGAAGAAGTGATATTCATTGATGGAAATTTTTATATGCAAATTTTTCTAAGTAAATGTGGATGGAGAAGAACTTGAGTTTTTCGCCGCGTAGTTTTGCGATCGAATAAAAATATATCGAAATACTTAAGGTTTTCGCCGCTTATTTTTGCGATCGAATAAAATTTAATCGAAAACTAAAGTTTTCGCCGCGAAGTTTTTCGAACGAATAAGAAACATATCGAAAACATAAGGTTTTCGCCGCGGAGTTTTGCGATCGAATAAAACTTAACGAAAACTAAAGTTCTTCGATGACACTGTTTGCGATAAGAACTTTTGCAATCAAAAAAGTTTGAAATCAAACAGTAAACGGTTAAAAACGTAAATGACGATTTCTGGGTAAATCATGAGTTAGTCTGGACTCGGAACGATCAGAAATCAATTGCGAATCCAAATATCATGATTTAATTCCGACTGGTCGAGTTTAAACGCGTTAATTTTGAGAGTTTAAGATGTCTTGGTCGGAAAAAAATTCGAAGTAAAATTTTCGTCAAATGATTTTGAGAAACTATCGCGAATCTTGTGTTTTGAACGGAGATGATCCGAAACGGGTTTCTACCTTCGAAATCGACGAGTTTTACGATTGTGAGATGTTACATGAGAGCGAGTTTTTCGATCGAAAAAATGATATTAATACTTTACGATCGGGTTTGGTTAAAAAAAATTTGGGCCGAAATAAAATATTTTGGGCTTATGTTATAATTCAGGTCTGATTAAACGAAAAATTTAATCTTTTACTTATGAACCCAAAAAAAATTGCATAATGCTCCCTGTATTTATGAAATAAATGCAATTATCTCCAAATGTTGATGAAATTCAACACTTGACTCCTCGTAAGAGCTCGAAATATTCACTGGTACTTAAAATAAAATTAGAAGTATGTTAGCAAGTAAATCATTTAGGAGACAAGAACAAATTCTCATGTAAAACTCCCCCTCAAGAAATGCACATTTTAACTTTTTGGTAATTTGGCACATAGTTAATACAATTTTGCATATGAAAATTTACTATAAAAGCACAAGTAACGCATTTATTCAATTCAGCATAGATTCATTTAAATTTTGCGTTTTTAAAAAATTTCGCATTTTATCAACTCTGAACCGATGCATGTATTAATGCATCTAAAATGTGCGAAAATATTTTCAAAAGTGAAAAAAAATATTTTTATCATAATAATTTTGTTTTGGGGTCAGATTGTACATTTTGAACATTATCACGCAAAAATTTCTCATGACATATAAAATAATAATTTGCCGTCAAATCATGTAACTAAACTAATATTCTAAGACTATAGTATGAATCATTTTGACAACTCTCGCAAGATTCGCTCATAGCACTCGATTTATTTTTATTATGGAGATATTTAGTAGATATATATCACTCATATCAACACGACAAAATTATATCAATTAATTTGTTATCGTAGCATATTTAATCAACTTACCATGTGAAAGTCCATCATTTTGAATCAAATGGACTTTGAAGGGATTATTTTTAGGCTCTGACTAAAAGGGTGGGATAATTTTGAGGATTAGTGAGCTTAAAAATTCTTCAATTCAAGGGGGCCTTTTGAGATTCATTTCTGCTCCTTTTTCTTTTCTTTTCTTCTGCACTTGTTCAAGATGAGTTTCTTCTTCTTTATGAAGTTTTGAGAGATGAGATCTTCTATTGTTTTCGGGGCGAGACCGTGTTCCTTGTGAAGGTTCCAGAGTTATGGAATTCGAACCCATGGCCGTGCTCCTCTTCTCGTTTTCTCTATATAAGGTCTAGATTATCGTTGGAGAAGTTCACTTCGAGGTGCTTCTCTTCTAGGAGTATACGAGATTATCTAGGAGAAGTTTACAGCGAGATCAATGTTCTTTTATAATGATTGAGACATTCATCATGTGCATCTCTTTTTCTCCCCCTCTTTTTCTTGATTGAGCAACCCCGAAACTTATGAATATGGTTGAAGGCTTAATCGGGTTTCAAAAGAAATAAGAATGTTGGAGAAGGCTCAAAGGGGATTTCTAGAGTTAAAAGTAAAGGTTTTATAATTTGGGCCAAGTGAGGAATATCATAAGTTGCCCTTATCATTTTCATGACAAACTAACACAAAAGCAAGAATGAAGCTACAGAGTACAAACCAAAGGATAGTCATTTGAAGTGTGACATACTCAAGAAAAAATATTGAGGTTCAAATTCTCACATATATGATGTGGCTTGGTGTCTAGTGAAATAAACGAAACTCTTTGAATAAAAGAATGTCACATGAATTTTTAGGTAAAGAACTAATCATATATCAAAGAAATATTTTTGTGAGTAGTTCAAAATAGAAAAATTATCTCCATCCCCCATTTTTTTTATTATTATTAATTTATATATATATATAAATATACTATTGCATTTTTATTTTTCTTTTTGTATATAAAAAATTTGAAAGATAGAATCACGCAAGAATAATCAAGAAATATCAAGAAACATCAAGAAACACATAGAATATCATATAGAAGCATAGTAGAGCATGTAAAGCACATTTCAAGTAAGATTGATGTTCAACATGCCTAACTTAGTAATAAGGAATTGGAAATGTTTTTCATCCAGTGGCTTAGTGAATAAGTCGACAAGTTGTAGCTCTGTTTTAACAAAATACATATCGATAGTGCATTTTTCTACATGATATTTTATAAATGATAAGGAATGTCTATGTGTTTCGTGTGTGAATGCTGAACAGGATTGCAAGTAATGGCAATAGCACTTTGAGAATCATTGTAAATGGGAAAGTTATTAAATTCAAACCCGTAATCACGTAGTTGTGTCCCCACCCAAGAATTTGCGAGCATCACCTGGTAGTCGCGACGTACTTTGCCTCGGCTGTCGAAGTCGACACACAATTCTGCTTCTTTGAGGACCATCAAACCAACTTATCGCCTAGAAATTGTGCTCCGCCAGACGTGCTTTTGCTGTCCATTCGATAACCTACATAATCAGCATCAGTATAGCCAATTAATCTAAAATCAGTGTCTTTAGGATATCATAGCCCTAAGTTTGGAGTTCCTTTGACACAGCGTAGAATTCGCTTCACTGCATGCAGGTGGGACTCCTTCGGGTCAGCTTGAAAACGAGCACAGAGACAAGTGGCGAACATGATGTCGGGTCGTCTTGACGTCAAGTAGAAGAGATCCGATAATACTCCAATAGGTTGTGATGTTCACTGCCTTTCCAGAGATCAGCATCCAATTTGCAGTTTGTTGACATGAGAGTATTCATCGGTGTGCTCTTTTCTTGATTAAATCTCTTCAAAATATCTCGGATATACTTGGTTTGACTGATGAATATTCCATCTTCGAGTTGCTTGACTTGTAATCCAAGAAGGAATTGGAGTTATCCCATTAAGCTCATCTCGAATTTGGTCTTCATTAGTTTACCAAATTTCTGACAAAGTCGTTCATTTGTTGAGCCGAAGTTGATGTCATCAACGTAAACTTGAACGATCATCAAGTCTTTGCCTTGCTTTTTGATTGAGAGTGTCGTATCGATTGTTCCTCTTATGAAGTTGGACTTGACTAAAAATTCGCTCAGAACATCTACGAAACACGAGGGGCTTGTTTTAGTCCGTAGAGAGCTTTATCCAATCGATAGAAATAATCAGGTGGTTTTCGTGCACGAACCCTTTGGGTTGAGCGACGTAGACTTCTTCTTTTAACACGCCATTGAGAAAAGCGGTTTTGACATCCATTTGAGACGTTGAAGTCTTTATGAGCCGCGTAAGCCAGAAATAGTCGAATTGCTTCGATACATGCAACATAAGTACACATCTCATCGTAGTCAATACCTTTTTGTTGATTGTACCCCTTGGCTATGAGTCATGCTTTATTCCTGATAATTTCACCGGTCTCGTTCTTCTTATTTTTGAAGACCCATTTAGTTCCAATAATTGTTTTGCCATGCGGCCTAGGAACTAGTGTCCAAACTCGTAGACGTTCCAATAATTTCTTTATATAGATCTTTTTGCTCATAATTTTAGTAATGAGAGCCAATTGTTTCTTGAACTCTTTCATATCTGGCTCGGAGTCCGATTCTTATTCATCTTCATCTTCTGAAGAACTTGGCAACTTGATGCTTTTATCTTTGCGAGATCGACTAATTTTTCGTTCAGAAACTAGAGCTATAGAGTCTTCAATCTGTTTGCCCTTCAGTTCTTTTTGTATCTCGCTTATGTCTTCCTCGTGTTGAGCGAGATTATCAAAGACGGCGTGGATATCCATTTCGTCCAAATCCTTGTTTTGACGAATTTGCATTGATATTTTCTTCCACTCCGAGAGGAATCGGATGTTGACCTCCATGTTGGTCTTGAAAATTTCTATTTTCCACATCTCGTTAAGAAGAGTTAAATAGAGTTGATAGAGTTCATAAACGTTCTCCTCTGTCTTTGCTTTGAATGAGCCGTAAGCGGTGAGAATGCTTGCTTTGACACCAACTTCTGTCCGTTGCATCATTTTGTGGAGCTCGTCCCTCGTAGCTTTTGCACTTGATAGACTATCTATTTGCATATAGATTTATTTCGGAATAGGAGGATTATTGGTGGCTTCGCCTTCTTGGATGAGCCAAAATTGAGCGCGACCTTCTTGAAGAGAAGCTATCAAATTTGTAGATTGCTCTTTTGTTTCCAAGAAGTTCATGAATCGGCTTCTCCATACGGTGTATTCGCCTCTTTAAAGAATTGGAGGGCGGACGTCATTTCCGAGTGAGTAAGCATCCATTTGTAGTTGATTGGTAGGATCTTCATGAAAGTTTGAAATCGAAATGGTAAAAGTGCTTCACAAGTGACAAACTTCGTTAGTAATGTTTGTTTCGTACTTTAAGAAATTTCCCTTCCGTACCTATTTTTCGGTTGTTAAAGAGAAATTGGTTTGATTTCGAAAAATATTTGATATGAGAATTGATACTTCAACATTTTGCTAAAGAATTTTGAATTTAAGATCGAAAATTTTGAGTATCGTAGAAGATAATTTGGAGACAAATATTTTTCGTATGTTTTGAAAATTACGAATTTTGATTTCTTTCAAAATAGTGTAAAATGTGTGTGTGTTTGAGCAGTGGTCGAAAAACTTTTCGAGCAATAAAGTTTACGATTTAAAAATTTTTGAACCTTTAATCGAAAAGGATTTTCGATAGTATAAGTTTTTCATGGTATATATCGCAAATTATTTTTCGAACGTAATTGTTTTGCAAATTAAATATCCTATCGGAAAATAGTTTGTCGAATAATTGTTGATCGCAAAAACCTTTATCGTAAAATTTGTAACCGAAAAATTAAGAGTGATCGAAAATTTCGTGAAGTTTGATTCAAATTGTTGATTAAAAGTTTTTTGAGTGTGAATTATTCGATCGAAATATGTTTTCGCTAAATATTGACTGGAAAATTTAAATGTTCGAAAATCTTGTGGAGTTCATCCCACATAGCTTTTGCACTAGATAGATATCTATTTTCATATATATGTCCTTAGGAATTTCTTGCATTAGGAAAGTTTTGGCTCCTAAAATCCGCTTTTGCTCTTAACCACTCCCCCTCGGTATATTCACTAGGTATTTTGAGTCTTCTAGTTGCGGGAATGGGAGGATTATTGGTGGCATCGTCTTATTGGATGAGCCCAAATTGAGCAGGACTTTCTTGAAGAGAAGCTATTAAATTTGTAGCTTGATCTTTTGTTTCCAAGAGGTTCATGAATCGGCTTCTCCATAAGGTGTATTCGCCTCTTCGTAGAATTGGAGGGCGGACGTCGTTGCCAAGTGAGTAAGCATCCATTTGTAGTTGATTGGTAGGATCTCGTGAAAGTTTGGAATTAAAAAAAATGCTTCACAAGTGATAAACTTCGTTAGTAATGTTTGGCTCGTACTTCAACCAATTTCGTTTTCAAAATTTTTCGGTTATAAAGAGGAATTGTTTTGATTTCAAAAATATTTGATATAAGAATTGATATTTCAAAATTTTGCTAAAGCATTTCGAATTTATGATCGAAAATTTTTTAGTATCGAAGAAAATATTTCGGAGACAAATATTTTTCATAAGTTTCGAAAATTACGATTTTTTATTTTTTTCAAATCGGTGTAAAATGTGTCTGTTTGAAAATTCAGTGGTCGAGAAATTTTTCGAGCAGTAAAGTTTTCGATTTCAAAATTTTCGAACCTTATAACCGAAAAAAAATTCGATTGTATAAGTTTTTCGTGGTATATTTATCGAAAATTATTTTTCGAACGTAAGAGTTTTGCAAAGACAATATCGTATCGAAAATAGTTTGTCGAATAATTCTGTTAATCGCAAAAACTTTTATCGAAAAATTTGTAATCGAAATATTAAGAGTGATCGAAAAATTTCGTTAAGTTTTACTCAAATTATTGACTAAAAGTTTTTCGAGTGTGAATTATTCGATCGAAATATGTTTTCGCTAAATTTTGATTCGAAAATTTAGATGATCGAAAATCTTGTAATAGTCAAACAAGTTTTTCGTGTCAAAATTAGATATTTATTTAGCGAAAATAGTATCCGTCGAAAAAAAATACGCTTTGTTACGCTCGAAAAAGATATATATATATATATATATCGAAAACTAATTATCGAAAATAATGTTTTTCGAGTCTTATATTTGAGTGAAACACACGAAAACAGTGTTTGTTATCGAGAAACTTCTCGGCTGTAAACTTATTCGAAAAATATTTTTGGAGCCAAGTTTTTCGATCGAAAAACTATCGAAGAACAACCTTCAAGTTCAATGAAACAGTGAAAATCCAGAGTCAACCGAAAAGTTCAAGTTAGGTCCTGAGATTCTGGATAATCACTCAAATCTAAGTTCTTAATATGAACAAACACAAGATTAACCACGTTTTACTACAAAATATATCGATTATGAAGAAAATCAAATCTTATTCAAAACATAATCGCAAACATAAATATCGATCGAAATAAAAAATCTGAAATAATCTGAAGTTCTAAGCGATTGAAATCACTACGTAATTCATTCCTAACATATAATCTATCACTTTAACAGCAAGATCATCAACTAAATTCGAAAAAATAAACACATTGATCAGAATAAATTTCACGTAAGTTTTTCGATCGAAAAATCTGGAATATTATTGTGATCTTAGTATTGCGAATTTAATCCAAAATCGATCACGATCTGCTCTGATACCAAATGTTAGGTCCTATTTCATCAACTAACAATCAATCTAAGCATGAATTCTGGATATTCGATTAATAAATCTAGAGAATTACCTTCGGTCGGATATCGAGTTTGAAGATCGGGAGAGGAAGCGATTAGAGAGTGGAAGTTTTTCGATTGCGTTTCTCTCTCTAGAATGTGATCAATACTTTGTAATTTTTCTGAAATGACTTGTGTATTGATTTTGATCGTGTACATTGTATTTATACCTATTTACATGATATATTTACTATTATGTCCTACTCTATCAAAACTACGAGTTACGCCCCTAATTACAAAGATAACTAATTAACAAAGCACAATTCTATGTTTCTTCAATTGTTTTCTATTTATTTTTATTATTAGTTATTAATTAATTAAACTATTTTTTATTTTTCTTTTTAATTAAAATATTTTTCTCTTATTTTATTTTATTTTTTATCTTTTTTCAGAGAAAAATGTCTTTCCCCCTTTTTTAATGTTATTTTTATTATTTTTACGGGCGGCTTATCGGGTGTCGACACGTGGCGTTTTCCATCCAAATTGACGGAAAATTAACGAAGGGACCAATTTGGTTCAAAAGTGACAACATCAGGGACTAAATTGGTCCACGGGAAACATCGGGGACTAAATTGATCCATGGGGTAAACATCGGGGACTATTTTAGGTTTTATCCCATATAAAAGTCACAGATTTTGGATAGTTACCTTATTTTATTTTTTCAATGGAGTTGCCTTATCTCTTTTTAACGGCTAGTTTACCTTATGGGGATATATATATATATATATATATATATATATATATATATATATATATATATATATATATAAGAGATTGATGAGAAATGGGCCTCGATTTGAATTGGGGGGGACATAAATGGGTCGTCTCTCTCTCTTTTATAATCGGCTTACGCTTAATGTCTTCATTTGGATATATTTATACTATTTTATTAAGGCTGAGCAATTGTTAAAAACCGTTATTGCATATAAACCACGTTTTAAGATAACTAATTGTCTGCTTAATAAAATAGTTATTACATATTACACTTTCATCGTCAGAAGATGACACGTTGAAATGCCCTTAACTAGGGCAAGTTACATCATATTATATTTTTTGTTCTTATTTTTCCTATTAATCACAAGAACGAGGTGATGAAGCTACAGGTGAAGGAGAGCATGAAGCAGAAAGAAAACCTTGAAGAAAGGCGAGAGGGAGTACAACAATGAGGGAAGGCTTATTATTTGCCAGCAAGTGATTCTAATTCGTTGATTTCTATTTTTGTATGTTTTTTTTGTGGTGTTATTGAATGTGAATGAACCAAAAAAGTAACATTTTAAAACAATCGAATCCGATTTCCTTGAGCGAAGATTGCACACACATCGAGTGTGCACCGATTACTTTATAACATATTTCAATGTTAGGTCCTATTTAGTCAACTAACGATCAATCTAATCATGAATTCTAGATATTCGAATAAAATTTCTCGAGAGTGACTGTTAGGTCCTTATCTATCAACTACCGATCGATCGAAGCACGAATTCTAGATAGTAGAATAATAAATCTTACAAAATACCTTTTGGTCGAATATCTTCTTTGATGATCTTGAGAGAGAGTGTTTCTCAATTGCCTTTCTCTCTCTTAGAATATGAATTCAATGCTTGTGTTTTTTTAAAATGAACTTGTATATAATTTTGATAGTGTACATTATATTTATACTTATTTTCAAGGTATAATTACTATTTGGTCCTACACAATCAAAACTACTAGTTACGCCCCTAATTACAAGGATAATAAAATAACAAAGCACAATTCTAAATTCTCTTCAATCTCCCCCTTTGTGCTTGTCTTCGTTTCAGCTCCTTTTATCCTTTTCGGGCGTAAAACAATTTCCGTAATACCAATGCTGTCTCGTAACGTCGAACAGCATTCCTCAGCTTCAACCTCTCATTAATCGCATCCAGAAGCTCATTTATGAGTGGGGCTTCTTCTTCACAAAGATCTTCGAAGATTGTCTCTTCAGTGATCTCTCCCAATCTTCAGAGATCTCACTAATTTTAATGTCCCGTCACAGAACTTGTGGATCTCTAACTTCATCATAGCTCTCGTCATTCCAATGACTGCATTCCGATAAGTTATGGCGAGGCCAGGTTTCTTAAATATGTAGTTCTCGGGAAAATTATTGAGTGGGAAGCCCTTCATGAGCGAAGACTCCATGTTGACCTTCTTCATATTGTTTCTCTATAGCAATTTGAAGGTCGTGTGCGGTGTGATACTTGATCTGCCGCACCATGAATCTCTTCAATCCCTCGAGTCCTTCAATCTTGATGTATCCGGAGGGCGTCTGATATTTTCTCTTGTACTTGTGATACAGACGGTAGACCTCATCCGGTGGAAGGAACGGGAGATAGCTTTCATCTATCTCTGGTCGAGTGCGGTTGTTGTCGCTCGCTCAATGAGGTACATAGGGGTTGGATAGCTTCCGATCGTATGCAAAACTCCGATGAGTTGGAGAATCGATGGCTTGTCCCTGAAGTTTTTCTTCAGTTGATCTGTTGGGATGCCATTGAGAAGAGTTAGATATCTTTGATAGAGTTCATAAACTGATTCCTCTATCTTGGCTTTGAAAGAGTCATAAGCTGTTAGGATATTTGCTTTCTTTGCTTTGACTCCAACTTCGGTTCGTTGCATCATCTTGTGGAGCTCATCCCACATGGCTTTTGCACTCGATAGACTATCTATTTGCATATAGATGTCATTCGGTATTCCTTGCATTAGGAAAGTTTTGGCTCCCAAGTCTGTTTTGGCTCTTAAACGCTCCCCCTTAGTATATTCACCATGCACTTTAAGTCTTCTGGTTGCAGGAATAGGAGAATTGTTTGTGGCATCTCCTTCTTGGATGAGCCAGAATTGAGCTGAACCTTCTTGAAGTGACGCGATCAAATTTGTGGCTTGATCTTTCGTTTCCAAGAAGTTCAAGAAACGGCTTCTCCATACCGTGTATTTGCCTCTTCGAAGAATTGGAGGGCGGACGTCATTGCCAAGTGAGTAAGCATCCATTTTTGTTGATTGATAGGATCTTCGTGAAGGTTTAGAATAGTAATAAAAAGTAAAACATTATTTTCGATAATTAGTTTTTCGATTCATTTTTGACTCAAAATTCCTATATGACTGTTCTCGTGTGTTTTACTCAAATATAAGACTCGAAAAACTTTATTTTCGATAATTAGTTTTTCGATTCATATATAAATATTTTTTATTACTATTCCAAACTTTCACGAAGATCCTACCAGTCAACTACAAATGGATGCTTTCTCACTCGGAAACGACGTCCGCCCTCCAATTCTACGAAGAGGCGAATACACCGTATGGAGAAGTCGATTCATGAACTTCTTGGAAACAAAAGAGCAAGCTACAAATTTGATAGCTTCTCTTCAAGAAGGTCCCACTCAATTTTGGCTCATCCAAGAAGGCGATGCCACCAGTAATCCTCCCATTCCCGACTCTAGAAGACTCAAAATTCCTAGTGAATACACCGAAGGGGAGCGATTAAGAGCAAAAGCGGATTTAGGAGCCAAAACTTTCCTAATGCAAGGAATTCTTAACGACATCTATATGCAAATAGATAGTCTATCTAGTGCAAAAGCTATGTGGGACGAGCTCCACAAGATGATGCAACGGACCGAAGTTGGAGTCAAAAGTAAATATTCTAACCGCTTACGACTCATTCAAAGTCAAGGCAGACCAAAACCGTTTATGAACTCTATCAACGCTATCTAACTCTTCTTAATTAGATGAGGAAGATAGATATCTTCAAGACCAACATGGAGGTCAACATCCGATTTCTTTCTTCCCCTCAAACGGAGTGGAAGAAAATATCCATGCAAATCCGTCAAAATAAGGATTTGGACGAAATGGATATCCACACCGTCTTTGATAATCTTGCCCAACACGAGGAAGATATCAGCGAGATACAAAAAGAACTTAAGAGCAAGCAGATTGACGATTCTATAGCTCTTGTTTCTGAAAGAAAAACAAGTCGATCTCACAAAGATAAAAGCATAAAGTTGTCAAGTTTTTCAGAAGATGAAGACGAATCTGAATCGGACTTCGAACCCGATATGAAGGAGTTCAAGAAACAGTAGGCTTTCATTTCTAAAATGATGAGCAAAAAGTTTTATAAAAAGAAATCCTCTTCCTCGGCCAATAGACTTCGGGCATCAAGCTCCAAGCACAAGGAAAGACCGGCCGAGTCATCAGAATCTAAAAACGCCAAAGAACCACAAAAGTGTTGTAATTGTGGTAAGATAGGGCACTTCGCCAGAGAATGCAAACTTTCCAAGAAAAAGGACGCTAACTACTTCTCCAAAAAATTCCAACTCACTAAACAAAAAGAGGCTGGAGTAGCACTGATGGCCGAACAAGAGCATTGACTGGAAAATACCACAGATTCTCAAGACGAAAATCTCGCTCTAATGGCATACCTCGAAGACGCCTCAAATGATAACTCCAGAAGGCCTGACTACGACGACGATAAAGCATCCTCTTCATCACAAGAGGTAACAATGTCTCAATCCACATTATTAAACATGTTAGAATCATTACAGATTAAGTACTCTAACATGAAAAATGAGCGGAAAAGAACTAAGGAATTAGAAGAGAGACTAGCTCTTAGTGAAAACAATTTCCAAAAGCAATTAGATAAGAAAATTCATCTAGAATTCTCTTATCTAACGCTAAGAAAAAATTTCTAGTCTGAATTAACCATAGCTACCTCTGAGACTAAAGCCAATGACCTTAATATGACTCTTATCGATTGTCAGAGAGATTTAGAAATTTCTAAAAATAATTTCAAAGAAATCTCTGTCGAACGTAAGAAACTTTACTCAAGGATTAAAACTTTAGATGATCTTCTAACAAAAAGGGGTCAAACGGATCAAACTATCTTTCTAAATCAATCTCTTGATATATAATTTTATAATCCTAAAGAGGACTTAGGCTTTAACAATCCCTGTAACTTGAAAAAAGTCAATGTTAGACAATTATATGATATCAAGTATATGGGATTAGGTTTAACTTCTCTAATGGCCTTTACTAATTCTTCCGCAATAAATACCTTAGAAGAATCTAAACGACAAGCCACAAATAGGACTGACATTCCTTTTGACTACACCGACTTGAATAATAGTTACAAGACAATGGATATCAACTTGTGTAGTGATTATAATTCATTATATCCCCTAGAAGATTTTTCTAAAGATAAGGAAGAAAATAATGATCCTTTTCAAAATTCTATTTTCCGATATATTCCAACTATTATTAAGAAAATAGTTGATTTAAATCCTTCCTTAGAAACAGAAAGAAAGAATTTCAAAGCTGAAAAGAATGAGCTTTTACTGGAGATTTCTTATCTCAAAACTTCATCAACTTTACAAACTTGTCCTGATTTTACTTTGAAAGAAAAATCATTAATTAAGGACAAGATTACATCTAAGAAAACACCTTCTATTGTTTTTCAAAATATTTTAAAAGAAGATAAATCTTCTTTAAAAATCGTAAAGGGAGGAAAAGAATCCTTAAATGCTTCAAAAAGGAAAAAGACTTTTTCTAACTCTTTTTCTACTCCATCCACAGGTAGAGTAGAAAAAGAGGTGAAGCATGCAAAGGAAAGAGTGCCTATGATAGAATTTAAGAAGAAAAATGATAAGAATGTCTTATTTTCAAAATTTTCTTCTGTATCAAAAAATATGGACACTCGCAAGAAGACAGCCGTTTCAAACTTTAATGTTGTTGCTTCCACTTATGTGTTAAAACCTATTAATTTTGAAAGCACAAATTTTGAAATTGGCTCTACTTCAAAAATTATAAACAATCATTCTAAGACAAATGCAACTCTTAAGTCTCGTAGGAAACAAGATCCAACTATTAAGAAAGCTTATAGCTCCATACATTCTTGTCCTCACCTAAGGTACCCAGTCCACGTACATCCAGCTAAACACCTTAGGAGACTAGCTAGAGAAAATATTTTCTCAAGCAATAAGACAAATCAGACATTTGTTCGCATTGAAATTAACCTCCCATGTAATGTTTAACCTCACTGGGTTCCTAAAACATCACCTAGGCCAACACAAGTCAACAAGGCCAAGTTGCCTAAAGAAGTACCACTTAAATCAACTACTTCTAAGTTGGTTTGGATACCTAAGCATTCCAATAATTTAGGAACCAACGATGACCAAACCTTACTTATCAAATCTGCTAATCCGAGAGGACCCATTCAAAAGTGGGCACTTAAATCTCCCTAACCTCTTTCTATGCAAATCCATCATGTGTGGTATTTAAATTCTGGTTGCTCCACACATGACGGGAAAGCAAGAACTGTTGAGCAACTACCAAGACCGTTACAACGGAAAAGTCCGATTTGGCAACAATGATTCAGCTCCAATACTCGGCTTTGGAGACATTCTACTGCCGAATCTGACGATTAAAGATATCTCTTACGTCCAAGGTCTTAAACACAACCTGTTCTGCATAGGACAATTCGGCGACAAAGAATTTCAAGTGGTGTTTCTAGCTGATCAGTGGAGAATTTTAAATAGCTGATTGGGTGGAAGCCCTATTGGACCCCCAATATCTTCGGAGCAAACAATAGGCCAACCCATTGAAGTGGTCACTTCAGGGTTGACAACGGATGTCCCATGATGTTCCGGACCATCAAGACCTACTCAAGGGGGCACTTCGGAAACCTTTTTCGATGTTGTGACAGTGGAGCGCCTCGCTGGCCCCACTCCACCAATGATCGTGACGGAGCAACGTATACAGGAAGCACTCTCCACAGCCATGTCTTCTCTCGAAGATCGTCTGATGGACCGCATGCTTAAAGCCATCGAGACTTCCCGAAGAGATACTGGGAAAGCACGAGTCTCCGTGGCTGCTCCGACCGACACACAAACCACCCCCGTTTTCTCACCACCTCTTACCATCACCATACACACCCCCATACAACCCACCCTCATCACCCCTACTCCATCACCTTCTCTCATCAACCCCTATACCATCCCGATCACCCAGCTTCACGACATACTCATCTCCCGCCTCCTTGCCTTAGAAACCAGGACCCCCGCTGAGGAGAGTCTCTACAAAAGGCTGGTAGATGAACCAGAGCTGCCAGCTCAATCAAGGTGCCGAGAAGAAAGCTCCCGCACCAAACGAAGACATGACGATCCCGATGATCCGGATCGTCATGAGGGGGAGAAACGGCAACGAACCACACGGAGCGGCCGTGGAGTGAGTCGAGAACAAAAAACCACACAACCCACAACCCACACAACCCGCCAACAAACAACCACACCTCCCACCACATCCCACACACTACCTCTCTCTCCTACAAATCCAAATCCAATCCCGACCCCTAACATCCTCCAAGCCCAAACAGAAGCAGTCGTCTACGATCCACATATGATCGTAGACGATTATATCTTAAATGAGAAATGGACGACGCAATGGGAACCAGAGGAAGCTGCTCAAGCTCGACTCTCCAACGTCAGATATTTCTTACAACAAGCTTCAGTGGACCTGGTGCTGCTTGAAGATGAAGAACTTCAAGAAGGCGAGAACTACAGTTCTGCTCTCTCAGAGCTACCGGAAATGATCAGGCACAGAGTTGACTCTCCTCCCTGCTTATCAAAAGGGACAGTTAGAGTCGAGACGCCGTCGGCGAATATCAGACTTGAAGTCCCGTTTATTGAAGATGTTATAAAGCAGATCTGGAGGGCTCCAAACAGAATAAAGAAGCTCAACGAACATAATCTACGGGGCATCTCACACTGGGAAGATAGGAAGAAAATGAAGCACATCTTCATGTTCAACTATATTGGCCCCGATCGGAATGGCATCTCAACTAATCAACTGAAGAAAAATTTCAGGGACAAGCCACCGATTCTCCAACTCATCGGAGTTTCGCATACGATGGAAAGCTACCCTACCCCTATCTACACATTGAGCGAGCGAACAACAACCGCACTCGAGAAGAGATAGATGAAAGTTATCTCCCTTTCCTTCCGCCGGATGAAGTCTACCGTTTGTATCAGATGTACAAGAGAAATACCAGACGCACTCCGGATATATCAAGACTGAGGACTCGAGGGACTGAAGAGATTCATGGTGCGGCAGATCAAGTATCACGCCGCACATGACCTTCAAATTGCGATAGAGAACAATATGAAGAAGGTCAACATGGAGTCTCCGCTCATGAAGGGCTTCCCACTCAACAATTTTCCCAATAACTACATCTTCAAGAAACCTGGCCTCGCCATAACCTATCGGAATCCAGTCATTGGAAAGACGAGAGCTATGATGAAGTCAGATATCCACAAGTTTTGTGAAGAGACACTAAAATTAGTGAGGAAGAACATCCAGAAAAGATTGGGAGAGATCACCAAAGAGACAATCTTCGAAGATCTTTGCAAATAAGAAGCCCAACTCTTAAATGAGCTTCTGGATGCGATAAATAAGAGATTAGAGCTGAGGAATGTTGTTCGACGTTACGAAACAACATTGGGATTGCGAAAATTGTTTTACGCCCGACAAGGATAAAAGGAGTTGAAACGAAGACAAGCACAAAGGGGGAGATTGAAGAGAATTTAATATTCTTCTTTGTAATTTTATTATCCTTGTAATTAGGGGCATAATTAGTAGTTTTGATAGTGTAGGACCAAATAGTAAATATACCATGTAAATAGGTATAAATACAATGTACACTATCAAAATCAATACACAAGTTAATTTTCAGAAAAACACGAGCATTGAATTCACATTCTAAGAGAGAGATTTGTAATCGAGAAACTCTCTCTCTCAAGATCTTCAAAGAAGATATTCGACGAAGGTATATTGTGAGATTTATCATTCGAATATCTAGGATTCATGCTTAGATCGATCGGTAGTTGATAAAATGGGACCTAACATTGTTGAGTAAAATTTTTTCGAGTGTAAAATATTAGATCGAAATTTTGACTCGAAAATATATTTTCGCTAAATTTTGACTTGAAAATTTAGATGATCGAAAAACTTGAGATCGAAAAACTTGTAATAGTAAAACAAGTTTTTTGTGTCAAAATTAGATATTTATCTATAACAGTATCCGTCGAAAAAATTTACGCTTTGTTACGATCGAAAAAGATATTTATGTGTGAATCGAAAAACTAATTATCAAAAATAAAGTTTTTCGAGTCTTATATTTGAGTAAAACTCACGAAAATAGTGTGAGTATCGAGAAACTTTTCGACTGTAAACTTATTCGAAAAATAATTTTCGAGCAAAGTTTTTCGATCGAAAAAAGATCGAAGAACACAACTCAAGTTCAATGGAACAGTGAAAATCCAGATTCAACTGAAAAGCTCAAGTTTGGTGCTGAGATTCTGGATAATCACTCGAATATGAGTTCTGAATATGAACAAACACAAGATTAACCACGTTTTACAGCAAAATATATCGATTATGAAGAAAACCAAACCGTGTTCAAAACGCAATCGCAAACACTAATATCGATCGAAAATCGGAAATAATCCGATGTTCTAAGCGATTGAAATCAGTACGTAATTCATTCCTAACATAGAATTTATCACTTTAGCAGCAAGATCATCAACAAAATTCGCAAAATTAAGCACGTGGATCAAAATACAATTCACGTAAGTTTTTCGATCGAAAAATCTGGAAAATAATTGGTCCAAGAATAGCAAATTCAATCCAAAAACGATCATGATTTTCTCTCATACCAATTTTTAGGTCCTATTTAATCAACTAATGATCTATCTAAGCATGAATTCTAGATATTCGAATAAGAATTATCGAGAGGTACTGAAAAGACATTAGAATTGTGCTTTGTTATTTTGTTATCCTTGTAATTAGGATTGTAATTAGTAGTTTTGATAGTGTAGGACTAAGTAGTAAATATACCATGTAAATAGGTATAAATACAATGTACACTATCGAAAAAAAAAGAGTTCATTTTTCGGAAAAATCACAAGCATTAAATTCACATTCTAAGAGTGAGAAAAGCAATCGAAAAACACTTTCTTTCAAGATCTTCAAAGAAGATATTCGACCGAAGGTAATTTGTAAGATTTATCATTCGAATATCTAGAATTCATGCTTAGATTGATCGTTAGTTGATAGATGAGGACCTAACAATTGGTATCAGAGCAGATCTTAATCGGTTTGGATTAAATTCGCGATTATAAGATCAAAATAATTTTCCAGATTTTTCGATCGAAAAACTCACGTGAAATAAATTTTTATCAATGTGCTTAATGTTTGCGAATTTTGTTGATGATCTTGCTGATTAAGAGATAGATTATATGTTAGGATGATTTACGTACTGATTTCAATCGCTTAGAACATCATATTAATTCAGATTTTCGATTTAGATCGATATTTGAGTTTGCGAGTAAGATTGATTTCGAATTGATTTTCTACATAATCGAAATATTTTGCTGTAAAACGTGGTTAATCTTCTGTTTGTTCAAATTCAGAACTAAGAAACGAGTGATTATCCAGAATTTCAGCTCCTAACTTGAACCTTTTGGTTGAATCTGGATTTTTCAATGTTACATTGAACTTGAAGGTTGTTCTTCGATCGTTTTTCGATCGAAAAACTTGGCTCGAAAATTATTTTTCGAATAAGTTTGCAGCCGATAAATTTTTCGATGACAAACACTGTTCTCGTGTGTTTTACTCAAATATAAGACTCGAAAAACATTATTTTCGATAATTAGTTTTTCGATTCATATATAAATATTTTTTTCGAGCTTAATAAAACGTATTTATTTTTTACGGATACTGTTTTCGCTAAATAAATATCTAATTTTGACACGAAAAACTTTTAATTGTAAAACAAGTTTTTCGATCACAAGATTTTCGATCATTTAAATTTTCAAGTCAAAATTCAGCAAAACCATATTACAACTGAATAATTCACACTCGAAAAACTTTTAGTCAACGATTTGAGTCAAAATTCACGAAAAAATATTCGATCACTTTTTATTTTTCGATAAAAGTTTTTGAGATCAACAATTATCGACAAACTATTTTTCGACAAGAAATATACTCTGAAAACTCTTACGTTCGAAAAATAACTTTCGATAAATACAACGAAAAATTTACACAATCGAAAATCTTTTCGAACATAGTTCGAATTTTTTTTAATCGAAAACTTTATTGTTCGAAAAACTTTTCGGTCGCTGCTCAAACACACACACATTTTACACTATTTTGAATGAAATCAAAATTTGAAATTTCAAAACTTGCGAAAAATATTTGTCTCCGAATTATCTTCTACGATACTTAAAATTTTCGACCTTAAATTCAAAATTCTTTAGCAAAATTTTGAAGTATCAATTATCATATCTGTTAGACCGATTACGCACTCAAGAGAGGATCAAAGGCTTAAAAATGATAAAGTTCTTAAAACACCTTCAGTGTGTGTTTGTGTGTGTGTGCCGAAATTAAGAACTTACTTTTAAGAATTATACATTGACCAACCCTAATTAGGGTTAATGGGATGCCTTATATACCACATGAGTTGGTATATTAAGGCTTGGGACTCAAACAATAAAATATTTACAATTTGACCCCAAATACAATAAATTAACTAATATTGACCCAAAACTCAAATACTAACTAAGGACACTACAATTAATTCCTAACATTCTCCCCCTTAGTGTCCTTTCTTCGTCTTTGTCTGTTTCTTTGAGCCTTTGGGTCGTTGCTGGGCGTACACGGAGTTCCGTAGTCCAAGCTTGTGCTCGTACGTCCTTATTTCCCTCCGGAACGAAAGCCTTTCTTGTATGTTGTTCAGCATATTCAGTATCTTGGCTTTTGTGTCCGGTCCTTCACCTTCCATCTTATCCAGTATGCTCCTCAACTTCTCTCGTATGATGAGGAGCGTTCCGTCGGAGAATTTTGGTATCTCCGATGTCTTCAATATTCGCTTTTCTCCCTTGTAGTTGATGTAGACCACCGCTGGATCTTCACTTTCGAACACGTGGCCTTCACCATATTCAACTTGTTCAGGGAGCTCGAATGATGGTTTGGTGAGGTTGACCTTTCTGACATTTGACTCCAGTGCTAGCTGCAGGTCGTGCGTCGCTCCGTACTTGATTTGTCGGAGCATGAACCTTTTGATCGTCATGTATCCTAATTTGACGTCCTGGTCCTGCAGCGTTCCCACGTATCGGTAGCTTCCAATCATCTGTGAGATGTCTTCAGCTCTGATGTACGGGAAGTCAGCCTCTGTCAAGGTCTCTCTTGTACCGTCTTCCCTCACTACGTGGTAGACGCTTAGTAGGAAGGTCCCGAGCCGATCTATTCCAACTCTTTCTACGGCTTGTATTCGGGGCCTCTGCTTTTCCTCTCGCCTGAGAGCAGCCAGATCATTTCCTTTCCCTAAGAACATATGAAGACGTCTTAGGGAAAGAAGGTAGAGATTGGCTCTGCGCTCTGACAGGTGCGTCATCCCACGTAGCTCCAGCTCGTTCAATTTGACGAGCTGATCCTCTTTACGCCAGATTCTTTTCCTTATCTCTTCTTGGTATGGAACTAAGATTCTGACGTTTTGCCACGGAAGATCGACCGTTGCCCCGATCTTTGACATGAGAAGTGGAGCATCCTCATTTTGGACTTGATGTTTGAGTAGTTCCGGTAGATCGGGGAGGTCACTTTGCAGATCTTCCAGCTCCTCATCTTCATGGACTTTCACCAGGCTTATCGACGCCTTTTCGAGGAATAGTCTGGCGTTTTCTCGAAATCTGGCTTCGAGCTGGAGGTCCATCGGTTGCTTCAGCCATCCTTCTTCAAATATATATTTTCTACCACATCATGTGGATTGTAGAGTTGGCTGATTTCTTCCGAGATTTGGAGGTCAATAGATGTGGCTTGAGGTGGACTTTGTCGGTAGAAGGTTCTTGGTGAGCTAAGGCTTATAGTGACTGGAGTGGGTGTCGAAAGGGAAAGTGTATTGGAGATCTCTTGTGTATTTTGTTCGGTTGTGGTTGAGATCTCCATGGTAGGGAATATTATTGTGGTGCTGGAGACTTGTTTTGTTTTGCCTTTTGAGCTTGAGGTATCCAGCGGGTTGGATTCTTGGACTGTTTTGGTTGTTGGCTGCTGCTGGTGAGGGGATTCGACTCCACGCTGTCGGTTCTCCCCCTCGGGACGGTCCTCGTCTTCAGGGTCGTCCCGCGATCCAGATAGGCCCCCGGCTTGTGTTCGGCAGCTGGTGGGGTCAATCAGCCTCTGGATTTCTTTCTCCTTCGGTGTCAGGTGTGGCGCCGACCGGATACGTGCCAAAAGAATGTTGAAGAGTTCTTCAATGGGCACGTCCCACGGTCCTTCTTCTGGTTGTGTGAGTGAAGGAACAGCAGCAGCTGTCTCGTGTGTGACTGGAGTCTTGCCTTTGTCTTGTCTTGATGTTTCGATCATGGCCCGGACTTTTTCCACTAGTTCGTCGCCAAAAGATCGTAGCCGAGACTCCGTCACAAACGGATCGGGAAATAAAACGGAGCCACTGAGGCGTGCCGTTGTCGCGACGTCAGAGTAGATTTCTGACGTGCCGCCCACTGTAGTGGGTCTTCCGGGGCCACCAAGGCACACCGGTGGCAACGGTGCTAAGACAAACTCAGACCGTTGGCCCGAGACGACTGGTGGGATGTTGATCGTTTCGGGGCTTCCGCTCAGTCCCTCGGAGATTAACCCCAGAGTGACGTCAGAGAGCGTTCTGTCTAAGTCTGGAAGACTTAGAGGTGCGGAAAATAGTGTATGTGTCCTAGAAATGGAAAAAATTTTAGTTGGTGCGGACACTAGACCTGTGATCAAGGAGGGCGCAGTCGGAGGAAGTGAACTGCTTAATTCAACATCTATTGCCTCCGAATAAGGCAATGATGGTTGTCGTGGCTCCTCCGGTGCTATTGAGACGGTCGTCTGTTGGGAGACGACCGAATGGGTTGGAAGGGTTATTTGCGTGCTTGGGCCTGATGGCACGACTGCTACTCGGGAGACGATCGTGTCGTCTCCTGTTCCTACGGGTTCGGCCCGGCTTTGTAGTGGGTTAGAGGACTGAGGAGGTCGATCATGTTTTTGTTTGGTGCGACGCTCCTGTATGCGTCTTACGTCTTCCCCTCGTTTTGTTTTTCGTGAGGAACGAGGAGGGGAAGCGGCGCTTCCTAGACCTAACTGAGGCTGGGGTAGGCTAATTCCCGGGGTAGGTTCGACTGGGTTTTGTCGAACCATAGGAGTGTCTTCAAGGGTGATGGATTGGAGGTACCTCGCTACTATTGGGTTGGAAGGATTAGCGATTTGTAGGAGGTGGTCAGGGATCCGCATCGACTCGAGATCAAATTTGGATTTGGAAGAATGGAGGGATGCTAGCTTGGGAATTTGGTATCCCTCCGATCTCGGTCGACGGGTTATCTCGGGGTGTAGGTCTTGAAAGTGGGTTATTATCACTGGAAACCACCGAAGGTAGGGAAGGACTTGTCGGGTTTTATTTTTGGTGGATAAGTCCCTTCGGCGGAGTTGGTCAAGGATATCGGCGCTGGGACCGAGATATTGTCAAAGTCAATGGCCGGGTTGTTGGGAATTTTAGTGGCCCATTGACTTTGAGGGAATACTTCGTCAATTTCTCGTAACATTTTTATTCAATCTGCTAAGAAGGAAACACAGAAAATTGTTAGCATAGGCAGAGTAAATAAAGACGTTACTTAGAAAAAAAATTTCGGACTTGAAAAATTTTATATGAAAGTGCCCGAAATTTGCTTAAGTAAATAAGATTATACTTTTGAAATACAAGCGGCGAAGTTCACAAATTCGGCTAAGAGTACATTGAAAAGTTTAATACTCGAAGTTTGATTTGGCCGAATTTGGATTTGAAAGGTTTTGTTCGCCGAATTTGATGAAGTTCGGGTAATGAGGATTTGAAATTTTTGTTCGCCGAATTGTAATGAAGTTCGGGTAAGTAAAAATTAAATCGAATTTGTTATCATCATTCATCAAATTCGGGTGCTTGTCTTTAAAATTGAATTTGCCGAAATTGACAAATTCGGGCGATGGAATTCGACTGTGGAGTCGGGGTACAGTAGAAATTCGCCGAATTTCGAGTGAACAGTAGAAATTCGCCGAATTTTGGATTGAAAAGCAGAAATTCGGATGAAAATTTGAATTTTACTCGAATTTCGCCCGAAACCTAAAAATTAAAATAGGTCGATTCCATCGTGATTTGGATGAAATTTTGGCAAATAAATTGCAGATTCGGAATTTTATATTATGTCAAAGAGCTCCCCCTCAATAAAATGATATATACTCCCCCGTAATAAAAATAAGCTCCTCCTTAATAAAATTGAAATATGCTCCCCCTTAATAAATATGAAATATACTCCCCCATAATAAAAATGAAATAAACTCCCCCTTAATAAAAATGAAATAAACTCCTCCTTTCCACCAAATCTCTCTGTGTAGTTGCTCAGCAGTTCTTTTCTTCCAGTCATGTGTGTGGAGCAACCCGAGTCTAAGTACCACACATGACTTATCTGCAAGATAAGTTTAAGCAGTGTTAGAGATCCCGTTTAAGACGGGTCCTCGCATTTGCAGAGGTTAAAGTGCATGCAAGATTGGGTGAATTGTGTACCAGGTTGGCTTGTATCTTTCCTGAGTTTTTCGGTACCCAAATTTTCTTTACCCCTAAAGGAAAACAGAGCTTTGTGCATGCAGCAAGCACTGTTTTAATTACCCAGATTTGTTTGCAATCTTTTCCCTTAGCTTCAGCTCGGGTTTTCGATTGCTCAGGTATTTTTGGGTCTGATTTGGTCACGTTTTTGACCTTTTTCTCTAAAGCTTGAGCTTTAGCTTTTGTTTCAGTGGGAGTTGGCCTTCTGAATGTTCTAGCTACCTTTTCGTCAACTTTTAGGTTGGACGTTTTGGATGGTAGAACCGTTTTCGTGTGTGTTCCTGAAATCATATCTCTACGACGTATAAATTTAGCATTCGTAGCTATACACTTATCGTAGGTAAGATAATCACTGACATTCTTAACAGAACTTGTTGTGGAAGGAATACGGGAATAAGCGGAAGCATAGTTCGAACTACATGAAGAAAGATTTCTAAATGTTTTTGGAAATAATTTTAAATCAGAAACACTAGTCAAATTTTGCTTCGTCTTTTTATCAAAGATTTTGGCATCCTTCTCTTGCGTTCCTGAATTTTTCTTCCCAGCAGTCTCTGTCCGTCTCAGATCTGTCATAGATGGTGAAGGGATGTTAGCTGTTGCTTGAATGAGAATCTTCTTAGTTAGCCTATTCTTCATGGATGAGGAATCTATTGGTGTTATAGTAACAGACTCCGACTTAGAAGATTTAGCGAGATCAGCATATGATTGATTTTCAAGTGAGGAAATTCTCTCAAGGAGTTTCTCCTTTTCAGCTTGAAATGTTTTCCGTTCGAGCTCTATCGTGGATTGAATATTCTTGATCTTTGAGGAATGTAAATTCGGCAAAGATCTGAGTTCTTTGAGCTAGATGTTTCTGTCATGGGCTGATCAGATTCAGAGGGAGGATGGGGAAACATATGTAGATAGTCATTTGAAAGAGGAATTTCCCTACTTCCATAACTATCGTTGATTTCCTTGTAATCCAAGGATATTTCGGCCTTGCTTTTGTTCTTGCGCTTTTCCTGTTCTAGGTTATCTTCTTCTTCAGATGATCTGAGAAAGGCTAACAAGCTAGGTATTCCTAGTCCTAGGTATGCAGCATTGTAAAGAGCAAGTGGCCGTTTATCAGTGGTTGGTTGGTTTGGCTTAAAACCTAAGCCCTCACGTGGATTGTAAAATCTCGTGTCCTTAGGCTGATTCAAGAAAATCGTTTTGTCGGTTTGTCCCCTTTTCGTAAGGAGGTCCTCCAGACTTTTGATTTTGGAGTAAAGCTTCTTACGTTCCTCCATTAGAAGATTGTATTGATCTGTTTTACCAATACGCTCTTCTTCACTAATTCGCAGGCTAGTGGTTAATTGACTAATATTTGCATTCAGCATATTAGTCTCGGATTCAAGCTTCGAGATTTTCTCAGATGCATTTTCTAAATGACATCTGAGAGTTGCTTTTTCACCTAAGTGTTTGAGCACACATTGATAATTTGTTGCGTTTTTCTTTTCCAGAGCTTCTAGTTTTTGCAAGTGTTCTAATGGAGAATTCTGGATATGCTCAAGCACGGTCAGTTTTGATGTCAGGGAAACTACTTTTTCTTCAGATTTTACTAGATTAGCTTCAGCTAATTCTAGTGATTTTTCTGAAGTAGCTAGTTTATTTTCTAGCTCAGTGACCAAATTTTGTGTTTTGGCCAAGATGATGTCATTCTTGGCCATATCTTTATATGTAGACTCCCCCCTTTTCATTGTTAGAATTGGGGGTCTGTTATCACTTCCGATTGCTATGATATCCATGGATGTAGTTGAGTGCCTTTTAATGATCGTTCACGGTCGTGATCTGCAATCCTAAATGGTCAGTTTCGAGAAATAACGTCAAAGATTAACGTTAAGTTTGAATAAATTTTGGTTGGATAGAAATTGTGTTTAAGTGATCGACTTTTTATTTTAATTTGAAAGAGTAAAATTCGGGCACTTGTAGAGTTGTTGCCGAAATTTGAATTCTGAAATTCGGATGAAAAGACTTTGTCGAGAATTTTGAAATCAAAGGAAATCAAAATTCGGGTGACAAAATAAGTTCGCCGAAGTTCAGGATTAAATTAAGGTAGGAAAAATTTTATCGAAAATTACTTTCAAAATTCGGGTAAACTAAATTCAGTCGAGAATTAAAAAAAATCAAAATTCGGGTGACTTTCTGATAAAAGTTCGCCGAGAATTAAGAAATTCGGGTGACTTAAATCAAAACTTCGCCGAAAATTTTAAGTTGAAATTCGGGCAATCTTAATTTTAAAATTCGACCAAATTCGCCGTTAATTTTAAACAGTAGAAAGCAAATTCGGCGAATAAACTTAGCTTACTCAAATTCGGTCAATTTTCTGATCGAAAATTTTCTCAATTTCGGCGAATTTCAATTGAAATTCGGCAATATGAGTTAATTTTCGGGTTCAAGAACGAACTTCGAGCGAATAAACAGAGAAACGCCCGAAATTTTTCCAGCAACTTTAAAACACACCAATTTCAATCGATTTCTCCCCAGAAATTTCTCAAACTTGACGAAAATTAATCTAAACGAGTTCCTAAACAAGCCAAGACTGATAATCAAGCATTTAAAGGTTTAAAAACATCAATAACAGCAAGATCTAACCCAAAATACTTGAAAAAAATCGAAAATAAAATTTGCTTAGTAAACTCTTTCGATCTTGACGAAATCAAACGAAATTGGTATAGATTTGCACAGATCGATCCGTGTCTTGCTCTGATACCACTTGTTAGACCGATTACGCACTCAAGAGAGGATCAAAGGCTTAAAATGATAAAGTTCTTAAAACACCTTCAGTGTGTGTTTGTGTGTGTGTGCCGAAATTAAGAACTTACTTTTAAGAATTATACATTGACCAACCCTAATTAGGGTTAATGGGATGCCTTATATACCACATGAGTTGGTATATTAAGGCTTGGGACTCAAACAATAAAATATTTACAATTTGACCCCAAATACAATAAATTAACTAATATTGACCCAAAACTCAAATACTAACTAAGGACACTACAATTAATTCCTAACAATATCAAATATTTTTCGAAATCAAAACAATTTCTCTCTAACAAAAAAAAAATAGGTACGAAAGGGAAATTGCTTAAAATACGTAACAAACATTACTTTTAAGTTTGTCACTTGTGAAGCAGTTTGACCATTTGATTTCAAACTTTCACGAAGATCCTACCAGTCAACTACAAATGGATGATTTCTCACTCGGAAACGACGTCCGCCCTCCAATTCTACGAAGAGGCGAATACACCGTATGGAGAAGCCGATTCATGAACTTCTTGGAAACAAAAGAGCAAGCTACAAATTTGATAGCTTCTCTTCAAGCAGGTCCCACTCAATTTTGGCTCATCCAAGAAGGCGATGCCACCAATAATCCTCCCATTCCCGCCTCTAGAAGACTCAAAATTCCTAGTGAATACACTGAAGGGGAGTGATTAAGAGCAAAAGCGGATTTAGGAGCCAAAACTTTCGTAATGCAAGGAATTCCTAACGACATCTATATGCAAATAGATAGTCTATCTAGTGCCAAAGCTATGTGGGATGGCTCCACAAAATGATGCAAAGAACCGAAGTCGGAGTCAAAGCCAAGAAAGCCAATATTCTCACGGCCTATGACTCATTCAAAGCAAAGTCAAAGAAAAACGTTTATGAACTCTATCAACGTTATCTAACTCTTCTCAACGAGATGAGGAGATAGAAATTTTCAAGACCAACATGGAGGTCAACATTCGATTTCTCTCTTCTCTTCAACCGGAGTGGAAGAAAATATCCATGCAAATCCGTCAAAAGAAGGATTTGGACGAAATGGATATCCACGCCATCTTTGATAATCTCGCTCAACACGAAGAAGATATAAGAGAGATACAAAAAGAACTTAAGGGAAGCATATCGAAGACTCTATAGCTCTAGTCTCTGAAAGAAAAACAAGTCGATCTTGCAAGCAAAAAAGCATCAAGTTGCCAAGTTCTTCAGAAGATGCAGATGATTCCAAATCGGACTCTGAGCCAGACATGAAGGAATTCAAGAAACAATTGGTTCTCATTCCTAAGATGATGAGCAAAAAGTTTTATAAAAAGAAATCATCCTCTTCGGCAAATAGACTTTGGACATCAAGATCTAGGCACAAGGAAAGACCGGCCGAGTCATCAGAATCTAAAAACGCCAAAGAACCACAAAAGTGCTAAAATTGTGGTAAGATAGGGCACTTCGCCCGAGAATGCAAACTTCCCAAGAAAAATGATGCCAACTACTACTCCAAAATATTCCAACTAACTAAACAAAAAGAGGCTGGAGTAACATTGATGGCGGAACAAGAGCATTGGCTCGAAGATACCACAGATTCTGAAGACGAAAATCCTGCTCTAATGGCGTGCCTTGATGACGCCTCAGACGATAATTCATCAAGGAGGTCAGATGATGAAGAAAAAGCATCCACATCCACACAAGAGGTAACGATGCCTAATTTTACATTATTAAACATGTAGAATCTTTACAAATTAAGTATTCTAACATGAACAATGAGCGGAAAAGCAAAAAGGAATTAGAAGAAAGACTAACCCTTAGTGAAAATAATTTTCAAAAGCAATTAGATAGAACTATTCGCGTAGATATTCTCTTATATAATGCTGCAGAAACCATAACTAGTCTTGAATCTAGGATAGTTACCTCCCGAGATAAAACAAATAACCTTAGTAAGACTCTTAGCGATTGTCATAGAGATTTAGAAATTTCTAGAAATAATTTTAAGGAAATATCTGACGAACGTAAGAAGCTTTACTCTAGGATTAAAACTTTAGACGATCTTCTTACAAAAAAGGTGCAAACGGATCAGATCATATTTCTAAATCAACCTCTTGATATAGATTTTTATAATCTTAAAGAACGCTTATGTTTTAACAATTCCCTTGAAAAAGGTCAATGTCAAACAATTATATGATATCAAGTATATGTGATTAGGATTAACTTCTCTAATGGCCTTTACTAACTCTTTTGAAATAAATGCCTTAGAAGAATCTACACAAAAAGTCACTAATAGGACTTATATCCCCCTTTGACTTCACCGGATTGAATAATAGTTACAAGACACGGGAAATTAACATGTCTAGTGACTATGATTCAATATATCCTTTAGAAGATCTTCCTAAAGTTCAGGAAGAAAATAATGATCATTTTCAAAATTCTACTTTCTGTTATATACCTGCTATTATCAAGAAAATAGCTGATTTAAACGCTTCCTTAGAAATAGAAAGAAAGAATTTCAAAGCTGAAAAGAATGAGCTTTTATTGGAGATTTCTAATCTCAAAACTTCCTCAATTTTAAAATCTTGTCCTGATTTTACTTTGAAAGAAAAATCATTAAATAAGGACATGATCAACTCTAAAAAAACACCTCCCATTATTTTACAAAATATTTTAAAAGAAGATAAATCTTCTTTAAAAAGTGTAAAGGGAGGAAAAGAGTCCTTAAATGCTTCAAAAAGGAATAAGACTTTTTCTAACTCTTTTTCTACTCCATCCACATGTAGAGTAGAAAAAGAGGTAGGTGAAGCATGCAAAGCAAAGAGTGCCTAGGATAGAATTTCAAATGAAAAGTGATAGAAAAGATTTATTTTCAAAATTTTCTTCTGTATCGAAAACTATGGACACTCGTAAGAAGACAGTCGTTTCTAATTTTAATATTGTTGCTTCAACATATGAGTTAAAGCCTATTATTTTTGAAAGCACAAATTTTGAAATCGGCTCTACTTCTAAAAGCTTAATCCATCATTCTAAGACAAATGCAAATCGTAAGTCTCGAAGGAAACAAGATCCGGCTATAAAGAAAGCTTATAGCTCGATACATTCTTGTCCTCATTTAAGGTATCCGGTCAAAGTACACTCAGCCAAACACTTTAAGAGACTAGCTAGAGAAAAGATTTTCTCATGCACAAAGACTAATAAGACATTTGTCCATGCTGAAATTAACCTCCCATGTAAGGTTCAACCTGAATGGGTTCCCAAGACATCATCTAGGCCAATGGAAGCCTAAAAGGCCAAATTGCCTAAAGAGGTACCACTTAAACCAACTAATACCAAGTTTGTTTGGGTACCTAAAAGTATAAATGGTTTAGGTACCAAAAATGAACAAATCTTACCTACCAAATCTGCTAATCCGAAAGGACCCATTACTAAGTGGGTACCTAAGTCTCTTTAAATTTTTATGCAGATCCATCATGTGTGGTATTTAGATTCTGGTTGCTCCACACACATGACGGGAAATCAAGAACTGTTGAGCAACTACCAAGACCGTTACAACGGAAAAGTCAGATTTGGCAACAACGACACAGCTCCAATACTTGGCTTTGCAAATATTCTACTGCAAAATCTGACGATTAAAGATGTCTCTTACGTCCAAGGTCTTAAACACAATCTGTTCAGTATAGGAATATTCTGTGACAAAGGATTTCAAGTGGTGTTTCTAGCTGATCAGTGCAGAATATTAAATAGTCAGAATCAATAACTCTAACAGGATCTCGAAGATCTAATCTTTACACCATCAATCTAACAAAAGTTCGACCTTTGACAGCTGTTTGCCTCATCTCATAGACAACAATCAAGAGGAACAGCTTATGGCATCAACGTTTGTCTCAACTAAACCTCAAAGTTCCTCACAAACTCTATATCAACAATTTGGTACACGGTCTACCAACGATTTCCATACATCAAGAGCATAATTGTTCGGCTTGTCAAATGGGTAAAAAATGAAGCGAGCATCACACACCCTCAAGCAAATTGCTTCTACATCTCGACCCTTAGAATTAATTCCACGGACCTCTGTGGACCAATGCGTACACAAAGTATCAACGGTCGTAAATACGTGTTAGTAATTGTCGATGATTATTCACTACACGTGGACAAGATATCTCCGAACAAAAGATGAGACTGGATACTTGATAATCAGCTTTGTGAATACGACTCAGAATATCCTGCAAAAGAAAATCCAAGTAATCCGGACTGATAACGGAACTGAATTCAAGAATCAACGCCTCAGCAATTACTATCAGTCACTCGAAATTATCAATAATTCTCAGCCGCTAAAACACCTCAACAAAATGGCGACGTAGAACGGAAGAATAAGACTCTTGTTGAAGCTGCACGAACAATGTTGATCCATTCCGGTCTACCTCACTTTCTATGGGATGAAGCAGTGAGTACCGCATGCTTTACGTAAAATCGGACGATTATTCACAAACGCTTTGAAAAGACGCCATATGAGATAATTAATCAAAGGATTCCGAATATCTCTTTCTTCAAAGTATTCAGGTGCAAATGCGTTGTGGCCAACGATAGGGAGCATCGAAGCAAGTTCGACCCTAAAGCATTGAAAGCCGTCTTCGTTGGATATTCATCCACTTCTAAAGCATACCGAGTCTATATCAAGTCTTTGCGTACTATCTTGGAAAGCTACAACGTCACTTTTCAAGAAGTGACCGACTTGGCTTCTGAACAAAACAGTTCAGAACCCGAGCTTATTGGCGTGTTGGCACAACAACTTTCGACAACTTCTACCTCAAAGTCAAGAGAAGCAATTCCCACTGACCTAGAGGATTTGGACTTTCTATTTGAACATTTTATCGGAACGAGTCTCAAATGCCTGCTTCGTCTCATTCTATACCAAGCAGTGCTCCTTCTCCCTCAATGGAAGAAATTCAAATTGAGACTCCTAATCCACAAACTCGGACAAATGTTACGGATTCTCCTAATTCTAAATCTTCAACTAGTGCTGCAGCTCTTAAATGCAGATGAGGAAATTCCTTCCAATTCAACCTCAGAATTGAATTTCCCAACTACGAATGATCAGCCCATCAATTCAGGATGTCTCGATCTACAAAACAACGACGGATCTACTTCGGTTATTCCTCGTGAATGCAAATGGACTCGAGCTCATCCTATTAACCAATTAATCGGTGATCCTTCAAGTGGAGTAAGCACTAGGACGTCTACACAAAGCGGCTTATTCACATGCTTCTTAAGCCAAAACGAACCAATTAAGGTAGCCGAAGCCCTCAAAGACCCGGTTTGGGTAATCGTGATGCAATATGAACTCAATCAATTCGAGCGTCTACAAGTTTGGACATTAGTTTCTCGATCGCAAGGCAAAACAATAATTGGAACTAAATGGATTTTCAAGAATAAGAAGAACGAGAATGGTGAAGTAATCAGGAATAAAGCACGACTGGTAGCCAAGGGGGACAATCAACAATAAGGAATTGACTACGACGAGACGTATGCTCCGGTTGCACGTATCGAAGCAATTCGACTATTTCTAGCATACGCGGCTCATAAAGACTTCAAAGTCTATCAAATGAATGTTAAAACCGCCGTTCTCAACGGTGTGTTAAAAGAAGAAGTCTACGTTGCTCAACCCGGCGGGTTTATTCACGAGAATCATTCGATCATGTCTATCGATTGGACAAAGCTCTCTATGGACTAAAACAAGCCCCTTGTGCTTGGTATGATGTCCGAAGCGAATTCTTAGTCAAGTCCAACTTCCTAAGAGGCAGCATCGATACGAAACTCTTCATCAAAAGACAAGGCAAAGACCTGATGATCGTTCAAGTTTACGTTGATGACATCATCTTCGGCTCGACGAATGAAAATCTCTGTCAGAAATTCGGTGAACTAATGAAGACCAAATTCGAGATCAGTTTAATGGGAGAACTCCAATTCTTTCTTGGACTACAAGTAAAGCAACTCGAAGATGGAATCTTCATCAGTCAAACCAAATATATCCGAGATATTCTGAAGAGATTTAATCAAGACAATAGCACACCGATGAATACTCCCATATCAACAAACTACAAATTGGATGTTGATCCGTCTGGCAAGGCAATCAACATCACAACCTATCGGAGCATTATCGGATCTCTTATTTACTTGACGTCCAGCCGACTCGACATCATGTTCGCCACTTGTCTCTGTGCTCGTTATAAAGCTGACCCAAAGGAGTCCCACATGCATGCAGACAAGCGAATTATACGCTATCTCCAAGGAACTCCCAACTTAGGGCTATGGTATCCTAAAAATACTGATTTTAGATTAATTGGCTATACTGACGCTGATTATGCAGGTTGTCGAATGGACAGAAAAAGCACGTCTGGCGGAGCATAATTTTTAGGCAAAAAGTTGGTCTGCTGGTCCTTAACAGAAGCAAAATTGCGTGTCAACCTCGCCGGCCGAGGCGGAGTACGTCACGGCTTCCAGCTGTTGCTTGCAAGTTCTATGGATGCGGACACAACTACGCGATTACGGGTTTGAATTTAATAACATTCTCATTTACAGTGATTCTCAAAGTGCTATTGCCATAACTTGCAATCCTGTTCACCATTCAAGCACGAAACACATAGATATTTACTATCATTTTGTAAAAGATCGTGTAGAAAAAGGAACTATAGATATGTAATTTGTAAAAACGGAGCTTCAACTTGCCGACTTATTCACTAAGGCATTGGATGAAAAACGATTCCAATTCCTTATTGCTAAGTTAGGCATGTTGAATCTCAATCTTACTTGAAAAGTCTTTTACATGCTCTATTGTGCTTCTATGTGATATTCTATGTGCTTCTTGATATTCTTTGATTATCTTGCGTGACTCTATCCCTCAATTATTTTTAAATATAATAATAATAATAATAAAATTAAAAAAAAGGGGGATGACGATAATTTTGTTTATTCAAAGAGCCTAGTTTGTTTCACTATACAAAAAGACAAATCATATATGTGAGAATTTGAGCCTCAAAATTTTTATTCTTGAGTGTGTCACACTTCAAATGACTATCTTTTGGTTCGTACTTCATAGCTTCATTCTTGCTTTTGTGTTAGTTTGTCATGTAAATGATAAGGGCAACTTAGGAAAAGTTTTGGGGTTGCTCAATCAAGAAAAAGAGGGGGAGAAAGAGATAGAAGTCTCAATCATTATAGAAGAGAAACACGGATCTCGATGTGAACTTCTCTTAGATAATCTCGTATACTCATAGAAGAGAAGCACCTCGAAGTGAACTTCTCCAACGATAATCTAGATCTTATAAATAGAGAAAACGAGGAGAGAAGTACGACCTTGGGTTCGAATTCCATAACTGTGGAACCTTCGAAAGGAACACGGTCTCGACCCAAAAAGAAGTTCTAATCTCTCAAAGTTTTGTAAAGAAGACGAGACTCATCTTGAGCAAGAAAAGCTAAAGGATCAGAAATGAATTTCAAAAAGGGCTCCTAGAATTGAAGAATTTGTTTAAACTCACTAATCCCAAAATTACCCTACCCTTTTATTTAAAGCCTAAAAATAATCCCTCCAAAGTCCCTTTGATTCAAAATGATGAACTTCTTGGTAAGTTGATTAAATATGCTACGATAACAAACAAATTGATATAATTTTGTCCTGATGATATGAGTGATATATCTACTAAATATTTCCATGATAAAAATAAATTGAGTGCTATGAGCGAAACTTGCGAGAGTTGTCAAAATGATTCATACTAAGATCTTAGAATATTAGTTTGGTTACATGATTTGACGGCAAATTATTATTTTATATGTCAAGAGAAATTTTGCGTTATAATGTTCAAAATGTCCCATCTGACCCCAAAACAAAAATATTTTTGAAATTTCTTTTGGAAATATTGATCGCACATTTTAAATGCATTAATACATGCATTCGTTCAGACTTGATAAAATGCGAAATATTTTTGGAAAACACAAAATTTTAATGAATCTATGCTTAATTGCTTAAATTGTGTTACGTGTACTTAAATAGTAAATTTTCATATGCCAAATTGTACTAAATATGTGCTTAGATGACGAAAAGTTCACACATGCAATTGTTAAGGAGGAGTTTTACATGAGAATTTGTTCTTATCTCCTATATGATTTACTTGTAAAATATGACTTCTAATATTTTTTTTCTAAGCATCACAGAAAATTTCGAGGTCATCCGAGGAGTCAAATGTTGATTTTCATCAACATTAGGAGATAACTTGATTTCTTTCAGAAATACAGGGAGCATTATGCAATTTACATTTGGGTTAATTCATAAAAGATTAAGCGGTTCAATCAGACCTGAATTTTAACAAAAGCCCAAAATAATTTTTTTCGGCCCAACGTATTTTTACCTTACCCGATCGTAAAGTATTAATATCACTTTATCGATCGAAAAACTCACTCACACGCAACTCTTTCACTTGAAAAAGTTTTCGACTTCCAAAAACCAACTTCGAACTCACATCGGCGATTTCAACAAAACCTCTTAATCTTCAGATATTTTTCATATAAATCGCCGATTTCAAGGGTAGAAACACGTTTCGAATCACTTTCCGGTCAAAAACAAACGATTCGCAAACATTTTCTCAAAAATATTTGCAAAAATGACATTTTGATACTTTTTTCGACTAAAAATGTTTTTAAACTCTCAAATCAACATGTTTAAACTCGACTGTTTTGGGGTAAAATCATGATATTTGGATTCGCAACTGTTTTCTGAACGTTCCGAACCCATATTAACTCATAATTTACCCAGAAATCGAAATTTACGTGTTACGCGTTTACTGTTTGATTTGAAAATTTTTCGAACGAAAAAGTTCTTATAGCAAAAAGTGTCATCGAAAACCTTTTGTTTTCGTTAAGTTTTATTCGATCGCAAACTCAGCGTCGAAAACCTTTTGTTTTCGATATATTTTAATTCGATCGTAAAACTTCGCGGCGAAAACTTAGTGTTTCGATTAAATTTTATTTAATCGCTAAAATAAGCGGCGAAAATTTTAAGTTTTTCGATATTCTTTTATTCGATCACAAAACTACGCAGCGAAATTCATAATTTTTTTGCCAACTTTTTATTCGATCGAAAAATTACTCAGCGAAAAACTATTGTTTTCGATAACCTTTTTTTATCCGATGTAAAGTCATCGGCGAAAAACTTGAGTTATTCGACACATTTTTATTCGATCGCAAATTTATCGATCGAATAAATTGTCACTCGAATAAAAACACGCTGAAAAAGACTTAGAAAATTTTCGATCGCAAAAATTAGCGTTCGAACAAATTCCCGATCGAATAAAAATACGCTTACGAGACTTAGTCAAATTTCCAAATATTTTTTTCACCAAGTCTTTCGCAAATAAACCTTAACACTTCAATTTTTTTTCTAATGAATTTTATTTCATTCATTACAGAAATGGAAACTCCAAACTACCCAAACATCTACCGTACTAGAAGTTACATGCCAGTCCACGACAACAACTACCAGCTGGACCTTGCTACATTTCGGTGTCCGGATGAAGTTATCATCTCCATCCTCAAAGGACACCCTCTATGGCCAACTTTCATCATTACGTCCACCGTACCAATGGTCTATCTCCAGCAATTCTGGGGAAGTATGCAGAGTCTTGTCAACGGCGATAGCGTGGAATACATGACGAAGATTAATACAAGACATGTCGCCCTGACCAAAAATCTGATGGCCATGGTGCTCGATCTCCCGCACTACGACAACTATGATCAACTTCCAACGGGCGCGGAGATCGTGGAAGATATGCTCCGGATGGGATAGAAACCCCCGCTGACCAAACTGGCGAATTTTCAAAACAGCAGAATCCCACATCCGTGGAGGACTTTGTTCGGCATAATCAATAAATGCCTCTCCCCAAAATACTCCGGCTTCAATAAGGCGAATGGGAATATCCTTTGCATCTTCCATGGAGTGGTTTTCTCAAAGAAATACGACGTGGCCCAGCTGATATGAAATGATCTAGCGGACCAAATACGTCAAAGGGAGACCAAGTCGAAGGCCATGTACCTCCCATACGTATGGTGGTTCCCGATGCTGATCTCACACTTTATGGACGTTCATCCAGAGATCCCGAGACACCACCGGTTGGAGGATACATTCCACCTTGCCTTTGCTTCTTTCACAACCTGAAGGCAGCCGACCTAGCGCTCCAATTGGAGCTGCTCAGACTAGCTGATCCAACGGACAAGGCCTACCAAGACTACTGTCAAAATAACTCCATCACGGAGGAGATGGTACGGACCTTAGATCAAGCTCTGGCGCCTTCTCAAAGGGAATCTCTGGTGGCAATAATCGAGCCCGAAGCCATGGCTCAGGAGACAGAGACACCGGCCGTCGAGCCCGAAGGTGTTCCTCACGATGTATCTCCTGAGGCCACAGATTTGAATGAAGAATACAGACTTCAAAGAAGGGGCACTCGACAACAGCAAATCTCGGCCTCGTCTGTGTCCCCTTTAGTACTACCGGCTTCGGTGACAACTCCTCTACCACCAACGGATCAGCCAACCATACAGATTCAACCTGAATCTATCTCAACACCCATAGAGGTGATACCTACTGTATCATCTCAAGGATTGGATGAAAGCCTTATTGGACCCCCGATATCGTCGGAGCAAACAATAGGCCAACCTATTGAAGTGGTGACTTCAGGGTTGTTAACGAATGTCCCCGGACGTTCCGGAATCTCAAGACCTGTTCAAGGCGGCACATCGGAAACCTTTTCCGATGTTGTGACAGTGGAGCGCCTCCTTGGCCCCACTCCACCGATGATTGTGACGGAGCAACGCTTACAAGAAGCACTCTCCACATCCATTTCTTCTCTCGAAGATCGTCTAATGGAAAGACTGCTCCAGGCCATTGAGACCTCCCGAAGGGATACCAGGAAAGCACCAGTCTCCGTAGCCGCTCCCTCAGAAGCTCAAACCACTCCAGTCTCCTCACCACCTCTTACCACCACCATACACACCCCTAACCAACCCACCCTCACCACTCCAACTCCATCACCTTCACTCATCAACCCCTATACCATCCCGATCACCCAGCTTCATGACATTCTCATCTCCCGACTCCTCGCCTTAGAGACCCACCCCCGCTGAGGAGAGTCTATACAAAAGGCTGATAGATAAACTCGAGCCGCCCGCTCAAACAAGGTGCCGAGAAGAAAGCTCCCGCACCAAAGGAAGACATGACGATCCCGATGATCCGGATCGTCATGAGGGGGAGAAAAGGCAATGAACCACACGAAGCGGTCGGGGTGTGAGTTGAGAGCAAACAACAAAGAGTCAAGAAGCTGAAGGATCATCATCAAATCCACCAACACACAACCCACAACCCGCCAACAAATAACTACATCTCCCACCATATCCCACACACTACCTTCCTATCCTACAAATTCAAATCCAATCCCGACCTCTAACCTCCTCCAAGCTCAACCAGAAGCAGTCGTCTATGATTCACATCTGATCGTAGACGATTATATTTTAAACGAGAAGTGGATGACGCAATGGGAACCAGAGGAAGTTGCTCAAGCTCGACTCTCCAACGCATATACTTCCTAGAACAAGCTTCGGAGGACTTGGTGTTGCTTGAAGATAAAGAACTTCAAGAAGGCGAGAACTACAATTCTGCTCTCCCAGAACTACCAGAAATGATCAGGCACAGAGTCGACTCTCCTCCCCGCTTATCAAAAGGGACAGTCGAGACGCCGTGGGAGAATATCAGAATTGAGGTCCCGTTGATTGAAGATGTTAGAAAGCAGATATGGAGGGCTCCTAACTGGATAAAGAAGCTCAACGAACTAAACCTACGGGGTATATCACATTGGGAAGATAGGAAGAAAATGGAGTACATCTTTGTCCAGATTGAAGTGGCATCCCAACGGATCAACTGAAGAAAAACATCATGGACAAGCCACTGATCCTCCATCTCGTGGAGGTTTCGCATTCGATTGGAAGCTTCCCTACCCCAATCTACCACATTGAGCGAGCGGACAACAACCGCACTCGAGAAGACATAGATGAGACCTATCTCCCCTTCCTTCCACCGGATGAGGTCTACCGTCTATATCAATTATACAAAAGAAAATATCAGACGCCCTACGGATACATCAAGAATGAAGGACTCGAGGGATTGAAAAGATTCATGGTGCGGCAGATCAAGTATCACACCACACACGACCTTCAAATTGCTTTAGAGATCAATATGAAGAAGGTCAACATGGAGTCTCCGCTCATGAAGGGCTTCCCACTCAACGATTTTCTCGAGAACTACATATTCAAGAAACCTGGTCTCACCATAAATTATCGGAATCCAGTCATTGGAAAGACGAGAGCTATGATGAAGTCAGAAATCCACAAGTTCTGTGAGGGGACGTTGAAGCTAGCGAGGAACAACATCCAGAAAAGATTGGGAGAGATCACTGAAGAGACGATCTTTGAGGATCATGGTGAAGAAGAGGCCCCACTATTAAATGAGCTTCTGGATGCTATTAATGAGAGGTTGGAGCTGAGGAATGTTGTTCGACGTTACGAAACAGCATTGGATAACGGAAATCATTCTACGCCTGACAAAGATAAATGGAGTTGAAACGAAAACAAGCACAAGGGGGGAGATTGAAAAGACATTAGAATTGTGTTTTGTTATTTTGTTATCCTTGTAATTAGGGGCGTAATTAGTAGTTTTGATAGTGTAGGACTAAATAGTAAATATACCATGTAAATAGGTATAAATACAATGTATACACTATCGGAAAAAAAAGAGTTCATTTTTCGAAAAAATCACAAGCATTGAATTCACATTCTAAGAGAGAGAAAAGTAGTCGAAAAACACTCTCTCTCAAGATCTTCAAAGAAGATATTCGACCGAAGGTAATTTGTAAGATTTATCATTCGAATATCTAGAATTCATACTTAGATTGATCGTTAGTTGATAGATGAGGACCTAACAGTTACCTTTGGTCGAATATCGAGTTTGGAGATCGGGAGAGAGAAACGATTAGAGAGTGGAAGTTTTCGATTGTATTTCTCTCTCTAGAATGTAAATTCAATGTTTTGTGAATTTTCTAAAATTCTTGTGTATTGATTTTTTTGTGTGTACATGGTATATATACCTCTATACATTGTATATTTACAAACTAGTCCTACACTAACAAAAATACGAGCGACGCCCCTAATTACAAGTATAACTAATTAACAAAGCACAAATTCTATGTTTCTTCATTCAATTTACGTGATATACATGCTATAAAATGTGCTAATTTTAGAGAAGGGATCGAGTGAGTGGCGAATTGAAAAAGAGGGACTTAAACTTTTTTTTATTTAATAAAAGAGACTCATTTAATTAGCTTACCACTTACCTCTAACCCCATTTAACTAATTATTTTTTAATACTTTATCATTTATTTTTTATTATATTCCTTCCATTGCGTTCACGCCATCAGCTTCATTCCACAACGAAAATACCATATCTATCAAAAATCTCAGATTACCAAGCTGATCCAACTGCTCGAACGCATATATACGAGTACCGTTCTGATCCATTGCAGCTCCAACGCTTAAACATAAACATAGAGTAAGCTCAACATATACTTCATCATCGTATTCTTGAGAGGCGAGTTCTCATCTCAACCAATAGTCGAGTTTTAACGTTCATTTCATGTATATTGTGTAGTCTTCGTCATGTTAGATCTAATTTACAAGGGCATTCTCATAGCATATGCTGATTGGGAGAATTTTGTGACGGTGACGAGTTTCAGTTTCTCTATTTGTTCTTTTCGAACTCGATATTTTATTCGAATACCCTTTTCGAGTCTCTTAATTGAATCCAGATAGTTCCCAATTAACTTTTTCGAGTGACTTATTCGAATTCGAGTACGTCTCGAAAAACTTATTCAAAGTAGCTTTTTTACATAATACTATTCGAATATATTTTTAATTTACATTTAACCCCTTTCAATTTCCATAGAGGTTATGTCGACGAGCATCATTATTAAGTACAATGGAGAAGGGAACTCTTTGGTGATAATAAATATATATGACATCCAAGGTCGCCTTCTGGTAGGAACATACAGCCTATAGGCTTTGAAGGAGAATGTTGCTCATTGGAAGATATCCGAAATGAAATATACACATGCATAGATGTGAGCGGGAGACTTAAGTTGAAATCGAGTTATCAACCCCGCTTAAGGGGTTGCGAAAACGGTACTCCATGGTATATAAGGAATGATAGTGATTTGAAGGAGTATATTTATGTAGAGGATCCAATGGATAGACAAATTCTCCAAGTAGAAATCGGGCACCCGACTACTCAAACTCTTGTTGAGACCGAAGTTACACCTGAAGATGAAAATGTAATAGCGAGCAACGATAACCATGATAAATATTTTGATCGTGCTATCCACCGTGACGAGGAGTGTGCGGATGAGGAGACCAATTATGTTAGTGCACGTCATAATGTCGAAATCAGTTTTGAAAATGTTGAGAAAGAACTTTATTTGATGAATGAGGAGAATGAAGAGAATAATGTGGAAGACAATTCAGTCATTTCTAGTGACAAGTATTTTTTTACGGACATGTCTATAGTGCGGGTTGCTGATGAATCTAGAAACAAAAAGTTGTACAAAAGAATTTCCAGAGAGTTACTTTAGCTGCATCATTCGGCGTTCGGAACATCAAATCTTGTCCATCGATATATGGCATTAAATGCGAAGAGAAGGGATGTACTTGGAGGATATGGACATCATAGATAAATAAAACGTCCGTATTTTTTATTAGGTATGTATTGCAACACGCATACATCCGATTTGGCAAACATGAACGTCACTCAAGCCTCTTCATCTTTAGTTAGCAATATGTTGCTTGAATCTTTTCAGGGATCTACAAGTACAACGTTGTCTAAACTAATTCGAACTATGATGAGAAATCGAGGATCGAAGTTTCATATTTCAACGCATGGAAATGTTGCATTTTAGCAAAAAAATGCCTTAAAAGGTGACCCTGAGGAGAGTTACATATTATAGCTGACTTACTTGTCGATGTTGAAAAGAACGAATCCAGCAGCATGGCTAGTCTGCGTGTAAACTATGAAAGAAGATTTAAATATGTATTCTTGTCACTTGGTGCTTGTATTTTGGGATACCGCTATATGAGAAAGGTTGTAGGCATTGACGCAACTTGGTTGAAACGAAGGTATAACGAATTCATTGCATCGGCCGAGAAAGATGGTGACACCCGTCAGTATCCTTTGGTGTGGGGTATCATTGATAAGGAGACAACATTATTCATGGTCATGGTTTCTGAATGAACTCTTGGCGGTAGTACCCGATGAGAAAGATGTGATCGTTTCTCATAGAGCTCCATATATCAAAGCTGAAAAACATTTACAGGATTGCATATTATGGTCAATGTATTTGGAATCTCTCACATAATATGAAAGTTCACTGTGAGAAATCGGGTGCGACTGAGATGTTCATACGTATAGAAAAAATTTAGAAGTAATGCGATTTTGATTCAGAGTACGAGGACTCTAAGGTAAGGTTTCCTGGAGAAGTATTTGAAGAAAACAAATTCTATAGATCGATGGGGTTATGCTTACTCTCATGTGTCTCAGTAAATATTAGGACAATAAATCGCCTGGAGTCAATCAGTGTAAGATTGCGTGAAGAAAGAAAATTCCCGATCGTTGCCCTCCTCGACTCTATCCAAAGGATGACGTGTTATTGGTTCGCTACATACAGGACAACATCAATGAAAGCAACTGCACATTGTACTCCTACAGAGGAACGGTAATTCGTGAAAGGTATTCGCTTAGTCCGGGGTCTGAAGTTACTTAAATAAGTTCGCTTGAGTTTGGTGTTCGATCTGCAGTGCGTCAAGTTGTTAATTTGGAGTGTCGAGAATTTCTTAACGACAGTGTCATGCCCAACCGCCGGTTTCGATTAGCCGGTGGTTGACGGTTGGTCGGAAGCACCAACTTTCCCTAAATGGTTTTTACCTGGTGAGGAAGAATAAAGAAAGTCAAGTAGCACATCACGGATCGGGGTGGCGATGATTGGTTGTCCCCCGATTAAGGTTCAGGCAATCAGCTGTGCCCATTACGGGTTGAATTGGCGGTTGTACCGACATTTATTTATTTATTTTATTTATTTTGGTATTGCATAACATTATGTTTCAATGTATTTTCGATATTGTTACAAAATTTGAAGTTCATAAATTTTAAGAAACATAAATTCCAGTACAACTATTTAGATAAAAAGTAAGAAAAAATAGTCGAAACAATTATATTGGTACTAAACCAATGTCGGGCAGGCGTCTGCTTGTGAGAAATTTAATCGCGTTGAGTCGTTGCCTGAATAAGTTAGATAATTGTTTAGCAACATAACAAAAATTAATCAATAAATTAAGGTTTAAAATTTGAATACTTATCTTTTACGGTTTTGTCGTCGTCGGAATCGGCGTTTGGAAAATTTCAGGTAAATTGAAAAACAAGAATATGTTAGTTAGTATTTATTAGAAACATAAGAATAATTTGATTAGAAATAAATGAATTGTTATTAGATACTTATCTTTTTCGGACTTCGCGTCGGATGTCACGTCAGCCTTTGCGAGCTTAGACGTTGACTGAAAAATAAGATTCTATTAGTAAGTAAGTATTAAAAATATAAGAATGCTTTAAATAAAAAATTAATACGATGAGAGATGCTTGTCTATTTCGGTTTATTTTTTCGGGCTTTCACGTCAACAGTTGCCAGATGTCTATAATCGTACTCACCGTCGCCACCATTGAGGTTGCCAGATGTCTCTACTTGTACTCACCGTCGCCGCTGGTGGTGTCGTCGAAATCGTCGTCCGAATTGGTTAGAAATCTTGGTTCGATGTATGATTCTTGTCCAATCACCGAGAAGGCATCGGTATTCGATGTTTTCCACTGTCAACCTCGAATGCCTTTCACTTAAGTTAAACCGTGCATGCTAAAAGTATGTTCAACCGTGACGGTTGAAATCGGGACGATAGAGATTTCCCAAGCCTTCGTCGACGTTGGATACGTCGGCGACATCGTCGACCACCACCTGAGGACGTTGAAGTGATATTCGTCCTCGACGAACTCAAACATGGTCGTCAAATAGTTTTCTACTTCTATGTCCTGGTTTTGGGACGACATTTGACGGTTTTTTGTAGTGATGATATCGTAGTAGGAGGATAAGTATGATAATGGTCGATTAATCCCGTTACTAGAAGAGGATTGACCTGATCGAGTTGGTCTTGACCAAAATCATTCTTATACTCTCTGAAGATCTCCTTGATAGAGTCATATCCTCTATCCCTAAGTTGACGAGGAAAGCTTTCGGGGTGGCTCTCGCAATCATTTTCGGGGTGGCTTTCACAATGACATCGTACTGGTATTAAGTCCTTGTCCGGTAGCGGACGAACCCGCACCTTCGTGCATTTGATTTTGATTCTGACTAACTCCTACTTAGTTGGGTGTTTCAACTTTATATGACCAGTGTAATTGCCATATTCGTCGCCCTTCTTAAATTTATATTCTTTACTACAGTACTTACATATAACTCTAAATAAATCTTTAATATTGGTCGGTACCTTCTTGAAGTATACTGCGAAAATGTCGACCGCAACTTCGCTGTGATGCGTGCCTGAGCCTCAGCCCGACCCTTCTTACTCGGATCCTCCTGCTCTTGTTGCGTGTCGTCTTCCTCATATTGGCTCTCCTTCATTATTGGAATATCGTCGCCATTGCCACCTATGTCCCCGCCGAGTACGTCACTGAGATCGAGATAAACTTCGTCGGAGTCAAGTTCTTGATTATCTTGCAATGAAATTCCAACAGTTTATTTCTCCCTCGGTGTTCATGCTCGAAGACGACGATCCATTACCTAAAATGTCGAGAAAAGAACCTGAGATGAAATGTGTATAAGATGTCATGCAAATTTGTATGTAAAATTCTGTGTGTCGTGTTGTGTGAATTGAGCGTGGAGAGCAAGGATACGGAAGGAGTACGATTTAATTTGTGTATTTTTAATTTTTTGATTGCAGAGATTGACGATTGAGAGTAATAATTGACAGAGTAATATAATCGAGTTGTGATATTTTAAAGAGGGATAAACGAGTATTTGTAGAATTTTTTTAAAAGTAGTTGTTGGAACCGCCGGTTCACTGTCGGAACCGGCATTTCCCACGGCTATATTATTTTTTAATTTTTTTACTCTGACAGTTACATCTTTTAGTGTTTTTATTCTAACTAATGGCTAATAACACATAATGACTATTTTTTTATTTTTTTTAAATTCTAACAGTTATAATAAATTTAAAAATATGTATTAAACCGCTTGTTGAACCGTCGAACCTGTGGTTTGTGGTTTGAGAAAGTCTCAATCTGCCTGAACCGACGACGGTTTTCCGGTCGGAACCGGTTCCAGTTATATCTGGGCATGGCTAATCGATAAGATTCCTTGTGTGCATGCAATCGAAGTTTACAAGCAAACATTTCTCTCTATTCAGTATGCTCGGAGTACTATATTGTATACTCGTGGCAGTTTGCTTATATTGGAAGGCTTTACTCGATTACTGATCAATCCGACTGAGGTAATTTGGCGTTGCCACCTCACATCATAGTAAAACAGGGTTGGAGAAAAGAAAGAAGATTTTTATCCGTTGGTAAGTTTGATCGTAAAAGTTATTTATTGTGTACCGGTTGTATTTTCCTGTGTATTAGATTGCATATTGGATTATGAATATGATTATCTAGTGGATTGGGTTTCAAATAATAGAACGGAGCATGACTGTCTTGAATTGTCATATTTGAGATTGAACAAAATTAATCGAGTTCGGTTTGCCTTAATTCAAACTGCTTAACTATTATTCGGGTTCTAATTTAAGTACAGCGGAAGCTGTCTGCTTGTAACAACGCTTTTCGAGAACGAATAAAGTTACTCGAGTAAGTTTATGATCTATTCGAGATCGTTTACTATTTGATTGAGTTTGAATATGTGGTATTCGAAACCGATTCGTTTTTTTACGGCTTCAAATAGTTTATATCTAACGATTTCTCATGTGAAAAAGCGCCTTCTCGGTGTCCAATAAGATTAATCGAGTTGTGATATGTTCAATTCGAGATCCAAATCAAATAGTCTGTATTCAATTGTGATTAACACTTACTTTTTAATTAATTCGTTTAAGACTGAATTAACAAGAATTGCTTTGCTTGGCATTAAATTGAGTATATATAAAGTCAAACTTTATCTTTCGAAAAAAAAAAAAAAAACCTTCGAACTCAAAAAGTAACTAATGTTTATGCTTGATATACCCTCTTGCATCAAGTTTCAACCACGCAATTGTATCAAAACCATCCGATTGTAAGACAAACACCATCGAATCGTACCAAGTTTCAACCAATTATATTAAGTTTTGTAATTCTATATTGGACAAATCAAATTTATACCTAGAAAAATCATTTAATGAATATGATAAATAATCCCTAAATAAGAAATGGTTATTGAGCTCAATTATAAGGTATTCGAGGTCCATCATAATAAATTTGAGTTCAAATAAGACGTATTCGAACAACGTAGCCACTCGAATAGCAAATGAATACCATCATAATAGAAAAACAGAGCATAGATGGCATCATCTACAAAAAAATGCCACTTATCAATACAAAGTTCACGGCTGCGGCGACCCTACTTCCTAATTAAGTTAATTGGCGGATTTCCTCGCAACAGAACACGCGGAAGACCCGATAAAATTTTCTTTTTTTTTTTTTTAAAATAACCTACATAGTATTATATCGGGTTTACAAAAATATCTACTATTAATACTTTGGGCCGAAGCCCCAAAATTTCAAACCCAATATCAAACACTATGCCACTCCACAGGTCGCGTCCCATGTACTGCGCCACCCTCAAAAGTCCGTGGAGTCACCGCCGCCAGCTCGCCATGAATCTCAACCCTGACACTAGTCGGTGTCGGGTTCATTCTTACCTACAAACAAAAATAGGATAGAACCATGAGCTATTGCCCAGTAGGTGATTACATAACATGCAATACGTGCGTGCACTCCACCCAATCCCGGTTCCTCACAATATAATATAATGCACACTCGACAAATCTCAATTCTCAACAGGGCCCTAGGTCAGACTCGGCACCCACGCGCGCAATGGCAAAGTACACCATCAACCATGCGGTAGCCCACACCGGCCGCGCCGGGTCGCTCCTTCCGCACACAATCTCAACCCGACGGCTTTTTCCCCGAATGTTATACCACAGTTCGGGTAGACAGGAATCTCACATCTGTCTGCCGTCCCTGAGCCAAATAATATCCGGTGGTTTACACCTCGGGTGGCTCAATCCCGAGTAGATGGGTGTCGCAAACCCCCTCTCCCACCAAGTGCATAATCGAGTCTGAACCTGACTGCCAAAATCGGCAACTCTACCCTTCTCACATTCGACACAATATCGTGTCACCGTATCATTACGGTACCTTCACCTCTCTTATGCATGTCATGAAATGCATATCACATTCGTCACATATATCACGTATTATTTCTTACAAATAATACCCCAAAATACTCTCGTATCTTAAAATAAGGGTTGACCCGAAAATTCTAGTCAAAGTATGAATATACTTTGATTTAAAGATAAAATGAACTTAAAATAATTTTATTTGAATATTTGGGCCTAATTTAAGACAAAAGTCCAAAAATAATTAGACTGGTCGAATCGTGAAGTTCGGTCAACTTCAGACTTAAAAGCATATGGTCAACCCGACATTTGGAGTCAAAATTCGGGACTCTTCACAGTGTTAGCGGTATTGCCCGAATTTGGATTTCGCGCGTCATTTGATCGAATTTGCGAAGTCTGATTTAGTTCGCGTGTCACCCGAAATTCACTCACAGGAATCACCCCGCGAAATTCAAGTTGACCCGCGAAACTTTAGTCCGACCCGCTACTTCTCTCACAGGAATCACCCTGTGGTCGACCCGCGAAATTAATTCTGACCCGCGAAAAACCCATTTACTCACACAATAAAATCCATTTGAGTCCGCGAAGAACTTTTCGCGACCCGAATATAATTCGCGAACTAAACTTCGGCGAACTATCGAAAATCTGCCCGAATTTCAACCTTTCAAATTTGGCGAAATTTAAAATTTGGCCCGCGACCTTCTTTTCTCACTCACATCTTTACAAATCTTTCGGCCCGCGAATTTTATCGCAGCCGCGATTTTCTTTCCTCTCTCACACTTCACGAACCTTTTTGGCCCGCGAATTCTTTTCAACCCGCGAATTTCTCATGAGCTGAAACTTTCTTCATCTCATCGAAATTCATATTTTCCAGAACTTCATCACATGAATCCGTTCCAGATTTCACATAAACATGTAAGAATTCACAGAACTCATATATTGAGCTCAAACTTAACATCTCAACACAGCAAATACAACACATAATCATTCAAAGCTCCCGAAATTCATGAATTCGGATGACCTTTCATCCAAATTCGTTAAACTAAATAAATCAAACTTAAAAACAGTTTGTAGGGGTTAAAAACCACCTACCTCACTTCCAAGTTGGCCGAAATTGCTTAGTTCTTCTCTGCTTTTCTTCGTTTGTTTTCTTTCGTTTGATATTTTCGTTTGTCCTTATCACCTTTTGAGATAAACCTTTAAAAGGAAAGTTACGTTTCCTTTCTCTTAAGGAAATCTCTTATTGGGCCTACTTTAAATTAATTTGGGCCCATATCTATTTATTTTACTCAAAGAGTATTTTTCTTATTTTCGGTTCAATTTCCCGAAAATTCGCTTTGCCCGAAAATTAACTTCATAATTTTCCGAAACTTACAGAATAATTTTCACGCTAATTGCGCATTATTCCCGTATTAATTTTACGGGTATTACATCCTCCCCCCCTTAAAAGAAATTTCGTCCCCGAAATTTAAGTTGTCTGAAACAACTCAGGGTATTTCTCTCTCATTTCGTCTTCTCGCTCCCAAGTGGCTTCTTCCAATATCTGGTTTCGCCATAAGACCTTCACGAGGGGAATATTCTTATTTCGTAATTGCTTCACCTCATACATTAGAATCTCTACCGGCTTTTCTTCGTAACTCAAGTCCGGCTTCAATTGTTGGTGAAGTCTTTTGTCTCTTAGCACATGATACGGGTCCAACACATACTTTCGCAGTGTAGACACGTGGAATACGTCATGGACTTGTGCTAACGGCGTCGGTAATTCTAGCTGATATGCTACTTCACCGACTCTTTTCAAAATTTTGAAAGGTCCTATATATCTCGGACTCAACTTTCCTTTTTGTCCGAACCGTTTGACACCCTTCATAGGTGATACTTTCAAAAATACTTTATCACCTTCATCAAATTCTAACGACCTTCGTCTCTTGTCTGCATAACTCTTCTGGCGACTTTGGGCCGTTTGCATTTTCTCCCGAATTTTCTTAACAACTTCAGTCATTTCGCGTACCATCTCGGGACCTAATAGCGCCTTCTCGCCGATTTCATCCCAATGAACTGGGGATCGACATTTACGTCCGTATAAGGCTTCGTAAGGCGCCATTCCGATCGTTGCTTGATAGCTGTTGTTATATGAAAATTCTATTAACGGGAGATATTTACTCCAACTCCCTTGAAAATCCAAGACACATGCTCTCAACATGTCTTCGAGTGTCTGGATCGTCCTTTCCGATTGTCCGTCAGTCTGGGGATGATAAGCTGAACTAAATGATAATTTAGTTCCCAGAGCTTTCTGTAAGCTTTTCCAGAACTGGGACAGAAATCTTGAATCTCGATCTGATATGATCGATATCGGAATTCCATGGAGTCTCACTATCTCTTGAATGTAGAGTTCAGCGAACTTCTCCATGGGATAGGTCTGGTGAATAGGCAAGAAATGGGCGGACTTAGTCAGTCTGTCAACAATCACCCAAATTGCATCATAACCTTTCACCGTTCTTGGCAACCCGACGACAAAATCCATTGTTATATGGTCCCACTTCCACTCGGGAATCGTCAAAGGTTGTAACATTCCTGCCGGTCTTTGATGTTCTGCTTTGATCTGCTGACAAGTCAGGCATCTATGTACAAATGCAGCAACATCTTTTTTCATTCCCGGCCACCAATAATTTAGTCGCAAATCACGATACATTTTCGTTGCACCGGGATGCACCGAATATATTGTCATATGTGCCTCCGTCATTAAAGTTCGACGAATCTCTTCATCTTCCGGCACATATAAGCGACTTTTAAATCGTAAACTCCCGTCTTCTCGGAATTCAAATTCCGATGAGACTTCTTTATCTTGTTCTCTTTGTTTCTTCAAGTACAACTCATCTTTCTTTTGTACTTCAATGATTCGGTCTAATAGTGTTGGCTTAAGTGTCAACACTGCCAACTTTTCTTCAATCTCTCCGAAATTGATTACTTCAACTCCGAATTGGCGTAATTCAGTGTTTACAGTTTTGCGGCTCAATGCATCTGCGACTACGTTCGCTTTTCCTGGATGATAATTTATCACACAGTCGTAGTCTTTGACTAACTCGAGCCATCTTCTTTGCCTCATATTTAACTCCTTCTGGGTGAAGAAGTACTTCAAACTCTTGTGATCCGTGAAGATGTCGCATCTTTCTCCGTAAAGATAGTGTCGCCATGTTTTAAGAGCAAACACTACGGCTGCGAGTTCGAGATCATGAGTGGGGTAATTTTTCTCATATGGCTTTAATTGTCGGGAGGCATAAGCGACCACCTTCCCGTTTTGCATTAAAACACACCCCAACCCATATTTAGAGGCATCACTATAAACAGAAAAATTTCCAGTACCCGAAGGTATTGCTAACACTGGAGCAGTTGTTAGCCTTTTCTTTAATTCCTGGAAACTTTGCTCACATTCATCCGTCCATTTGAACGGAACATTTTTCTTTGTCAAATTGGTGAGCGTCGAGGCGATGCTGGAAAAGTCCTTAATGAACTTTCGATAATACCCAGCTAGCCCGAGAAAACTTCTTATCTCCGTGGGAGTGGTTGGTCTTGGCCAATTTTCTATAGCTTCTATCTTGCTGGGATCTACTGAAATTCCGCTTCCCGAAATAACATGCCCCAGAAAGATTACTCGATCCAACCAAAATTCGCACTTTTTAAATTTGGCGAATAATTGTTTCTCCCGAAGAATTCCTAGGACCGCTCTCAAATGTTCCTCATGTTCTTCTTTTGTCTTGGAATAAATGAGAATATCGTCGATAAAGACGATAACACATCGGTCCAGCAATTTTTTGAATACTCGGTTCATCAAATCCATGAAGGCTGCCGGAGCATTCGTCAATCCGAAAGGCATGACCAAAAATTCATAGTGGCCGTACCTCGTACTGAATGCGGTTTTTGGAATGTCCGCTTCCCGGATCTTCAGCTGATGATAACCGGAGCGCAGGTCGATCTTAGAAAATACTGTTGCTCCTTGGAGTTGATCGAATAAATCGTCAATCCTTGGCAATGGGTATTTATTCTTAATCGTGATCTTGTTGAGTTCACGATAATCGATACACATTCTCATCGACCCGTCCTTTTTCTTCACAAATAAAACCGGGGCTCCCCATGGTGAGAAACTGGGTTGAATAAAACCCTTCTGCAACAAATCTTCCAATTGCTCCTTCAATTCTCGTAATTCGTTCGGTGCTAACCGATACGGGGATTTAGAGATCGGGGCAGCTCCAGGTACAAGATCGATTGCAAATTTAATCTCCCGATCAGGGGGTAATCCCGGAAGATCCTCGGGAAATACATCGGAATATTCGTTCACTATCGGAACCTCCTCAAGTTTAAGCTGGGAAGATTCCTCAGCATTCACCGCAAAAACTAGGAACGATTCGCAACCCGTATTTACGAGTCGCTGAGCTTTTAAAGCAGAAATCCGAGGGATTGAGTTTCTATTCTTTCTTCCCGAAAATTCAAACTCCTCTCCCTCTGGCGATCGAAACCTAACTACCCTTTTTGAACAATCAATAATGGCTCCGTATTTCGAAAGCCAATCCATCCCGAATATAATATCGTAATCATTCATCGGATTACTATTAGGTTCACATCTAACTCTCTACCCTCAATTCTTACGGGACATTTCTCAACCACCAAATTTGATCGAGTTGGATCCCCATGTGGTAAAGATACCACGAAATCACATAATCATATCAAAGTATTACACTTAACTTACAGGCGAGGCTGGTTCTCCCGGCTTTTGAGTGGCAGTACATGGACAGTCTTCAGAATCTAAAGCCTAAGCTCTGATACCACCTGCGGCGACCCTACTTCCTAATTAAGTTAATTGGCGGATTTCCTCGCAACAGAACACGCGGAAGACCCGATAAAATTTTCTTTTTTTTTTTTTTTTTTTTAAAATAACCTACATAGTATTATATCGGGTTTACAAAATATCTACTATTAATACTTTGGGCCGAAGCCCCAAAATTTCAAACCCAATATCAAACACTATGCCACTCCACAGGTCGCGTCCCATGTACTGCGCCACCCTCAAAAGTCCGTGGAGTCACCGCCGCCAGCTCGCCATGAATCTCAACCCTGACACTAGTCGGTGTCGGGTTCATTCTTACCTACAAACAAAAATAGGATAGAACCCTGAGCTATTGCCCAGTAGGTGATTACATAACATGCAATACGTGCGTGCACTCCACCCAATCCCGGTTCCTCACAATATAATATAATGCACACTCGACAAATCTCATCTATCAATTCTCAATTCTCAACAGGGCCCTAGGTCAGACTCGGCACCCACGCGCGCAATGGCAAAGTACACCATCAACCATGCGGTAGCCCACACCGGCCGCGCCGGGTCGCTCCTTCCGCACACAATCTCAACCCGACGGCTTTTTCCCCGAATGTTATACCACAAGTTCGGGTAGACAGGAATCTCACATCTGTCTGCCGTCCCTGAGCCAAATAATATCCGGTGGTTTACACCTCGGGTGGCTCAATCCCGAGTAGATGGGTGTCGCAAACCCCCTCTCCCACCAAGTGCATAATCGAGTCTGAACCTGACTGCCAAAATCGGCAACTCTACCCTTCTCACATTCGACACAATATCGTGTCACCGTATCATTACGGGACCTTCACCTCTCTTATGCATGTCATGAAATGCATATCACATTCGTCACATATATCACGTATTATTTCTTACAAATAATACCCCAAAATACTCTCGTATCTTAAAATAAGGGTTGACCCGAAAATTCTAGTCAAAGTATGAATATACTTTGATTTAAAGATAAAATGAACTTAAAATAATTTTATTTGAATATTTGGGCCTAATTTAAGACAAAAGTCCAAAAATAATTAGACTGGTCGAATCGTGAAGTTCGGTCAACTTCAGACTTAAAAGCATATGGTCAACCCGACATTTGGAGTCAAAATTCGGGACTCTTCACAGTGTTAGCGGTATTGCCCGAATTTGGATTTCGCGCGTCATTTGATCGAATTTGCGAAGTCTGATTTAGTTCGCGTGTCACCCGAAATTCACTCACAGGAATCACCCCGCGAAATTCAAGTTGACCCGCGAAACTTTAGTCCGACCCGCTACTTCTCTCACAGGAATCACCCTGTGGTCGACCCGCGAAATTAATTCTGACCCGCGAAAAACCCATTTACTCACACAATAAAATCCATTTGAGTCCGCGAAGAACTTTTCGCGACCCGAATATAATTCGCGAACTAAACTTCGGCGAACTATCGAAAATCTGCCCGAATTTCAACCTTTCAAATTTGGCGAAATTTAAAATTTGGCCCGCGACCTTCTTTTCTCACTCACATCTTTACAAATCTTTCGGCCCGCGAATTTTATCGCAGCACGCGATTTTCTTTCCTCTCTCACACTTCACGAACCTTTTTGGCCCGCGAATTCTTTTCAACCCGCGAATTTCTCATGAGCTGAAACTTTCTTCATCTCATCGAAATTCATATTTTCCAGAACTTCATCACATGAATCCGTTCCAGATTTCACATAAACATGTAAGAATTCACAGAACTCATATATTGAGCTCAAACTTAACATCTCAACACAGCAAATACAACACATAATCATTCAAAGCTCCCGAAATTCATGAATTCGGATGACCTTTCATCCAAATTCGTTAAACTAAATAAATCAAACTTAAAAACAGTTTGTAGGGGTTAAAAACCACCTACCTCACTTCCAAGTTGGCCGAAATTGCTTAGTTCTTCTCTGCTTTTCTTCGTTTGTTTTCTTTCGTTTGATATTTTCGTTTTGTCCTTATCACCTTTTGAGATAAACCTTTAAAAAGGAAAGTTACGTTTCCTTTCTCTTAAGGAAATCTCTTATTGGGCCTACTTTAAATTAATTTGGGCCCATATCTATTTATTTTACTCAAAGAGTATTTTTCTTATTTTCGGTTCAATTTCCCGAAAATTCGCTTTGCCCGAAAATTAACTTCATAATTTTCCGAAACTTACAGAATAATTTTCACGCTAATTGCGCATTATTCCCGTATTAATTTTACGGGTATTACAACGGCTTCCAGCTGTATAGCCAAAAACAGACAGTTAGTTAGATACCGTCTAAATAACACTATTTTTTGTCATTCAACTCCAAGAGATCATCTCTACTACTGAACATCATCGACATATCCGTCCGCAAAATGTAAATATCACACTCTCCGCTGGATTAAAAAAATGGTACACGTTCAGCTGTAAATAACACACTCTCCACAATTAAGTTTAAAATGTAAAATTAAGAATATTTAAAATTACCTTAAATCATGTTGAGGGAGCTTTACTTGCCCAACAATAAATTCAACAGGCTCTTTAATTAATCCTAAGGAACGCAACATCAGTGGTATCATCTCTTTGAGGGAATCGATGTATGGCTTTATCGGTTTCATATTCGAATCACATGACCACGAGGAGTCGAAAATCTGAATGGTTTTCTCCTTGAACCGAACGACTAAAAGTTATAACTAATGACTATTAAATGCAAAAAGTCAGATAAGAAAGAGTACAATCATAATGATAGTTGAAGAAATGGCCATAGAGGCACAATGTCACAACATTAGAGTAGAAAAAGGTACTGATGATACACATTCTCGGATTTTTGTTTGAGCATTTTCTACGTAAAATTAAAGTTTCCAAAGCTTATGATACATGTTGCGGGATTTTCGTTTGAACATTTTATACGCATGTTGATGGATTTTTGTTTGAACATTTTATACGCATGTGCTTACACGTTAGAATAAATAATACGATCATAATGATAATCGGAGAAATGACCTTAAAGGCACACTTTTACAACGTTCGCATGAGAAATATGTTTAAGACCTTATGTTTGTCGTAAGATGGTGACGACAACCTCACAATGACAGCTCTTTCTTGCCATCCAAGCTGCTCCGATCAAGACCCTATCTAAAACGAGAGAAATATGTTTAACAAAAGTAAAAAGTATTGATGATACACGTTTTTTGGTTTTTGTTAAATTATTTTACACGCCCGCGCTTACACTTTCCAGAGAAAAAGACTTCGATCATAATGATAATCGACGAAATGACCATGGAAGCATAATTAAACAATGTTCGAGAAAAAAGAGTTCGATCACTTTCGGTTGAGCACTTTCATTCGCATATGCTTACACATTCTAGAGAAGAGAGAGTTGAAATGGTAACCGACGAAATGGCTATATGGACACGATTCACAACATTTAAGTAGTAAAAGTTATTGATGATATATATTTTTCGAATTTTTGTTGGATCATTGTATATGCCTGCACTAACACTTTATAGAGAAGAAATAGTTCAATCATAATGATAACCGACGAAATGGCCATGGAGGCACGATTCACGACATTTTAGTAGTAAAAGGTATTGATCATATATGTCTGGTAAGGCGCGAAATTGGCATTAGGCCTCATATTGCTTCAAGTGTGGACATGACTTTAATAACACTTGACAGAAGTGTCTTTTACAATATGCTGAAATTGTTAATGTTTGTGGACAAGACAAACAAATATTTTCCTTACTATTTCTTTTTTTATTGAACTACACGTTATGGCAGATAGCTTATTTATATATACTATGCATTATTCTAGTTTCAAAGTTTCATAATTAAATTTAAGTGACCCTTCGTTGCAAAAAATCATCATAATTCTTCTTGGAAGTCTCTTAGAATGCGTTTGGATTCGTGTATTTGAACGAAATCGCGTGATTTCAAATTATAAATTTCCAATCCATATTCATTATTTGGCAAACGTTATAGTTTCGAAATTTGAATTTGAAAATGGAGCTGGAGCTCAAGTTCGTGAAGCTTGTTGAGCTCAATCTCGACTTCGAGCTTTTTATGCAAAAAATTAGGGAAACTCGGCCTGATACCCTTGTGTTTAAGGCTTTTGTAGTTAGTGACCAATTTGTTTTTCGATTTTGGTTGGTACCCTTGAGGTGTGAAGAAATAACTCTTTTATCCTGAAAGACCAAAAACAAGAATTTTAGATGTAAAAATCGTTAGTTGCTAACTAATATCCTGGAAAAAGACAGAAATGCCCTCAAATCGAACACCTTTGAAACTCACAGACATAGCAGCTCCCGTCTCTACATGTCTGAACGTGTATGCCATGGCTTTGCCCGTTGCACCACTCGTCGCCATAGTCTTCTCTGTGTAGAACTTAAACACACCATAGCCATGTCTCAAGCCTTGCCTGTATTTGCCTCTGTACCTAATGCCTTTAGCCCACGTCCTCCAGATTAAGACTAAACTCAAAACACACAACCACCTTCATCATTTTGAAGACCGCTTCACATTGAACCAGCATCCTCCTCTGCGGCATCACTCGATTTAACTCGATCTTGGCATCGGCCACCGCCACCACCACCGCCGCCGCCGCCGCCACCGCCGCCGTCGTCATCATCATCGTCATTATTATTATTGTTATTATTATTATTATATTTATTGTTATTATTATAATTATTATTATTATTATTATTTTTATATTTACGAAAAAATTATTAAGAGTCGGCTTTAGATTTCTACGGACCACTTGTGATCAAATTTCAAAATCCGACAATTAACATGTGTCTAAATTCACCTCGGATTTGGATGAAATCAAAATCGAAATTTGTGCAGTTACCAAACGGGTGATTTTGAGGTAACCCGAATTTAAATCGGAATCCAGCTATCCAAACAGACCATTAAGCTTTTTGTGTTCCTCTTATTGGAAATCTTAGCTTATTGACGCTTTCTCGAGATGTTTCAGATATGTTGGCCCAGAAAGAGCAATGTGCAAGGTTTTGCAAGCTGATTGAGCGCGGCAGATTATTACACTTGCACCGGTGAACTTTCTCAAAATGATAATACAAATCATTTGTACCCTATTTGACGTTTATCGATCTTACAACGACAGGCAGCACTTCACAGTATAATCCTTAAAGCAGCATATCTAGAAAATTATAGCACATTTGAGAAGAATTATGATCACTAATGTACAAAATAACCTCTGTAATTAGGGACGGACAACGCCGTCGGAGCGACGGATTTATCACAATTTCCGACACTAAAATTCTGTTCGCAAAAAAATATTTCGCTAGAACTCTTAATCCATTGCAGACGTCCGTCGCAAATAAATGAAAATAATAAAAAAACGTCGCCGCTCTGCACCATATTCGACCCCCAGTCCGTACTCCGTAGAAGCCTCTCCCAGCCGCTAGCCACCCCTTCGCAGCCGCTCACAGCGCCGCCTCGTCTAATCTTACCTTGTCGCCGCTCGGCGCGGTCCCGCACCGCCGCTTGCACCTCGGATCTAACCCAGCGGCCTCTCGCAGTTCTCCTCACAGCCTCTTGAAGCCCTGCAGCCCGCCCTACCAGATCTTACTTTGCTGCCCGTCACAGCCGCTCGCAGTCGCCCGTCCGCCCACTAACACCCAAATCTGACCCAACGGCCTCTCGCAGCGCCCCATTCCAGCCGAGCAGCCTCGTCTCGCACTGCGGATCTGACCGGTGCGGCCTCGCAACTCCACGCCACAGCAGTCGACGTCGACATCCGAACTCTTCTGCCGGCCAGTCCTCTCCATCGCTCGCAATCATCGCAGACTTCCGCCGCAGCGCTGGCAGAAAAGGAAAAAAGCGGGGAACGAGTGAGAGAGAGAGAGAGAGTGATATATGACACGTTCGAAATTTTTGTATCTAGGGTTTGTGAGCAGCAATGAAGGGCTAAGTTAATAATAAATTACCAACAAGGTTGGGTCGAGTGATACGCGATTCATTATCGCTGAATCGAATATCGAAACGGTATAAAACAAAAATTTATTTCGATTTTTTGGTCATCAACCAAAAAACCAAAATTTTAACAAAAATATAAAAAGTAAATAGAGATGTGATCATGAACCTTAGGTTCAAGGGTAGGAATTATGCTCATATGTTTGATTCTCACCCAAATGGAACATCAACATCATCAAACAAACTGATCATCTGCTTCATACTAAAATTAGTAGACAAGTGGAAGAGGTTTATATGACCAGCATTTGTGGCCAAAATAATATCACTCGAAGGGAAACACTATGGTCTGACATCAGGTCCCTTAAGCAGAATATTTACCTTGGATTATATGGGTATAGACTAGGAGGAGCTCGCGTGCATTCATCAAAATATGAATCTTTCTGTGATTGCGTTAGGGACTGTGAGTTGGAGGAATTAAGGAGGAACAGAAATAGATACACTTAGTCCAACAAGCAAGGAGCTGAAATGAGGACATGGAGCAAGATTGATTGAGCGTTTGGTAATCTGCAATGGGTGCAAAGATACATGAACACGGAAGCTCATTTCTTATAAGAAGGTGTATCTGATCACTCACATACATTGCTGAAACGAGTGGATATCCAATGGCCAGTAAGAAGGGGATTCAAGTTCAACAACATGTGGGCGGATCATCCCCATTTCTTGACAGTGATTAAAGATAACCGTAGTCGAATTTGCAAGGGTAGAGGAAGACACCTCGTGCAGCAATTAATTCAAATTAGAATTGGTCGAATTTGCAACCGTAGTCGAATTGAGGAAGCTGAACAGTGACCTCTTTGCAAATATGGAGACATGGACAGAAATTGGTCGGCATAAATTGATGTTAGCTCAAGAAGCTTTGAATGTTTAACCCTTGAATAATGATTTGATTGAGGCAGAGAAAGTTGCAGCTGTGGAATTTCAGTTCCTAAGTAAAGTAAACACCAAGTTCTTGGCACAAGAAGCTAAACCAAGGTGGTTGAAAGGAGGGGAACAAAATACTAGATATTTGATACCATACCTACTTTGATTAAAATTAACTTTCACCGGCCGAGCCGAGATACAGACACCACGAGAACGATACCTATTGATTAAAACAATACACACTAAATATTTCAAGAATATAATCTCATGCCTAATCTTGTTCTTTATTTTTCAAAAATTTTGAATAATCTAATTCTATAGCTTGATCGGTTGCTCTTGGTAGTATGTTGCACTTAATTTTAAGCCCAATCAATTATTTTTTATAAACTAATGATGTAAACTTAAAAAACAAAATTGGCCCAAAAGAAATGACATTGTGGAGAAGATTAAAAATTGTGATTTGTTTATTATTTATCCTTGTAATTAGGGGCGTAGCTTGTATTTTTGTTAGTGTAGCACTAATTAGTAAATATACCATGTATAAAGGTATATATACAATGTACACTGCAGAAATCAATATATAAGAATTTTAGAAAAATTCACAAGGCAAAGAATTCACATTTTAGAGAGAGAAACGCAAACGAAAACTTTCTCACTCTAAGCATTTCTCTCTCGTGATCTTCACCCGAGATATTCGACCGAAGGTAACATTTGATAATTCATATTCGAATATCTAGAATTCATGCCTTGATCTTTTGTATCAGAGCAGATCGTGATCATTTTGGATTAATTTGCTATCTTTTAGATCAAAATTATTTTCCAGATTTTTCAATCGAAAAACACGCGCAAAATGCATTTTGATTTACGTGCTGAATTTTGCGAATTTTGTTGATGATCCTGCTGCTAAAGTGATAGATTATATGTTAGGAATGAATTTCGTACTGATTTCAATCGCTTAGACATCGGACTATTTATGATTTTTGATTTAGATCGATTTTACTATTTGCGATTGAGTTTTGAATACGATTTGATTTTCGTCTAAACGATATATTTTGCTGTAAAACGTGGTTAATCATGTGTTTGTTCATATTCAGCACTCATATTCGAGTGATTATCCAGAATCTCAGCGTCTACTTGAGTTTTTCAATCGAATCTGGGTTTTTTACTGTTCCATTGAACTCGAGTTGTGTTCTTCGATTGACATTCACGGACGAAAAGGTTTTCGATACTTTCACTGTTTTCGCGAGTTCCACTCATACATAAGACTCGAAAAACTTTATTTTCGAGAATTAGTTTTCGATTCTCATACAAATATCTTTTTCGAGCGTAACTAAGCGTAAGTTTTTTTTTCGACGAATACTGTTTTCGCTAGATACATATCTACTTTCGACACGAAAAACTTGTTTTACTATCACAAGTTTTTCGATCCCAAACTTTTCGATCATCTTCGAGTTAAAACTTAGCGAAAACATATTTCGATCTTCACACTCGAATAAGTTTAGTCAACGAGTTGAGTCAAACTTATCGAAATTTTTTTCATAAACTTTCGATCATTTTAAATTATTCGATATCAAATATTTCGATAAAAGTTGTTGCGATTGACAAACTTTTTCGATAAAATATTTTTCGATAGGATACTTTTGCAAAAACTTTTCTCACTCGAAAAATAATTTTCGATAAACATACTTCGAAAAACTTATAATATCGAAAAACATTTTCGATCATAAGGATCGAAAATTTTCAAATTGAAAATCTTACTGCTCGAAAAAATTTTCAATTACTGAACTTTCAAATACACACACATTTTACACTGATCTGAATTTTTTAAGGAATCAAAATCGTCATTTTCAAAACTTACGAAAAATGTTTTTATTCGAATAATCATTTTCGACACTCAAAATTTTCGATCAAAATCATGAATTCAAAATTCTTTAGCAAAATTTTGAAGTATCAATTTTTATACTAAATATTTTTCGTACTAAATAACAATTTCTTTTTGAACCAAAAATTAAGCCCAAAAAGGAAATTTCTTAAAGTATGAACAAAACATTACTAACTAGTTTGTCAATTGTGAAGCAACTTTCACGAGATCCTACCAATCAACTACTAAAATGGATGCTTACTCACTTGGAACCAATGTCCCTCCTCCAATTCTAAGAAGAGGTCAATACACTGTATGGAGAAGCCAATTAATGAATTTCTTGGAGACAAAGATCAAGCTACAAATTTGATAGCATCTCTCCAAGAAGGACCCGCTCAATTCTGATTTATCCAAGAAGGCGATGCCACAAATAATCCTTCCATAGCCCTAAGTTAGGAGTTCCTTTTAGATAGCGTAGAATTCGCTTGACTGCTTGCATGTGGGACTCCTTTGGGTCAGCTTGAAAACGAGCACAACGACAAGTGGCAAACATGATGTCAGGTCGGCTAGACGTTAAGTAGCGAAGAGATTCGATAATGCTTCGATAGACTGTGATGTTGACTACCTTGCCAGACGGATCAGCATCTAATTTGCAGTTTGTTGAGATGAGAGTATTCATCGGTGTGCTCTTGTCTTGATTAAATCTCTTCAGAATATCTCGGATATATTTGGTTTGACTGATGAAGATTCATTCTTCGAGTTGCTTTACTGGTAGTCCAAGAAAAAATTGGAGTTCTCCCATTAAGCTCATCTCGAATTTGGTCTTCATGAGTTCACCGAATTTCGTTTGTCGAGCCGAAGATGATGTCATCAACGTAAACTTGAACGATCATCAGGTTTTTGCCTTGTCTTTTGATGAAGAGTGTCGTATCGATGGTGCCTCTTATGAAGTTGGACTTGACTAAAAATTCACCTAGGACATCATACCAAGCACGAGGGGCCTTTTTTAGTCCATAAAGAGCTTTGTCAAATCGATAGACATGATCAGGATGGTTCTCGTGCACGAAGCCATCGGGTTGAGCGACGTAGACTTCTTCTTTTAATACGCCATTGAGAAAGGCGGTTTTAACATCCATTAGATAGACTTTGAAGTCTTTATGAGCTGCGTATGCTAGAAACAGTCGAATTGCTTCGATACGTTTTCGTTCTTCTTATTCTTGAAAACCCATTTAGTACCAATTATTGTTTTGCCTTGCGAACTAACGTCCAAACTTGTAGACGCTCGAATTGGTTGAGTTCAACTTGCATTGCGATTACCCAATCCGGGTCTTAAGAGCTTCGGCTACTTTAATTGGTTCGTTTTGGCTTAAGAAGCATGTGAATAAGCTGCTTTGAGTGGACATCCTAGTGCGTACTCCACTTGAAGGATCACCGATGATTTGGTTGATAGGATGAGCTCGAGTCCATTTGCGTTCATGAGGAATAACCGAAGTAGATTCTTCGTTGGTTTGTAGATCGAGACATCCTAAATTGATGGGTTGATCATTCGTAGTTGGGAAAGTCAATTCTGAGGTTGAATTGGAATGAATTTCCTCATCTGCATTTGTAGGAGCTGCAGTACTAGTTGAAGATTCAGAATTAGAAGATTCTTGAACATTTGTTGGAGTCTGAGGAGTGAGAGTATCAATTGGAATTTCTTCCGTAGAGGGAGAAGGAGCACTGCTTGGTATTGAGTGAGAGGAAGCAGACTTTTGAAACTCGTTCCGATAAAAATGTTCAAACAGTAAATCTAAATCTTCCAAATTGGCGGGAATTGCTTCTCTTGACTTTGAGGTAGAAGTTGTCGAAAGTTGTTGACCTTGTGCCAACACGCCTATAAGCTCGGGTTCTGAACTGTTTTGTTCAGAAGCCAAATCCGTAATTTCTTGAAAGGTGACGTTGTAGCTTTCAAGAATTGTACGAGAAGACTTGAGGTAGACGCAATATGATTTGGAAGTAGAGGAATATCCGACAAAGATGGCTTCAAAGGCTTTGGGATCGAACTTGCTACGATGCTCCCGATCGTTGGCCACAAAACATTTGTAATCAAATAGTTTGAAAAATGAAATATTCGGGATTCTTTGATTAATTATCTCATATGGCGTCTTTTCGACGCGTTTGTGAACAATTGTCCTATTTTGAGTAAAACATGTCGTACTCACTGCTTCATCTCATAGAAAGTGAGGGAGACCGGAGTATATGAGCATTGTTCTTGCAGCTTCAACTAAAGTCCGGTTCTTCATTTCTACGACACCATTTTGTTGAAGCGTTTTTGCGGCTGAGAATTGTTGAATAATTCCAAGTGATTGATAAAAGTTGCTGAGACGCTGATTCTTGAATTCAGTCCCGTTGTCCATTCTTATTATTTGGATTTTCTTTTGCAGGAGATTCTGAGTTGTATTCACAAAGCTTATTATCAAGTCTTCAGTCTCATCTTTAGTTCGGAGATATCTTGTCCATGTGTAGCGAGAATAATCGTCGAGAATTACTAACACATATTTACGACCGTTGATACTTTGTGTACGCATTGGTTCGCAAAGGTCCATGTGAATTAATTCCAAGGGTCGAGATGTAGAAGCAACTTGCTTAAGTTTGTGTGATGCTCGCTTTATTTTTCCCATTTGACAAGCCGAACATTGATGCTCTTGATGAGGAGAGATCGTTGACCAATTTTTTAACAAAGAGTTTGTGAAGAGCTTTATGCTTTAGATGAGACAAGCGTTGCTGCCATAAGCTGTTTCTCTTGATTGTAGTTTGTGAGATGAGGTAAACACCTGTCGAAGGTCGAACTATTGTCAGATTGATAGTGTAGAGATTTGATCTTCGTGATCCTGTTAGAAGTTCTTGATTCTGACTATTTAAAATTTTGCACTGATCAGCTAGAAATACCACTTGAAATCCTTTGTCGCAGAGTTGTCCTATGCTGAACAGGTTGTGTTTAAGACCTTGGACGTAAGAGACATCTTTAATCGTCAGATTCGGCAGTAGAATATCTCCATAACCGAGTATTGGAGCTGAATCATTGTTGCCAAATCGGACTATTCCGTTGTAACGGTCTTGGTAGTTGCTCAACAGTTCTTGCTTTCCCGTCATGTGTGTGGAGCAACCAGAATCTAAATACCACACATGATGGATCTGCATAGAAAGAGGTTAGAGAGATTTAGGTACCCACTTTTGAATGGGTCCTTTCGGATTAGCAGATTTGATAAGTAAGGTTTGGTCATCTTTGGTTCCTAAATTATTGGAATGCTTAAGTACCCAAACCAACTTAGAAGTAGTTGATTTAAGTGGTACTTCTTTAGGAAACTTGGCCTTATTGGCTTGTGTTGGCCTAGGTGGTGTTTTAGAAACCCAGTGAGGTTGAACCTTACATGAGAGGTTACATTCAGCACGAGCAAATGTCTGATTTGTCTTATTGCTTGAGAAAATCTTTTCTCTAGCTAGTCTCCGAAGGTGTTTAGCTGAATGTACGTGGACTGGGTACCTAAGGTGAGGATAAGAATGTATGGAGCTATAAGCTTTCTTTAGAGCTGGATCTTGTTTTTTACGAGACTTGAGAGTTGCATTTGTCTTAGAATGATTATTTATAATTTTTGAAGTAGAGCCAATTTCAAAATTTGTGCTTTCAAAATTAATAGGTTTTAACACATAAGTGGAAGCAACAACATTAAAGTTTGAAACGGCTGCCTTCTTGCGAGTGTCCATAGTTTTTGATACATAAGAAAATTTCGAAAATAAGACATTTCTATCATTTTTCTTCTGAAATTCTATCCTAGGCACTCTTTCCTTTGCATGCTTCACCTCTTTTTCTACTCTACCTGTGGATGGAGTAGAAAAAGAGTTAGAAAGAATCTTTTTCCTTTCTGAAGCATTTAAGGATTCTTTTCCTCCCTTTACGATTTTTAAAGAAGATTTATCTTCTTTTAAAATATTTTGAAAAACAATGGAAGGTGCTTTCTTAGATGTAATCTTGTCCTTAATTAATGATTTTTCTTTCAAAGTAAAATCAGGACAAGTTTTTAAATTAGAGGAAGTTTTAAGATTAGAAATCTCCAGTAAAAGTTCATTCTTTTCAGCTTTGAAAATCTTTCTTCTGTTTCTAAGGAAGCGTTTAAATCAGCTATTTTCCTAATAATAGCTGGAATATAACAAAAAGTGGAATTTTTAAAGTGATCAATATTTTCTTCCTTATTTTTAGAAAAATCTTCTAGAGGATATAATGAATTGTAATTACTAGACAGGTTGAGATCCCTTGTCTTGTAACTATTATTCAAGTCCGTGTAGTCAAAGGGAATGTCAGTCCTATTTGTGGCTTTTCGTTTAGATTCTTCTAAGGCGTTTATTTCTGAAGAATTAGTAAAGGCCATTAGAGAAGTTAATCCTAATCCCATGTACTTGATATCATATAATTGTTTAACATTGACCTTTTTCAAGTTACATGGATTGTTAAAACCTAAGCCTTCTTTAAGATTATAAAATTCTATGTAAAGAGGTTGATTTAGAAAAATAGTTTGATTCGTTTGACCCCATTTTGTTATAAGATCATCTAAAGTTTTAATCCTTGAGTAATGTTACTTATGTTCGTCAGAGATTTCTTTGAAATTATTGTTAGAAATTTCTAAATCTCTCTGACAATCAATAAGAGGCGTATTAAGGTCATTGACTTTAGTCTCAGAGGTAGCTATGGTTAATTCAAGACTAGATATTTTTTCCTTAGCGTTAGATAAGACAATTTCTAAATGAATTTCTTATCTAATTGCTTTTGGAAATCGGTTTCACTAAGAGCTAGTCTCTCATCTAATTCCTTAGTTCTTTTCCGCTCATTTTTCATGTTAGAGTACTTAATATGTAATGATTCTAACATGTTTAATAATGTGGATCGAGACATTGTTACCTCTTGTGATGAAGAGGATGCTTTATCGTCGTCGTCGTCAGACCTTATTGAAGAGTTATCATTTGAGGCATCTTCGAGGTATGCCATAAGAGCGAGATTTTCATCGTCAGAATCTGTGGTGTCTTCCAGCCAATGCACTTGTTCGGCCATCAGTGCTACTTCTGCCTCTTTTTGTTTAGTGAGTTGGAAGTTTTTGGAGTAGGAGTTGGCGTCCTTTTTTTTGGGAAGTTTACATTCTCTGGCGAAGTGCCCTATCTTACCACAATTATAGTACTTTTGTGGTTCTTTGACATTTCTAGATTCTGAGGACTCGGCCGACCTTTCCTTGTGCTTTGAGCTTGATGTGCGAAGTCTATTTGTCGAGGAAGAGGATTTCTTTTTGTAGAACTTTTTGCTCATCATTTTAGAAATGAGAGCCAACTTTTTCTTGAACTCCTTCATATCGGGTTCAGAGTCCGATTCAGATTCGTCTTCATCTTCTGAAGAACTTGACAACTTGATGCTTTTATCTTTGCGAGATCGACTTGTTTTTCTTTCAGAAACAAGAGCTATAGAATCGTCGATTTGCTTGCCCTTAACTTCTTTTTGTATCTCGCTAATATCTTCTTCGTGTTGGGCGAGATTATCAAAGATGGCGTGGATATCCATTTCGTCCAAATCCTTATTTTGTCGGATTTGTATGGATATTTTCTTCCACTCCGGTTGAAGAGAAGAAAGAAATCGGATGTTGACCTCCATGTTGGTCTTGAAGATATCTATCTTCCTCATCTCATTAAGAAGAGTTAGATAGCGTTGATAGACTTTATAAACGGTTTCTTCAGCCTTGGCTTTGAATGAGTCGTAAGCGGTTAGAATATTTGCTTTCTTGGCTTTGACTCCAACTTCGGTCCGTTGCATCATCTTCTGGAGCTCGTCCCACATAGCTTTTGCACTAGATAGACTATCTATTTGCATATAGATGTCATTAGGAATTCCTTGCATTAGGAAAGTTTTGGCTCCTAAATCTGCTTCTCTGAATCGCTCCCCCTCGGTGTATTCACTAGGAATTTCGTGAGGCGGGTATGGGAGGATTATTGGTGGCATCGCCTTCTAAAAGCCAAAATTGAGCGGGACCTTCTTTAAGAGAAGCTATCAAATTTGTAGCTTGCTCTTTTGTTTCGAAGAAGTCCATGAATCGGCTTCTCCATACGGTGTATTAGCCTCTTCGTAGAATTGGAGGGCGGACGTCGTTTCCGAGCGAGTAAGCATCCATTTGTAGTTGATTGGTTGGATCTTCGTTAGTAATGTAAGCATCCATTTGGAATTGTAATGAAAAGTGCTTCACAAGTGACAAACTTCGTTAGTAATGTTTGATTCGTACTTTAAACAATTTCCCTTTTATACCTATTTTTCGGTTGTTAAAGAGAAATTATTTTGATTTCGAAAAATATTTGATATGAGAATTGATACTTCAAATTTTTGCTAAAGAATTTTGATTTTAAGATCGAAAATTTTGAGTATCGTAGAAGATAATTCGGAGACAAATATTTTCGTAAGTTTTGAAAATTACGAAATTTGATTTCTTTCAAAATAGTGTAAAATGTGTGTGTGTTTGAGCAGCGACCGAAAAAGTTTTTCGAACAATAAAGTTTTCGATTAAATAAAATTCGAACCTATGTTCGAAAAGATTTTCGATTATATAAGTTTTTCGTTGTATTTATCGAAAGTTATTTTTCGAACGTAAGAGTTTTCAGAGTAAATTTCCTGTCGAAAAACTGTTTGTCGATAATTGTTGATCTCAAAAACTTTTATCGAAAAATTTGTAATCGAAAAATTAAGAGTGATCGAAAAATTTTGTTAAGTTTAACTCAAAGTTTTTCGAGTGTGAATTATTCGATCAAAATATGTTTTCGCTAAATTTTTACTCGAAAATTTAGATGATCGAAAATCTTGAGATCGAAAACTTGTTTTACTATTACAAGTTTTTTGAGTCAAAATAGATATTTATTTAGCGAAAACAGTATCCGTCGAAAAAAAATACGCTTTATTACGCTCGAAAAAGATATTTATATATGAATAGAAAAACTAGTTATCGAAATAATGTTTTTCTAGTCTTTTATTTGAGTAAAACACACGAGAACAATGTTTGTCTTCGAAAAATTTCTCGACTGCAAACTTATTCGAAAATTAATTTTCGAACCAAGTTTTTCGATCGAAAATCCGATCGAAGAACAGCAAAGTTCAATGTAACAGTGAAATTTCCAGATTCAACCGAGATGTTCAAGTTAGGTGATGAAATTTTGGATAATCACTCGTTTCTTCGTTCTTAATATGAGCAAACACTAGATTAACCACGTTTTACAGCAAAATATATCAAATATTACGAAATCAAATCGAAATCAAAACTTAATCGCAAACGCAAATATCGATCTAAGTTGAAAATCTGAATTAATATGACGTTCTAAGCGATTGAAATCAGTACGTAAATCATTCTTAACATATAATCTATCACTTAATCAGCAAGATCATCAACAAAATTCGCAAACATTAAGCATATTGATCAAAATACAAGTCACGTAAGTTTTTCGATCGAAAAATCTGGAAAATTATTTTGATTTTAAAATCGCGAATTCAATCCAAAATCAATCACGATCTGCTCCGATACCAATTGTTAGGTCCTATTTTATCAACTACCGATCGATCTAAGCATGAATTCTAGATATTCGAATGATAAATCTCACAATATACCTTCGATCGAATATTTTCTTTGAAGATCTTGAGATAGAGAGAGTTTCTTGATTACTTTTCTCTCTCTTAGAATGTGAATTCAATGCTCGTGATTTTCTGAAAATGAACTTGTATTTGATTTTGATAGTGTACATTGTATTTATACCTATTTACATGGTATATTTACTATTTGGTCCTACACTATCAAAACTACTAATCACGCCCCTAATTACAAGGATAATTAAATTACAAAGCACAACTTTAAATTCTCTTCATACGCTGAATTGATTAAATGCGTTATTTGTGCTCATATCATAAATTTTCATATGCATAATTGTGTTGAATATGTACTAAATTGCCGAAACGTTATATGTGCATTTGTTGAGGGGGATCTTATATGAAAATTTGTTATTATCTCCTAAATGATTTACTTGGAATCACGACTTTGCATGTTTCTATTCAAAGTTTTACAGAGAACCTTTGAGCTCGTCCGAGGAGTCAATTGATGAAATTCATCAAACATCGGGAGTTAATCGCATTTATTTCTTTTCGGGTGCAAAAGTTAAAAGAATAAAATTTTCGTAATATGCCTAACTAGATCTGATTTTGAACGAAAGCCCAAAATAATTTTTCACGGCCCAAAACCCTTTAACTTTACCTGATCGAAAAGTATTAATACACCTTTTCTGATCGAAAAACTCTTTCTCAAGCAAACAAAACGATCGAAAAACTTTTCGTATTCTCAAAAGCTTCAAACGGCGATTTCAAAAAAATCTTCACCTTCTCCGATTTTCTGTCAAAAACTCGCCTAATTTGAAGGTAAAATCCAGTTTCGGTTCTTCTTCTTGTTCCGAAAAACACGAATCGCGACAGTTTGTCAAAATCACTCGAAGATTTTTCTCAACTTCGCAACCTCTCGACTGAAACTTCTTAAGAAATCAAATTTACTATGTTTAGATTCGACCATTTTGATTAAATGCATGATATTTCGATTCGCAACCGATTTCTGGTCATTACGAGTCCAGATAACTTCTGATTTTCCCAGAATCTTCATTCGCGTTCCTAAGAATTTACTGTTTGATTTCAAATTTTTTCGATCAAAAAATCGTCTTATCGCAAACAGTGCCACCGAAACTTTAGTTTTCGTTTAGTTTTTTCGATCGCAAAACTCAGCGGCGAAAACCTTATGTTTTCGATATGTTTTTATTCAATCGTAAAACATAGCGGCGAAAACTTATGTTTTTCGATAAAATTTTATTCGATCGCAAAAATACGCGGCGAAAACATTAGTTTTTCGATAGACTTTATTCGATCGCAAAACTAGGCGGCGAGAAACTTAAGTTTTTCGACAAAATTTTATTCGATCGTAAAACTACTCAGCGAAAAACTTATGTTTTTTCGACAAAATTTATTTGATCGCAAAACTACTCAGCGAAAACTTTAGTTTTCGATTCATTTTATTCGAACGCAAAACTCATCATCGTCCATGGAGTCGTCATCTCTTAGAACTATGACGTGGCCCAGCTAATCTGGAATGATCTAGCGGACCAAATGCGTCATCGGGAAACAAAATCGAAAGCAAAGTTTCTGCCTTACGTGCGATGGTTCCCGGTGCTGATCTCCCACATGATGGAAGTACATCCGAAGATCCCCGTCTACCACCCGTCGGAGGATACATACCACCGAGGCTGTGGTTTTTTCACAATCGGAAGGCATCGGATCTGGCGCTCCAACCAATGATGATCCCGTTGGCGCTTCTACGCCTAGCAGATCCCACCGACGTGGCCTACCAAGATTATCGCCAAAATAACTCAATCCCGGAGGCTATGGTACGGTCCGTCAATCCGGCTCCGATGCCTATCCGACACGAACCTGGTGGAGACACATGAGCCTGAAGCTGCGGCTCAGAAGACTGAAACACCGGCCATTGAGCCTGAAGGTGTCGCCCGTGAACCCACACCTCCAACAGCCGAATCTCCTGACATATCAGAATGAAGGGCTTTGGTGTTACCTCCTCCACCACTGCCGGTCCTGACGACCACACATGTTCCCATTGAACCTGTCCCAACATCCATAGAGATGATACCTTTGGTATCATCTCAAGGATTGGATGGAAGTCCTTTTAGTCCCCCAATATCTTCGAAGACAACAACGGGCCAACCCACCGAAGTGGTGACTTCTGGGTTATCAACGGGTGTCCTTGGACGTCCCGGAATCACAAGTCCTTTCATAGGCGGCACGTCAGCGATATTCTCTGATGTTGTGACAGTGGAACGCCTTCCTGGACCCACTCCGGAGGTACCACTCATCGTGACGGAGCATAGACTACAAGAAGCTCTTTCCACAACCATCAACTCCCTTAAAGACCGGCTGATGGAAAGAGTTCTACACGCCATAGAGACTTCCCGACGGGATACCGGGAAAGCACCAGTCTCCGAGACAGCTCCATCTGAAACCCACTCCCAACCCATCTCCTCACCACCACTAACCACAACCACACACACTCCCATCCAACCCACATTAACCACCCCAACCCAATCTCCTTCCCTCATCCACCCATACACCATCCCGATAACCTAACTTCATGATATCCTTATATCTCGTCTACTAGCCCTTGAGACAAGGACCCCTGTCGAGGAGAGTCTCTATCGCCGGCTAATAGATGACCCCGAGCCGCATGCTCAAACACATTGCCGAGAAGACATGATGATCCCGATGATCCGGATCGCAATGAGGGGGAGAAAAGGCAAAAGAAAACAAGAAGCGGTCGTGGTTAAAGTCGAGAGAAGATATCCTCGACGCGTGAAGCTGGAGGATCATCTTCTAACCCACCCACTACACAACCAACTAACACCCGCCAACAACCACCACATCCCACACACAAACAATACCTCCATCTCCCAAAAGTCCAAACCCAATCCCGACCTTCGTCCTCCAAAATCAACCTGAAGCAATCATCTACGATTTACATGCAATCATAGATGACTATATTCTTAACGAGAAGTGGCTAACACATTATGAAACAGAGGAAGCTACTCAAGTTATTAGACTCTCCAACGTCAGATACTTCTTACAACAAGTTTCAGTTGATTTGGTAATGCTTGAAGATGACTTCAAGAAGGCGAGAACTACAACACCGAACTCCCTGAACTGCCAGAGATGATTATGCACCGAGTCGACACCCCTCCTTGCTTATCAAAGGGGACTGTCTGAATCGAGATGCCATGAGCGAACGTTCGGATTGAAGTGCCTTTTCCTTGAAGATATAACGAAGCAGATATGGAGAGCTCCAAACCGTATGAAGAAGCTAAATGAGCTTAACTTACGAAGCATCTCTCATTGGGAAGAAAGAAAGAAGATGGAGCCTGTCTTCATGCTGACCTATGAAAAGACATTAGAATTGTGCTTTGTTATTTTGTTATCCTTGTAATTAGGGGAGTAATTAGTAGTTTTGATAGTGTAGGACTAAATAGTAAATATACCATGTAAATAGGTATAAATACAATGTACACTATCGAATAAAAAAGATGAAGTTCAATTTTCGGAAAAATCACAAGCATTGAATTCACATTCTAAGAGAGAGAAAAGCAATCGAAAAACACACGCTCTCAAGATCTTCAAAGAAGATATTCGATCGAAGGTAATTTGTAAGATTTATCATTCGAATATCTTGAATTCATGCTTAGATTGATCGTTAGTTGATAGATGAGGACCTAACAATTGGTATCAAAGCAGATCGTGACCGCTTTTGGATTGAATTCGCAATTATAAGATCAAAATAATTTTCCAGATTTTTCGATCGAAAAACTCACGTGAAATAGATTTTGATTAATGTGCTTAACGAATTTTGTTGATGATCTTGCTGATTAAGTGATAGATTATATGTTAGGAATGACTTACGTAGTGATTTCAATTGCTTAGAACGTCATATTAATTCAGATTTGTTATTTAGATCGATATTTGAGTTTGCGAGTAAGTTCTGATTCCGAATTTTCTTCATAATCGATATATTTTTCTGTAAAACGTGGTTAATCTTGTGTTTGTTCAAATTAAAACTAAGAAACGAGTGATTATCCAGAATTTCAGCTCCTAACTTGAACCTTTTGGTTGAATCTGGATTTTTCACTGTTACATTGAACTTGAAGGTTGTTCTTCGATCGTATTTCGATCGAAAAACTTGGCTCGAAAATTAATTTCGAATAAGTATGCAGCCGAAATTTTTTTCAATGACAAACACTGTTCTCGTGTGTTCTACTCAAATATAAGACTCGAAAAACATTATTTTTGATAATTAGTTTTTCGATTCATATATAAATATCTTTTTCGAGCGTAATAAAGCGTATTTTTTTTCGACGGATATTGTTTTTGGAAAATAAATATATAATTTTGATAGGAAAAACTTGTAATAGTAAAACAAGTTTTTCGATCACAAGATTTTCGATCATTTAAATTTTCAAGTAAAAATTTAGCGAGAACATATTTCAATCGAATAATTTACACTCGAAAAACTTTTAGTCAACAATTTGAGTCAAACTTCACGAAAAAAAATTTCGATCACTTTTAATTTTTCGATTACAATTTTTTTTTCGATAAAGGTTTTTGTGATCAACAATTATTCGACAAACTAGTTTTCGACATGCTATTACTCTGCAAAACTCTGACATTCGAAAAATAATTTTCGATAAATACAACGAAAAACTTATACGATCGAAAATCTTTTTCGATTAAAGGGTTGAAAATTTTTAAATCGAAAACTTTATTGCTAGAATTTATTTTCGACCACTGCTCAAACACACACACATTTTACACTATTTTGAAAGAAATCAAAATTCGTAATTTTCAAAACTTATGAAAAATATTTCTCCGAATTATCTTCTACGATACTCAAAATTTTCTATCTTAAATTCAAAATTCTTTAGCAAAATTTTGAAGTATCAATTATCATATCAATTATTTTTCGAAATCAAAACAATTTCTCTTTAACAAAAAAAAAAGGTACGAAAGGGAAATTGCTTAAAATACGTCACAAACATTACTAACGAAGATCCTACCAATCAACTACAAATAGGATGCTTACTCACTCGGAAACGACGTCCGCCCTCCAGTTCTACGAAGAGGCGAATACACTGTATGGAGAAGCCGATTCATGAACTTCTTGGAAACAAAAAGCAAGCTACAAATTTGATAGCTTCTCTTGAAGAATGTCCCGCTCAATTTTGGCTCATCCAAGAAGGCGATGCCTCCAATAATCCTCCCATTCCCGCCTCTAGAAGACTCAAAATTCCTAGTGAATACACCGAGGGGGAGCGATTAAGAGCAAAAGCAGATTTAGGAGCCAAAACTTTCCTAATGCAAGGAATTCGTAACGACATCTATATGGAAATAGATAGTCTATCAAGTGCAAAAGTTACGTGGGATGAACTCCACAATATGATGCAAAGAACCGAAGTTGGAGTCAAAGCTGAGAAAACCAATATTCTCTCGGCCTATGACTCATTCAAAGCAAAGTCAGAGGAAAACGTTTATGAACTCTATCAACGTTATCTAACTCTTCTCAACGAGAGAAGGAAGATAGAAATTTTCAAGACCAACATGGAGGTCAACATCCGATTTCTCTCTTCTCTTCAACCTGAGTGGAAGAAAATATCCATGCAAATCCGTCAAAAGAAGGATTTGGACGAAATGGATATCCATGCCATCTTTGATAATCTCGCTCAACACGAAGAAGCTATAGCGAGATACAAAAAGAACTTAAGGGCAAGCAGATCGAAGACTCTATAGCTCTAGTCTCTGAAAGAAAATCAAGCCGATCTCGCAAGGATAAAAGCATCAAGTTGCCAAGTTCTTCAGAAGATGAAGATGATTCCGAATCTGACTCTGAGCCAGACATGAAGGAGTTTAAGAAATAATTGGCTCTCATTACTAAGATAATGAGCAAAATTTTTTATAAAAAGAAATCCTCCTCTTCTGCAAATAGACTTCGGACGTCAAGTTCTAGGCACAAGGAAAGACAGATGATGAAGAAAAATCATCCACATCATCACAAGAGGTAACGATGCCTAATTCTATATTATTAAACATGTTAGAATCTTTACACATTAAGTATACTAACATGAAGAATGAGCGGAACAACAAAAAATGAATTAGAAGAAGATTAGCCCTTAGTGAAAATAATTTTCAAAAGCAATTAGATGGAACTATGGACTTAGATATTCTCGTATATAATGCTAACGAAACCATAACTAGTCTTGAATCTAGGATTGTTACCTCCGAGATAAAAATAAATGACCTTAGTAATACTCTTAGTAATTGTCATAGAGATTAGAAATTTCTAGAAATAATTTTAAAGAAATCTCTGACGAACGTAAGAAGCTTTTACTCTAGGATTAAAACTTTAGACGATCTTCTTACAAAAAGGGGGCAAACGGATCAGACTATATTTCTAAATCAACCTTTTGATATAGAATTTTATAATCCTAAAGAAGCCTTATTAGGTTTTAACAATCCCTGTAACTTAAAAAAGGTCAATGTCAAATAATATATGATATCAAGTATATGGGATTAGGATTAAGTTCTCTAATGGCCTTTACTAACTCTTCTGAAATAAATGCCTTAGAAGAATCTAAACGAAAAGCCACAAAAAGGACAGACATCCCCTTTGATTACATCGATTTGAATAATAGTTACAAGACACGGGATAGTCTAGTGACTATAATTCATTATATCCGTTAGAAGATTTTCATAAAGTTATGGAAGAAAATAGTGATCATTTTCAAAATTCTACTTTCTGTTATATTCTTGCTATTATTAAGAAAATAGCTGATTTAAATGCTTCTTTAGAGACAGAAAGAAAGAATTTCAAAGCAGAAAAGAATGAGCTTTTATTGGAGATTTCTAATCTCAAAACTTCCTCGATTTTAAAATATTGTCCTGACGGGAGGACAAGATCAAATCTAAGAAAACACCTCCTATTATTTTACAAAATATTTTAAAAGAAGATAAATCTTCTTTAAAAAGTGTAAAGGGAGGGAAAGAATCCTTAAATGCTCAAAAAAGGAAAAAGATTTTTTGTAACTCTTTTTCTACTCCATCCACAGGTAGAGTAGAAAAAGAGGCGAAGCATGCAAATGAAAGAATGCATATGATAGAATTTCAAAAGAAAAGTGATTGAAAATATTTTTTTTCTAAATTTTCTTCTGTATCGAAAACTGTGGACACTCGTAAGTAGACAATCGTTTCTAATTTTAATATTGTTGCTTCCACATATGAGTTAAAGCCTATTAATTTTGAAAGCACAAATTTTGAAATCGACTCTACTTCTAAAAGCTTAATCCATCATTCTAAGACAAATGCAAATCGTAAGTCTCAAAGGAAACAAGATCCGGCTATAAAGATAGCTTATATCTCGATAAATTCTTGTCCTCATTTAAGGTATCAGGTCAAAGTACAATCGGCTAAACACCTTAGAAGACTCGCTAGAGAAAAGATTTTCTCATGCACTAAGACTAATAAGACATTTGTCCAGGCTGAAATTAACCTCCCATGTAAGGTTCAACCTCAATGGGTTCCCAAGACACCATCTAGGCCAACGCAAGCCCAAAAGGCCAAATTGCCTAAAGAGGTACCATTTAAATGAGTAAAATCTATACACAATCAATCTGACAACAGTTCGACCTTCGACAACTGTATGCCTCATCTCTCACACAACAATCAAGACGAACAGCTTATGGCATCAACGTGTGTCTCATCTCAATTTAAAAGCTCTTCACAAACTCAGTGTTAAAAAGTTGGTCAACGGTCTACCAACAATTTTATCTAACCAAGAGCATTACTGTTCGGCTTGTCAAATGGGAAAAATGAAGCTAGCATCACACAAACTCAAGCAAATTGCTTCTACATCTCGACATTTAGAATTAATTAACATGGACCTCTGTGGACCAATGCGTATACAAAGTATCAACGGTCGTAAATACATGTTAGTAATTGTTGATGATTATTCTCGCTACACATGGACAAGATATCTCCGAACAAAAGATGAGACCGGAGACTTGATAATCAGCTTTGTGAATACGACTCAGAATCTCCTGCAAAAGAAAATCCAAGTAATCCGGACTGATAACGGAACTGAATTATAGAATCAATGCCTCAACAATTACTATCAGTCACTCGGAATTATTTAACAATTTTCATCCGCTAAAACGCCTCAACAAAATGGCATCGTAGAACGGAAGAACCGGACTCTAGTTGAAGCTGCAAGAACAATGTTGATCCATTCCAGTCTCCCTCATTTTCTATGGGCTGAAGCAGTGAGTACCGCATGCTTTACGCAAAATGGAACGATTATTCACAAACAGTTTGAAAAAACGCCGTATGAGATAATTAATCAAAGGATTCCGAATATCTGTTTCTTCAAAGTATTCGGGTGCAAATGCTTTGTGGCCAACGATAGGGAGCATCGAAGCAAGTTCGACACTAAAGCATTTGAAGCCGTCTCCGTTGAATATTCATCCACTTCTAAAGCATACAACGTGTATATCAAGTCTTCGTGTACTATCTTGGAAAGCTACAACGTCACTTTTCAACAAGTGACCGACTTGGCTTCTGAACAAAACAGTTCAGAACCCGAGCTTATAGGCGTGTTGGCACAAAGTCAGCAACTTTCGACAAGTTCTACCTCAAAGTCAAGAGAAGCAATTCCCGCTGAACTAGAAGATTTGGACTTTCTATTTGAACATTTTTATCGGAACGAGTCTCAAATGCCTGCTACCTCTCATTAATACCAAGCAGTGCTCCTTCTCCCTCAATGGAAGAAATTCAAATTGAGACTCCTAATCTTCAAACTCCGAAAAATATTACGGATTCTCCTAATTCTGAATCTTCAACTAGTGCTGCAACTCTTACAAATACAAATGATGAAATTCCTTCCAATTCAACCTCAGAATTGAATTTCCCAACTACGAATGATCAGCCCATCAATTCAGGATGTCTCGATCTACAAACCAACGAAGGATCTACTTCTGTTATTCCTCATGAACGCAAATGGACTCGAGCTCATCCTATTAACCAAATAATCGGGGATCCGTCAAGTGGAGTACGTACTAGGACGCTACACAAAGCGGGTTATTCACATGCTTGTTAAGCCAAAACGAACCAATTAAGGTAGTCGAAGCCCTCAAAGACCCAGTTTTGGTAATTGCGATGCAAGATGAACTCAATCAGTTCGAGCGTCTACAAGTTTGGACATTAGTTCCTCGACTGCAAGGTAAAACAATAATTGGAATTAAATGGGTTTTCAAGAATAAGAAGAACGAGAATGGTGAAGTAATCAGGAATAAAGCTCGACTTGTAGCCAAGGGGTACAATCAACAAGAAGGAATTGACTACGACGAGACGTATGCTCCGGTTGCACGTATCGAAGCAATTCGACTATTTCTAGCATACACGGCTCATAAAGACTTCAAAGTCTATCAAATGGATGTTAAAAACGCCGTTCTCAATGGTGTGTTAAAAGAAGAAGTGTACGTCGCTCAACCCGGCGGGTTTATTCGCGAGAATCATCCCGATCATGTTTATCGATTGGATAAAGCTCTCTATGGACTAAAACAAGCCCCTCGTGCTTGGTATGATGTCCTAAGCGAATTCTTAGTCAAGTCCAACTTCCTAAGAGGCAGCATAGATACGACACTCTTCATCAAATGACAAGGCAAAGACCTGATGATCGTTCAGGTTTACGTTGATGACATCATTTTCGGCTCGACGAATGAAAGTCTCTGTCAGAAATTTGGTGAACTCATGAACACCAAATTCGAGATGAGCTTAATGGGAGAACTCCAATTCTTTCTTGGACTTTGTAAAGCAACTCGAAGATGGAATCTTCATTAGTCAAAACAAATATATCCGAGATATTCCGAAGAGATTTAATCAAGACAAGAGTACACCGATGAATACTCCCAGATCAACAAACTGTAAATTGGATGCTGATCCCTCTGGAAAGGCTGTCAACATCACAACCTATCGGAGCATTATCGGATCTCTTCTTTACTTGACGTCCAGCCGACCCGACATAATGTTCGCCACTTGTCTATGTGCTCGTTATCAAGCTGACCCAAACGAGTCCCACATGCATGCAACGAAGCAAATTATACGGTGTCTCAAAGGAACTCCCAACTTAGGGCTATGGTATCCTAAAGATACTTATTTTGGATTAATTGGCTATACTGACGCTGATTATGCAGGTTGTCGAAGGGACAGAAAAAGCACGTCTGGCGGATCACAATTTTTAGGCGAAAAGTTGATCTGCTGGTCCTCAAAGAAGCAAAATTGCATGTCAACCTCGACGGCCAAGGCGGAGTACGTCGCGGCCGCCAGATGTTGCTCGCAAGTTCTATGGATGCGGACACAACTACGCGATTACGGGTTTGAATTTAATAACATTCCCATTTACACTGATTCTCAAAGTGCTATTGCCATAACTTGCAATCCTGTTCACCATTCACGCACGAAACACATAGATATTCGCTATCATTTTATAAAATATCACGTAGAAAAATGCACTATAGATATGTATTTTGTAAAAACGGAGCTTCAACTTGCCGACTTATTCACTAAGGCATTGGATGAAAAACGATTCCAATTCCTTATTGCTAAGTTAGGCATGTTGAATCTCAATCTTACTTTAAAAGTGTTTTACATGCTCTATTATGCGTGATATTCTATGTGCTTCTTGATATTCTTTGATTATCTTGTGTGACTCTATCCCTCAAATTTTTTACAAAGAAAAATAAAAAATAAAATAGTATATAAATATAATATTAATAATAAAATTAATAAAAAATGGGGGATGACGATAATTTTGTCTATTTTGAAAAACTCACAAAAATATTTCTTTTATATATGATTAAGTACTTTGTCTAAGAATTCATGTGACTTTCTCTTATTCAAAGTGCCTAGTTTGTTTCACTAGACAAAAAGACACATTATATATGTGAGAATTTGAGCCTCAAAATTTTTATTCTTGAGTGTGTCACACTTCAAATGACTATCTTTTAGTTTGCACTTCATAGCTTCATTATTGCTTTTGTGTTAGTCTGTCATGAAAATGATAAGGGCAACTTAGAAAATTCATCACTATGCCCAAATTATAAATCTTTTACTTTTACCTCTAGATATCCACTTTGAGCCTTCTCCGACATTCCTTTTCTTATGAAACCCGATCAAGCCTTCAACATTATTTCCAAAGTCTGGGGGTTGCTCAATCAAGAAAAAGAGGGGGAGAAGAAGAGATACAAGTCTCAATCATTATAGAAGAGAAACATGGATCTCGCTGTGAACTTCTCCTAGATAATCTCGTATACTCCTAGAAGAGAAGCACCTCGAAGTGAACTTCTCCAACGATAATCTAGATCTTATAAATAGAGAAAACGAGAAGAGAAGCACGACCATGTGTTCGAATTCCATTATTGTGGAACCTTCGAAAGGAACACGGTCTCAACCTTCGAAGTCCCTTTATTTCAAAATGATGAACTTTCACTTCGTATGTTGATCAAATATGCTATGATAATAAACAAATTGATATAATTTTGTCGTGATGATATAAGTGATATATTACTATATATTTCCATGATAAAAATAAATTGAGTGCTTTGTCAAAATGATTCACACTAAGATCTTAGAATATTAGTTTAGTTACGTGATTTGACGGCAAATTATTATTTTATATGTCATAAGAAATATTTGTGTGATAATGTTCAAAATGTCCCATCTGACCCCAAAATAAAAAAAATTTTGAAATTTCTTTTGGAAATATTGATCGCACATTTTAAATGAATTGATACATGCACTGGTTCAGAATTGATAAACTGCAAAAACAAATTTCTCAAAAAACGCAAAAATTTTATGAATCTATGCTGAATTGCTTAAATGCGTTACTTGTACTTAAATAGTAAATTTTCATATGCCAAATTGTACTTAAATGACGAAAAGTTCAAATGTGCATTTGTTGAGGAGGAGTTTTATATGAGAATTTGTTAGGTCATTATCTATCAACTACCGATTGATCTAAGTACGAATTCTAGATATTCGAATGATAAATCTTACAAAATACCTTTCGGTCGAATATCTTCTTTGAAGATCTTGAGAGAGAGAGTTTCTCGATTGCTACTCTCTCTCTTAGAATGTGAATTCAAGGCTAGTATTTTCCAAAAATGAACTTGTGTATTGATTTTTATAGTGTACATTGTATTTATACATATTTACATGGTATATTTACTATTTGGTTCTACACTATCAAAACTACTAATTACGCCCCAAATTAGGATAACAAAATAACAAAACACAATTGTAATGTCTCTTCAATCTCCCCCTTTGTGCTTGTCTTCGTTTCAGCTCCTTTTATACTTGTCGGGCGTAAAATGATTTTCGCAATCCCAATGCTATCTCGTAACGTCGAACAACATTCTTCAGCTCCAATCTCTCATTAATCGCATCCAGAAGCTCATTTAAGAGAGGGCATCTTCTTCACAAAGATCTTCGAAGATTGTCTCTTCAGTGATCTCCTAATCTTTTCTGGATGTTCTTCCTCACTAACTTTTATGTCCCGTCACAGAACTTGTGGATCTCTGACTTCATCATTGCTCTCGTATCTCCAATGATTGGATTCCAATAAGTTATGGCGAGGCCAAGTTTCTTAAAAATGTAGTTCTCGGGAAAATTGTTGAGTTTGAAGCCCTTCATGAGCGGAGACTCCATGTTGACCTTCTTCATATTATTTTCTATAGAAATTTGAAGGTCATGTGCGGTGTGATACTTGATCTGCCGCACCATAATCTCTTTAATCCCTCGAGTCCTTCAGTCTTGATGTATCCGGAGGACGTCTGATATTTTTTCTTGTACATCTGATACAGACGATAGACCTCATCCGGTGGAAGGAAAGGGAGATAGCTCTCATCTATCTCTTCTCGAGTGCGGTTGCTCTCCGCTCGCTCAATGATGTAGATAGGGGTTGGGTAGCTTCCGATTATATGCAAAACTCCGATGAGTTGGAGAATCGGTGGCTTGTCCTTGAAGTTTTTCTTCAGTTGATCAGTTGGGATGCCACTTCGATCAGGGCCAAGATAGTTGAGCATGAAGATGTGCTCCATTTTCTTCCTATCTTCCCAGTGTGAGATGCCCCAAAGATTTAGTTCGTTGAGCTTCTTTATCCGGTTTGGAGCCCTCCAGATCTGCTTTCTAATATCTTCAATAAACAGGACTTCAATTATGATATTCTCCCACGGCATCTCGACTCTAACTGTCCCTTTTGATAAGCGGGGAGGAGAGTCGACTCTGTACCTTATCATTTCTGGTAGCTCTGGGACAGCAGAATTGTAGTTCTCGTCTTCTTGAAGTTCTTCACCTTCAAGCAGCAACAAGTCCACCGAATCTTGTTGTAGGAAATATCTGACGTTGGAGAGTCGAGCTTGAGCAGCTTCCTCTCGTTTCCATTGCGTCATCCATTTCTCATTTAAGATATAACCGTCTACGATCAGATGTGAATCATAGACGACTGCTTCTGTTTGGGCTTGGAGGAGGTTAGGGGTAGGGATTGGATTTGGATTTGTAGGAGAGGGAGGTAGCGTGTGGGATATTGTAGGTGATGTAGTTGTTTGTTGGCTGGCGGGTTGTGGGTTGTGTGCTTGGTGGGTTTGAGGATGATCCTCCATCTTCTTGACTCTTAGTTTGTTCTCGACTCACACCACGGCCGCTTCGTGTGGTCCGTTGCCGTTTCTCCCCCACATGACGATCCAGATCATCGGGATCGTCATGTCTTCGTTTGGTGCGGGAGCTTTCTTCTCGGTACCTTGTTTGGGCGGGCGGCTCGGGTTCATCTACTAACCTTTTGTAGAGACTCTCCTCAGCGGGGGTCCTGGTCTCTAAGGCGAGGAGTCGGGAGATGAGTATGTCGTGAAGCTAGGTGATTGGGATGATATAGGGGTTGATGAGTGAAGGTGATGAAGTTGGGGTGGTGAGGGTTGGTTGTATGGGGGTGTGTATGGTGGTGGTAAGAGGTGGTGAGGAGACGGTGGTGGTTTGGGTGTCGGTCGGAGCAGCCTCGGAGACTGGTGCTTTCCCGGTATCTCTTCGGGAAGTCTCCATAGCCTTAAGCATGCGGTCCATCAAATGATCTTCTAGAGAAGATATGGCTGTGGAGAGTGCTTCTTGTAAGCGTTGCTCCGTCACGACATTGGTGGAGTGGGGCCAGGGAGGCGCTCCACTGTCACAACATCGGAAAAGATATCTAATTTGCCGCCTTGAATAGGTCTTGAGGTTCCGGAACGTCCGGGGACATCCGTTATTAACCCTGAAGTCACCACTTCAATGGGTTGGCCTATTGTTTGCTTCGAAGATATCGGGGGTCCAATAGGGCTTCCATCCAATCCTTGAGATGACACGATAGGTATCACCTCTATGGGTGTTGAGACAGATTCAATTTGAATCTGTGTGGTTTGTTGATCCGTTGTCGGTGGAGATGTTGTCAACGAAGCCGGTAGTATTGAAGGAGATACAGACGGGGCCGAGAGTTGCTATCGGTGAGAGTCCCTTCTTGGGAGTCTGTATTCTTCATCCGAGTCAGTGGCCTCAGGAGATACATCTTGAGGAACACCTTCGGGCTCGACGACCGGTGTCTCTATCTCCTGAGCTCGGGCTCTGTTGTTTCCACCAGCGATTCCCTTTGGGAAGGTATCGGTGTTAGATCCAAGGCTCATACCATCTCCTCCGTGATGGAGTTATTTTGACAGTAGTCTTGTAGGCCTCATCCGTTGGATCAGCTAGTCTGAGCAGCTCCAATGGGATCAGCATTCGTTGGAGCGCTAGGTCGGCTGCCTTCGGGTTGTGAAAGAAGTGAAAGTGAGGTAGAATGTATTCTCCAACCGGTGGTAGTCTCGGGATCTCTTGAATGTCCATGAAGTATGAGATCAACACTGGGAACCACCGTACACATAGGGGAGAGATTTGGCCTTCGACTTGGTCTCCATTTGACGTATCTGGTCCGCTAGATCATTCCATATCAGCTGGGCCATGTCGTATTTTTTTTAGAAGATCACTCCATGGAAGATGCAAAGGATATTCCCGTTCGCCTTGTCGAAGTCGGAGTGTTTTGGGGAGAGACATTTATTGATTATGACGAACAGAGTCCTCCACGGATGTGGTATCTCGCTGTTTTGAAAATTCGCCAGTTTGTATCCCACCGGAGCATATCTTCTACGATCTCCGCGTCCGTTGGAACTTGATCATAGTCGTCGTAGTGCGGGAGATCGGGCACCATGACCATCAGTTTTTTGTCAGGGCAACATGTCTTGTATTGATCTTCGTCATGTATTCCACGCTATCGCCGTTGACGAAACTCTGCATACTTCCCCAGAATTGCTGGAGATAGACCATGGGTAAGGTGGATGTCATGGTCAAGGCTGGCCATAGAGGGTGTCCTTTGAGGATGGAGATGATGACTTCATCCGGACACCGAAACGTAGTAAGGTCATGCTGGTAGTTGTTATCTTGGACTGGCATGTAACTTGCAGAAGGGTAGATGTTTGGGTAGTTTGGAGTTGCCATATCTGTAAAGAATGAACGATAATTCATTAGTTGGGAAATTTCATATGCAAATAAATGGGATTAAGAATGGATTTAGAGAAATTTTGAAAATTTTAACTGTTAAGGTTTATGTACGAAAGACTTGGTGAAAATTTTGAAAAATTTGTAAAGTTGACTAAGTCTTAGAAGCGTATTTTTATTCGATCGGGAATTTATTCGAATGTTAATTTTTGCGATCGAAAATTTTCTAAGTCTTGAGGAAAAAATTTCTAAGTCTTTTTCAGCATGTTTTTATTCAAGTGACAATTTATTCAATCATTAAATTTGCGATAGAATAAAAATGTGTCGAATAACTCAAGTTTTCGCCGATGACTTTTACGATCGAATAAAATGTTATCAAAAACAATAGTTTTTCGCTGAGTAATTTTGCGATCGAATAAAAAGTTGTTGAAAATCTTAAGTTTTTCGCCGCGTAGTTTTGCGATCGAATAAAAGAATATTGAAAAACTTAAAGTTTTCGCCGCTTATATTTGCGATCGAATAAAACATAACGAAAACTAAATTTCTTCGAGGACACTGTTTGCGAGACGAACTTTTTCGGTCAAAAAATTTTAAAATCAAACAGTAAACGCGTAATACGTAAATTTCGATTTCTGGGTAAATCATGAGTTTATCTGGGTTCGTAACGTTCAGAAAATAGTTGTGAGTCCAAATATCATGATTATAACCCAAACAGTCAAGTTTAAACACGTTGATTTGAGAGTTTAAAATCGTTTTTAGTCGAAAAAGTATGGAAATGAAATTTCTTCAAATGTTTTCGAGAAACTGCTTGCGAATCGTGTGTTTTTGACTAGAAAGTGATTCGAAACGTGTTTCTACCTTCGAAATGGGCGAGTTTAGGAAGAAAATCACTGAGATAAGGTGAGGTTTTGGTGAAATCGCCGGAGTTCGAAGAGTGTTTTCGGAAGTCGAAAAGTTTTTTTGAGTGAAATGAGTTACGTGTGACTGAGTTTTTCAATCGATAAAGTGGTATTAATACTTTAGGATCGGGTAAGGTAAAAATACCAATTCCTTATGCTAAGTTAGGCATGTTGAATATCAATCTTACTTGAAATTTGCTTTACATGCTCTATTAGGCTTCTGTATGATATTATATGTGCTTCTTGATATTCCTTGATTATCTTGCGTGACTCTATCTTTCAAATTTTTTATAAATAAAAATAAAATAGTATATATAATAATAACATAAAATATAAAAAATGGGGGATGACGATAATCTTGCCTATTTTGAAATACTCAGAAAAAAATTTCTTTGATATATGTTTAGTCTTAAAAATTCATATGACATTCTTTTATTCAAAGAGCTTCGTTTGTTTAACTATACACAAAGCCAGATCATCAATATTTTTTTGAGTGTTTCACACTTCCAATGACTATTCTTGGATTTGTACTTCGTAGTCTCATTCTTTCTTTTGTGTTAGTTTGTCATGAAAATGATAAGGGAAAAATTAGGAAATTCCTCACTTGGCCCAAATTATCAATCCTTTACTTTTCCTCTAGAAATCCCCTTTGAGCCTTCTCCAACATTCTTTTTCTTTTGAAACCCGATTTAGCCTTCAACCTTATTCATAAGTTTCGCGGTTGCTCAATCAAGAAAAAGAGGGGGTGTTAGGTCCCCATATATCAACTACCGATCAATCTAAGCACGAATTATAGATATTCGAATGATTAATCTTGCAAATACCTTCGGTCGAATATCTTCTTCGAAGATCTTGAGAGAGAGTGTTTCTCAATAGCTATTCTCTCTTTTAGAATGTGAATTCAATGCTTGTATTTTTCCGAAAAATGAACATGTGTATTAATTTCGATAGTGTATATTGTATTAATACCTATTTACATGGTATATTTACTATTTAGTCCTACACTATCAAAACTACTAATTACGCCCCTAATTAAAAGGATAACAAAATAACAAAGCACAATTCTAAAGTCTCTTCAATCTCCCCCTTTGTGCTTCTCTTCATTTCAGCTCCATTTATCCTTGTCGGGCATAGAATGATTTCCGTAATCCCAATGATGTCTCGTAACGTCGAACAACATTCCTCAGCTCGAACCTCTCATTAATCGCATCCAGAAGCTCATTTAAGAGTGGGACCTCTTTCTTCACCAAGATCCTAGAAGATCGTCTCTTCAATGATCTCTCCCAATCTTTTCTGGATGTTCTTCCTCACTAGCTTCAACGTCCCATCACAGAACTTGTGGATTTCTGACTTCATCATAGCTCTCGTCTTTCCAATGATTGGATTCCGATAAGTTATGTCGAGGCTAGGTTTCTTGAATATGTAGTTCTTGGGAAAGTCGTTGAGTGGGAAGCCCTTCATGAGCGAAGGCTCCATGTTGACCTTCTTCATATTGTTCTCTATAGCAATTTGAAGGTCGTGTGCAGTGTGATACTTGATCTGCCACACCATGAATCTCTTCAATCCCTCGAGTCCTTCTGTCTTGATATATCCGGAGGGCGTCTGATATTTTCTTTTGTACATCTGATATAGACGGTAGACCTCATCCGGTGGAAGGAAGGGGAGATAGCTCTCATCTATCTCTTCTCGAGTGCGGTTGTTGTCTGCTCGGTCAATGAGGTAGATTGGGGTAGGGAAGCTTCCAATCGAATGTGGAACCCCCATGAAATGGAGGATCGGTGGCTTGTCCCTCAAGTTTTTCTTCAATTGATCCGTTGGAATGTCACTTCGATCTGGACCAAGATAGTTGAGCATGAAGATGTGCTCCATTTTCTTCCTATCTTCCCAATGTGAGATACACCGTAAGTTTAGTTCGTTGAGCTTCTATATCCGGTTAGGAGCCCTCCATATTTGCTTTCTAATATCTTCAATAAACGGGACTTCAATCATGATATTCTCCCACGGCGCCTCGACTCTGACTGTCCCTTTTGATAAGCGGGGAGGAGAGTCGACTCTGTGACTGATCATTTATGGTAGTTCTGGGAGAGCAGAATTGTAGTTCTCGCCTTCTTGAAGTTCTTCATCTTCAAACAGCACCAAGTCTACGGAAGCTTGTTGTAAGAAATATCTGACGTTGGCGAGTCGACCTTGAGCAGCTTCCTCTGGTTCCCATTGCGTCATCCATTTCTCGTTTAAGATATAATCGTCGACGATTAGATGTGGATCGTAGATGACTGCTTCTTGTTGGCCTTGGAGGAGGTTAGATGTCGGGATTGGATTTGGATTTGTAGGAGAGGGAGGTAGTGTGTGGTATATGGTGCGAGATGTGGTTGTTTGTTGGCGGGTTGTGGTATTAATACTTTAGGATCGGGTAAGGTAAAAATTCGTTGGGCCGTAAAAACAATTTTGGGCTTTAGTTAAAATTCAGGTCTGATTAAACAAAAATTTAATCTTTTATGGATTAATCCATAAATAAATTGCATAATACTTCCTGTATTTCTTAAAGAGATGAAATTATCTCCTAATGTTGATGAAATTCAACATTTGACTCCTCAGATGAGCTCGAAATATTATGTGATGATTAGAAAAAATTTCAGAAGTCATGTTTTACAAGTAAATCATATAAGAGAAAGGAGATAATAACAAATTCTCATATAAAACTCCCCCTCAACAATTGCACGATTTAACTTTTCGGTAATTAAGCACATATTTAGTACAATTTGGCATATGAAAATTTGCGATCGGGTAAGGTAAAAATACGTTGGGCCGTAAAAAAATTTTTGTGATTTAGTTAAAATTCAGGTCTGATTAAACAAAAATTTAATCTTTTATGGATTAACCCAAAAATAAATTGCATAATACTCCCTGTATTTCTGAAAAAGATGAAATTATCTCCTAATGTTGATGAAATTCAACATTTGACTCCTCGGATGCGCTCTAAACTTTCCGTGATGCTTAGAAAAAATGTTAAAAGTCATGTTTTATAAGTAAATCATATAGGAGATAACAACAAATTCTCATATAAACTCCCCCTCAACAATTGAACGATTTAACTTTTCAGCATTCAAGCACATATTTAGTACAATTGGGCAAATGAAAATTTACTATTTTAAGGACAATTAACGCATTTTAAACAATTCAGCATAGTTCATTAAAATTTGCGTTTTTCAAAAAAAATTCGTATTTTATCAATTTGAGCCAATGCATGTTAAAACAAATTTTGTTTTGGGGTCAGATGAGACATTTTGAACATTATCACGCAAAAATTTCTCATGACATAAAATAATAATTTGCCATAAAATCATGTACTTAAACTAATATACTAAGATCATAGTATGAATCACTTCGACAACTCTCGCAAGTTTCGTTCATACCACTCAATTTATTTTTATCATGGAAATATTTAGTAGCTATATCACTCATATCATCACAACAAAATTATATCAATTAATTTGTTATCGTAGTATTTTTAATCAACTTACCAAGTGAAAGTTTATCATTTTGAATCAAAGGGACTTGAAGGGATTATTTTTAGGCTCTGGCTAAAAGGGTAGGGTAATTTTGGGATTAGAGAGCTTAAACAAATTCTTCAATTCCAGGAGCCCTTTTTGAAATTCATTTATGATCCTTTAGCTTTTCTTGCTCAAGATGAGTCTCGTCTTCTTTACAAAACTTTGAGAGATTAGAACTTCTTTTTGGGTCGAGACCGTGTTCCTTTCTAAGGTTCCACAGTTATGGAATATGGACCCAAGGTCGTGCTTCTCTTCTCGTTTTCTTTATTTATAAGATCTAGATTATCGTTGAAGAAGTTCACTTCGAGGTGCTTTTCTTCTAGGAGTATACGAGATTATCTAGGAAAAGTTCACAACGAGATCCGTTTTTCTCTTCTATAATGATTGGGAAATTCATCATGTGCATCTCTTTTGCTCTCCCCCTCTTTTCTTGATTGAGTAACCCCGAATCTTGTGAATAAGGTTGAAGGCTTAATTGGGTTTGATAAAGAGAAAGAATGTCGGAGAAGGCCCAAAGGGGATTTCTAGGGGAAAAATTAAATGATTTATAATTTGGACTAAGTGAGGAATTTCCTAATATGCCCTTATCATTTTCATGACGAATTAATCACAACAATAAGAATGAAGCTACGAAGTACAAACCAAAGAATAGTCATTTGAAGTGTGCCACACTAAAAAAAAATTATTGAGGTTTAAATTCTCACATATATGATGTGACTTTGTGTCTAGTGAAACAAACGAAGCTATTTGAATAAAAGAATGTGACATGAATTTTTAGGCAAAGAACTAAGCATATATATCGAAGAATTATTTATGTGAGTAATTCAAAATAGGCAAAATTATCGTCATCCCCCATTTTTTTTATTTTTATTGCTTTGTATATACTATTATATAGAAAAAATTTGAAAGATAGTGTCACGCAAGATAATCAAGGAATATCGAGAAGCACATAGAGTATCAAATAGAAGCATAGTAGAGCATGTAAAGCACAAGTCAAGTAAGATTGAGATTCAACATGCCTAATTTAGCAATAAGGAATTGGAATCGTTTTTCATCCAATGCCTTAGTGAATAAGTCGGCAAGTTGAAATAGTGCCTTTTTATACATCTTTTATGAAAGGATAGCGAATGTCTATATGTTTCGTGCATGAATGATGAACAGGATTGCAAGTAATGGCAATAGGACTTTGAGAATCACTGTAATTGGGAAGGTTATTAAATTCAAACCCGTAATCACGTAGTTGTGTCCGCATCCATAGAACTTGCGAGCAACAGCTGGCAGCCGCGACGTACTCTGCCTCGGCCATCGATGTTGACATGTAATTTTGGTTCTTTGAGTACCAGCAGACCAACTTTTCGCCTAAAAATTGTGCTCCGCCAGACGTGCTTTTTCTGTCCATTCGACAACCTGCATAATCAGCGTCAGTATAGAAAATAATCTAAAATCAGTATTTTTAGGATACCATAGCCCTAAGTTGGGAGTTCCTTTTAGATAGCGTAGAATTCGCTTGACTGCTTGAATGTGGGACTCTTTTGGGTCAGCTTGTAACAAGCACAAAGACAAGTGGCGAACATGATGTGGGGTCGACTGGACATCAAATAGAGAAGAGATCCAATAATGCTCTGATAGGTTGTGATGTTGACTGCCTTGCCAGACGGATCAACATCCAATTTGCAGTTTGTTGATATGGGAGTATTTATCGGTGTGCTCTTGTCTTGATTAAATCTCTTCAGAATATCTCGGATATATTTTGTTTGACTGATGAAGATTCCATCTTCGAGTTGCTTTACTTGTAGGCCAAGAAAGAATATGAGTTCTCCCATTAAGTTCATCTCGAATTTGGCCTTCATGAGTGCACCAAATTTCTGACAGAGACGTTCATTTGTCGAGCCGGAGATGATGTCATCAACGTAAACTTGAACGATCATCAGGTCTTTGCCTTTTCTTTTGATGAATAGTTTCGTATCGATGATGCCTCTTATGTAGTTGGACTTGACTAAAAATTCCCTTAGGACATCATACCAAGCACGATGGGCTTGTTTTAGTCCATAGAGAGCTTTGTCCAATCGATAGACATGATCGGGATGATTCTCGTGCACGAACCCGTCGGGTTGAGCGACATAGACTTCTTCTTTTAACACACCATTAAGAAAGGCGGGTTTAACATCCATTTGATAGACTTTGAAGCCTTTATGAGCCGCGTATGCTAGAAATAGTCGAATTGCTTCGATACGTGCTACCGGAGCATACATCTCGTCGTAGTCAATTCTTTCTTGTTGATTGTATCCCTTGGCTACCAATCGTGCTTTATTCTGGATAACTTTATCGTTCTCGGTCTTCTTATTCTTCAAAACCCATTTAGTTCCAATTATTGTTTTTCCTTGCCGTCGAGGAACTAATGTCCAAACTTGTAGAAGCTCGAATTGGTTGAGTTCATCTTGCATTGCGATTACCCAATCCGGGTTTTTAAGAGCTTCGCTACCTTAATTGGTTCGTTTTGGCTTAAGAAGCATGTGAATAAGCCGCTTTGTGTGGACGTCCTAGTGCGTACTCCACTTGAAAGATCACCGATGATTTGGTTAATAGGATGAGCTCGAGTCCACTTGCTATCATGAGAAATAACCGAAGTAGATTCTTCATTGGTTTGTAGATCCAGACATCCTGAATTGATTGGCTGATCATTCGTTGAAGACATTCTGAAGTTAAATTGGAAGGAATTTCCTCATTTGCATTTATAGGAGCTGTTGCACTAGTTGAAGATTCAGAATTAGGAGTTTATTGAACATTTGTTGGAGTCTGAGTATTGGGAGTCTCAATTGGAATTTCTTCCGTAGAGGGAGAAGGAGCACTGCTTGGTATTGAATGAGAGGAAACAGGCATTTGAAAACTCGTTCCGATAGAAGTGTTCAAATAGAGAATCTAATCTTCCAGGTCGGGAAATTGCTTCTTTCGACTTTGAAGTAGAAGTTGTCGAAAGTTGTTGACTTTGTGCCAACACGCCTATAAGCTCGGGTTCTGAATTGTTTTGTTCAGAAGCCAAATCTGTCATTTCTTGAAAGGTGTCGTTGTAGCTTTCGATAATAGTACGGGAAGACTTGAGGTAGACGCGATATGATTTAGAAGTAGAAGAATATCCGACAAAGATGGCTTCAAATGCTTTGGGATCAAACTTGCTTCGATGTTCTCGATCATTGGCCACAAAACATTTGCACCCGAATACTTTAAAGAATGAGATATTCGGAATCATTTGATTAATCATCTCATACGGCGTCTTTTCAAAGCGTTTGTGAATAATCGTCCGATTTTGCGTAAAGCACGCGGTACTCACTGCTTCAGCCCATAGAAAGTGAGGGAGACCGGAATGGATCAGCATTGTTCTTGCAGCTTCAACAAGAGTCCGATTTTTCCGTTCTGCGACGCTATTCTGTTGAGGCATTTTAGCAGCTGAAAATTGTTGAATAATTCCAAGTGACTGATAATAATTGTTGAGAGGTTGATTCTTGAATTCAGTTCCGTTATCAGTCCGGGTTACTTGGATTTTCTTTTGCAGGAGATTTGAGTCGTATTCACAAAGCTGATTATCAAGTCTCCAGTCTCATCTTTTGTTCGGAGATATCTTGTCCATGTGTAGCGGGAATAATCATCACAATTACTAACACATATTTTCGACAGTTGATACTTTGTGTACCCATTGGTCCACAAAGGTCCATGTGAAGTAATTCCAACGGTCGAGATGTAGAAGCAACTTGCTTGAGTTTGTGTGATGCTCGCTTCATTTTTTCCATTTGACAAGCCGAACAAGTATGCTCTTGATGTATGGAAATATATGGTAGACCGTGTACCAAATTTTTGATTGAGAGTTTGTTAAGAGCTTTGAGATTTAGATGAGACGATCGTTGATGCCATAAGCTGTTCCTCTTAATTGTAGTCTGTGAGATGAGTCAAATGGCTGTCGAAGGTCGAACTGTTGTCAGATTGATGGTGTATAGATTTTGATCTTCGAGATCCTATTAGAAGTTCTTGATTCTGACTATTCAAAGTTCTGCACTGATCAGCTAGAAACAATACTTGAAATCCTTTGTCGGAGAATTGTCCTATGCTAAACAGATTGTATTTAAGACCATGGACGTAAGAGACATCTTTGATCGTCAGATTCTGCAGTAAATATCTCCAAAGCCTAGTATTGGAGCTGAATCATTATTACCGAATATGACTTTTTCGTTGTAACGGTCTTGGTAGTTGCTCAACAGTTCTTGATTTCCTGTCATGTGTGTGGAGCAACCAGAATCTAAATACCACACATGATGGATCTGCATAAAAATTCTTAGAGAGACTTAGGTACCCACTTAGTAATGAGTCCTCTCGGATTAGCAGATTTGATAGGTAAGGTTTGTTCATTTTTGGTTCCTAAACCATTTATGTTTTTAGGTACCCAAACCAACGTGGTATTAGTTGGTTTAAGTGGTACCTCTTTAGGTAATTTGGCCTTTTGGGCTTGCGTTGGCCTAAATGGTGTGGGAACCCATTGAGGTTGAACCTTACATGGGAGGTTAATTTCAGCGCGGACAAATGTCTTATTAATCTTAGTGCATGGGAAAATCTTTTCTCTAACTAGTCTCTTAAGGTGTTTGGCTGAGTGTACTTTGATCGGATACATTAAATGAGGACAAAAATGTATCGAGCTATAAGCTTTCTTAATAGCCGGATCTTGTTTCCTACAAGACTTAAGATTTGCATTTGTCTTATAATGATGGTTTATGTTTTTAGAAGTAGAGCCGATTCAAAATCTATGCTTTCAAAATTCATAGGCTTTAACACATAAGAGGAAGCAACAACATTAAAGTTTGAAACAATTGTCTTCTTGCGAGTGTCCATAGTTTTTGATACAGAAGAAAAGTTTGAAAATAAGACATTTCTATCATTTTTCTTGTGAAATTCTATCCTAGGCACTCGTTCCTTTGCATGCTTCACCTCTTTTTCTACTCTACATGTGGATGTAGTAGAAAAAGAGTTAGAAAAAGTCATTTTTCTTTTTCAAGCATTTAAGGATTCTTTTCCTCCCTTTACGATTTTTAAAGAAGATTTATCTTCAAATATTTTGAAAAACAATGGGAGGTGTTTTCTTAGATGTAATTTTGTCCTTAATTAATTATTTTTCTTTTTAAGTAAACTCCGAACAAGTTTCTAAAGTAGAGGAAGTTTTGGGATTAGAAATCTCCAGTAAAAGATCATTCTTATCAGCTTTGAAATTCTTTCTTTCTGTTTCTAAGGAAGCGTTTAAATCAGCTATTTTCTTTATAATAGCTGGAATATAACAGAAAGTAGAATTTTGAAAATGATCATTATTTTCTTCCTTATCTTTAGAAAAATCTTCTATGGGATATAATGAATCATAATCACTAGACAAGTTGAGATCCCTTGTCTTGTAATTATTATTCAAGTCAGTGTAGTAAAAGGAAATGTCAGTCCTATTTGTGGCTTTTCGTTTAGATTCTTCTAAGACATTTATTTCAGAAGAATTAGTAAATGCCGTTAGAGAAGTTAAACCTAATCCCATGTACACGATATCATATAATTGTTTAAAATTGACCTTTTTCAAGTTATAGGGATTGTTAAAACCTAAGCCGTCTTTAGGATTAAAGAAATCTATATCTAGAGGTTGATTTAGAACGATAGTTTGATCCGTTTGACCCCTTCTTGTTAGAAGATCATCTAAAGTTTTAATCCTTGAGTAAAGTTTCTTACGTTCGTTAGAGATTTCTTTGAAATTAGTTTTAGAAATTTCTAAATCTCTCTTACAATCGATAAGAGTCGTATTAAGGTCATTGACTTTAGTCTCAGAGGTAGCTATGGTTAATTCAAGACTATATATTTTTTCCTTAGCGTTAGATAAGAGAATTTCTAGATGAATTTTCTTATCGAATTGCTTTTGGAAATTGTTTTCACTAGAAGATAATTCAGAGACAAATATTTTTCGTTAGTTTTGAAAATTACGAATTTTGATTTCTTTTAAAATAGTGTAAAATGTGTGTGTGTTTGAGCAGTGATCGAAAATTTTTTCGAAAAATAAAGTTTTCGACTAAAAAATTTCGAACCTATGATCCAAAAAGATTTTTGATGATATAAGTTTTTCGATGTATTTATCGAAAATTATTTTTCGAACGTAAGAGTTTTGCAAAGTAAATATCCTGTTGAAAAATAGTTTTCGAATAATTGTTGATCTCATTATAGAAAAATTTATAATCGAAAAAAGTGATCAAAAATTTTTTCGTGAAGTTTGACTCAAATTGTTGACTAAAAGTTTTTCGAGTGTGAATTATTCGATCGAAATAAATTTTCGCTAAATTTTGACTCGAAACTTGTGATCGAAAAACTTGTTTTACCATGACAAGTTTTTCGTGTCAAAATTATATATTTATTTACCAAAAATAGTATCCGTCGAATAAAAATACGCTTTATTACGCTCGAAAAAGATATTTATATATGAATCGAAAAACTAATTATCAAAATAATGTTTTTCGAGTCCTATATTTGAGTAAAACACACGAGAACATTTGTTTGTCATCGAAAAATTTATCTACTGCAAACTTATTCGAAAAAATATTTTTCGAGCCAAGTTTTTCGAAATTCTGGATAATCACTCGTTTCTTAGTTCTTAATATGAGCAAACACAAGATTAACCACCTTCTACAGCAAATATCAAATATTAGAAAATCAAATCTAAATCAAAACTTAATTGCAAACGCAAATATCGATCTAAATCGAAAATTTGAATTAATATGACGTTCTAAGCGATTGAAATCGGTACGTAAATCATTCCTAACATATAATCTATCACTTAATCAGCAAGATCATCAACAAATTTCGCAAACATAAAGCACAGTAATCAAAGTCGTAATCGCTTTTTGATTGAATTTGCGATTATAAGATCAAAATAATTTTTCCAGATTTTTCGATCCAAAAATCTGGAAAAATTATTTTGATCTTATAATCGCAAATTCAATCCAAAAGCGATTACGATTTGCTCTGATACCAATTGTTAGGTCCTTTTCTATCAACTACCGATAGATCTAAGCATGAATTCTAGATATTCGAATGATAAATCTTACAAACTACCTTTCGGTCGAATATCTTCTTTGAAGATCTTGAGAGAGAGAGAGAGTTTCTCGATAGCTATTCTCTCTCTTAGAATGTGAATTCAATGCTTGTATTTTTCCAAAAATGAACTTGTGTATTGATTTTGATAGTGGACACTGTATTTATACCTATTTACATGGTATATTTACTATTTTGTCCTACACTATCAAAACTACTAATTACGCCCCTAATTAAAAGGATAATAAAATAACAAAGCACAATTCTAATGTCTCTTCAGAATTTTTTATTATCTCCAATATGATTTACTTATAAAACATGACTTCTAATATTTTTTCTATGCATCACAGAAAATTTCGTGCTCATCCGAGGAGTCAAGTGTTGAATTTCATCAACATTGGGAGATAATTGCATTTCTTTCAGAAATACAGGGACCATTAGGCAATCTACTTTTGGGTTAATTAATAAAAGATTAAATTTTAGTTTAATCAGACCTGCATTTTAACTAAAGCCTAAAATATTTTTACGGCCCAAAGTATCTTTTTTACCTTACCTGATCGTAAAATATTAATACCAGTTTATCGATCGAAAAAACTCCCTCACAGGCAACTTCTCTCCATCGAAAAAATTTTCGACTTCCAAACACCCTTCGAACTCTATTCGGCGATTACATCAAAATTTCATTTATCTCAGTGATTTTCTTCCTAAACTCGCCGATTTCGAAGGTAGAAACACGTTTCGAATCACTTTCCGGTCAAAAACACACGATTCGCAAAAAGTTTCTCAAAAACATTTGAAGAAATTTCATTTTCACACTTTTTCGACTAAAAACGATTTTAAACTCTCAAAGCAATGTGTTTAAACTCGACTGTTTGGGTTAAAATCATGATATTTGGATTCACAACTGTTTTCTGAACGTTCCGAATCTAGATAAACTCATGATTTACCCAGAAATTGAAACTTACGTGTTACACGTTTACTGCTTGATTTGAATATTTTTCGATCAAAAAAGTTCTTATCGCAAATAGTGTCATTGAAAAACTTTTGTTTTCGTTAAGTTTTATTCGATCGCACAACTCAGCGTCGAAAACCTTTTGGTTTCGATATATTTTAATTCGATCATAAAACTTCGCGGCGAAAACTTATTCTTCGATTAAATTTTATTCGATCGCAAAAATAAGCGGCGAAAACTTTAAGTTTTTCGATATTCTTTTATTCGATCGCAAAACTACGCAGCGAAAAACTTAAGTTTTTCGATCGCAAATTTACTCAGCGAAAAACTACTGTTTTCGATAACATTTTATTCGATCGTAAAAGTCATTGGCGAAAAAATTGAGTTATTCGACACATTTTTATTCGATCGCAAAATTTTAACGATCGAATAAATTGTCACTCGAAGAAAGACACGCTGAAAAAGACTTAGAAAAATTTTCAATTTTTTCTCCAAGACTAAGAAAATTTTCGATCGCAAAAATTAATGTTCGACTAAATTCCCGATCGAATAAAAGTATGCTAACAAGACTTAGCAAAATTTTCAAGTTTTTCAATATGTCTTTCGATAATTTTTAAAAAAACAATCTCTAAGTAATCTTTGCCATTCACATTTAATTCAATCTATTCGCATTTGAAATTTTCCATCTCATGAATTTTATTTCATTCTTTACAGAAATGGCAACTCCAAATTACCCACACATCTATCCTTCTGGAAGTTACATAACGGTCCATGATACTATCAGCTGGACCTTGCCACATTCCGGTGTCCCGATGAAGTCATCATCTCCATCCTCAAAGGACACTCACTATGGTCAGCTCTGACGATGACCCCCTCCGTACAAATGGTCCACCTCCAACAATTTTGTGGACGTATGCAGAGCCATGTAGTTGGAGATGATGTGGAATACACGATGCAAACAAATACAAGACACGTCGTCCTGAGCAAATATCTGATGACCATGGTGCTCGATCTCCCGCACTACGACAACTACAATCAACTTCCAACGGACGCGGAGATCGTAGAAGATATGCTCCGGATGGGATACAAGTCCCCGCTGACCAAACTGGCGAATTTTCAAAACAGCGGGATCCCACATCCGTGGAGGAACATGTTCGGCATAATCAATAAATGCCTCTCTCCAAAACACTCCGGCTTCGATAAGGCAAACAGGAATATCCTTCGCATCATCCATGGAGTAGTTTTCTCAAAGAAATATGACGTGACCCAGCTGATATGGAATGATATAGCGGACCAGATACGTCAAAGGGAGACCAAGTTAAAGGCGAAGTACCTCCCATACGTACGGTGGTTCCCAGTGCTGATCTCACATTTCATGGACGTTCATCCATAAATCCCGAGACTACCACCGGTTGGAGGATATATCCCACCTCGCCTTTGCTTCTTTCACAACCCAAAGGCATCGACCAAGCGCTCCAACCGATGCTGATCTCATTGGAGTTGCTCAGACTAGCAGATCCAACGGACAAGGCTTCCAAGACAACTGTGAAAATAACTCCATCATGGAGGAGATGGTGCAGGCCTTGGATCAAGCTCCGACGCCTTCTCCAAGGGAATCTCTGGTGGCAATAACCGAGCCCGAAGCCGCGACTCACAAGATAGAGACACCAGTCGTCGAGCCCGAAGGTGTTCCTCACTATGTATCTCTTGAGGCCACAGATTCGGATGAAGAATACAAACTTCAAAGAAGGGCCTCTCGCCGACAACCAATCTCAGCCCCGTCTGTGTCGGATTTAGTACTACCGGCTTTGGTGACAACTCCTCCACCACAAACGAATCAACAAACCAGAAGAGACGAGAGCTATGATGAACTCAGAAATCCACAAGTTCTGTAATGGGACGTTGAAGATAATGAGGAAGAACATCCAGAAAAGATTGGGAGAGATCACTGAAGAGACGATCTTCGAGGATCTTGGTGAAGAAGAGGCCCCACTATTAAATGAGCTTGTGGATGCTATTAATGAGAGGTTGGAGCTGAGGAATGTTGTTCGATGTTACGAAACAACATTGGGATTACGGAAATCATTCTACGCCCGACAAGGATAAATGGAGCTGAAACGAAGACAAGCACGAAGGGGGAGATTGAAAAGACATTAGAATTGTGCTTTGTTATTTTGTTATCCTTGTAATTAGGGGCTTAATTAGTAGTTCTGATAGTGTAGGACTAAATAGTAAATATACCATGTAAATAGGAATAAATACAATCTACACTATCGAATAAAAAAGATGAAGTTCATTTTTTGGAAAAATCACAAGCATTGAATTCACATTCTAAGAGAGAGAAAAGCAATCGAAAAATACTCTCTCTCAAGATCTTCAAAGAAGATATTCGACCGAAGGTAATTAGTAAGATTTATCATTCGAATATCTAGAATTCATGCTTAGATTGATCGTTAGTTGATAGATGAGGACCTAACAACCTACCTCGGTTCGGATCGAAGTGGCATCCCAATGGATCAACTTAGAAGAAATTTCAGAGAGAAGCCACCGATCCTCCAACTCGTGGGACACACACGATTGGAAGCTATCCAACCCCAATCTACCATATAGAGCGAGCAGATGACAAGCACACTCAAGAGGAGATAGACGAAAGCTATCTACCGTTCCTTCCACAAGACGAAGTCTATCGTCTGTTCCACCTGTACAAGAAAAAATATCAGACACCTATTGGATACATCAACAAGGAAGGACTCGATGGATTGAAGATATTCATGGTGCGGCAGATAAGTTCCACACCGCACACGATCTTCAAATCACAGTGGAAAACAACATGAAAAAGGTCAACATGGAATCGCCGCTCATGAAAGGCTTCCTGCTCAACGACTTTCCGGGGAATTATAATTTCAAAAAGCCAGGCCTCGCCATCACATATCGGAATCCAATCATTGGAAAGACGAGAGCGATGATGAAGTCTGAAGTTCATAAATTCTGTGACGGGACGTTGAAGCTCTTAAGGAAGAATATTGAAATGAGGTTGGCGGAGATCGATGAAGAAACGGTCTTCGAGGACCTTGGAGAAGAAGAGGCCCCGCTCCTAAATGAGCTTCTGAATACCATCAACGAAAGGTTGGAGCTAAGGAATGTTGTCCGACACTACGAGACAGCATTGGGATTGAGGAAGTCCTTCTACGCCCGACAAGAATAAACAGAGCTGAAGAGCAAACAAGCACAAAGGGGGAGATTGAAGAAGATTAGAAATTGTGCTTTGTTTATTAGTTATCCTTGTAATTAGGGGCGTAGCTTGTATTTTTGTTAGTGTAGGACCAATCAATATACAAGAATTTCAGAAAAATTCACAAGACAAAGAATTCACATTCTAGAGAGAGAAACACAAACGAAAACATTCTCAGTTTAAGCATTTCACTCTCGTGATCTTCAACCGATATATGCGACCGAAGGTAACATTTGATAATCCATATTAGAATATCTAGAATGCATGTCTAGATTTCTTGTTAGTTGATTAATTATTTGATAACACATTGATTCAAATAGAAATAGAGCAATAAGAATTAAGGCAAGCCCAAAAACAATAAGTGTGCCCTAGTCCATCATATTCTTGGAGGGGGCTCAACACTGCAGATGAAAAAAAATTGCAGCTTCACTGTTCTTCTTTTTCCAGGACTAAGAGGTATTCCGGCCAGCCATGTGTCAACTAATCGCCCGAGCCCCTATATAGATCCGTCCCTATATATATATATATATATATACATATAATATACATTATTTTAAAAAGATTTGATCCGCTAATATATCTCTATCTTATGCTATAATAATCATAGATTTTGGATAGTTACGTTATTTTAATTTTTCAAGGGATACTACCTTATGTATCTTTTCCTATTTTCAACGGCTAAGTTTACTTTATGCGATTGATGTATTTTTAGATATATGTATCGAGTGAAGCGATCGATGATAAATGAGCCTCGATTTTAATTCGGCGGGGAAACACAAATGGGCCGGCTTTTTTTTATATATATAGAATGGGTCGGCGCTTAATGTCTTCGTTTCGACGTATTATCTATACTATTTTATTAAGGCTAAGTCTTTATCAAAAATCGTCTCAATTTGGTGTATCAATTAGAGTTTTTTTTTTTTCAATTTTGAATCACATATTACCCTTTCATCATCAGAAGAGGACACGTTGAAATGCCCTTAGTTAAGGAAGGTTACATCTTCGTTCTTATTTTTTGTATTAATCACAAGAACGGGGGGATGAATCTGCGGGTGAAGAAAGAGAACATAAAGAGGAGAATGAAAAGCTTGAAGAGAGGCGAGAGGAAGTACTACGATGAAGGCGAGCTTATTATTTGCCACTAAGCCATTCTAATTCGTTGATTTCCACTTTTGTATGCTTTCTTTATGGTGTTATTGACTGTAAACGAACTAAAAAAATTCCATTTTAAAATAATTCGTTGATTTTGATTTCCTTCCATGAGGATTGTACACACATCGAGTGTGAGCCGATTACTAGTTTATATTATGAATTTGTAACATGTTCCAATTTACTTATTATACCTACTATATAAAAGGGGCTAATTTAAGAGAAGGGATCGAGTGAGTGGTCAATTGAAAGAGTGTCTTTAATTTATTTATTTTTATTCAATAAATGAGACTCACTGAATAAGCTAAACACTTACCTCTCTCCATCTCGCTCGCGCCATCATCTTCAGTCTACAACGAAAATACCAGATCTAGCAAAAATATCAGAGTACCGAATCGATCCAACTTATCAAACGCATATATACGAGTAACGCATTGATCCAACGCAGCTCCAACTCTTAAACATAAACATAGAGTAAGTTCAATATGTACTTCGTCGTCGTATTCTTGAGAGGCGAGTTCTTATTTCAACAAATAGTCGACTTTTAACAGTCATTTCAGGTAAATTGTATACTCTTCGTCATGGGTAGATCTAACATACCAAGGCATTCGCATACACGGATTGAGAGAATTTTGTAATGGTTACGAGTTTCAGTTTCTCTATTCGAATTCTTTTCGAACTCGAATATTTTATTAGGATACCCTTTTGGAGTCTATTAATTGAATTCAGATAGTTTCCTATTAACTTTTTTGAGTCCCTTATTTGGATTCAAGTACGTATTGAAAAATGTATTTGAAGTTATTTTTAAACTAAACACTATTCCAATATTTTTCTACTTTATATTTAACCACTTTCATTTCCCTAGAGGTTATGCCGACAAGCACCATTATTAAGTACAATGAAGAATGGGAACTCGTAGGTGATAATAAATTTAGATGACGTCCAAGGTTGCCTTCCGGTAGGAACATGCGGCCTATTGGCTTCAAACGAATTATTGTTCGTTGGAAGATATCTGAATTAAAATATACACGTGCGTTGATGCGAGCGGGAGACCTGAGTTGAAGTTGAGTTATCAACCATGCTTAAGGGGTTGCAAAGACGGTACTATGTGGTATATAAGGAATGACCGTGAATTGAAAATGTATATTAATTTAGGGGGTCCAATGGATAGACAAATTCACCCCTTAGAAATCGGGCACCCGACTACTCAAACTCTTGTTGAGGCCGAACTTATGCCTGAAGATGAAAATGTAATAGCGAGCCAAAATTAACATGATGAATATTTTGATCGTGTTATCCACCGTGACGAGGAGTGTGCGGATGAGGAGAACAGCTAAGCAAATGTTGTTAGTGCACATCGGAATGTGGAAATCAACTTTGAATACGTCCACATTTTTATTCGTACGTACTGCAACTGCAACACACATACATGTGACTTGGAAACATGAACGCCACTCAAGTCTCTTCATATTTAGTGAGCGATTCGTTTCTTGAATCTTTTCAGGGTTCTACAAGTACAACGTTGTCTAAACTAATTCGAACTATAATGAGAAATCGGGGGATTGAAGTTTCATATTTCAATGCATGTAAAGGAGGCATTTTAGCAGAAAATACGTTAAAGGTGACCGTGAGGAGAGTTATAGATTATAGCCGACTTACTTGTCGATGTTGAAAAGAACGAATCCAGGCAGCAGAGCAAGTCTGTGTGCAGACTACGAAAGAAGATTTAAATATGTATTATTGTCACTCTGTGCTTGTATTGCGGGATACCGCTATATGAGGAAGGTTATATGCATCGATGGATTTGGTTGAAAGAAAATTATAACAACATATTACTCATTGCATCGCCGAAGATGGTGACACCCATTAGTATCCTTTGGCATGGGGCATCATCGAAAAGAGGACAACCCACGAGGAAGATCTTGTGATCATCTTTGATAAAGCTCCATCAATCAAAGCTGATGTTCAAAATATTCACAGACTTGTACATCATGGTCACCGTATTTTGCGTCTCTCACAAATATGAAAGTTCTCTCTGAGAAATCGGGTGCCACTGAGTTGTTCATACGCCTAGCAAAAATTTACAAGCAATGCGATTTTGATTCAAAGTACGAGGATTTAAGGTAAGGTTTCCTGAAGCAGAGAAGTATTTGAAGAAAACGTATTCTATAGATCGATGGAGTCATGCTTACTCTCTTGTGTCTCGCTACAACATTATGAGGACGAATGGTATGGAGTCGATTAATGCAAGATTGCATGAAGAAGAAAACTCCCGATCGTTGCCCTCCCCGATTCTATCCAAAAGATGACGTGTGATTGGTTCGTAAGATACATGACAGACTCAATGCAAGCAACCACACATTGTACTCCTACAATGAAAAGATTAATTCGTGAAAGGTATTGGCTTAGCTAGGGGTTTAAAATTTTAATACTTATCTTTTGCGGTCTTCGTCGTCTCGACCTTTGAAAATTTTCAGGTTAATTGAAATATAAGAATGTAATAGTTAGTAATTATTAGAAATATAAGATTAATTTAATTTTAAATAAATGAAATTTTTTTAGATACTTATCTTTTTCGGACGACGTCGTCGGATGTCACACTAGCCTTTGCGAGTTTAGACGTTGACTGAAGAATAAGACTCTATTAGTATGTAATTATTAAAAATATAAGAATAATTTACATAAAAATTTAATACGAGGAGACATACTTATCTTTTTTTTTCGGGGTTTATTTTTTCGGGCTTTCACGTCGGCAATTGCAAGATGTTTTACTCGTACTCGTCGCGCCACCATTGCCGCCGTTAGTCTCTGTGCCGGTGTGTCGTCGAAAACATCGTCCTCTGAATCGGTATTTAAGAAATCTTGTGTTCGTTGTTCGACTCTTGTCAAATCATCGAGAAGGCATTGCTATTCGATGTTTTCTACCGTCAATCTCGAATGTCTTTCGCTTAAAGTTAAACCGTCCATGCTAAAAGCATGTTCAACCGCGACGACTGAAATAGGGACACATAGATTGTTCGAGCGATCTTCGTCAACGTTAGATACGTTGGCGACATCGTCGACTACCACTTAAGGACGTTTAAGTGATCGTCGTCCTCAACGAACTCAAACATGGTCGTCAAATAGTTTTCTATTTCTATGTAAAGGTTTTGGGACGCCCTTTGACGTTTGTTTGCCTTAATGTCATTGTAGTAAAAGGATAAGTATGATAATTGTCGACTAATTCTCGGTACTAGAAGAAGATTGACCCGATCGAGTTGGTTCTTGACCAAAATTAGTGTTATACACTTTATAGATTTCCTTTAAAGAGTCATATCCACTATCCCTAACTTGACGAAGGAACCTTTCAGGCTGGCAACCAGACGCAATCATCTTTTAGTATAGTGTTAATAAACCCTTTATACTCTCTAATACATTTTGAGATCCATTATCTTCGCTACAATGAAGAAAACAGTTAAATTATATTTGAGCTATTTAGTCCTCATGGCCTCAACAGTTGCGCCCACAAACCCATCATCAAAGAAAACACTTAGAATGCAATCGACTTTAACGCAATGATCTAAAGCTGAGTTTGATATATGGTAATATGTTCTAGACGCTGATGTATGCATCAACTTCACATAGATCATTGCACCCATCCTACATTGATGTATGTATCGTTATGCCACATTTGGCATTCTCGTCGTAAAAATTGCAAGGGCACTGATGATATTTGTACGAGGTAACCAACATCTTATAGGTGGAATTTCATCGGTTTGGGTATGTCTAACGTAAATTTTATGGGCATAACTCTTACATTTCTATATTGACGCATTCACTTCTTAAGAAAAAACCTTGTAGCATCAAGTAACTTATTGCCATTCGTATTGGCAAAATGTGTGCCTTTAATTGAGTGAGAGCATCTTGAACACATAGGTTAAGTATGTGCCAGAATCTCAAGACATGGGACAACCGTCCGCCAAATGACGATCGAAAATATCTAAGTAATTCTTCTATGATCGCGGTATTTGCGTTAGAATTTTCGAACGAGACATAAAAATCTTATCGAGTATCTTATATTCCTATAAAATACTCCTAATCTTAGTCACAGATGTTTTCAGTTGTGTGGTGTCTGTCAAATTCCCTAAAATAAACGTTTTTGTATTGTCCCAGAACAATAACTGCAATGACAGGTGACGCTTATATAATCATGATCTTGCATGTGATCTCTCCATATATCAAAGGCAATCACACTTAACATTACAATTTTTCTAGTTGATATACTAACTCACGTTGATTGAGTGACATCTTCCTAATGTTAACGGTGCTGAGTGACACTTCCTTCCCTTGAGGGTTATACGATTTTTTGATTCACTATTCGAAGACTGGATCATCGGAAAACCGAAAGGGAAGATGTTTCGCGCATACAAATTTTATAAGTGGTTTGCGGTCAATGTCTTTGTTGTACATATACAATGATGTCGCAGTCAATTTTTGGAGTGGAGAGATTGACAGTCGAGAGTAAAATATTGAGAGAGTGTGATAGAATTGAGTTGTGACATTTTGAAAATGGGTAAGTGGGTATTTATAGATTTTTTCTAAAAGTTGCCGTTGAAACCATCTGTTCCAACTATATTATATTTTTAAAAATTTTTTATTCTAACTAACGGCGAGTCATGCCTAACGACAACTTGCAACCGGCAGTTTGCGGTTTGAGAAAATCCCAAACCATCTGGGACATGCCTTCCACGGAAGCCGGTTGCAGTTCGATGCTGGTTCCGGTTACCGACGGTTCTGCTTAAGTCTGGGCATGACTAATCGACAGGATTCCTTGTGCTAATGCAATCTCAGCAAATTTACAAGCAAACATTTCTCTCTATTCACTATGCTTGGAGTACACTCATGCAGTTTGCTTATTTTTGAAGGGTTGACCTGGTTCCTCATACATCCGACTGGCAAAATGTTGAAGGTAATTTGGTGTTGTCACCTCATATCATAGAAGCATAGTAGCAGAAAAGAAACAAAATTTTCATATGTCGATGAGTTTGGTTGTAAAAGTTAATTATTATGTATTGACTGTATATTATGTGTAATGGATTGTGTATTCAATTATGAATTTTATGATCTAGTGGATTGTGATTCGAATAATAAAATGGAGGCTGAGTAGCTTTAATTATCATATTTGAGATTGAATAAAATTAAGCGAGTTCGGTTAGCCTTAACCGAAACTGATTAACTATTATTCGGGTTCAAATTTAACTACACCGGAAGTTGTTTGCTTGTAACAACGCTATTCCGGAATGGATATAGTTAATCGAGTGAGTTTATGATCTAGTCGAGATCGTTTACTATTTAATCGAGTTCAAACCAATTCGTTTTTGTACGGCTTCAAATAGTTTATAGCACATGCTTCTTATGTGAAAAAACGTCATCTCGGTGTCCAATAAGATTAATCGAGTTGTATTATGTTCTTTTGGAGATTGTTTAGATGTTAATCGAGATCGAATAGTGTGTATTCGGTTGCGATTAGCAGTCAATTCTTAATTAATTTGTTTTAGACTGAATAAACAAGAAATATTTTGCTTACCATTAAATTGGTATATATGGCCAAACCATATCATTCGAAGACTAAACCGAACCTTCAAACCAAAAACTAACTAATGTTTCTGCGTGATATACCCTCTTACATCAACTTTCAACCATGCCATTGCAACAATGCAAATGTATTAAAACCCTCTTATTGTAAGAAAAAATCGTCAAATTGTATCAAGTTTCAACCCACTATATCATGTTTTTTAATTCTATTAGGGTATAATGTTAGGTTCTCATATATCAACTACCGATCGATCTAAACACGAATTCTAGATATTCGAATGATAAATCTTACAAAATACCTTCGGTCGAATATCTTTTTTGAAGATCACGAGAGAGAGAGAGAGTGTTTCTCGATAGCTATTCTCTCTCTTAGAATGTGAATTCAATGCTTGTATTTTTTTTCGAAAAATGAACTTGTGTTTTGATTTTGATAGTGTACATTGTATTTATACCTATTTACATGATATATTTACTATTTAGTCCTACACTATAAAAACTACTAGTTACGCTCCTAACTACAAGGATAATAAATAACAAAGCACAATTCTAAAGTGTCGTATCGATGGTTCCTCTTATGAAGTTGGACTTGACTAAAATTTGCTTAGAACATCATACCAAGCACGAGGGGCTTGTTTGAGTTCATAGAGAGCTTTGTCTAATCGATAGACATAATCGAGATGATTCTCGTGCACGAATCCATCGGGTTGAGGTACATAGACTTCTTCTTTTAACACAACATTGAGAAAGGCGGTCTTAACATCCATTTGATAGACTTTGAAGTCTTTATGAGCAGCGTACGCTACAAACAATCGAATTTCTTCGATACGTGCAATCGGAGCATACATCTCGTCGTAGTCAATTCTTTCAAGTTGATTGTACCCCTTGGCTACGAGTCGTGCTTTATTCCTGATCACTCACCATTCTCGCTCTTCTTATTCTTGAAAACCCATTTAGTTCCAACTATTGTTTTGCCTTGCGGTCGAGGAACTAATGTTAAAACTTGTAGACGCTTGGATTGGCTGAGTTCATCTTGCATTGCGATTACCCAATCCGGATCTTTAATGGCTTCGGCAATTTTAATTGGTTTATTTTGGCTTAAGAAGCATGTGAATAATCCGCTTTGCCTAGATGTCCTAGTGCGTACTCCACTTGAAGGATCACCGATAATTTGGTCGATAGGATGAGCTCGAGTCCACTTGCGTTCGTGAGGAAGAACCGAAGTAGATCCATCATTGATTTCTAGATCAAGACTTCCTGAATTGATGTGTTGATCATTCGTAGTTGGGAAATTCAATTCTGAGGTTGAATTGGAATGAATTTCCTCATCTGCATTTGTAGGAGGTGCAACACTAGTTGAAGATTCAAAATTAGGAGATTCTTGAACATTTGTTGGAGTCTGGGGATTGAGAGTATCAATTGGAATTTCTTCCGTAGAGGGAGAAGGAGCACTGCTTGGTATTGAGTGAGAGGAAGCAGGCATTTGAAACTCGTTCCGATAAAAATGTTCAAACAGTAAATCTAAATCTTCCAAGTCGGCGGAATTGCTTCTCTTGACTTTGAGGCAGAAGTTGTTGAAAGTTGTTGACCTTGTGCCAACACGCCTATAAGCTCGGGTTCTGAACTATTTTTTTCAGAAGCCAAATCAGTCATTTCTTGAAAGGTAACGTTCTAGCTTTCAAGAATTGTACGAGAAGACTTGAGGTAGACGCGATATGATTTAAATGTAGAGGAATATCCGACAAAGATGGATTCAAAAGCTTTGGGATCGAACTTGCTTCGATGCTCCCGATCGTTGGCCACAAAACATTTGCAATCAAATATACTTTGAAAAATGAGATATTCGGGATTCTTTGATTAATTATCTCATATGGCATCTTTTCGAAGCGTTTGTGAATAATTGTCCTATTTTGAGTAAAACATGCCGTACTCACTACTTCAGCCCATAGAAAATGAGGGAGACCGGAATGGATCAGCATTGTTCTTGCAGCTTCAACTAGAGTCCGGTTCTTCCGTTCTACGATGCCATTTTGTTGAGGCGTTTTAGCGGCTGAAAATTGTTGAATAATTCCAAGTGACTGATAGTAATTCTTGAGACGTTGATTCTTGAATTCAGTTCCGTTATCAGTCCGGATTACTTGGATTTTCTTTTGCATGAGATTATGAGTCGTATTCACAAAGCTGATTATCAAGTCTCCAGTCTCATCTTTTGTTCGGAGATATCTTGTCCATGTGTAGCGAGAATAATCGTCGACAGTTACTAACACATATGTACGACCGTTGATACTTTGTGTACGCATTGGTCCACAAAGGTCCATGTGAAGTAATTCCAAGGGTCGAGATGTAGAAGCAACTTGCTTGAGTTTGTGTGATGCTCGCTTCATTTTGCCCATTTGACAAGCCGAACACTTTTGCTCTTGATGTATGGAAATCGTTGGTAGACCGTGTACCAAATTTTTCAAAGAGAGATTGTGTAAAGCTTTGAGATTTAGATGAGATAGGCATTGATGCCATAAACTGTTCCTCTTGATTGTAGTATGTGAGATAAGGCAAACAGCTGTCGAAGGTCGAACTGTTGTCAGATTGATGGTGTATAGATTTGATCTTCGTGATTCTGTTAGAAGTTCTTGATTCTGACTATTTAATATTTAGCACTGATTATCTTGAAACACCACTTGAAATCCTTTGTCACATAATTGTCTTATGCTGAACAGATTGTGTTTAAGACCTTGGACGTAAGAGACATCTTAATCGTCAGATTCTGCAGTAGAATATCTCCAAAGCCTAGTATTGGAGCTGAATCGTTGTTGCCAAATCTGACTTTTCCGTTGTAACGATCTTGGTAGTTGGTCAACAGTTCTTGATTTCCTGTCATGCGTGTGGAGCAACCGGAATCTAAATACCACACATGATGGATCTGCATAGAAAAATTTTAGAGAGACTTAGGTACCCACTTAGTACTGGGTCCTCTCGGATTAGCAGATTTGGTGGGTAATGTTTGTTCATTTTTGGTTCCTAAACCATTTATGCTTTTAGGTACCCAAACCAACATGGTATTAGTTGGTTTAAGTTGTACCTCTTTAGGCAATTTGGCCTTTTGGGCTTGCATTGGCCTAGATGGTGTCTTGTGAACCCATTGAGGTTGAACCTTACATGGGATGTTAATTTCAGCGCGGACAAATGTCTTATTAGTCCTAGTGCATGAAAAAATATTTTCTCTAGCTAGTCTCTAAAGGTGTTTGGCTGAGTGTACTTTGACCGTATACCTTAAATGAGGACAAGAATGTATCGTGCTCTAAGCTTTCTTTATAGCCGGATCTTGTTTCCTACGAGACTTAAGATTTGCATTTGTCTTAGAATGATGGTTTTTGTTTTTAGAAGTAGAGGCGATTTCAAAATTTGTGCTTTCAAAATTAATAGGCTTTTAACACATAAGTGGAAGCAACAACATTAAAATCAGAAACGGCTGTCTTCTTACGAGTGTCCATAGTTTTTGCTATAGAAGAAAATTTTGAAAATAAATCATTTCTATTATTTTTCTTCTGAAATTCTATCCTAGGCACTCTTTCCTTAGCATGTTGCACCTCTTTTTCTACTCTACCTGTGTATGGAGTAGAAAAACAGTTAGAAAAAATCTTTTTCCTTTTTGAAGCATTTAAGGATTCTTTACCTCCCTTTACACTTTTTAAAGAAGATTTATCTTCTTCTAAAATATTTTGCAAAATAATGGGAGGTGTTTTCTTAGATTTGATCTTGTCCTTATTTAATGATTTTTCTTTCAAAGTAAAATTCGGACAAGATTTTAAATCGAGAAAGTTTTGAGATTAGAAATCTCCAATAAAAGCTCATTCTTTTCATCTTTGAAATTCTTTTTTACTGTTTCTAAGGAAGCATTTAAATCAGCTATTTTTTTAATAATTGCACGAATATAACAGAAAGTAGAATTTTGAAAATGATCATTATTTTCCGAACTTTGGAAAGGTCTTCTAAACGATACATTGAATTATAGTCACTAGACAAGTTAATTTCCCGTTTCTTGTAACTATTATTCAATTCGGTGTAGTCAAAGGGGATATCAGTCCTATTAGTGGCTTTTCATTTAGATTCTTCTAAGGCATTTATTTCAAAAGAATCAGTAAAGGCCATTAGAGAAGTTAATCCTAATCCATATATGTGATATCATATAACTGTTTGACATTGACATTTTTCAAGTTACAGGGATTGTTAAGACCTAAGCCTTCTTTAGGATTATAAAATTCTATATCAAGAAGTTGATTTAGAAATATAGTCTGATCCGTTTGCCCCCTTGTAAGAAGATCGTCTAAATAATCATAGAGTAAAGCTTTTTACGTTCATCAAAGATTTCCTTAAAATTATTTCTAGAAATTTCTAAATCTCTCTGACAATCGCTAAGAGTCTTACTAAGGTCATTTATTTTTATTTCAGAGGTAGCTATTCTAGATTCAAGACTAGTTATGGTTTCTTTAGCATTAGATAAGAGAAAATCTTAGTGAATCGTTCTATCTAATTGCTTTTGAAACTTATTTTCACTAAGTATTAGTCTTTCTTCTAATTCCTTTTTACTTTTTCGCTCATTCTAACATGTTTAATAATGTGGAATTAGCCATCGTTACCCCTTGTGACGATGTGGATGCTTTTTCTTCATTATATGACCTTGATGAGTTATCGTTTGAGGCATCGTCAAGGTATGCCATTAGAGCAAGATTTTCGTCTTCAGAATCTGTGGTGTCTTCCAGTCAATGCTCTTGTTCCGCCATCAGAGCTACTCCAGCCTCTTTTTGTTTAGTTAGCTGGAATTTTTTGGAGTAGTAGTTGGCGTCCTTTTCCTTGGGATGTTTGTATTCTCTGGCGAAGTGCCCTATCTTTCCATAATTGTAGCACTTTTGTGGTTCTTTGGCGATTTTAGATTTTGACGACTCGGCCTGTCTTTCCTTGTGCTTGGAGCTTGGTGTCCGAAGTCTATTTGCCGAAGAGGAGAATTTCTTTATATAAAACTTTTTGCTCATCATTTTTGTAATGAGAGCCAATTGTTTCTTGAACTCCCTCATGTCTGGCTCAGAGTCAGATTCGGAATCGTCTCCATCTTCTGAAGAACTTGGCAACTTGATGTTTTTATCCTTGCGAGATCGACTTGTTTTCTTTCAGAGACTAGAGCTATAGAGTCTTCGATCTGCTTGCCCTTAAGTTCTTTTTGTATCTCGCTTATATCTTCTTCGTGTTGAGCGAGATTATCAAAGACGGCGTGGATATCCATTTCGTCCAAATCCTTGTTTTGACGGATTTGCATGGCTATTTTCTTCCACTCCGGTTGAAGAGAAGAGAGAAATCGGATGTTGACCTCCATGTTAGTCTTGAAAATTTCTATCTCGAAAAATATTTGATATGAGAGTTGATATTTCAAAATTTAGCTAAAGAATATTGAATTTAAGAATGAAAATTTTGAGTATAGTAGAAGATAAATCGGAGACAAATATTTTTCGTAAGTTTTAAAAACTACGAATTTTGATTTCTTTCCAAATAGCGTAAAATATGTGCGTGTTTGAACAGTGATCGAAATTTTTTTTCCAGCAATAAGGTTTTCGATTAGAAAAATTTCGAACCTATAATCGAATAAGATTTTCGATTGTATAAGTTTTTCGTTGTATTTATCGAAAATTATTTTTCAAACGTAAGAGTTTTGCAGAGTAAATATCATGTTGAAAAATAGTTTGTCGAATAATTGTTGATCGCAAAAACTTTTACTGAAAAATTTGTAATCGAAAAATTAAGAGTGATCGAAAAAGATTTCGTGAAGTTTGACTCAAATTGTTGACTAAGAGTTTTTCGACTGTGAATTATTCGATCGAAAAATGTTTTCGCTAAATTTTGACTCGAAAATTTTAATGATCGAAAATCTTTTGATCGAAAAACTTGTTTTACAATTACAAGTTTTTCGAGTCAAAATTAGATATTTATTTAGCGTAAACAGTATCCATAAAAAAAACGCTTTATTACGCCGAAAAAGATATTTATATATGAATCGAAAAACTCATTATCGAAATAATGTTTTTCGAGTCTTATATTTGAGTAAACGAGAACAGTGTTTGTCATCGAAAAATTTCTCGGCTGCCAACTTATTCGAAAAAATAATTTTCGAGCCAAGTTTTTCGATCGAAAAACCGATCGAAGAACACCCAAGTTCAATGTAACAGTGAAAATTCCAGATTCGACCGAGATGTTCAAGTTAGGTGCTGAAATTCTGGATAATCACTCGTTTCTTTGTTCTTAATATGAACAAAGACAAGATTAACCACATTTTACACCAAAATATATCGAATATTAAGAAAATCAAAAACTTGAAATCGGAATCAAAACTTGATCGCAAACGCAAATATCGATCTAAACCGAAAATCTGAATTAATATGACGTTCTATGCGATTGAAATCAGTACACAAATCATTCCTAACATATAATCTATCAATTAATCATCATGATCATCACTAGAATTCGCAAACATTAAGCGGATTGATCAAAATATATCTCACTTGAGTTTTTCGATCGAAAAATCTGGAAAATTATCTTGATCTTATATTCGTGAATTAAATCCAAAAACGATCACGATGTGCTCTGATACCAATTGTTAGGTCCTCATATATCAACTACCGATCGATCTAAGCACGAATTCTAGATATTCGAATGATAAATCTTACTTACCTTCGGTCGAATATCTTCTTTTCGAAAAATGAACTTGTGTTTTGATTTTGATAGTGTACATTGTATTTATACCTATTTACATGGTATATTTACTATTTAGTCGTACACTATCAAAACTACTAATTACGCCCCTAATTACAAGGATAATAAAATAACAAAGCACAATTCTAAAGTCTCTTAATTCTAAAGTCTCTTCATATAATAAGTTATGTTTCAACCAAGTTTGTCAACCAATTATATCAAGTTTTGCACTTCAATTTTAGTCTTAGTTAGACAAATCAAGTTTATATTTAGAAAAATCATTTAATGAATATGATAAATAATTCCTTAATATGAAATGTAATTATTATTTCAGATATATAATAAATAGATATGAAGACAATACTAGAATTGTGCTTTGTTATTTCATTATCCTTGTAATTACGAGCGTAATTAGAAGTTTTGATAGTGTAGGACCTAATAGCAATTATACCTTGGATATAGGTATAAATATGATGTACACTATCAAAATTAAATACAAGTTTTATTATTCAGAAAATAACAACCATCAAATTCATATCCTAAACGAGAGAATACGATCGAGAAAATCGAAAAGCTAACAACCTCTCTCAAGATCTTCAATGCGGATATTCGACCTAACGTAATCCGTAAGATTTCTTACTAGAATACCAAGAATTCGTGCTTAGATTGCTTGTTGATTGATCAATCAGGACCTAACAATTGGTATCAGAGCTAATCGTGATTGATTTGGACAGAATTCGTAATTTTCAGATCAAAATATTTTCCAGATTTTTCGATCGAAAAACTCACGTGACTTTTGTTGTTAGGATTTTGTTGTGCGATCAAAATATGCTTAATTGTGCGAATTTTGTTGTTGATTTTGCTGATTAAGTGATAGATTATATGTTAGGATTGATTTACGTACTGATTTCAATCGCTTAGAACATCTAATTCAGATTTTCGATTTAGATCGATTTTTGCGTTTGCGATCAAGTTTTGAGTCCGAACTGATCTTAAATGTCGATATATTTTGCTATTAAACATGGTTGATTTTGTGTTTGTTCATATCTAGAACTATTAAACGAGTGATTATCCAGAATTTCTGAACCTAAATTGAACATCTCGGTTGAATCTGGAATTTTCACTGTTACATTGAACTTAGCTGTTCTTCGATCGAAAAACTTGGATTGAAAAATATTTTTCGACCACGTTTGCAGCCGAGAAATTTGTCGACGACAAACACTATTTTCGAGTGTTTTACTCAAATTTAAGACTTGAAAAACATTATTTCAATAATTAGTTTTTCGGTTCATATATAAATATCTTTTTCGAGCGAATAAATTTTTCGATCCAAAATTAGCTAAAACATATTTTCTATCGAAAAATATTCCATCAAAAAATTTTACAGTCAACAATTTGAGTCAAACAAGAAACAAAGTTTTTCGATGACTAGTATTTTTTCGATCACAAGTTATTCGATAAGAGTTTTTGTGATCAACATAGTTTTTCGACAAAATATTTTTCGATAAGATCATTATTTCAACATTTTTTTTTCGAAAAATATTTTTCGATAAACATATAACTAAATCCTTAAACGTTCGAAAAAAATTTTCGATTAAAAAGTTTAACATTTTTAAATCGAAAAACTTTACTGCTCGAAAAACATTTCGCCCTGCATTTAAAAGAAATAAAAAATTGTGAACTTCAAAACGTACGAAAAATATTTGTCTCCGAACTATCAATTTTGATACTCAATATTTTCGATCAATAATTCAAATTTCTTTAACAAATCTTGAAGTATCAATTTTTACTTACCAAATATTTTCGAAAACATAACAATTTCTCTTTCACGACCGGATCATAGGTTCTCAAAGGAAATTATTTAAAGTACGAATCAAATATTTCTAACTAAGTTTGTCACTTGTGAAGCATTTTTCATTACGATTCCAAACTTTCACGAAGATCCTACCAATCAACAAAAATGGATGCTTACTCACTCGGAAATGACGTCCGCCCTCCAATTCTTCGAAGAGGCGAATACACGGTATGGGAGCCAAGACTTTCCTAATGCAAGGAATACCGAATGACATCTATATGCAAATAGATAATCTATCGAGCGCAAAAGCCATGTGGGACGAGCTCCACAAGATGATGCAACGAACCGAAGTTGAGTCAAAGCAAAGAAAGCAAATATCCTAACAGTTTATGACTCTTTCAAAGATATCTAACTCTTCTCAAAGAAATGAGGAAGATAGATATATTGAAGACCAAATCTTGATTGATTTTGGACAGAATTTGCAATTTTCAGATCAAAATAATTTTCGAGATTTTTCGATCGAAAAACTCACGTGACTTATATTTTGATCAATATGCCTAATGTGCGAATTTTGTTATTGATTTTGCTGATTAAGTGATAGATTATATGTTAGGATTGATATACGTACTGCTTTCAATCGCTTAGAACGTAATAATAATTCAGATTTTTGATCTAGATTGATTTTTGCGTTTGCGATCAAGTTTTGAGTCCAATCTGATTTTCTTAAATCTCGATATATTTTGCTATTAAACGTAGTTGATTCTGTGTTTGTTCATATTTAGAACTGTTAAACAAGTGATTATCCAGAATTTCAGCATCTAAATTGAACATCTTGTTTGAATCTGGAATTTTCACTGTTACATTGAACTTAATGTTCTTCGATCAGTTCATCGATCGAAAAACTTGAATCAAAAAATATTTTTCGACCAAGTTTGCAGCCGAGAAATATTTCGACGACAAACACTATTTTCGAGCGTTTTACTCAAAATTAAGACTCGAAAAACATTATTTCAATAATTAGTTTTTCGATTCATATATAAATACGTTTTTCGAGTGAATAAATTTTTCGATCCAAAATCAGTCAAAACTTATATTCGATCGAAAAATATTCCATCGAAAAATTTTACAGTCAACGATTTGAGTCAAACTAAAACAAAGTTTTTCGATCACTAGTAATTTTTCGATCACAAGTTATTCGATAAGAGCTTTTGTGATCAACATTGTTTTTCGACAAAATATTTTTCTATAAGATCATCTTTTCAACATTTTTGTTTATAAATATTTTTTCGATAAACATATAACTAAATCCTTAAACATTTGAAAAACTCTTTCGATTAAAAAGCTTAATATTTTAAATCGAAAAACTTTACTGCTCGAAAAACAATTTCGACCACATCATTTAAAAGAAATCAAAAATTGTGAACTTCAAAACTTACGAAAATATTTGTCTCCGAACTATCAATTTTGATACTCAATATTTTCGATCTATGATTCAAATTTCTTTAACGAATCTTGAAGTATCGATTTTTAATTTCCAAATATTTTAAAAAACATAACAATTTCTCTTTCACGAACGGATCATAGGTTCAAAAAGGAAATTGTTTAAGTACGAATCAAATATTTCTAACTAAGTTTGTCACTTGTGAAGCATTTTTCATTACTATTCCAAACCTTCACGAAGATTGCATCAATCAACAAAAATGGATGCTTACTCACTTGGAAATGACGTCCGCCCTCCAATTCTTCGAAGAGGCGAATACACGGTATGGAGAAGCCTGTTCTTGAACTTCTTGGAAACGAAAGATCAAGCCTCAAATCGCGTCACTTCAAGAACGTCCAGCTCAATTCTGGCTCATCCAAGAAGGAGATGCCACAAACAATCTTCTTATTCCTGCAACCAGAATACTTAAAGTTCCTGGTGAATATACTGAGGGGGAGCGTTTAAGAGCCAAAGCAGACTTGGGAGCCAAGACTTTCCTAATGCAAGGAATACCGAAAGACATCTATATGCAAATAGATAGCTCTTTCAAAGCCAAGATGGAGGAATCAGTTTATGAACTCTATCAAAGATATCTAACTCTTCTCAATGAAATGAGAAAGATAGATATGTTCAAGACCAACATGGAGGTTAACATCAGATTTCTTTCTTCTCTTCAACTGGAGTGGAAGAAAATATCCATTCAAATCCGACAAAATAAGGATTTGGACGAAATGGATATCCACGCCGTCTTTGATAATCTCGCCCAACATGAAGAAGATATAAGCGAGATCCAAAAAGAACCAAAGGGCAAGCAGATCGACGACTCTATAGCACTTATCTCTCAAAGAAAGCAAAGTCAATTTCGAAAGGATAAAAGTATCAAGCTGCCAAGTTCTTCAGAAGGTGAAAAAGAATCTGACTCGGACTCTGAACCTGATATGAAGGAGTTCAAGAAACAGTTAGCTCTCATTTTTAAAATGATGAGTAAAAACTTTTACAAAAAGAAATCCTCGTCTTCGGCCAATAGACTTCGGACATCTAACTCCAAGCAAAGGGAAAGACCGGCTGAGTCCTCAAAATCTAAAAGTGTCAAAGAACCAAAAAAATGCTATAATTGTAGAAAGGTAGGACACTTCTCCAGAGAATGCCAACTACTACTCCAAAAAATTCCAACTCACTAAACAGAAAGAGGCTGGAGTAGCACTGATGGTAGAACAAGAGCATTGGCTGGAAGATACCACAGATTCTGAAGACGAAAATCTTGCACTAATGGCATACCTCGACGACGCTTCAAATGATGACCCATCCAGGAGGCCTGAGTTACAAGAGGTACAATTGTCTAATTCCACATTATCAAACATGTTAGAATCGTTACAGCTTAAGTACACTAACATGAAAATTGAGCGGAAACGAACAAAGAATTTAGAAGAGAAACTAGTTGTTAACGAAAGCAATTTCCAAAAGCAATTAGATAAGAAAATTCATCTCGATCTCTTATCTAACGCTAAGAAAAAAATCTCTAGTCTTGAATTAACCATAGCTACATTTGAGACAAAAATTACTGACCTTAATACGATTCTTATCGATTGTCATAGAGACTTACAAATTTTTAAAATAATTTCAAAGAAATTTTTGACGAACGTAAGAAATTTTATTCAAGGATTCAAACGTTAGATGATCTTCTAATAAAAAGGGGTCAAACGGATCAAACTATATTTCTAAATCAACCTCTTGATACAGAATTTTATAATCCTAAAGAGGGCTTAGGTTTTAACAATCCCTGTAACTTGAAAAAGGTCAATGTAAGACAATTATACGATATCAAGTATATGAGATTAGGTTTAACTTCTCTAATGGCATTTACTAATTCTTCCGAAATAAATGCTTTAGAAGAATCTAAACGACAAGCCACTGATAGGACTAACATTCCTTTTGACTACACCGACTTGAATAATAGTTACAAGACACGAGATCTCAACTTGTCTAGTGATTATACTTCATTATATCCCCTAGAAGATTTTTCTAAAAATAAGGAAGAAAATATTGATCATTCTCAAAATTCCAATTTCTGTTATATTTCAGCTATTATTAGAAAAATAGCTGATTTAAACGCTTACTTGGAAACATAAAGAAAGAATTTCAAAGCTGAAAAGAACGAACTTATAATGGAGATTTCCAATCTCAAAACTTCCTCTATTTTAAAAACTTGTCCTGTTCTTATTTTGGAAGAAAAGTCTTTAATGAAGGACAAAATTAAAACTAAGAAAAACTCTCCTATTATTTTTCAAAATATTTCAAAAGATAAATCTTCTTTAGAAATTGTAAAGAGAGAAAACGAATCCTTAAATGCTTCAAAAAGGAAAAAGATTTTTACTAACTCTTTTTCTACTCCATCCACAGGCAGAGTAGTAAAAGAGGTGAAACATGCTAAGGAAAGAGTGCCTAGAATACATTTTCAGAAGAAAAATGATTTGTTATCTATTTCTTCTATGTCAAAAACTATGGACAGTCGTACGAAGACAACTATTTCTAGTATTGTTAATTTAAATTATGCGTTAAAGCCTATTATTTTTGAAAGCACAAACTTTGAAATTGGCTCTACTTCTAAAAACTATCATCATTCAAAAACAAATGCAAGTCTTAAGTCTCGTCAAAAACAAGAACCATCTATTAAGCCAGCTTATAGCTCCATACATTCTTGTTCTCACCTAAGGTATCCAGTACACGTACATTCAGCTAAACACCTTAGGAGACTAGCAAGAGAAAAGATTTTCTCCAGCAATAAGACAAATCAGACATTTGTTCGTACTGAAATTAACCTACCATGTAAGGTTCAACCACAATGGATTCCTAAGTCATCACCTAGGCAAACTGAAGCCAATAAGGCTAAATTTTCTAAAGAGGTACTACTTAAACCAACTACTTCTAAGTTGGTTTGGGTACCTAAGCATTCTCATAAGTTAGGAACCGAAGATGAACAAACATTACTTATCAAATCTGCTAATCCGAGAGGACCCATTCAAAAGTTGGTACCTAAGTCTCCCTAATTTCTGTCTATGCAGATCCATCATATGTGGTATTTAGATTCTGGTTGCTCCACACACATGACGGGAAAACAAGAGCTGTTGAGCAACTACCAAGACCGCTAAAATGGCAAAGTACAATTTGACAACAATGACTCAGCTCCCATACTCGGATTTGGAGACATTTTACTCCCAAATTTGACGATTAAAAATGTCTCTTACGTCCAAGGTCTCCAGCACAATCTGTTCAGCATAGGCCAATTATGTGACAAAGGATTTCAAGTAGTATTTGTAGCTGAACAGTGCAGAGTTTTTAATAGTCAAAATCAAGAACTTCTCACAGGATCACGAAGATCTAACCTATACACAATCAATCTAACATCAATTCGACCTTCGACAGTTGTATGCCTCATCTCTCAGACAACAATCAAGAGGAACAGCTTATGGCATCAACGTCTATCTCATCTAAATTTAAAAGCTCTTCACAAACTCAGTGTTAAAAAGTTGGTCAACGGTCTGCCAATAATTTCATCTAACCAAGAGCATCACTGTTCGACTTGTCAAATGGGAAAAATGAAGCTAGCATCACACAAAGTCAAGCAAGTTGCTTCTACATCTCGACCCTTAGAGTGACTTCACATGGATCTTTGCGGACCAATGCGTACACAAAGCATCAACGGTCGTAAATATGTGTTAGTAATATTCGACGATTATTCTCGCTACACAAGAACAAGATATCTCCGAACTAAGGATGAGGCTGGAAACTTGATAATAAGCTTTCTGAATACAACTCAGAATATCCTGCAAAAGAAAATCCATGTAATCAGAACGAACAACGGGACATAATTCAAGAATCAGCGTCTCAACAACTTTTATCAATCACTTGGAATTATTCAACAATTCTCAGCCGCAAAAACGCCACAACAAAATGGTGTCGTAGAAAGAAAGAACCGGAATCTAGTTAAAGCTGCAAGAACTATGCTCATTTACTCCGGTCTTCCTCACTTTCTATGGGCTGAAGCAGTGAGTACAGCATGTTTTACTCAAAATAGGACAATTATTCACAAACGCTTCGAGAAAACGCCATATGAGCTAATTAATACAAGAATTCCGAATATCTCATTCTTCAAAGTATTTGGTTGCAAGTGTTTTGTGCCCAACATTCGGGAGCTTCGAAGCAAGTTTGATCCCAAAGCCTTTTAAGCCTTATTTGTCGGATATTCCTCTCATTCAAAATCATATCGCGTCTACCTCAAGTCTTCTCGTACAATTCTTGAAAGCTACAATGTCACCTTTCAAGAAATGATGGAATTGGCTTCTGAACAAAACAGCTCAGAACCTGAGCTTACTGGCGTGTTGGCACAAGGTCAACAACTTTCGGCAACTTCTACATCAACGTCAAATGAAGCAATTCCCGCTGACCATGAAGATTTAGATTCTCTATTCGAACACTTTTATCGGAACAAGTCTCAAATGCCTGCGTCGTCTCACTCAATACCAAGCAGTGCCACATCTCCCTCAATGAGACTCCTGCTCTTCAAAATCCGACAAATGTTGGAGAATCTACTCATTCAGAATCTTCATCTAGTACTGCAGTTCCTACAAATACAACTGAGGAAATTCCTATCGACTCAACATCTGAATTGAATTTCCCAACTCTGAATGATCAACCCATTAATTCAGGATATCTCGATCTCTAATCCAATGACGAATCTACTTCAGTTATTCCTCACGAACGCAAATGGACTCGAGCTCACCCTACTGATCAGATTATCGGTGATCCTTCAAGTGGTGTACGTACTAGGACTTCTACACAAAGTGGTTTATTCACATGCTTCCTAAGCCAAAACGAACCAAATAAGATAGCTGAAGCTCTTAAAGACCCGGATTGGGTAATTGTGATGCAAGATGAACTCAACCAGTTCGAGCGTCTACAAGTTTGGACATTGGTTCCTCAACAACAAGGCAAAACCATAATTGGAAAAAAATTGGTTTTCAAGAACAAGAAAAATGAGAACGGTGAAGTAATCAGGAATAAAGCACAACTCGCTGCTATGGGATACAATTAACAAGAAGGAATTGATTACAACGAGACGTATGCTCCGGTTGCACGTATTGAAGCTATTCGCTTGTTTCTAGCATACGCAGCTCACAAAGACTTCAAAGTCTATCAAATGGACGTCAAAACTGCCTTTCTCAACGGTGTATTAAAAGAAGAAGTCTACGTCGCTCAACCCGAAGGGTTCATGCAGGAGAACCATCCTGATCATGTCTATCGATTGGAAAAAGCTCTCTAACTAAAACAAGCCCCTCGTGCTTGGTATGATGTTCTGAGCGAATTTTTGGTCAAATCCAACTTCATCAGAGGAACAATCGATACGACCCTCTTCATCAAAAGGCAAGGCAATGACTTGATGATCGTTCAAGTCTACGTTGACGACATCATTTTCGGATCGACGGATGAACGTCTTTGTCAGAAATTTGGTAATCTCATGAAGACCAAATTCGAGATGAGCTTAATGGGAGAACTCCAATTCTTTCTTGGATTACAAGTCAAGCAACTCGATGATGGAATCTTCATCAGTTAGACCAAATATATCCCAGATATTCTGAAGAGATTTAATCAGGACAAAAGCATACCGATGAATACTACAATGTCTACTAATTGCAAACTGGATGCTGATCCGTCTAGAAAGACTGTCAACATCACCACCTATCGGAGCATTATCGGATATCTTCTTTACTTGAGATCCAGCCGACCTAACATTATGTTTGCAACTTGCCTCTGCGCCCGCTTTCAAGCCGACTCAAAGGAGTCCCAAACTTAGGGCTTTGGTATCCTAAAAATACTGACTTTCGACTTATTAGCTATACTGATGCTGACTATGCAGGTTGTCGAATGGACAGAAAAAAGCACGTCTGGCGGAGCACAATTTTTAGGCAAAAAGTTGGTCTGCTGGTCTTCAAAGAAACAAAATTGTGTGCCAACATCGACGGCCGAGGCGAAATACGTTGCGGCTGCCAGCTGTTGCTCGCAAATTCTATGGATGCGGACGCAACTACGCGATTACGGGTTTGATTTCAATAACATTCCCACTTATTAGTGATTCTCAAAGTGCTATAGCCATTACTTGCAATCTTGTTCATCATTCACGCACGAAACACATAGATATACGATATCACTTTATAAAAGATCATGTAGAAAAAGGCACGATGGATATGTATTTTGTTAAAACGGAGCTTCAACTTGCCGACTTATTCACTAAGACATTGGATGAAAAACGATTTCAATTCCTTAATGCTAAGTTAGGCATGTTGAATCTCAATTTTACTTGAAATGTGCTTTACATGCTCTACTATGCTTCAATTTGATATTCTATATGCTTCTTAATATTTCTTGATTATTCTGCGTGACTCTATCTTTTAAGATTATTTTCTAAAATAAAATAAAAAAATATATATAAATATATTTTATTCTTACATAAAATAAATATATATAATAATACATATATATATAGTATAAATAAAAAAATGGGAGATGACGGTAATTTTTGACTATTTTTGAAATTACTCACAAAAATTTTTCTTCGATATATATGATTAAATTCTTTGCCTAAAAATTCATATGACATTCTTTTATTCAAAAGAACTTTGTTTGATTCACTAGACACAAAGCCACATCATACATGTGAGAATTTGAACCTCAATATTTGTTTTGAGTGTCACACTTCAAATGACTAATTTTTGGTTTGTCCTTCGTAGCTTCAATCTTGCTTTTGTGTTTAGTTTGTCATGAAAAAGATAAGGGCATATTAGGAAATTCCTCACTTGGCGTAAATTATAAATCCTTTACTTTTTCCTCTAGAGATCCCCTTTGAGCCTTCTCCGACATTTTTTTTCTTTATTAACACCCGATTAAGCCTTCAACATTATTCAAATGATTCGGGGTTACTCAATAAAAAAAAAAAAGAGGGGGAGAGCTAAAGTGTTGCACATTACGCATTTCCCAATCATTATAGAAGAGAAACACTGATCTCACTGTGAACTTCTCCTAGATAATCTCGTATACTCCTAGAAGTGAAGCACCTCGAAGTGAACTTCTCCAATGATAATCTAGATCTTAGGTAGAGAAAACGAGAAGAGAAGCACAGTCTTGGGTTCGCACTTCATAACTGTGAAACTTTCTAAAGGAACACAGTGTCGACCCAAAATCAAAGAATATCTCATCTCTCAAAGCCCTGAAAAGAAATTACTATAGAAAGGAAAAGCAAAAGGATCATAATCGAATCTCACAAAAAGGACCCCTGGAAGAGAAGAATTTTTAAGCTCACTAACCGAAAATTTCTACCCCTTAGTCAGAGCCTAATAATAATCCCTTAAAAGCCCCTTTGATTCAAAATGACGAACTCTCATTTGGTAAGTTGATTAAAAATACTACGATAACAAATTAATTGATTTAATTTTGTTGTGAGTGATATGAGCGAAACTTGCGAGAGTTGTCAAAGTGATTCATATTATGCTCTCAGAATACTAGTTTAGTTACATGATTTTATGGCAAATTAATGTTATATATATGTCTTGAAATTTTTTTTTGTGATAATATTCAAAATAAATAAATCTGACCCCTAAACAAAAATATTTTTTTTATTCGCACATCTTAAATGCATTAATACATGCATTGGTTCAGATTTGATAAAATGCGAAATTATTCTTGAAAAACGCAACATTTTCATAAACTATGTTGAATTGCTTAGAATGCGTTAATTGTACTTCAATCGAAAATTTTCATATGTACCAAAAATATGTGTAGGTACTGAAAAGTTTATTCATGCAATTGTGGAGGGGGAGTTTTTATATGAGAATTTGTTATTACATTCGTAGAAACTTGAACTCTAACAATTTATTAAGCCTCGCAGAAAATTTGGAGCTCATCCGAGGAGTCAAATGTTGAATTTCATCAACATCAGGAGATAATTTCCCCTCTTGCAGAAATACAGGGAGTATTATACAAATTATTTTTGGGTTAATTCATAAATATTATTTCCGACCTGATTTTATCTAAAGCCCAAGAATATTTTTTTTTCGGCCCAAAAGAATTTTTACTTTACCCGATCGTAAAGTATTAATATCACTTTATCACTCGAAAAACTCTCTCACACGCTACAAATTCCCAATCGAAAAACTTTTCATCTTCTAAGAACATCTTCGAACCGACTTCGGCATTTCAATCCGAATTCCTCATTTCTCATAATTTTTAGATTAAGCGTGCAGATTTCGAAGGAGAAACTTGTTCCGATTCATTTTCTGTTCAAAAACATCCGATTATCAAGCATTTTCACCAAATTTTTTTTGAAGAAAGTTCATGTTTATTTTTTCGACGAAAACTGATTTTTCGAGCTTCAAATCAAAGTGTTTACACTCAATCTTTTGGGTTAAAATCATGATATTCGGATTTGCCACTGTTCTCTGAACATTTCAAACCCAGATAAACCCATGATTTACCCAGAAATCGAAGATTATGTTTTACGTATTTACTGTTTGATTTGAAAATTTTCGATCGAAAAAGTCTGTGTCGCAAACAGTGTCATCGAAGAACTTTAGTTTTCGTTAAAATTTTATACGATCGCAAAACTCAGCGTCGAAAATCGTTTGTTTTTGACATTTTTAATCGATCGCAAAACTACGCGGCGAAAAACTTATTTTTTCAATTTTATTTTATTCGATCGCAAAACTAAGCGGCGAAAAACTTAAGTTTTTAGACAATTTTTTATTCGATCGAAAACTTAATCATCGAAAAACTATTGTTTTCGATAACATTTTATTCGATCGTAAAAGTCATCAGCGAAAACTGGAATTATTCGACACATTTTTATTCGATCGCAAAACTTATCAATCGAATAAATCTTTACTCGGATAAAAACACGCTGCAAAAGACTTAGAAAATTTTTCAAGACTTAGAAAAATTTTCGATCGCAAATTTTAAAAATCGAATAAATTGTTACTCGAGAAAAACACGCTTCTAAGACTTAGTTAATTCTACAAATTTCTCAAATTTTCACTAAGTCTTCCGCGATAAATCTTTAAATATGCAATTCTACTATACATTCATTCTTAATCAAATTCATTCATTCATTAAACTTTATCGACTTATGAACCTAATATTATCTTTGCAGATATGGCAACTCCCAACTACCCTCATATTTACTCCTCTGGAAGTTATATTATAGTCCAAGACAACAACTTCCAACTGGATTTAACAACGTTTCGGTGTCCGGATGACATCATAATATCCATCCTCAAAGGACAATGGTTTATCTCCAGCAATTATGGGGATGCAGGCAGAACTTCGTCAACGGCGACATCGTGGATTATATGACAAAGCTCAATACAAGACACATCGCCGTGACGAAAAATCTAATGGCCAAGGTGCTCGATCTCCCGCACTACGATGAATACGACCGACTACCAACGAATGCGGAGATCGTAGAAGACATGCTCCGGATGGGATACAAACCGCCGCTAACTAAACTGACCAACTTTCAAAATAGCGGGATTCCTCATCCGTGGAAGACACTTTTCGGCATCATCAACTTGCCTCTCCCCAAAACAGTCCGGCTTCGACAAGGCAAATGGAAACATTCTTCGGATTTTTCACAGAGTGGTCTTCTCCAAAAGATATGACGTGGCCCGGGTGATCTGGAACGATCTCGCCGACCAGATGCGTCAGAGGGAGACAAAGTTGAAGGCTAGATCTCTTTCGTATGTCCGGTGGTTCCCGTTAATGATATCACATTTCATGGAAGTCTATCCAGAGATCCCGAAACTACCACCAATATCTCTCCTGAGGCAACCGACTCCGATAAAGCACACAGACTCCAACGAAGGGGCCCTCGCCGACAACAAATCCCGGCCCCGTCTGCAGTGCCTTCACCCATACAAGCTTCGGAGCGAACACTTCCATCACCAGGTGATCAGCCCACTGAACAGATATAAATTGAATCTGTCTCAACACCCATAGGGTGATACCTATCGTATCATCTCAAGGATTGGGTGGAAGCCCTATTGGACCCCCGATATCTTCAGAGCCAACAATAGGCCAACCCTCTGAAGTGGTGACTTCAGGGTTGATAACGGATGTCCTTGGACGTACCGGACCCTCAAGACCTACTATAGGCGGCACATCGGAAATCTACTCCGATGTTGTGATAGTGGAGCGCCTCCCTGGCCTCACTCCACCGATGTTTGTGACGAAGCACATACTACAAGAAGCACTCTTCTCAGCTCTATCTTCACTGGAAGATCGTCTGATGGACCGTATGCTCCATGCTCTCGAGATTTCCCGAAGAGACACCGGGAAAACACCAGTCTCCCAAGCTGCTCCCACCGACACACAAACCACACCAGTCTCCTCACCACTTCCTACCACCACTCTACACACCCCACTACAATCAATCTTCACCACCCCAACTCCCTCAACCTCACTTATCAACCCATACATCATTCCGATCACTCAGCTTTACGATATCCTCATCTCGCGCCTTCTCGCACTAGAGACAAGAACTCCCGCAGAAGAAAGTCTCTACAAAAGAATAATAGATGAACCAGAGCCGCCAGCACAAACAACGTGCCGTGAAGAAAGCTCCCGCCCCAAACGTAGACATGACGATCCCGATGATCCGGATCGTCATGAGGGGGAGAAACGGCAACGAACAACAAGGAGCGGCCGTGGATTGAGTCACACCCACCAACCACACAATCTCAAACCCGCCAACAAACAACCACACCTCCCACCATATCCCAAACACTAAGCCTCTCTCCTACAAATCCAAATCCGATCCCAACCCCAAACCTCCCCCAAGTCCATCAAGAAGCCGTTGCCTACGATCCACATCTGATCGTAGATGACTACATCATAAACGAGAAGTGGATGACGCAATGTGAACCAGAGGAAGCTGCTCAAGCTCGACTTTCCAATGTCAGATACTTCTTACAACAAGCTTCAGTGGACTTGGTGCTGCTTGAAAAAGAAGAACTTCAAGAAGGCGAGAACTACTGTTCTGCCCTCCCAGAGCTACCTGAAATGATAAGGCTCAGAGTCGACTCTCCTCCCCGTCTATCAAAAGGGACAGTTAGAGTCGAGACGCCATGGGAGAACGTCAGAATTGAAGTCCCGTTAATTGAAGATGTAAGAAAGCAGATTTGGAGGGCTCCAAACAAAATCTAGAAGCTCAATGAACTTAACCTAAGGGGCATCTCACAGTAGGAATATAGGAAGAAAATGGAGCATATCTTCATGCTCAACTATCTCGGACCCGATCGAAGTGGCATTCCAGCTGATCAACTGAAGGAAAATTTCAAGAACAAGCCACCGATTCTTCAACTTGTCGGAGTCTCGCATACGATCGGAAGATATCCAACCCCTATCTACATCATTGAGCGAGCGGACATCAACCGCAGTCGAGAAGAGATAGATGAAAGCTATCTCCCATTCCTTCCACTGGATGAGGTCGACTAATTATACCAAATGTATAAGAGAAAGTACAAGACGCATCCTGGATATATCAAGACTGAAGGACTCGAGGGGCTGAAAAGATTCATTGTGCGGCAGATCAAGTATCACACCGCACACGACCTTCAAATTGAAATAGAGAACAACATGAAGAAGGTCAACATGGAATCTCCGCTCATGAATGGCTTCCCACTCAACAACTTTCCCGGGAACTACATCTTCAAGAAACCTGGCCTCGCCATCACCTATCTAAATCCAGTCATTGGAAAGACAAGGGCTATGATGAATTCAGAAGGCCATAAGTTCTGCGACGGGACGCTAAAGTTGGTGCAGCAAAACATTCGGAAGAGATTGGGAGATATCACCGAAGAGACAATCTTCGAAGATCTTTGTGAAGAAGAGGCCCCACTCTTGAACGAGCTTCTAGATGCTATAAATGAAAGATTGGAGTTGAGGAATGCTGTCGACGCTATGAGACAACATTGGGATTGAGGAAGTCTTTTTACGCCCGACAAGAATAAAAGGAGCTGAAACAAAGACAAGCACAAAGGGGGAGATTGAAGAGAATATTAGAATTGTGCCTTATTATTTAATTATCCGTGTAATTAGGGGTGTAATTAGAAGTTTTGATAGTGTAGGACTTAATAGTAATTATACTTTAAATATAGGTATAAATATGATGTACACTATCAAAGTTAATACAAGTTTTATTATTCAGAAAATACAAGTTCGAATTCATATTTTAAACGAGAGAACACGTTCGAGAAACTCGGAAAAGCTAACAACCTCTCTCAAGATCTTCAACGCGGATATTCGACCGAACGTAATTCGTAAGATTTCTTACTCGAATACCGAGCATTCGTGCTTAGATTGCTTGTTGATTGATGAATCAGGACCTAACATATTTCGAACGAATATTTCACACTCCAATAAGTTTTAGTCAACAAATTGAGTCAAAATAACCAAATTTTCGATCACTTTAATTTTTCGACTAGAACTATTTCGATAAAAGTTTTTGCGATTGACAAAATTTTTCGATACACTATTTTTCGATATGATACTTTTGAAATATTTTTTTTTCGCTAGAAAAATAACTTTCGATAAACATACTTCGATAAACTTATACTATTGAAAATCATTTTCGATTATCAGGATCGATATTTTTCAAATCGAAAATCTTACTGCTCGAAAAAATTTTCAATTATTGAACTTTCAAACACATACACCATTTTACATTGATCTAAATTCTTTTAAGAAATCAAAATCGTATTTTTCAAAACTTACAAAAAATATTTTTTGGAATAATAGCTTTCGATACTCAAAATTTTAGATCAAAATCATAAATTCAAAATTCTTTAGCAAAATTTTGAAGTATCAATTTTTGTACTAAATTTTTTCCGTACTAAAAAACGATTTCTTTTTTAACCGAAAAATAGGTCTGAAAAGGAAATTGCTTAAAGTACGAACCAAACATTCAGTTTGTCACTTTTAAAGCACTTTTACAATTTCAACCTCAAACTTTCACGAGATCCTACAATCAACTACAACAATGGATGCTTATTAACTTGGAAACGATGTTCACCCTCCAATTCTAAGAAGAGGCGAATACAGACCGTATGGAGAAGCCGATTTATGTCTTCGTGGAGACAAAAGATCAAGCTACAAATTTGATAGCTTCCCTCCAAGAATGACCGGCTCAATTCTGGCTTATCCAAGAAGGCGATGCCACAAATAATCCTCCCATTCCTCTCACTAGAAGACTCAAAATTCCTAGTGAATTCTCTGAGGGGAAGAGATTAAGAGCTAAAGCAGAGCTGGGAGCTAAAGCTTTCCTGATGCAAGGCATCCCAAATGACATCTATATGCAAATAGATAGTATATTAAGTGCTAAGACTATGTGGGACGAACTCCACAAAATGATGCAATGGACCGAAGTCGGTGTCAAGTAAGAAAGCAAACATACTCACAGCTTACGACTCCTTCAAAACTAAGACGGAGATTCTATGAACTCTATCAACGCTATTTGACTCTTCTTAACGAGATGAGGAAAATAGAAATTTTCAAGACAAATATGGAGGTAAGTATCCGATTTCTTTCATCTCTTCAACCGGAGTGGAAGAAAATATCCATGCAAATCCGTCAAGACAAGGATTTAGATGAAATGGATATCCACGCCGTTTTCGACAATCTCGCTCAACACGAGGAAGATATTAGCGAGATACAACAAGGACAAAATGGCAAATAGATCGAAGACTCAATAGCTCTAGTTTCGGAAAGAAAAACTAGTCGATCTCGTAACGATAAGAGCATCAAACTACCGAGTTCGTCAGAAGAAGACGACGAGTCAGAATCGGATTTTGAGCCCGATATGAAAGAGTTCAAGAAACAATTGTCTCTCATTACTAAAATGATGAGCAAAAAGTTCTACAAAAAGAAACCCTCCTCCTCCGCTAATCGACTTCGGACCTCAAGCTCTAAGCACAAGGAAAGACCGGCCGAGTCGTAAAAATCCAAAACTGCCAAAGAGCCACAAAAATGCCAGAATTGTGGTAAAATAGGGCACTTCGCCAGAGAATGCAATCTTCCGGAGAAGAAAGACGCCAACTACTACTCCAAGAAATTTCCATTAACTAAACAAAAGGAAGCTGAAGGAGCTCTAATGGCTGAACAAGAGCACTGGCTAGAAGACACAATTGATTCTGACAACGACAATCTAGCTCTCATGGCATTTCTTGACGATGCCTCAGACGCAAGTTCAACAAGGATGTCCGACGCGACAAAGCATCCACCTGATCTCAAGAGGTAGCTACACCTAAATGTACATTATTAATCATGTTAGAATCTTTACAAATTAAATATGCTAACATGAAAAATGAGTGGAAAAGTATAAAAGAATTAGAGGAGAGACCAACACTTAGAGAAAATAATTTCCAAAAGCAATTAGATAAAACATTTCATTTAGAAATTCTCTTATCTAATGCTAAGGAAACTATAACTAGTCTTGAATCTAGGATAACTACTTCTGAGACAAAAATTAATGTCCTTAGTAAAACTCTTAGCGATAGTAAGAGAGTTTCTAAATTTCTAGAAATAATTATAAGGAAATCCCTGACGAACGTAAGAAGCTTTACCCAAGGATTAAGACTTGAGACGATCTTCTAACAAAAAGGGGACAAACTGATCAGACTATTTTTCTAAATCAGCCACATGATATAGAATTTACAATCCTGTTAAAGGCTTAGGGTTTAACAATCCTTGTAACTTGAAAAAGGTAAATGTAAAACAATTAGATGATATCAAGTACATAGGTCTAGGATTAACTTCTTTAATGGCTTTTACTATCTCTTCCAAAATAAATGCCTTAGAAGAATCTAAAAGAAAAGCCACAACTAGGACTAACATCTCCTTTGATTACACCGATTTGAATAATAGTTACAAGATACGGGAAATAAACATGTCTAGTGACTATAATTCATTATATCCTATAGAAGATATCCCTAAAGTTGAGGACAAAAATAATGATCATTCTAAAAATTCTACTCTATGTTATATTTCCGCTATTATTAACAAAATAGCTGATTTGAACTCCTCATTAGAAACAGAAAGAAAGAATTTTGAAGCAGAAAAGAATGCGCTTTTATTGGAATTCCTCAGTTTTGCCTAACATTTTAAAAACTTGTCCTGATTCAATTTTGAACAAATCATTAATCGAGGGCAAGACCAAATTTAAGAAAACTCCTCCCATTATTTTACAAAATATTTCAAAAGAAGAAAATTCTCTTTCAAAAGCGAAAAAGGGAGGAAAAGAGTCCTTAAATGCTTCGACGACGAAAAATATTTTTATTAATTTTTTTCTACTCCATCCACATGTAGAATAGTTAAGGAGATGAAGCAAGCAAAAGAGAGAGTGTCTAGCATAAAATTTAAGAAGAAAATTGATAGAACTTACTTATTTTCTAAACTTTCTTCTGTATCAAAAACAAAGGACACTCGTAAGAAGAGACCCGTTACTAATTTTCATTTGTTGCTTCAACCTATGCTTTAAAGTATATTAATTTTGAAAGCACAAATTTTGAAATCGGCTCCACTTCCAAAAACAAATTCTATCATTATAAGACAAATGCAAGTCTTAAGTCTCATAGGAGACAAGATCCGGCTATTAAGCAAGCTTATAGCTCGATTCACTCTTGCCCTCATCTAAGGTACCGAGTCCAAGTTCACTCGACTAAAAACCTTAGGAGACTAGCTAGAGAAAAGATTTTCTCATGCTCGAAGACTGATAAGACATTTGTCCGAGCTGAAATTAATCTACCATGTAAGGTTCACCCTCAATGGATTCCCAAAACACCATCTAGGCCAACGCAAGCCATAAAGGCCAATTGCCTAAAGAGGTACCACCTAAATCAACTACGTCTAAGTTAATTTGGCTACCTAAGAATAACATTGGTTTAGGAACCAAAAACGAACAAACCTACTAAATTTGCTAATCAGAGAAGACCCATTTATAAATGGGTAACCAAGTCTCTCTAAACATTTCTATGCAGATCCATCATGTGTTGTATCTAGATTATGGTTGTTCCAGACACATGACAGGAAATCAAGAACTGTTGAGCAACTATCAAGACTGATACAACGGTAAAGTCTGATTCGGCAACAACGATTCAACTCCAATTCTAGGCTTTGGAGATATAATTCTAAAGAATCTGACAATAAAAGATGTATCTTACGTTCATGGTCTTAAACACAACCTGTGCAGCATAACAATTAATCTAACAATTGTACGACCTTTGACAAATGTTTGCCTCATTTCACAGATAACAATTAAGAGGAACAACTTATGGCATCAACGAATGTCTCATATAAATCTCAAAGCTCTTCACAAGCATTCTACTAAAAAGTTGGTCAATGGTCTACCAACTATTTCACTCCACCAAGAGCATCAATGTTCGACTTGTCAAATGGGAAAAATGAAGCGAGCCTCACACAAACTCAAGCAAGTAGCTTCCAGATCTCGACCTTTGGAATGACTACACATGGACCTTTGTGGACCAATGCGAACACAAAGTATCGATGGTCGTATGTATGTACTAGTAATTGTCGACGACTATTCTCGCTAGACTTGGACAAGATTTCTACGAACTAAAGATGGGACTAGAGACTTGATAATAAGTTTTGTGAATACAACTCAGAATCGCCTGCAACAGAAGATCCAAGTAATCAGGACTGACAATGGGACTGATTTCAGGACTTACGTCTCAGCAATTACTATCAGTCACTTGGAATCATTCAACAATTTTCAGCCGCTAAAATGCCTCAACAAAATGGCGTCGTAGAATGGAAGAACCGGACTTTGGTTGAAGCTGCAAGAACAATGCTAATACATTCCGATCTCCCTCACTTTCTATGGGCTGAAGTAGTGAGTATAACTTGCTTTGTGGCCAACGATCGAGAGCATCGAAGCAAGTTCGACCCTAAAGCATTTGAAGCCGTATTTGTTGGATATTCATCAACTTCAAAAGCATACCACGTCTATATCAAGTCTTCTTGTACAACATTGGAAAACTACAACGTCACCTTTCACGAAGTGACCGATTTCGCTTCTAAGCAAGACAGTTCAGAACCCGAACTGATAGGCGTGTTGGCACAGAGTCAACAAATTCCGACAACATCTACATCACCGTCAGAAGAAGCAATTGCCGCCAATTTGGAGGACTTTGATTTTCTTATCGGAATGAGTCTCAAATGTCTGCTTCGTCTCATTTTATACCAAACAGCGCACCTTCCCCTTCTACGGTGGAAATTACAATTGAAATTCACAACCCTCAAACTCCAACAAATGTTCTAGATTCTCCAAATTCTGAATCACCAACAAGTGCTGCCGCTCCTACTAATGCCGATGCGGAAATTCCAATGAATTCAACTTCATAAATGAATTTCCCTATTACGAATGATCCGCCTATCAATTCAGGATGTCTCGACCTACATATCAACGATGGTTCTACTTCGGTTCTTCCTCATGAATGCAAGTGGACACGAGCTCATCCTGTCGATCAAATAATTGGTAATCCTTCAAGTGGAGTACGCACTAAGACATCTACACAAAGCGAACTACTCACGTGCTTCTTAAGGCAAATCGAACCACTCAAGGTAGCCGAAGCCATTAAAGACATGGATTGGGTAATCTCAATGCAAGATGAACTCAACCAATTCGAGCATCTACGAGTTTGGACACTAGTTCCTCGACCGCATGGCAAAATAATTATATGAACAAAATGGGTCTTCAAAAATAAGAAAAACGGAAACGGTGAAATTATCATAAACAAAGCACGACTCGTAGCCAAGGGGTAAATTCAACAAGAAGACATTGACTACGACGAGACATATGCCCCTGCTGCTCGTATCGAAGCTATTCGATTATTTTTGGCTTACGCGGCTCATAAAGACTTCAAAGTCTATCAAATAAAAACCGCATTTCTCAACGGCGTGTTAAAAGAAGAGGGCTACGTCGCTCAATCCGAAGGCTTCGTGCACGAAAATCATCCTGATTATGTCTATCGATGGGAAAAAGCTTTCTACGGACTAAAACAAGCTCTCGTGCTTGGTATGATGTTCTGTGCGAAATTTTTTTAAAGTCCAACTTTATAAGAGAAACAATTGATACGGCACTACTCATCAAAAAGCAAGGCAAGGACTTGATGATCATTCAAGTTTACGTCGATGACATCATTTTCGGCTCGACAAATGAACGACTCTGTCAGAAATTTGGTGATCTAATGAAGACAAAATTCGAGATGAGCTTAATGGGCGAACTCCAATTCTTTCTTGGACTTCAAGTCAAGCAACTCGACGAAGGAATCTTCATAAGTCAAACCAAGTCTATAAGAGATATTCTGAAGAGATTTAACCAAGACAAGAGCACACCTATGAGTACTCACATGTCAACAAACTGTAAATTGGATGCTTATTCCTCTAGCAAGGCAGTCAACATCACAGCGTATCGGAGTATTATTGGCTCTCTTCTCTACTTAACGTGAAGCCGACTCGACATCATGTTCGCCACTTGCCTCTGTGCTCGTTTTCAAGCTGATCCGAAGGAGTCCCGCATGCACTCGGTTAGCAAATTCTACGCTATCTCAAAGGAACTCCCAACTTAGGGTTATGATATCCAGAAGAGACTGATTTTAGATTAATTGGCTATACTGACGTTGATTATACATGTTATCGAATGGACAGAAAAAGCACGTCTGGCGGAGCACAATTTTGGGCGATAAGTTGGTCTGGTGGTCCTCAAAGAAGTAAAATTGCGTGTCAACTTCGACGGCCGAAGCGGAGTACGTCGCGGCTTCTAGCTGTTGCTCTCAACTTCTATGGATGCGGATGCAACTACGCGACCACATGTTTGAATTTAATAACATTCCCATTTTTAGTGATTCTCAAAGTGCTATTGCCATTACTTGCAATCATGTTCATCATTCACGCACGAAACACATAGACATTCGTTATCATTTTATAAAAGATCATGTAGAAAAAGGCACTATAGATATGTATTTTGTCAAAACAGAGCTTCAACTTACTGACTTGTTCACTAAGGCATTGGATGAAAAACGTTTTCAATTCCTTATTGCTAAGTTAAGCACGTTTAATCTCAATCTTGCTTGAAATGTGCTTCACATGATCTATTATGTTTACGTATGATATTCTATGTGCTTCTTGATCTTCTTTGCTAGATCTTGCGTGATTTTATTTCTCAAATTTTTTATATATAAAAATAAAAATAAATAAAAGTAATATAGTATAAATATAATTATCATAATAACATAAAATAAAATTAAAATTGGGGATGATGATAATTTTGTCTATTTTGATTTACTCGCAAAAATATTTCCATGATATATGCCTAGTTCTTTGCTTAAAAATTCATATGAGATTCATTTATCCAAAGAGCTTAGATTGTTTCACTAGACACAAAGCCACATCATATATGTGAGCATTTGATCCTCAATATTTTTAGGAATTATCCTTGAGTGTGTCACACTTCAAATTATCGTCTTTTGATATGTACTTCGTAGCCTCATTCTTGCTTTGTGTTAGTTCGTCATAAAAATGATAAGGGCAATTAGGAAATTCCTCACTTGGCCCAAATTATCAATCGTTTATTTTGTCCTCTAGTAATCCCCTTTGAGCCTTCTCCAATTTCTTTTAAAACCCGATCAAGCCTTCAACCTTACTCCTAAGTTTCGGGGTTGCTCAATCAAGAAAAAGAGGGGGAGAAAAGGAGATGCACATGATGAACTTCTACCGATCATTTTAAAAGAGAAACGTGGATCTCGTTGTGAACTTCTCCTAGATAATCTCGTATACTGGTAGAAGAGAAGCACCTCGAACTGAACTTCTCCAACGATAATCTAGATCTTATATCTAGAAAATGAGAAGAGAACTGCCTTGGGTTTGAATTCCATAACTGTGAACCTTCAAAAGGAACACGGTCTCGGCCCGAAAACAAAAGAAGATTTCATCTCTCAAAGCCTTGTAAAAGAAGAAGAGACTCGTCTTGAGCAAGTGCAGAAGAAAAGAAAACAAAAAGGAGAAGAAATGAATTTCAAAAGGGCCCCTGGAATTGAAGAATTTTTATGCTCACTAATCCCAAAAATATCCTACCATTTTAGTCAGAGCCTAAAAATAATAATCCCTTCAAAGTCCCTTTGATTCAAGTTGATGGACTTTCACTCGGTAAGTTCATTAAATACGCTCTGATAACAAGTTAATTGATAAAATTTTGTTGTGTTGATATGAGTTATATATCTACTAAATATTTCCATGATAAAAATAAATTGAATGCTATTAGCGAACCTTGCGGAGTTGTCGAAATGATTCAAACTATGATCTTAGAATATTAGTTTAGTACGTGCATTGGTTCGGAATTGACAAAATGCAAAATTTTATGAAAACGTATACATGATTAGGGGATCATGAATCTACGCTGAATTGCTTAAATGTGTTACTTGTGCTTATATCGTATCTTTTCATATACATAATTGTGTTGAATATGTGTTAAATTGCCGAGACGTTATATGTGCATTTGTTGAGGGGGAGTTTACATAAATATTTGGTATTATCTCCTAAATGATTTACTTGCTATCACGACTACTCATGTTTTCATTCTATGTTTTACAGAGAATTTTGAGCTCAATCGATGAGTCCAGTGATGAATTTCATCGCACATTGGGAGTTCATTGCATTTATTTCAGAATTACAAGGAGCTCTATGATGTTTCTTTTTGGGTGCAAAAGTAAAAAGAAATTTTCGTTATTAAACAGACCTGACTTTTAACGAAAGCCCAAAATAATTTTCATGGCCCAAAACCGTTTAATTTTACCTGATCGAAAAGTATTAATACACTTTTTTCGATCGAAAAACTCTTTCCCACGCAAACAAAATGATCGAAAAACTTTTCGTATTCTCAAAAGCTTTAAACGGCGATTTCGAAACAATCTTAATCTTCCCTGATTTTCTGTCAAAAACTCGCCTAATCTGAAGGTAGAATCCGTTGTTCAGAAAAACACGAATCGCGACAGTTTTTCAAAATCATTCGAAGATTTTTTTTCAACTTCGCGACTTTTCGTTTGAAACTTCTCAAGAAATCAAATTTATTGCGTATAAGGTTTGACCATTTTGATTAAATGCTTGATATTTGGATTCTCAACTTATTTCTGGTCATTAAGAGTCCAGATTAACTCATGATTTACCCAGAATCGTCATTCGCGTTCTTAAGAATTTACTGTTTCATTTCAAATTTTCTAGGTCGAAAAATGTTTTATCGCAAACAGTACCATCGAAGAACTTTAGTTTTCGTTTAGTTTTACTCGATCGCAAAAATCAGCGGCGAAAACCTTATAATTTCGATATGCTTTTATTCGAATGTAAAACTTAGGAGCGAAAACTTAAGTTTTTCGATAAATTTTATTCGATCGCAAAAATAAGCGGCGAAAACTTTAAGTTTTTCGATACATTTTTATTCGATTGCAAAACCACGCGGCGAAAAACTTTAGTTTTTCGAAAACATTTTATTCGATCGCTAAAATACTCAGAGAAAAACATTAGTATTCGATACATTTTTATTCGATCGCAAAACTCAGCGGCGAAAACCTTGAGTTTTCGTTAAGTTTTTATTCGATCGCAAAACTTAGCGTTCGAATAAATTTTCGCTCGAATAAAACCACGCCGTAAACAGTGTACGCTATAAACACTTCGAAAAAAAAAAATTTAAAATTTTTTTCTAATTCATTCATTATATGCATAAACACTGTTTCCGCCTCGACGAAAATTTACAATTGCTTAATATAATTTGCATATGATTATTCCAATCTAATGAATTTTATTTATTTTTACAGAAATGGCTCATCAAGAATACTTAGTCTACCCTTCTGAAGGTTGGCTGACCGTCCACGACAACAACTACCAACTGGATCTAGCCACTTTCCGATGTCCCGATGAAGTAATAATATCCATTCTCAAAGAACATCCATTATGGCCAGCACTCACCATGACTGCCTAAGTCGAGATGGTCTATATCCAACAGTTCTGGGGATGCATGAAGAGCCACATCGTAGGTGATGACGTGACTTACACAACAAAGATAAACCAGAAGCACGTAATCATAGACAAGAATCTTCTGGCCATGGTCCTCGATCTAACACATCAAGAAGTCTACGACCATCTACCGACAGATGCGGCGATCGTAGAAGACATGCTTCGAATGAGATACAAGCCACCGCTGCCAAACTGGCAAACTTCAGAACAACGGGATTCCACACCCATGGAGGACATTATTTGGGATTATCAACAAATGTCTCTCCCATAAGCACTCCGGATTTGACAAGGCGAACGAGAATATTCTCCGCATCTTTGATGGAGTCGTCTTCTCGAAGAACTATGACGTGACCCAACTAATCTGGAATAATCTAGCGGACCAAATGCGTCAACGGGAAACAAAATCGAAGGCAAGGTTCCTGCCGTACGTGTGTTGGTTCCCGGTGCTGATCTCCCACCTGATGGAAGTACATCTGGAGATCCCTCGTCTACCACCCGTTGGAGAATACATACCGCCGAGGCTGCAGTTTTTCCACAACCTGAAGGCGTCGGATTTGGTGCTCCTACCCATGTTGATATCGTTAGAGCTTCTACGCCTAGCCAATCCCACCAATGTGGCCTACCAAGACTATTGCCAAAACAACTCAATAACGGAGGCCATGGTACGGTTCGTCGATCCGGCTCCGATGCCTACCCAACGCGAATCCCCGGTGGAGACACAAGAGCCCGAAGCTGCGCCCAGGAGACTGAAATACGAGCCGTTGAGCCCGAAGGTGTCAAACGTAAAGCCACACATCCAACGGCCGAATCTCATGAAGCCACCAAATCAGATGAGAACTGCAAATTACAACGAAGGGGCTCCCGCAGACAATAAATCTCTGCCTCATCTGCATCTACCTCTACCACAACGGCTTCAGTGTTACCTCCTCCACCGCCACCGGTCCAGACGACCACACAGGTTCCCATTGAACCTGTTCCAACATCCATACAAGGATTGGATGGAAGCCAATGGTCCCCCGATATCTTCGGAGCCAACAACGGGCCAACCCACCGAAGTGGTGGCTTCTTGGTTGTTAACAGGTGTCCTCGGACGTTACGGAATTACAAGTCCTATCACAGTGGCCACGTACGTGGTCCCACTCTGTAGATCCCACTCATCGTGACGGAGTAGAGCTGCAAGAAGCTCTTTCCACATCCATTAACTCCCTCGAAGATCGGATGATGAAAAGAGTTCAACACACAATCGAGACTTCCCGACGGGATAACGGGAAAGCACCAGTCTCCAAGGCAGCTCCTCGGAAACCCACTCCCAACCCATCTCCTCACCACCACTAACCACTACCATACACACTCTCATCCAACCCACATTAACCACCCCATCCCAATCTCCTTCCCTCATCAACCCATACACCATCCCGATAACCCAGCTTCATGATATCCTTATATCTCGCCTACTAGCTCTTGAGACAAGAACCCCCTGCTGAGGAGAGTCTTTACAGCCGGCTAGTAGATGACCCCGAGCCGCCTGCTCAAACGCGTTGCCGAGAAGAAGGATCTCGCACGAAGCGAAGACATGACGATCCCGATGATCCGGATCGCCATGAGGGGGAGAAACGACAAAAGACCACCGGCCATGGTCAAAGTCAAGAGAAGACATCCTCGACCCGTGAAGCTGGAGGATCATCTTCTAACCCACCAACCACACAACCCATTAACAACCGCCAACAAACAACCACCACATCCCACACATAAACAATACCTCCATCTCCCAAAAGTCCAAACCCAATCCCGACCTCCATCCTCCAAAATTAACCTGAAGCAGTCATCTACGATCCACATGCAATCGTAGATGTATTCTGAACGAGAAGTGGCTAACACATTGGGAACCAGAGGAAGCTGCTCGAGGTAGACTCTCCAACGTCAGATACATCCTACAACAAGCTTAAGTGGATTTGGCACTGCTTGAAGATGAAGAACTTCAAGAAGGTGGGAACTACAACTCCTAACTCCCGGACTGCCAGAGATGATTATGCACCGAGCCGACACCCCCTGCTCGCTTATCAAAGGGGATTATCCGAATCGAGACGCCATGGGAGAACGTACGGATTGAAATTCCATTCCTTGAATATATAAGAAAGCAGATATGGAGAGTTCCAAACCGGATCAAGAAGCTAAACGAGCTTAACTTACGGGGCATCTCTCATTTGGAAGAAAGAAAGAAAGAAGATGGAGCACATCTTCATGCTGACCTACCTCGGTCCGGATCGAAGTGGATCCCAACGGATCAATTTAGAAGAAATTTCAGGGACAAGCCACCGATCCTCCAACTCGTAGGTGTATCACATACGATTAGAAGCTATCCAACCCAATCTACCATATAGAGCGAGCTGATGACAAGCACACTCGAGAGGTGATAGACGAAAGCTATCTACCGTTCCTTCCACAAGACGAAGTCTATCGTCTGTTCCAGATGTACATGAAAAAAATACCAGACACCTACTGGTTACATCAAGAAGGAAGGACTCGAGGGGTTGAAGAGATTCATGGTGCAAAAGATTAAGTTCCACACTGCACACGACCTTCAAATCGCAGTGGAAAACAACATGAAGAAGGTCAACATGGAGTCGCCGCTCATGAAAGGCTTCCCGCTCAACAATTCTTTGAAACTTGCGCCGCTTCTCTCTCTAGCTAAAGAAAATGCACTTAACACGCATTCAAGGTAAAACACACGTAAATCACTATTTGATTCCTCAATTGTTGATCGTTCAGGTGTATGGTAACCTATACATTAAAACAAGAAAACTTAAAAATATTGATATTTGCCTCCTTCTGTACTGATATATCATAACTCCCATTCATTATCGACCTCAGCATCATAAAGCCTAAAAACGAGATATAAAGTGTTATGTTGAAATAGACAATAATATAGTTTTATATAAAGTAAAACTAAAGTAATACTTACCCTCACGCACTATCGAGCGTAATTCCCTAATCTCTGTCATTAGTTGCTCGATAGTTGTCCTAAACTCATTCCTCAGCGACCCCATATTTTCATCCAATATATCAAATCTTGCTAAAACTGGGGTTTGGGGGGCACGAATGTGTTCTTCCAAATGTATGTGATCGTGAGGAGCATGCACAATGCACTGAGAATCCTTGGGTGGAGATGCCACATGCTCTCCACGCTCGATAGGAGGCTACATCATCCGTTCTGATGCCTACGTCAGATGATTGTTGGTGAAGTAAATAGCCGTCTCTGCACGAAGATGGTCCATTATTCTTTAAGCCACGAGATCGTCCTTGTTGCCCTCCAAATTTTTAATTGTGGCGAAGTGCTTAAACCAAGTTTGACGTCGGAGGGCGTGAGCTAATATCGTACAGCCTGTAAATTTTATTAGGTATGTAATTACATACATCGGAGCATTGTTGAAGGCATCCACTGCCGCTTGCCATCCTGGGGCTTGACTCTTGCCATGATGATTCATGTGCACATCCATGGGATCGGAAGTCATTCATCACTTTTCTTTATTGCAAATTATTTGCCGAGGCTCGACTAACACTCGCATGCAAGAATCTGAAAAACAATGTGAATATCGAATTATAATTATTAGCCAACACAGTTATATTAGAACAATAAGTTGAAAGATAGAGAATTGCTATAGGCGGATAGACGAAGCCATTGATATCTAATGTCCCATAGTCCTTCTTCTATCTGCTCACATCCTCATACTTGTCGATTAGGTTTTTATTAAGACCTCATACGGCTTCTGGGTATGTGATTCTCCCCCATGGATACTTGTTGAAAGCATCCCAATCGTCAACCAAGCTCATCCATTCCTCGAGAACCTTAGCAAGCTTTCATACTTTCCCCGGCCCCAAAGCACAAGCGACAAATTAAACCGTTGGCTGCTAGCTTCATTTTATGTCTGCTGACACCCTCCTGGACCCTGAACCATCCTCGAACATCTTATCCATCTTCTTATCCAAATCTTCTATATAAATGATTTTATTACCTTTAAACAACAAAACAACATTAAATTAATGAACGTGAACTAAAAAACAAATGATTTTAAATGATAAAAATTGAAGGTAAGCATACCATCAAAGTATCTCTATGAATACGATGATGGAATCTTAGTGACCTGTCAATGACTGAGCAACGAAGACTCTTGAGCAAAGAATACTCGACCATTGAGAAATGCATGGACGTTCACGTATAACAAACCACAACTCTTTGAAGCCGAGCCACTATTGCGACTTGCTTGCTCATTAAATACCACAACCCATGTTAGAGGTTAAATGCTTTTCACCGGCCTTGATTAGATCTCCAAACTGCGTTCTTCTTATCATCTTGGATAGTTCCTTTGGATTTAGAAAGTGATGCGCTCAAAAACCTCCGTGTAATGCGACATGGCGGTAAAAATGCAGTGGAAGTGATTTTCAGGATATAGCTTGGTAGAAAAGTAAATCTAAAATGTAGAGGATTGCGATGTGATTTTAGCTTGCGAAGATATATATATACACACACTTATTTTGATTGTATTCGAGTTACCATTGATATCACGTATTCGACGTCGAATAGACTTTCAATTCGAAATCGGTTTTTAGTCTTACTCGCTCGAATAAGCCAATTCTCGAGTAATGCTTCTCTTCGAAATCGAGTCCCGGATAGAACCTCGACAATATGAAGCTCGAGATAAACTCAAAATGCGTACCACAAAGCTCAAAATAGACACAAATCATGAACCCATAAAGCCTACAATCTAAATCCATAAACCCTAAGCATTAAACTTAACTATGAACTTCGAAAACGGTTTTGAAAATTCTAGGATATCCAACTAAATAAGATTAAAGAAGCATGATTACCACGGAATAAAAAGAAATTCGCGGGGTGCGTGCGTGCGTGTTCTTGAGCGAGTGGTTGGAAGCCTCTTTTAGCTCTCAAAATGTATTTTCTTATTAAATTTCACACACACGGCACTCCTAACTGTTGGTATGTAATACTTGGGCCCTTGTAAACCCATTACAATAAAAACATCACTAAACTCTAAAATACAATTTAGTTCAATAAAATAAATTACAAGACTAAGATAACATAATTAATTTGAACACAATAAAATAATCCTAACAATCTCCCCCTTTGCATTTAATTTTCAATTCAAAGGTTGTTATCTTATTCTTGTAAAAAAGTCGTCATGAGTCGTCGAAGAACACGTATCAGCGTATGCGCCGTCGGAAGCGTACATGTGCGTGTTCTTCTTCAAGTGTTTCCTCCTTTGTCATGCCTTGTGATCTCTTCGTTGGGAGATCTTCAAGCGCAACGTTCTTGACCATCTCTTCTCGGAAACGTATCTTCCTTCAAGTTTTCTCTTGAAGCTTGTTTCAGAAATGCGGGAAGGTGGTTGAAGTTTCTTGTCTGATTGTATCGTTTTGTGTTCGATCACTCCCTTCGATAATGACACAACTCCCACTACTTTTGTTTAACCTTGTGTTGGGATTGGGGAGTTCTCTTTGAAATTTGGAGAGGCGTACACGAGGTGGCAGCTTCGTCTTTAGAGGTCGTTGTTTGCTTGATTCTTCGAGAACGCTTGACATTTTGGCGTTTCGGATCAATCTTGCACTTTCGTCGAGGTATTTCTCCCATTTTTCTTTAGTAATTCTCCCCCTCGTGATGATCGAGTTGGGATTTCGTCATGTCGACGGGTCAAATGGGCATCGTCTTGGGCAAGAAGATCTTATCATCGTGACAATGAGGTGGAGTTGGTAGGCACATTGGGAAGTCAAGTTTGGTAATAACCCGACGAAGCCACAAAGGCAATCCGTCGTATAAAAAACATCGGGGTCACGAGGACATCCCGTTAACATCAATCTTGGAGCGTTGTTTATAGACAATGGCATGCAATCATTGTTGTTTTGATGTTGCAACGACATGACATCCTTCCGATCCTCGAAGCACGTACAAAATCGACATGTGTACTGATGTTCTAACTTTATCACAAAGATCAGGTGTTATAAAAATGTATGTGTCCTAGTAAATATTAAAAATATAGTGAGTGAGGACACACTAGACTCGATGTGCACAAAGAAGTGTGGTGGTGGGGCTAAGTACCACTTAATTCAATATCTCCCGCTTCCGAGTGAAGCGGTGATAGTCTACGTGGCTCCCCGTGATTTCTAAAACATATGTCTTTGTGAGACAGACGAGTGGGTAAGGCTCGGTTGTGCATGCGCCGTTGGACTTAATGCTACATCTTCTACCCAGGAACTAATAAACTTATCACATGTACCTATGGGGGTTGGTTCGAATAATTTGTGAGATAAAGGATTTTTGTGTCTTCAAAAATTTCTGTCATCATCGAAATCTCCTATCATGGTATGTCCGGATGATAGGATTTGTGGCTATTTTCGTAAAATTATGACTAACACTCGGTTTTGTTCCGGAGTTAGATTCAATTGACCGAATCATGGGAACGAAGTATCCGTGTATCCGATAAAAAGTAGTAAGTGCTGCTTTATTTTTATCTGCAACACGGAACAAGTCAGTTGCTGTGCGCACCGAGGTAGTTTAACAAGACACATTTCCGTATCGAAATTTTTTTAACTTGCTCGAGATTTTTGATTGAAGTCCATCTAAAGATGTCAGAAGGAATATTTATGAGCTGGATGATGAGAAGAGTTTTTCTTTTCTTTTCTTTTCCTTTATTTGCGTATTTTTCTCTCATTTTCTCTCTCTCTTTTATCTTCTCCCTTTTTCTTCTCTCTCTCTATATATATATTATATTATATATTATATTATATTATAATATATGATATAAGGTTATATATATAGATTTATATATTTTTTTAATTTATTCCTCCTCCTCAAATCTTGCTTCATATAGTAGTATTGCTCCCCTAAAAAAATGTGTAGTCGGATCGAAAAAGAATTTCGGATCTCTTCCCCTAAATTCACGTAATTAAAATTTGCTCCCCTTAAACAAATATATGAGTTGCTTCTCTTTAGAAACAAATAAAAGAGTAGCTCCCCCTCAAATTAAGCTCGTTTTAGAAAAATTGGCATTTATCATTTCCATGCGTAATATGCAGTTTGAATTTCAAAATCTCGTGAAGTTTGAAAATGCATATTTAAAATTTACCATTTTGAAAAAGGTAATTTTCAATTCAACTCATATGCGTACTTTGAAAATTCTCTTGACTTATGCATAATTAGAATGTATCTTTGTTTGGTTGCTCGCATCTCTTACCACTCATGTATGTGGAGCAACCTGTGAAATCATACGTGCTGGGATGGTGTAGTTGCTCTCGCCGCATACTAGTCATGAGTGTGGAGCAACTATATTTTAAGTACCTACCCATGCTAGAATATCTGCAAAATCTTATCGGGAGTTTTGGTACCCGTTTTTGTATGTGTCCTCTCTTATTAGCAGAAAACGAGTTAAGCATATAAGGTGTCAAATAGATTTTTGTCCTAAACCATTCATTAACGTACTTTTAGGTACTCGACTTCGTTCGGATTACCTAACTTAATTGCTAACTTAGGAACCCATTTGGGATCGATTTGACACGGAAAAGATGTTTCAGCTCGGGTGAATGTGTGTCTAGGTTTACTAGATTGAAAGATCTCTTTTTGGCCAGTCGCATAAGGAGCTTTTCCGAATGGACTTTGACAGTATATTTCATGTAGGAATCGAGGCTATAGCATTGTAATCATATATATCGGGTGAATTACTTCGAGAAGTCTTCACACAATTCACTTTATAATGATGATTTTTTAATGGTATTTTGCTTACTAAAATGATGAACATTTTTTGACGGGTAAGCAAAATCTTGGAAGCTTGAGAAGTTCGCTTGTTTGAGCTTGGAACTTCTTCTATAATAGCTTCCTTTTTGATAGAGGTAGGAGAAGGGAGATATTTATTTTCGTCCTTAATTTTGAAAAGTAATGTCGATTTTCCTTTCTCCATCATACGTTTCTTTTGTTCCTTAACACTTTCAAGTTCTTCTTTGCTTTTACTTTTCCGCTCGGGTCACCGTCGACTTAGAAGTTGTCACGAGTGACTTAGAATGAATAGTAAAAGCCTTTCAGTTTTGGGAGCAAAGGCGTCCGTTTGTGTTCCTTTATCATTATCATGCTTAAAAAAAGATATTTCTTTCGAAGGATCATTTGAAACATATAAGAGCTGGGAATTTTTTAGACTAGTAATCTCTCATAAGCTTTTGCTTTTCCGCTCCTAAACCTACTCTTTATGATTCCAATGTTGCGTTAAATTCTGCTATTTTACTAGCAACCTCCAGAATTTCCCAACACGAAGTAGGTTTTTCATTGTAAACCATTTTCTTCCCCTTTGGAATTGAGGCATTTGAGGAACTTTGGTCTCTCTGACCCTTTTCCACGAGGTTGTTGAAGAAGACATTCTAGATTGTGCTCATTTATTAGTTATCCTTGTAATTAGGGGCGTAACTTGTATTTTCGATAGTGTAGGACTTATTTGTAATTATACCATGTAAATAGGTATAAATACCGTGTACACTATATCAAAGGGCTTGCAATTCACATTCTAGAGAGAGAAACACACAAAAAATATTTTCTCACACTATAAAATTCTCTCTCGAGTTCTTCATCGAGATATTCGACCGAAGGTAACAAATCGTAGATTTACACTCGGATATCTAGAATTTATACCAAGGATTCACAGTAGTTGATCATATATGACCTAACTGTTAGGTCCTAATTCATCAATCAACAAGCAATCTAAGCACGAATTCTCGGTATTCGAGTAAGAAATCTTACGAAATACGTTCGGTCGAATATCCGCGTTGAAGATCTTGAGAGAGGTTGTTAGCTTTTCCGAGTTTCTCGAATGTGTTCTCTCGTTTAAAATATGAATTCGATACTTGTAAATTTCTGAATAATAAAAACTTGTTATAACTTTGATAGTGTACATCATATTAATACCTATATCTAAGGTATAATTACTATTAGGTCCTACACTATCAAAACTTCTAATTAAGCCCCTAATTACAAGGATAATGAAATAATAAAGCACAATTCTAATATTCTCTTCAATCTCTCCCTTTGTGCTTGTCTTCGTTTCAGCTCCTTTTATCCTTGTCGGGCGTAAAAAGACTTCCTCAAACCCAATGCTGTCTCGTAGCGTCGAACAGCATTCCTCAGCTCTAATCTCTCATTTATAGCATCTAGAAGCTCGTTCAAGAGTGGGGCCTCTTCTTCACAAAGATCTTCGAAGATTGTCTCTTCGGTGATCTCTCCCAATCTCTTTTGAATGTTCTTCCTTACTAACTTTAGCGTCCCGTCGCATAACTTATGAACTTTTGACTTCATCATAGCTCTTGTCTTTCTAATGACTGGATTTAGATAGGTTATGGCGAGGCCAGGTGTCTTGAAGATGTAGTTTTCGGGAAAGTTGTTGAGTGGGAAGCCCTTCATGAGCGGAGATTCCATGTTGACCTTCTTCATGTTGTTTTCTATTGCAATTTGAAGGTAGTGTGCAATGTGAATCTGCCGCACCATGAATCTTTTCAGCCCCTCGAGTCCTTCAGTCTTGATATATCCAGGATGCGTCTTGTACTTTCTCTTGTTCATTTGCTTTAATTGGTTGACCTCATCCGGTGGCTTGTTCTTGAAGTTTTCCTTCAGTAGATCAGCTGGAATGCCATTTCGATAGGGTCCGAGATAATTGAGCAGGAAGATATGCTCCATTTTCTTCATATTTTCCCAGTGTGAGTTAGGTTAAGTTCATTAAGCTTCTTGATTTTATTTGGAGCCCTACAAATCTGCTTTCTTACGTCTTCAATGAACGGGACTTCAATTCTGACGTTCTCCCATGGTGTCTTGACTCTAACTGTCCCTTTTGATAGACGGGGAGGAGAGTCGACTCTGAGCCTTATCATTTCAGGTAACTCTGGGAGGGCAGAACAGTAGTTCTTGCCTTCTTGAAGTTCTTCTTTTTCAAGCAGCACCAAGTCCACTGAAGCTTGTTGTAAGAAGTATCTGACGTTGGAAAGTCGAGCTTGAGCAGCTTCCTCTGGTTCCCATTGCGTCATCCACCTCGTTTAGGATGTAGTCATCTACGATCAGATGTGGATCGTTGGCAACTGCTTCTGGTTGGACTTGGGGGAGGTTTGAGGTTGTGGTCGGATTTGGATTTGTAGGAGAGAACAGTGGCAAATCCAAATATCATGATTTTAACCCAAAAGATCGAGTGTAAACACTTTGCTTTGAAGGTCGAAAAACCAGTTTTCGTCGAAAATATAAACATGAACTTTCTTCAAATGTTTTTCGTGAAAATGCTTGAGAATCAGATGTTTTTGAAAAGAAAATGATTCGGAACAAGTTTCTCGGCAAATTTAATGTAAAAATTTCGAATATTGCGGGATTTTGTTTGAATCGCCGAAGTCGGTTCGAAGAATTCGTAGAAGTCGAAAAGTTTTTCGATTGGGAATGTGTATCGTGTGAGAGAGTTTTTTGATCGATAAAGTGATATTAATACTTTACGATCGGGTAAAGTAAAAATTCATTTGGGCCGTAAAAAAAAATATTTTTGGGCTTTAGATAAATTGAGGTCTGAAAAAAAATTATGAATTAACCCAAAAATAAATTGCTTAGTACTCCATGTATTTCTGAAAGAGATGAAATTATCTCCTAATGTTGATGAAATTCAACATTTGACTCCTTGGATGATCTCTAAATTTTCTGCGAGGCTTAAAAATGTTAGAATTCATGTTTTACGAGTGTAGAAGATAATAACAAATTCTCATATAAAACTCCCCCTCAACAATTGCATGAGTAAACTTTTCAGTACCTACGCATATTTTCAGTACAAATTGGCATTAGAAAATTTCCGATTTAAGTACAAGTAACGCAATTTAAGCAATTCAGCATAGTTGCATTAAAAATAAGCGTTTTTCAAAATAGTTAATCGCATTTTATCAATTCTGAACCAATGCATGTATTAATGCATTTAAAATGTGCGAATGATATTTTCAATAAAAAAAATTTCTTTTGGGGTCATATTTATTTATTTTGAACATTATCACACAAAAATTTCCAAGACATATAAAACATTAATTTGCCATAAAATCATGTAACTAAACTAGTATTTTAAGAGCATAGTATGAATCACTTCGACAACTCTCGCAAATTTCGCTCATATCACTCAATTTAGTTTTATTAAGGAGATTTTTAGTAGATATATCATTCTTACCATCACAATAAATTTATATCAATTAATTTGTTATCGTAGTATTTTTAATCAACTTACCAAGTGATAGTTCGTCATTTTGAATCAAAGGGACTTTTAAGGGATTATTTTTAGGCTCTGACTAAAGGGGTAGGAAATTTTGGGTTGGTGAGCTTAAAAATTCTTCTCTTCCAATGGCCCTTTTAGTGAAATTATGTTCTGATCCTTTTGCTTTTCCTTTCTTTAGTAATTTCTTTTCAGGGCTTTGAGAGATGAGCTCTTCATTGATTTTGGGTCGAGACTGTGTTTCTTTAGAAAGTTTCACAGTTATGGAGTTCGAACCCAAAACTGTGCTTCTCTTCTCGTTTTCTCTACATAAGATCTAGATTATCATTGGAGAAGTTCACTTCAAGGTGCTTCTCTTCTAGGAGTATACGAGATTATCTAGGAGAAGTTCACAGTGAGATCAGTGTTTCTCTTCTATAATGATTGAGAAATGCATAATGTGCATCACTTTTGCTCTCCCCTTCTTTTTCTTAACTGAGTAACCCGAATCATTTGTATAATGTTGAAGGCTTAATCGGGTGTTGATAAAGAAAAAGAATGTCGGAGAAGGCTCAAAGGGGATCTCTAGAAGAAAAAGTAAAGGATTTATAATTTATGCCAAGTGAGGAATTTCCTAATATGCCCTTATCATTTTCATGACAAACTAAACACAAAAGCAAGATGAAGCTACGAAGTACAAACCAACAGATAGTCATTTGAAGTGTGACACTCTAAAAAATATTGAGGTTTAAATTCTCACATGTATGATGTGGCTTTGTGTCGAGTGAAACAAACAAAGTTCTGTTGAATAAAAGAATGTCATATGAATTTTTAGGCAAAGAATTTAATCATATATATCGAAGAGATATTTTTGTGAGTAGTTTCAAAAATAGTAAAAATTATCGTCATCCCCCAATTTTCTTACTTTTGTTATACTATTTATATATATATATATATTATATATATATATATAATTTTTTTTAATTTTCTTTTATGTCAAAAACTATTAAAAGATAGAGTCACGCAAAATAATCAAGGAATATTAAGAAGCACATATAATATCAAATTGAAGCATAGTAGAGCATGTAAAGCACATTTCAAGTAAGATTGAGATTCAACATGCCTAACTTAGCAATAAGGAATTGGAATCGTTTTTCATCCAAAGCCTTAGTGAATAAGTCGGCAAGTTGAAGCTCTGTTTTAACAAAATACATATCTATCGTGCCTTTTTCTACATGATCTTTGATAAAATGATATCTAATATCTATGTGTTTCGTGCGTGAATGATGAACAGGATTGCAAGTAATGGCTATAGCACTTTGAGAATCACTATAAATGGGAATGTTATTGAAATCAAACCCGTAATTGCGTAGTTGTGTCCGCATTCATAGAATCTGCGAGCAACAGCTGGCAGCCGCAACGTATTCCGCCTCGGCCGTCGATGTTGATACACAATTTTGTTTCTTTGAAGACCAGCAGACCAACTTTTTGCCTAAAAATTGTGCTCACCCAGACGTGCTTTTTCTGTCCATTTGACAACCTGCATAGTCAACATCAGTATAGCCAATAAGTCAAAAGTCAGTATTTTTAGGATACCAAAGCCCTAAGTTTGGAGTTCCTTTGAGATATCGTAGAATCCTCTTGACGGCATTCATGTGGGACTCCTTTGGGTCGGCTTGAAAGCGGGCGCATAGGCAAGTTGCAAACATAATGTCGGGTCGGCTGGATGTCAAGTAGAGAAGAGATCCGATAATGCTCCGATAGGTGGTGATGTTGACAGCCCTTCCAGACGGATCAGCATCCAGCTTGCATTTAGAAGACATTGGAGTATTCATCGGTGTGCTCTTGTCTTGATTAAATCTCTTCAGAATATCTCGGATATATTTGGTCTGACTGATGAAGATGCCATCATCGAGTTGTTTGACTTGTAATCCAAGAAAGAATTGGAGTTCTCCCATTAAGCTCATCTCGAATTTGGTCTTCATGAGATTACCAAATTTCTGACAGAGACGTTCATTCGTCGATCCGAAGATGATGATATCAACGTAAACTTGAACGACCATCAAGTCTTTGCCTTGCCTTTTGATGAAGAGAGTCGTATCAATTGTTCCTCTGATGAAGTTAGATTTGACCAAAAATTCGCTCATAACATCATACCAAGCACGAGGGGCTTGTTTTAGTCCATGGAGAGCTTTGTCCAATCGATACACATGATCATGATGGTTCTCGTGCATGAACCCTTCGGGTTGAGCGACGTAGACTTCTTCTTTTAATACGCCATTGAGAAAGGCAGTTTTAACGTCCATTTGATAGACTTTGAAGTCTTTGTGAGCCGCGTATGCTAGGAATAAGCAAATAGCTTCAATACGGGCGACTGGAGCATACGTCTCGTCGTAATCAATTCCTTCTTGTTGATTGTATCCCTTAGCAACGAGTCGTGCTTCATTCCTGATTACTTCACCGTTCTCATTTTTCTTGTTCTTGAAAACCTATTTAGTTCCAATTATAATTTTCCTTGTGGTCGAGGAACCAACATCCAAACTTGTAGATGTTAGAAATGATTGAGTTCATCTTGCATCGCAATTACCCAATCCGGGTCTTTCAGAGCTTCGGCTACCTTATTTGGTTCGTTTTGGCTTAGGAAGCATGTGAATAAACCGCTTTGTGTAGATGTCCTAGTACGTACACCACTTGAAGGATCACCAATAATATGGTTAGTAGGATGAGCTCGAGTCCATTTGCGTTCGTGAGGAATAACCGATGTAGATTCGTCATTGGATTGTAGATCGAGACATCCTGAATTAATGGGTTGATCATTCATAGTAGGAAAATTCAATTCAGAGGTTGAATTGATAGGAATTTCCTCATCTGCATTTATAGGAGCTGCAGCACTAGATGAAGATTCTGAATTGGTAGACTCTCCAACATTTGTCGGATTTTGAAGAAAAGGAGTCTCAAAATAAATTTCTTCCATTGAGGGAGATGGGGCACTGCTTGGTGTTGAGTGAGACGAAGCGGGCATTTGAGACTTGTTCCGATAAAAGTGTTCGAATAGAGAATCTAAATCTTCATTGTCAGCAGGAATTGCTTCACTTGACGCTGATGTAGAAGTTGCCGAGAGTTGTTGACCTTGTGCCAACACGCCTATAAGCTCAGGTTCTGAACTATTTTGTTCAGAAGCCAATTCCGTCATTTCTTGAAAGGTGACGTGTAGCTTTCAAGAATTGTACGAGAAGACTTGAGGTAGACGCGATATGATTTTGACGTAGAGGAATATCCGACAAAAATGGCTTCAAAGGCTTTGGGATCGAACTTGCTTCGATGCTCCCGGTCGTTGGCCACAAAACACTTGCAACCAAATACTTTGAAGAATGAGATATTCGGGATTCTTTGATTAATTAACTCATATGGCGTCTTTTCGAAGCGTTTGTGAATAATTGTCCTATTTTGTGTAAAACATGTCGTACTTACTGCTTCGGCCCATAGAAAGTGAGGAAGACCGGAGTATATGAGCATTTTTCTTGCAGCTTCAACTAAAGTCCGGTTCTTTCTTTTTACGACACCATTTTGTTGAGGCGTTTTTGCGGCTGAGAATTGTTGAATAATTCCAAGTGATTGATAAAAGTTGTTGAGACGCTGATTCTTGAATTTAGTTCCGTTGTCTGTTCCGATTACTTGGATTTTCTTTTGTAGGAGATTCTGAGTTGTATTCACGAAGCTTTCTATCAAGTCTCCAGTCTCATCTTTAGTTCGGAGATATCTTGTCCATGTGAAGCGAGAATAATCATCGACAATTACTAACACATATTTTCGACCTTTAATACTTTGTGTACGCATCTGTCCATAAAGGTCCATGTGAAGTAACTCTAAGGGTCGAGATGTAGAAGCAACTTGTTTGATTTTATGTGAAGCTCGCTTCATTTTATCCAGTTGACAAGCCGAACAGTGATGCTCATGGTTAAAAGAAATTGTTGGCAGACCGTTGACCAACTTTTTACACTGAGTTTGTGAAGAGCTTTTAAATTTAGATGAGACAGACATTGATGCCATAAGCTGTTCCTCTTGATTGTTGTCCGAGAGATGAGGCATAGAGCTGTCGAAGGTCGAACTGTTGTCAGATTGATTGTGTATAGATTTGATCTTCGTGATCCTGTGAGAAGCTCTTTATTCTGACTATTCAAAACTCTGCACTGTTCAGCTAGAAATACTACTTGAAATCCTTTGTCACAAAACTGTCCTATGCTGAACAGATTGCTGGAGACCTTGGACATAAGAGACATCTTTAATCGTCAAATTTGGCAGTAAAATGTCTCCAAATCAGAGTATGGGAGCTGAGTCATTGTTGCCAAATCGGACTTTGCCATTGTAACGATCTTGGTAGTTGCTCAACAGTTCTTGTTTTCCTGTCATGTGTTGAGCAACCAGAATCTAAATACCACACATGATGGATCTGCATAGAAAGAAAGTAGGGAGACCTAGGTACCCACTTTTGAATGGTCCTCTCGGATTACCAGATTTGATAATTAAGGTTTGTTCGTCTTTGGTTACTAAATTATGTGAATGCTTAGGTACCCAAACAAACGTAGAAGTAGTTGGTTTCAGTAGTACCTCTTTAGACAATTTAGCCTTATTGGCTTGTGTTTGCCTAGGTGGTGATTTAGGAATCCATTGTGGTTGAACCTTACATGAGAGGTTAATTTCAGCACGAACAAATGTCTGATTTGTCTTATTGCTGGAGAAAATCTTTTCTCTGGCTAGTCTCCTAAGGTGTTTCGCTGACTGTACGTGTACTGGATACCTTAGGTGAGAACAAGAGTGTATGGAGCTATAAGCTTTCTTAATAGTTAGATCTTGTTTCTGACGAGACTTAAGACTTGCATTTGCTTTAGAATGATGAGGATTGTTTTTAGAAGTAGAACAAATTTCAAAGTTTGTGCTTTCAAAAATAATAGGCTTTAACGCATAAGTTGAAGTAACAATAATAGAAATGGTTGTCTTCGTACGAGTGTCCGTAGATTTTGACATAGAAGAAATAGATAATAAATTATTTTTCTTCTGAAATTTTATTCTATGCACTCTTTCCTTAGCATGCTTCACCTCTTTTAGAAAAAGAGTTAGTAAAAATCTTTTTCCTTTTTGAAGCATTTAAGGATTCGTTTTCTCTTTTTACAATTTCTAAAGAAGATTTATCTTCTTTTGAAATATTTTGAAAAATAATAGGAGAGTTGTTCTTAGTTTTAATCTTGTCCTCATTAAAGATTTTTCTTTCAAAATAAGATCAGGACAAGTTTTTAAAGTAGAGGAAGTTTTGAGATTGGAAATTTCCACTAAAAGTTCGTTCTTTTCAGTTTTGAAATTCTTTCTGTTTCCAAGGAAGCGTTTAAATCAGCTATTTTTCTAATAATAGCTGGAATATAACAGAAATTAGAATTTTGAGAATGATAATTATTATCTTTATTGTCGTTAGAGAAATCTTCTAGGGGATATAATGAATTATAATCACTAGACAAGTTGAGATCTCTTGTCTTGTAATTATTACTCACGTCGGTATAGTCAAAAGGAATGTTAGTCCTAAAAGTGGCTTGTCGTTTAGATTCTTCTAAAGAATTTATTTCGGAAGAATTAGTGAATGCCATTAGAGACGTTAAACCTAATCCTATATACTTGATATCGTATAATTGTCTAACATTGACCTTTTTCAAGTTACAGGGATTGTTAAAACATAATCCCTCTTTAGGATTATAAAATTCTGTATCAAGAGGTTGATTTAGAAATATAATTTGATCCGTTTGACCCCTTTTTATTAGAAGATCATCTAACGTTTTAATTCTTGAATAAAGTTTCTTATGTTCGTCAGAAATTTCTTTGAAATTATTTTTAGAAATTTCTAAGTCTCTCTGACAATCGATAAGAATCGTATTAAGTTCAGTAATTTTTGTCTCAGAGGTAGCTATGGTTAATTCAAGACTATATATTTTTTCCTTAGCGTTAGATAAGAGAATTTCGAGATGAATTTTCTTATCTAATTGCTTTTTGAAATTGCTTTCTCTAAGAGCTAGTTTCTCTTCTAATTCCTTTATTCGTTTCCGCTCAATTTTCATGTTAGTGTACTTAACCTGTAACGATTCTAACATCTTTAATAATGTGGAATTAGACATTTGTACCTCTTGTGACGAAGAGGATGCTTTGTCGTCGTCGTCGTCGTCATGCCTCCTTGATGGGTTATCATTTGAAGCGTCGTCGAGGTATGCCATAAGCGCAAGATTTTCGTCTTCAGAATCTGTGGTGTCTTCCAGCCAATGCTCTTGTTCTGCCATCAGTGCTACTCCAGCCTCTTTCTGTTTAGTGAGTTGGAATTTTTTGGAGTAGTAGTTGACGTCCTTTTTCTTGGGTAGTTTGCATTCCCTGGAGAAGTGTCCGATCTTTCCACAATTATAACATTTTTGTGGTTCTTTGACACTTTTTGATGCTGGGGACTCGTCCGGTCTTTCCCTTTGCTTGGAGCTAGATGTCCGAAGTTTATTGGCCGAAGACGAGGATTTCTTTTTGTAAAACTTTTTACTCATCATTTTAGAAATGAGAGCTAACTGTTTCTTGAACTCCTTCATATCAGGTTTGGAGTCCGAGTCAGATTCTCCTTCATCTTCTGAAGAACTTGGCAGCTTGATACTTTTATCCTTTAGAGATCGACTTTGCTTTCTTTCAGAGAAAAGTGCTATAGAATCGTCGATCTACTTGCCCTTTAGTTCTTTTTGGATCACGCTTATATCTTCCTCATGTTGGGCGAGATTATCAAAGACGGCGTGGATATCCATTTCGTCCAAATCCTTATTTTGTCGGATTTGAATGGATATTTTCTTCCACTCCGGTTGAAGAGAAGAAAGAAATCTGATGTTGACCTCCATGTTGGTCTTGAATATATCTTTCTTCCTCATTTCATTGAGAAGAGTTAAATATCTTTGATAGAGTTCATAAACTGATTCATGTGTCTTGGCTTTGAAAGAGTCATAAGCTGTTAGGATAGTTGCTTTCTTTGCTTTGACTCCAACTTCAGTTCGTTGTATCATCTTGTGGAGCTCGTCCCACATGGCTTTTGTGCTCGATAAACTATCTATTTGCATATAGATGTCATTCGGTATTCCTTGCATTAGGAAAGTCTTGGCTCCCAAGTCTGCTTTGGCTCTTAAACGCTCCCCCTCGGTGTATTCACCAGGAACTTTAAGTATTCTGGTTGCAGGAATAGGAGGATTGTTTTTGGCATCTCATTCTTGGATGAGCCAGAATTGAGCTGGACCTTCTTGAAGTAACGCGAGGGCGGACATCATTTCCGAGTGAGTAGGCATCCATAATTGTTGATTGGTAGGATCTTCGTGAAAGTTTGGAATCGGAAAGAAAAATGATTCACAAGTGACAAACTTAGTTAGAATATTTGATTCGTACTTTAAACAATTTCCTTTCTGAACCTATGATCCGGTCGTGAAAGAGAAATTGTTATGATTTCGAAAATACTTGGTAAGTAAAAATTGATACTTCAAGATTTGTTAAAGAAATTTGAATTATTGATCGAAAATATTGAGTATCAAAATAGATAGTTCGGAAACAAATATTTTTCGTAAGTTTTGAAGTTCACAATTTTTGATTTCTTTTAAACGTAATGGTCGAAATGTTTTTCGAGCAGTAAAGTTTTTCGATTTAAAAATGTTAAACTTTTTAATTGAAAAAAAAAATTCGAATGTTAAAGGATTTAGTTATGTTTATCGAAAAATATTGTTCAAAAAAATGTTGAAAAGATGATCTTGTCGAAAACCTATGTTGATCACAAAAACTCTTATCGAATAACTTGTGATCAAAAAATTACTAGTGATCGAAAAATTTTGTTTTTAGTTTGACTCAAATTGTTGACTATAAAATTTTTCGATGGAATATTTTTCGATCGAAAATATATTTTAGCAAATTTTGGATCGAAAAATTTATTCGCTCGAAAAGATATTTATATGTGAACCGGAAAACTAATTATTGAAATAATGTTTTTCGAGTCTTAAATTTGAGTAAAACACTCGAAAATAGTGTTTGTCGTCGAAAAATTTCTCGGCTGCAAACTTGGTCGAAAAAATATTTTTTGATCCAATGTTTTCGATCGAAGAACTGATCGAATAACAGCTAAGTTCAATGTAACAGTGAAATTCCAGATTCAATTGAGATGTTCAATTTAGGTGCTGAAATTCTGAATAATCACTCGTTTAACAGTTCTAAATATGAACAAACACAGAATTAACCACGTTTAATAGAAAAATATATCGAGATTTAAGAAGATCATATCGGACTCAAAACTTGATCACAAACACAAAAATCGATCTAAATCGAAAATCTAAATTAATATAACGTTCTAAGCGATTGAAATCAGTACGTAAATCAATCCTAACATATAATCTATCACTTAATCAGCAAAATTCGCGCAACTAAGCATATTGATCAAAATATAAGTCACGTGAGTTTTTCGATCGAAAAATCTGGAAAATTATTTTGATCTGAAAATTGCGAATTCTATCCAAAATCAATCACGATTTGCTCTGATACCAATTGTTAGGTCCTGATTCATCAGTCAATAAGCAATCTAAGCACGAATTCTCGGTATTCGAGTAAGAAATCTTACGAATTACGTTCGGTCGAATATCCGCGTTGAAGATCTTGAGAGAGGTTGTTAGCTTTTCCGAGTTTCTCGAATGTGTTCTCTCGTTTAAAATATGAATTCGATACTTGTAAATTTCTGAATAATAAAAACTTGTTATAACTTTGAAAGTGAACCTCATATTTATACCTATATCTAAGGTATAATTACTATTAGGTCCTACACTATCAAAACTTCTAATTACGCCCCTAATGACAAGGATAATGAAATAATAAAGCACAATTCTAATATTCTCTTCACTAACAATTGGTATCAGAGCAGATCGTGTTTGTTTTGGATTGATTTTCGTTATTTTAGATCTATTTTTTTCCAGATTTTTTTCGATAAAAAACGCTCGCGAAATGCAAATTTGATCTGTGTGCTGAATTCTGCGAAATTTGTTGTTGATTCTGATGCAAAAGTGATAGATTACATGTTTGGAATTAATCGCGTACTGATCTCAATCGCTTAGAACATTGAATTAATCTTTTTTTAATTTCGATTGTGTTTTGAATACTATTTGATTGTTTGGGATTGCGTTTTGAATACCATTTGATTTTCATCAAAATTGATATATTTTGCTGTAAAACGTGTTTAATCTTGTGTTTGTTCTTGTTCAGTACACAAATTCAAGTGATTACCTAGAATCTCAGTGTCTAATTTGAGTTTATAAGTTTAATATGTGATTTATTGTTCCATTGAAGTCGTATTGTGTTCTTCGATCGTTTTTTCGATCGAAAATTTGGCTCGAAATTCTTTTTTGAATAGTTCACTGGCGCAAAACTTTTTCGACAATTTCACCGTTTTCGCGAGTTTCACTCATATATTGACTCGATCTTAAGTTTTTCGATCGTCTTAATTCTCGAGTTAAAACTTAGCGAAAACTTATTTTAATCGAATATTTGACACTCGAATAAGTTTAGTCTACAAATTGAGTCAAACTTATCGAAAAATTTTAAGACTTAGATTTTCGATCATTTTAATTTTTCGATAACAAATATTTCGATATAAGTTTTCAAGATCGACAATTTTTTTTCGATGAACAATTTTTCAACATGATACTTTCGCAAAACTTTTATTAGTCGAAAATAATTTTCGATAAACATCCTTTGAAAAACTTATACTTCCAAAAAAACATTTTCGATTTTAAGGATCGAAATTTTTCAAATCGAAAATCTTACTGCTCAAAAAACTTTTACACTTACTGAACTTTCAAAAACACACCTTTTTTACACTGAATTGAATTTATTTTTAATCATAGAATCAAAATCATCATTTTCAAAACTTATGAAAAATATTTCTCCTCGCATAATCATTCACGATACTTAATTGATTAAAATCATATATTCAAAATCCTTTAGCAAAAATTTTGAAGTAACAATTTTTGTGCTAAATATTTTTCTTACTCAAACAATTTTTAGGACCTAAAATAGGCCCTAAAAGGAAATTCTTTAAGTACGAACAAAATTGTCACATGTGAACTCTTACCAACTCAAATCCAAACTTTCACGAGATCCTACTAATCAATTACGACAATGGATGCTTGGTCTCTTGGAAACGGTGTCCGTTCTCCAATTCTAAAAAGAGGCGAATATACCGTGGAGAAGCCGATTTATGAGTTTTTTAGAGACAAAAGATTATGCTGCGAATCTGATAGCTTACCTCCAAAAAGGACCCGCTCAATTCTGGCTTATCCAAGAAGGTGTCACAAATAATCCTCGCATTCCAGCCACTATAAGACTTAAAATTCAAAGTGAATTAGCTGAGGTGGAGAGATTAAGAGCTAAGGCTAATCTCCGAGCTAAAACTTTCCTGATGCAAGGCATCCCCAACGACATCTATATGCAAATAGATAGTCTATCAAGTGCTAAGGCTATGTGGGACGAGCTCCACAAAATGATGCAAAGGACCGAAGTAGAAGTGAACGCAAAGACAACAAACATACTCACGGCCTACGACTCCTTTAAGGCTATGACGGAGGAAAATATATTCGAACTCTATCAGCGCTATCCAACTCTTCTGAACGAGATGAGGAAAATAGAAATATGTAAGACAAATATGGAGGTAAACATCCGATTTCTATCATCTCTTCATTCGGAGTGGAAGAAAATATCCATGCAAATCCGTCAAAACAAGGATTTTGACGAGATGGATATCAACGCCATTTTCGACAATCTCGATCAACACGAGGAAGATATCAGCGAGATTCAGAAAGAATAGAATGACAAACAGATCGAAGAATCAATAGCTCTTGTTTCGGAAAGAAAAATTAGTCGATCTCGCAAAGACAAGAGTGTCAAATTGCCGAGTTCTTCAGAAGAAGAAGATGACTCGGGCTTTGATTCTTAGCGTGACATGAAAGAGTTCAAGAAGTAATTAGCTCTCATTACAAAATTGATGAGCAAAACATTCTACGAAAGGAAGTCCTCCTCTTCAGCTAATCGACTTCGGACCTCAAGTTCTAAGAATAAGGAAAGGCCAGCCGAGACTTCAGAATCCAGAAATGCCAAAAAGCCACAAAAATGCTACAACTGTGACAAAACGGGGCACTTCTCCAGGGAATGCAGTATTCCGAAGAAGAAAGACGCCAACTACTACTCCAAGAAATTTCAATTAACTATACAAAGGGAAACTTGAGTACCTTTAATGGTTGAACAAGAGCACTGACTAGAACCACAGATTCTGAAACGGACAGCTTAGCTCTCATGACATTTCTTGAAGATGCCTCATACGCAAGCTCAACGAAGAGGTCTGACGACGACAAAGCATTAACCTCGTCTTGAGAGGTAGCTACGCCTGATTCTACATTGTTAATCATGTTAGAATCTTTACAAAGTAAATACGCTAACATGAAAAGTGAGCGGAAAAGTTCAAAAGAATTAGAGGAGAGACAAAATAACTTCCAAAAGCAATTAGATAAGAAACTTCACTTAAAAATTCTCGTATCTAATGCTAATGAAACTATAACTAGTCTTGAATCTAGGATAGCTACGTCTGAGACTAAGATTAACGACCAAATTAAGTAAATAGTCATGTTCATATGATAGTACCAACTAGTTTCCGAGAAAATAAATTTCCTTTCCTAAACCAAACACCAACAAGGAATTAATCTTTCTCAGATTTTAGTGTTCTTTTCTTGCATTTTCTTTCCCTATCAAAATCCACAAACCAAACACACCCTTAGCGATAGTCAGAGAGATTAGAAATTTCTAGAAACAACTATAAAGAAATATCTGATGAACGTAAGAAGCTTTACTCTAAGATTAAGACTTTAGATGATCGTTTAACAAAAATGGGACAAACGGATCAAACTATTTCCGTTCTTTAAATTTCCGTTCCGTAACTTTTGATATGTAGATTTTTCTTTTTCCTTCCTAAGTTGTAGTTGTTCCTTAGCGGTTTTAAGTTCTTGGCTTTTACTTTGAATTTCAGTTTCGGTCAACATTGACGCAGAAGTATTAGTAAAGGTATTTACGATTTTTGGAACAAAAACGTCCGTTTGCATTGCTTTATCCTGTTTAAGACAAGATTTTCCTTTAGAAATATCGTTTAAAACTACTAATAGAGAGGAATTTTTTAGATTTAATATCTCCAATAAAAGTGTGTTCTTTTCTGCTTCAAAATTCTTTCTTTCTGATTCTAATGAGAAGTTTAAATCAACTATTTTCTGAATAATAGCATGAATTATAGTCACTAGACAGGTTTATCTCCCGCGTCTTGTAACTATTATTCAAATCGGTGTAATCAAAATGGATTTGAGTCCTAGTTGTGGTTTTTCTTTTGGATTCTTCTAAGCCATTTGTTTCTGAAGTGTTAGTAAAAGCCATTAAAGAAGTTAATCCTAAACGCATGTACTTCATCTCATATAATTATTTTACGTTAATCTTTTTCAAGTTACAAAGATAAGTAAAGCCTAAGCCTTCAACGGGATTATAAAAATTCCATATCATGTAAATGAGGGAAATTTGATATCTCCTCTAAAAGCTTTTTCTTTTCCGCTCAGAAACATACTCTTTCTAAGTCCAGAGTTGCGTTTAATTCGGTTATTTTATGAATAACCTCCGGAATTTCCCAAAAAGAGGTAGATTTATCATAATGTAAATTATTTTCCCAATTAGATGTTAAGTCTCTAGAGGAACTTTGGTCTTTTTGATCCTTTTTCGCAAGATTGTCTTCTAAATTTTTAATTTTTTAGTTTTTGCGTACCTCAACTAATTCATCATAAAGGAGTGACTTATTACAACACGCTGCTTCACTATTTTAAGACGCGTTGTAAGTTCCTTGTTTTTTGCTTCTAACTCTATAACTGTTTTTTCTAACTTTTCAAATAAACTAGAGTCAGAAGGACTGAACTTGAGATGGTTAGTGGATGAGTTCATTCGTAAATATCGTGCTCTCTGAAGAGCATCAATTAGGTCTTGATTGTGTTCCATAGAGTATGTATATGTTTGTGTTGGTTAGGTTAGATATTTGATCGTTGACGCGTTATGTGGATTTGAGATCTTTTAATAAAAGTTTCGAAGAATAGAGTAGGTATCGAAAAACTTTTAGGATAAATGTAGATATCAAAAACTTTTGGACCGAAAAGTATAGTTTTGAAAAGTTTGGAGTCGAAAAGTTTAAGTACAAAAATTTTGTGTGTACCGAAAACTTTTGATAATGAGAATGTAAGTATT